>OW026520.1:97110700-98353200 GCA_932274085.1 Protocalliphora azurea
ATTATACAATTATTATATAATATTATTATTCTATTTTGTTATACTACTATCAAATGTTATCATATAGTTATACAGTCTTATCATATTATTATTTCATTTTGTTATATTATTATTCCATATTATCATATTTTAAAATAAAACGTATTAATATTATAATTTTTATAATGTTTTTTTTTTTATTGAAAACAATAAAGAAAAAATATTTATATATTATTTGTTATTAATTATATTCATTGCTTTTTTAACTAAACCCTTTAATGGTAGTTAATCAATATCTTATATTGCTTGAATCACACCAAGCTTTGCCTTTGAATATTTATTCATATATACATATTCATATATATATATATATAAGCTAAATGAGGATTACAGTGAAGTTGGAAAACAAATATTAAGAACAAAATTTTTTCACTAAGTTAGTGAAAAGCATAAGTATTATATTTATTTGAAATATTTTATTGTCATGGGAATAATAATATTAATATGGTTTAAAAACAGAATATTTTTTTAAGAACAAGGAAAAAGACGGCAAATATTTAATGGTTATAGAAGTAATAATATTTTGCATATTAATAAAATTTTGTTTCTGGTAAAAATATTTAAAAATATACACGATTTTTGCAGTCACATTTTATTGAGTGTAAATATTAAATGACAAAATTTAAACAAAAACATTGTTATCATTAATAAAATTCAAGAAAATTAACAATGAGAACACAATATTGTTGTAGTGATAATGCTGTAACCATGTTTTTTCTCTGCGTGTATTTGCGAAAAATGCTGAAGTATCTGAGGCATTCCATATATCACTGCGTACAAAAACAAGTCAATGATAACTAATTTCTATTAGGTCAAAAGAAACATCCATATAATTATGTAATGAATATAATGAATGTTCTGCTAGAATTTTTGTCTTGGGAATTTTTTAAGCCGCAATCACCCGATGTCTTCAAAGTGAACATAACCCAACGTCTCTCATGTTTTGCCGAAATAATGTGGAAATGTGAGTCATTGAAAATTAGACACCTAGGATCTGTGTCACCGCAAAACCACGGTATATTTTTGAACAATCTAATATTGGCTTATGGATCTCCTTAATGCCTCACACAGAGCTTGTTTTAATTAGATTTAATATAAACCTATCCCTGAAGGAAACCGCTTTATATATTTTTAAATGTGGGCGTTTACACTAGAAAAACAAAAGTTTGTAGGTAATATGTTCGATTTAATTCGAATACTGCCGTAAACAACATACATTTGAATTTACAAGATAAAAGAAATCTTATTTCTGTAAAGGAAAATTAAATATTAAAAATTGTCTCAGGCTAAAACTATTTTGTCGGAAAACTTAGTCAGAAATCAAGTCTAAGAGATTCAGGCAACAAGTCAACCATCAAACTCATACACTCAAAGCAAAAATATAGTTATAATGACCATAATGTAAGAACAACATATTATGATTGGAGTATATGATTACAGCGAAAAATAGAAATGCCTATAAGTAATAAATTATTTTGATTCCATTTTGTCATATTGTATCCGATTTTATGGTTTAATTTTTTCATGTTATGATTTTAGTTTTACATATAATTGAACAATCTTACTACATCATTACCCCATTCTATCAGATTATGATTTAATGTTATTATATTATTATTCTATCTTGTTATATTGTTATACCAAATTGTCATATTATTATTCCATTTTATCATATCATTATCCATGTTATCATATAATTATCCAATCTTATCATATTATTATTAAACTTTGTCATATTATTCCGTCTTATTATATTTTAAAATAAAATGTATTAACAAAAAATTATTATTTATATAAATTTTTTATTGAAAATAATAGAGGAAAGTTTTTATTAGCCAATAATAAAATACATATTTAACCACCAGATGTGGTTCAAATGCAAGATGTGTTTTTTTAATTAACCCTTTATTGGCAGTTAATCAATTAATTAATATTGCTTGAATCACACCAAGTATAACCAAATCTTGTCTATTTATATTTATTCATATATAAACTAAATGAGAATTACAATGAAGTTGGAAAACAAGCATTAAAAGCAAAAAATATTTAAACATAAAAAAAGTTATGAATTTTCCCACCAAGTGTTAAAAGGATAAGTATTATATTTATTTGAAACATTTTATTGTCATGGGAATAACAATATTAATATGGTTTAAAAACAAGGAAAAAGGCTACAAATATTTAATTGTTGTAGAAGTAATAATATTTTTCATGTTAATAAGATTTTTTTCTGGTAAAAATATTTAAAAGCATATAATTAACCATATTAAAACTTTTATTGAGTGTAAACATTAAATGACAAAATTAAAAAAAAAAACATTGTTATCATGAATTCAAGATAATTAACAAAAATAAATAATATTATTATGGCGATAATGCTGCAACTATGCTTTTTCTCTACGTGTAGGTTCAGAAATGTGAACATATTACCTTTAGTAAAATGGAGCTAATAGTACAATCCAAAGCTAAAGTATATCTTTTTTTTTTCTTAATACCATAATATGCTTTAAAATTTTTTAACTTCGTTTGTATATACATTTTCTTTTTGAATTAGCCAGCAGTAAACCACATATTAATTTTAAAAAAATATATCTAAAATATTGAAAAGCCTGACAACTAGCTGTCATTAAATATTTGAAATTATTTACATCGTCATACTTAAAAAAAAAACATTTTTATTTCAATTATTTATAGCATTTAAAAGAAATTTTAGCTGACTTCACATTTTTAACACAAAAATAAAATATTAACAACAAACAAACAATATTATTTTCACCTAGTTATTTTTTTATATTTTGCTCATGCTAATTCTCGATATTAAATTTATGCCATCAATCCTACTTATGCATTTACATTTTATTTAAAAATGGAGTATGAAGACTTATAATCTCTTTCCATTTACTGTTTGCCAGCAGATTATTTGTACAATGAAAAGTTAATTACTTTTCAACGACGTGCTATTGAAAGTTTTTTTTAAGCTCCATTCTACTTTTGTAAGAAACATTAGACTTTTCCTTTAACGGAAGACACGTTTTTCGTGTACTTGTCATAAAAGTGAGCAAAAACAGAGATAAAAAGAAATAAAATGAGCTCATAAATTATGTTTAATTTGTAAAAGTTTATATAATTTAAAGAAATAAAGCTTAGGTATGAGCTTCGTGTTTGTATGTTTTAGGGCTTTTAATTAGGAGATTCAGTTTCATTTTGGATAGAGATATTATAATTTAATTAATTTCAAGTCATGTGTGCAAGAAGCTAATTAGATTTGTAAAGAAGGAAGATAAATATTGGGAAGGAAGACATATAAAATGTTGATTGATGAAGAAAATGTATGATATTTATATAAAGTCAAACAAGGTACTTATAAAACTTCAAATAAATAGGTACATATACTTATTATCATTATCAATAATAGCTTTTAAATTATTTTTGCTAAAAGGGAAAAAAATCAAATTCTATCTTATTCATCGCACGTTGTTATTTTTCCCCTACATCTACAGCAAAAATATTTTTAATTTACTCAGAATGTTTTCAACGAAGAAAAAACAATTTCACACTTTATCATTTAGCATCATTCTGATTTATTGACTGTATTGGTCAATGTTGCTCTTAAATGGAAGAAAACACTTAAACTTTTTCCAATTTAAATAAAACCACATGCATAGCAAAACACCTAAAACATATGCCATGCATCGCACAAGATTAAAAACTTTCACATGAAAAATAGATTGCCAATGAAAAATTCAAATTAACCAGAAAAAAAATGTTTGTCTCTTTTTTTTTCTCAAGAATTGGTTTTATTGCTTTTATTAACTGTCACTTTTATTTTTTTTTTAGCAAGCATCTGCTTGGTATTCGTTTAAACTACTAATTTAAGATTCTAAAAGCAATTAGTAAACTTTTTTTAAATGGTTACAGAAACCAACTATAAAAAAACAGAACTTTAACCTACAAACACCCACTCATCCACTCTTGCGTATTTAGCTAAAACCACACAATATTATACCACAAGCGTACACTACCACTAACACGTATGTATTGGGTAAAGAAACGCATACAAATGTAAGTAACATTTAAAGGTTGCACCTCTATTGGGTTAAAACTACAAATATAGAGTAATATTTGGTGGAAAGATGGTAAAATAAGTAAACGATGTGCGGCGAGAAGGTATGAAATGGTAGTTAAATTTTATCATTTTTTTAAGATATTACAGTCAGTGTTAAAGAAAAAGTCATGAAAGTTTGTTTAAATATTGTAGAGTAGTTTTAAATGTGCAGTAACTACACGCAGAGGAAAAATATAGTTGTGGTGATCATAATCTAAGAGCAACATATGATCACAGTGAAAAATAGAAATGATTATAAGTAATAATTATTATGATTGCATTTTGTGGTATTGTGTCCGATTTTATGGTTTGATTTTTCATATTATGATTACATTTTTATATATAATTGAACAATCTTGCTACATCATTATCTCATTCTATCAGATTATGATTTAATGTTATTACAGTATTATTTTATCTTATTATATTATTATACCACATTGCCATAATATAATGCCATTTTGTAATATTATTATGCCGTTCCTCATATTATTATCCCATATTATCATATGGTAATCCATCGAATCTTATCATATTATTATTTTATTTTGTCATATTATTATTCCACCTTATCATATATTAAAATAAAATGTTTTAATAACAAATTATTATTTTTACAATTTTTTTATTGAAAATAATAAAAAAATATTTATGTATTATTTGTCCATTATATTCATTTGTACCGCCATATGTGATTCAAATACAAGATACATATTTTAACTAACCCTTGAATGGCAGTTAATCAATATCTTATGTTGCTTGAATCACACCGAGTATAACCAAACCTTGTATATTTGTACTTATTCATATATAAACTAACTAAGAATTACAGTGAAGTTGGAAAACAAATGTTAGAAACAAAATATATTTAAAAACAAACAAGTACTGAATTTTTTCACTAATTTTTTGAAATGGATAAGTATTAAATTTATTTGAAACATTTTGTTGTGATGGGAATAATAATATTAATGCGGTTTAAAAACAGAATACGGTTCAAGCACAAAGAAGAAGAATGCGAATATTTAATGGTTGTATAAGTAATGATATTTTTCATATTAACGAAATTTTTATTTATTTATGGGCACAGATTTGAAAGGCTCTTTTAGACTTCCTGATGAGTGCAGCGTTTTTCAGGCTGAGATTCTCGGAATTTTGAAGGTCGCAGAACTAATTAGATAGAACGTTGCGAGGGGTACAGAGGTTTCTTTCTATGTGGACAGTCAGGCGGCTCTGAGGGCTTTGGGGGCACATCTGGTGAAATCCATGCTTTTTGCTGACTGTAAAAAGTCACTAAGAGAGCTGATGGAACACTACGTGGTAAGACTCTGTTGGGTACCTAGCCACTGCAATATATCTGGTAATGAATTAGCCGATGAACTGGCAAGGCAAGGCGCAGCGCAGAAACCCTCCACTGGGTTTCTTCTTTGGGAAGATTAACGATTGGATCTTGGTCAGAACCAATTCGGCTTGGGAGAGTAGAGTGGACTGTAAGGTGTCGAGGGCAATATGGCCGGCATTCAATAGGACAGGTACAGGTACTCTTCTAGGCTTGAGTAGGAAAAGTTTAAGGATCATGATAGGTGCCATAAAGGGGCACTGTTTGATAGGGAAGATGAGGTCTAAATAGGACGCTGGCAATTCCAACTATTGTAGAATGTGTGGGGACATCGACGAGATTGTCCACGATTGCAACATCGTAGGATGAAATGGCTGGGCAGTCAATTTCTCGACGGGCTATGTGACGTTCGGGATGGAGCTTGTAGACATAATGGGAATAGACTGTCTAAGGAGGAGTTAGGGGTACATCCCTAGTAAAATTCTTAATATTGCTATTGCTCTTCTTATGATTTTTGTTTTTCCTTGTTCTTTTCTTTTCTCACAATGGACCTAGATCGGTCTCTGGGTGGAGATGTAGTACAGCGGGTATCACGTCAACCTTCTCTATCTATATATCTATCTTAATATATTTAAAAACATGTAACTTTTGTAGTCAACCATATTAAAATTTTTATTGAGTGTAAACATTAAATGACAAAATTTAAACAAAAACATTGTTATCATGAACACAGAGTTATTAAAATTTAAGAAAGTTAACAAAAAGAACATTATATTGTTGTAGTGATAATGCTGTAGCCATGTTTCTTCTCTGTGTGTAAGAAATGCTGTAAATGAATCATAACACACTGCTAAAAACTAACATCTTTTTTTTTTTTTTTGTTTTGTTTATTTAAAAATTACCTCAAGTGGGCTGTAGTTCTTCTTAAGGATATTTCATCAAAATTATAGAAATTTTCGAAACATTCTCGAAATTTTGATATATTTTGAAAAAATTCATTTTGAGGTTAGATTATAATCTAAAGATCTCTCTAAAGTGAAATAAATTTTACCAGACTTATTCAAGAAAAAACTTAATACAGTTTTACTAACCATTGTTAAGCAATATTTCTTAAAATTGTATTCAAAACCGATGACTCGCTTAATGCGTCTTTAAAAAGCCATCATTAACTTTAAATATTATAAAGTACGTTCCGCCCTACTTAAAAACTACTTTAAGATTAGTTCCGTTATATACACATTTCAAGAAAAAAGATTTTTTGTATTCATGCGTGAATTTTTGACAAAAAGGTTACATTTTTTAATTTCCGCATTTTAATATTCGTTCCACAATTTAAAATAATGCGTCAATATAAATATTTAAAAATGTATAAACTGAATTCTGGGACAGGATAATACTTTCCTCACGTATCTACAATTTAAACTATTTTATAATAAAATCATGAATATAAAGAGGAAAAAGCCTATTTTCCTGGTTTGGATTAAAATACCAACATTTCGGCTGCCTGTTGGTCAACCAAATGTTCGCCATTATCACATATATATGCGACTTTTTCGTTGTTTTCTGTTTCCACGTAATTTCAAATAGTACATTAATATGTACATGTCTTAGGTTAAGGTGCCATTAATTTAATGTGTCAATTCCGGGTTGAAAAATTACGCAGTTTAATAGAAAAATTTATTAAAATGGTTAAAATATTATAAAATATTATAGAATATAACTAGAAGTTTATGTGAGGGCACTACGAACTAAATTTTTAAAAAATTTACTCACTTTTTTCAATACACAAGAACAAAATATATGTGACTACATGCATTTTGTTGTTGCACGAATTAGATTTTGACAATTGAATTAGGTTTTTTTCTCTCATTAATCTATGCAAAGTATGAAATAGTGATGTTGACTTTTTCACAGAATATTCGCTATTTGGATAGTTATAATTACAACCAAAAACATTAAATAAAAGTCTTTAATTTATATATAATTATATTTACATAAGCTAAATAATGATTTATTTTTAAACTAAAAACTTATTTATCATCATAAAAATACAAGAACATCAAAAATAATAATGCAATAAAACAGTTAACGAATAATTTATTCTAACTATTCACAACACTGACAATATAAATGAGGGAGAAATTGAGAAGAGTTGCCTACATAAACAAAAAACAAAAAGTAAACTACAAACAGTTTTTTGAATACGATTTTCTTAATAAAGACTTGAAGGGATAAACTGTGTATTAGCTAGTTTGTACTTTATACATAAATTATTTTTTTTTTTCTGAATATGGCTGTATATTTTCAATTTGATATGGAAAATAGAAAAACGTTTACCAGTCGACTCAGTATAAATAGTGAACATGGCACAGGTCGCAGTAAAAAAAAATATATATATATATATATATACATATATCTTGATGAAGTTTGGCGCGAATAATTATTTTGGTACAAGGAAAATGCTTATGAAATTAGTTATTATCGGTTTATTATTTCTCCTAGCACCACACAAAATAGAGGTTTAACGATCATAAATGCCTTATATATAGCAATAATAAAATTAAATTTAATGCAAGAAACATTTATATATAAGTAAAAACTATATAGTAAATGTTATAAAGATCGGTAAATAATTGATTATAGTTTCCATATAAACCTCTTTTTCGAAAAGTACTTAACGGGCAAACATGATGCAATTGTACTTTTTTTGGTACATTTTATATCAGTTGGTACTATAGTACTACCATAACTCATTTGGTACAATCTGATATGATCTTATTTTCTTAAATCAGCAACGTAAACTATTTTTGAAATATTAATGGTGAAACAATGAGGCTAAATTAAAAAAAGAAAGGTAAAATTATTTCATTAGTACTAAAAAGCCCTTTATAAATTAACTTTAATATTGTATAAATATGTGCATTAATTTGGATTGTGAATAAATACATTTAATTCTTCTACGATAAACCTTTTAAGTTCTGAACAAGAATATTCTAGACAAATGCAAGTTATTACAGTAAATATTAGCTATGAAAATAATACTATATCTACATATATTTTTCAACAAATAATATTAATCGTGAATTGACAACTAAAAAACTAAACTAAACTAAACTAAAAAAAAAATAATAATAAAATAAAAATAAAAAATTGCAAACAATTTTGCAATATTTAAAAATCGAAGATGAACAATGATAACAAAATGCTTATATGAAGCATAGACGCGTATAAGATCGTATAAACCATAAGGAAAATTTTATAGCAGACGATAAAAACTTCATAAAATCATAAAACTTAATCTTTTTCTTAAATTGTTTCTATATTTAGTAAAATCTGTCTGTATCAAAAAAAAAAAAAAAATTCGGATCACAACATGCCAAATTTTGCAACTGAAAATAGCTTAAAATGGAACGATATCTTATATCCATATATTTTTATATAAAATTAGTGCTAATTACTATTTATAATTGCTTTATATTGTTGATGATTTCATTAAACTTCGTACAAAATGTATATATGTATCCATAGATCAGTGTCCCAAATTTCACGAAGATCGGTAGAAAACTGACCATGGTTTCATAAAGCTCATCTTCTGAAAATCATTTTTAAGTACATAAGTACCATATAAATGTTAGCATAACAATTATATTTGACGCGAATAAGTTTTATATGGGTAGAAAACCTAGTGCAAAATTTTGTCGCAGTCGCTCCATAATTGACCATAGCTCCTACATAAAACCTACTTTTAGGAATCAAGTGCATAATAAATGACATATAAATGGTAATATTTCGATAATATTACATATACATAAATTACACCATCAAATGTTGTAAGAACCGGTCGACAATTGACCATAGCTGCCCTAAGAAGCCCCCTCCGAAAGTATTAAAAACACGTGGTGTAGGATATCTACTGATCAAAATTGAACGACTAAATGTTGTTTACTTGTGTTTTTTTTTTTTTTTAATAAATTTGCTAAAATTATTAACAAAATTGTATCAAAACCTCATCTTATTATATTATTTAAATTATGCCCTTTTACTTGTTCTTAGTTTGATGCACTAAAACTCACAAGATATTTTTTTTTTTTTTTTTGCAATATGAGTAAATATGACATAAATCTTAAATATCTTCTTCATATTCTGAGGTTTATGTGTAATTCTAAGAATGGATTGTATTTGATTTATTCAAAAACATTTAAAAATCCAAGAAAGAACTAGTGTCTTTAAAGTTAGTTTTTCGTGGAAATTTATTAATTTATTTACTTACTTATTTTATTTATTTTATTTAGTTATTTTATTTATTTGTAATTTTCGGATTTTTAAAATAATTTTCCTATAAGTAGATGTAAATTGATTACTATGCTTCAAATGACTTTAAAAGTTTGACTTTGGAAAATATAATTTTAAGAAAACTAATTCAATTGTTCCCTTCGAAAACTTTTTCCAAATAATAATAATAATAAGTTAATAAATATTCAGTATAGAACATTAGAATACGTTAAAGAATAAAGACTAAAAAATTTACTATTTCTGGGCTAAAATGTAGCTGATGAAGAATGGAATGTTTCTAGAAATTGTAGGAATTTTATATATTCCGCATTTATTACCTAAAGCTTTTTGCCAAAATATAATTGCAAAAGAAAAAAATGATAGATTTGAATTCAACAAATTTATTGCTGCAATTTTAAAATTCCTGGCATTATTTTTACTGAAATTTTTTAATAAAAATATGTTTATAATCTATTAAATTTCTATGTACAATTTTGTAATAAAAAAGGATTGACAAAACTAGTACCTCATGGTCGAAAAAGCAAATTTTATTTGTATGTTTGGTATAAAGTGAAATAAGCTATTTTCTATCTCTAGTAGAAACCATACTTACAAATTTTATGAGAATAGGTCCATAATTGACTTTAACTTCCATACAAAGCCCACTTTTATAAATGTCGGGGTTCACACACAGCAATTTTCCGTGCTGTAATTCCAAGTTCGTTGGAGAGAGAGGAGAAAGGCATACGAAGCTTTAACATTCTCTTTACCTTACTCACCTAAGGAGACAGTATTGCAGCAAGAAAACTTGCTGTGTGTTACCCCGAGTATGTAAATTTTAGTATCATAATGAAAATTGTTATAATTATTCTTTTAATTTTTTTTTCTTATTTATATTTTTATACTGATTTGCAAGAAGTTATATAGCATTTTCTTCATGACAATGTATTTTATTTATATATATGAGACTTGATTGGTTTTCATGGTAATTTACTGTTACCGTGAGGTATATTAGGAGGCTATTTAGCCATGATCCCGATACTTTGCAGGGATCGGCCAGTATATAACTGACTAGAAATCTTTTTCTTTTTATTGCTAAGCCAGGACATTCGCAGAGAAGATGAAAGACTGTCACTTCTTTTCCTATATCCTTGCAGCTGCGGCAGAGATCGTTAAATGGTAGTCCGAGTCGGCTTGCATATATTTCTAATATCCCGTGACTGATTAATATAATAAAATGAGATCATAATCTAACAGAATGGGATAGTAATATATATAGTAATATGGTATAATAATATGAAAAACTATAATTATAATATAAAAAAATTAGCGATAAAATCAGACACAACGTCGAAGGTTTTAACGTGAGTACCTGTCCATGTGGACCCAACCTCACGGTGTTCTTCGCACAGGGTGAATACAATGCGTCCACCAACGCCCCCAAGTCTGACCAAGATCATCCTTGAGTACCAATTTGAAGTCATGTATTTGGGCATGACCTCCCCCTTGGTGAGGAGCGGAGCCTATCTAAAACTTCTTCCGTTATATGGGTCACGGCACCCTGTTGCAATGCAACTCCACACTGAGCTCGCGCTCTACCCGCGATTTGGGTCTAAACCACAGCCACCACGAAGCTCCCGGAGGGGCCGTACCATTGCCAGGCTGGAACCGGAGTTCCAGGGGCTCCTGACACCCGTGGTACCAGTATTAAGTCACCGATCGAACTTCGTAAAAAAAAATCAGACACAATATGATAAAATGGAATCATAAGAATAGTTATTTATAATTAGATCTATTTTTAGCTGTGACCATATATTCCAATCATAATATGTTTAGATTATGGTCACTGCAACTATATTTTTTCTTGGTGTGATATTACACGATTTAGACCAGTGCAGAATTTTCCCAATCGCTTATGGTGTAAAAGTAATTCCATTCTTTTTATTCATCCTAATAGTGTTTGTGGTGTAATTAAAAAATAAAATAATAAAACAAAAATAAAAAAAAAATTTTTTTGAATTACATTTTATTTCTTTACCATCCAACAAATAAAAAAAAATCTCGAATAATACTGTTGACATTGTGCTAACATTCAACTTAGGTAAAAACAAAAAACAAAAACTAATAAAAGAAAGAATGCAACACACTGAAAGCAATTTAATCAACGAAGAACAAAATGTGAATAAAATGTGTAGGTGAGTTCGTGTTGGTGTATGTGACTTGGCAAATATGGAGTTGGCTTATGAATAAAAATAACCAAAGGTTAGCAGAGGGTAAAAAGGTGTTCTTAATTACTTTTGAAACCAAACAAAAAAAGTCAACACTTTTTTGTTTGTTTAATCTATTCTAAGTGACACCGTGTAATGGTTTAAAGATTTAAGGTATGCACAGTGATTCGTTTCATAAGAAAAAATATATATATAAAAACAGAATGGATTGAAATTCAGTTTTTTAAATGCAAATAACTTGTACATCGAAAACAAGCAAAAAAAATTTAGCTATTATGGAGATCCCAGGGGACGCTAAAAATTTTTGTAAAAACTGCTTTTAGTGAGAAATGGGTTTATGAGGTCGAAAAAAACGGAAAAGGTATTAATATTTTTATCAGCTTGTGAAATTTGGTTTGTTTTTGTAATTTTCAAATTAATCAAACAAATCTGCTCATATTTAAAAAAAAAAAAAAAAAAAAGCGCTCCTTCACAAAGACGCCCAGCCAAATTTTTACCTACCCGGTAAGCCAACATATTAGCTTACAAAAAGGAGGTAACTATTTATAAATCGATTGAAAAACTGATTACCTTTATATGGCGATGTCCATGAATTTATGGGTCCCCATTATTAAAGTACTTATTTTAAACAAAATAAGTAGTTAATCAAATACTACAAAACTATAAAATTGCTATAGAATAAAAAATAAATAAAAATTTTCAAATTTTCAAAGACTACTGTCTTACTCACTGCGCCATGTATACGTTAAAGTTATGTGTTTTTTTAATAGCTTTACCATACCATCCCACCAAAAAGCAACTGACTAAAGAGCTGAAAAAGTCATGATTTCAACATTGTGTTGTCATTGGAAGTAAGTGTTTAGTACTGAAGAAGAGCTGCAGAAGTTCTTTTTTAACCCATGATTATCATTGAAAAGATGTTCTTCTTTTATGCTTTCATTGCTTTTGAAGTACTTCTCTTAAAATTATGTTTACATAATTTTTTAATAAAAAATCTGTTTAAGCTTTACTAAAAGATAATTTTAATTTTCCTAATAAATCATTAACCTTTTTCCCTGCTAAAAATATAATTATTTTCACTTTTTTGAAAGTAATTATTAATAACTTCCCAAAAAGCACTTAGTTACATCTTTGAAGTGGTAAAATGTTTTTTTTTTTAGAAGCACTTGATCGTTTTCTTTTTTTTTTTTTTTTTTTTGTTAGGAATAGGAATTCAAATAATTTCCTAAAAAAAATATGAATTTATTTTGGGGTTGAACCGACAACTCACTACCACGTAATCAGTCCAGTAAGCAGTAGTCATTACCAAAAGCCTACAAAATTTTCCCGGGCGTTTGCTTGTTAGCAAGTTTGATGCTAATTTTTCACAAGAGGCAAATTTTGAAGCGAAAAGAAGGGAAAAAAGTGTTATTATTATTGTATTTTTAATTTTTAAGTTTATCTTCATTACTGGGGCTCACTAAATAATGATTAAAAACTGACAGCTGATAGTTGTTTTGTTAAACTTAATAAAAACGTGATTTTGCAAAGAGAATTTTTGGTAAGAAATCAAGGTATTCTATGCAAATTTTCAGGAAGAGGCAAACTTTGAGTTAAAAAAGAAACAAAGGTGTTGAAACTTAATTTCATCATTGGGATTCATTAAATGATAATCAAAAAAGAACAACTGTCAGCTTTTTGTTATTCTTTCTGGTATTCTAAGCAAATGTGTTAATTTCCTTTTTTTAATTTTTAAGTTAATTTTCATTATTGGGATCCAATAAATGATAACCGAGATAGTGCAGCCACCATATTTCTATAGATGGTAAATAAGTAATAACTGCTGTCAGTTTTTTTCAGGGAGCGTTTCTTAGAAAATCAATTCTAATTTTCTAAAGAAACCAAAACTTGAGGTAAAAAAAGAGGAGAATGTGTTAAAATATTTTCTTAATTTTTAGGATGTTATTCGATTTAATATACAATAGTTCATAATCAAAAAAGAACAGCTGCCAATTTATTATAAAACTAGATAAAATATATTTATTTCTTAAAGAATTAAGGGTTTTCATTTTCCTAAATGGTTAAATCTTATGATTTTTCTCGTTTCTAATCATAGGACTTTTATTTAAACATTTTTTTAACTTATTAATGACATATTATTTATAAAGTAATATTGCCAAAATTATAAAAGACCGTTGTTCCTTAGAAGTATATTTTTTAAGTGTTTATTGTTAAACATAGGCAAACTTTGAGATGTAAAAATAGCGTTAAAATTTATCTTAATTAAATTAAACTACCAAAAAAGAAAATCAGGCATTAGCTTTTACAAAAAATAAAATATAAAAAGTTAATATTATTTTTACCCGAACATTAGAGATTTCGTAAGTCTGGAATAAATTTTAAATTTTTTGTATGGGAACGAATTACTGTGGCGGTAAATATATATCAAAAGATTAGAAAACTTTTCTATTGCAACTCGAAAAAACTGTTCAAAAATAGAGGAAATATTTTAAAAAGCCGATTTTTTTTAACGGCTTTCGATTTTTTGAAACCCCTAAAAAAGCTAGAAACTTTGGTTTTGCAAAACAAAATCAAAAAATTTTTTTCTGAATTTTTCATTGAAGAAATGAACTCAGCCGGTTCATTAGATACAGAGATATCGGTCAAAATACATATTTGACTGATAACCAAGTCATAAATAAGCTACGGACTTGGCTTTTAAATCACAAATATTTTTCTTGAATTTCGATTTTTTCAATAAATCAAATCGGTTAATAATGAAATCTGTTTGTTATTATTTATTAAATGTCTGCTTCTCATATAATTGTTATTTTCATGGCTACTGAAAAGCAACAACAATAACAATAAACTAAGGCATATTTGAAGCACTTATGTAAGCTAGAGACTTCCTCTTTCACAGAAAATTCGAAAATTTTTTTTGAGAATTTTTGTGTTGAAAAAATTAACTTAGTCGATCCAGTATTAACCGAGTTATAGACTAAAACGCGTTATTAGATTTTTTTAAGCTCCTATATAAGCTATAGGCCTCATTTTTTAAATCAGTCAAATTAGATATGCCATAATGCTTTATATGGGGGCGGGGGTGGCACTACTACCCCTGCTCCGATTTTAAGCTAATCGATTCAACTGTTTGATAGTTGTAAAAAAGTGGGCGTAACATATGATATGGCATCCGATCAAGATTTAACATAACCTACAACATTCTATCTGTGCGTCATATTTAAATAGTTTCATTTATAAAGTGTAAAATTGAAAAAATAGATTTTTTGAAAGTAAGCGTAAAATATGACTGTGATATTCAATCGAGATCTAATAAAGCCTATAAACACCTCTGTCACTGCTACTAACTGCGTTTCAAATTTCGGTTCAGCCGTTCAGAAGTGATTGATACACAAACAAACAAACTTACACTTCATTTTTACAATATAGATATATAAGGATATAAGGATTTATAAAATCTTGATTCTATTTCAACTTTATATGAAAATGCAATTTATTTAAAGTTTTTATTGTTTACATAGATATAGTGTAAGTAAATATATTTGTAATTACATACAATATTACGTATATCATTTTTATATAACACATCTCATCACGGATGAAGGGTATATAAGATTCGGCACTCTAACTTGTTAGAAAATTAAAATTGTGCTGATGTGTTTACTTGTTTTTTATAAAGTGTGAATAAAGTAAAATATGTTTTAGGGAAATGATATTCATCTTTATATATGAAATGAAAAATAGCTTTATAAAATGGTTAAGAATATAAGTTTAGTATAAGTGGCAAGTTATTTATAATTTTTAAATACTTTCTTAAGTCGTGTAGTGAAAAAATTTTATTAAAAACGTTAATATTATGAATATATACATATAAAAGCCATCTGTTCCATCTATCATGTTACAATTCAAGAAATCAAATGCCATATTTATTTAAAAATGTATCCATATAATTAATTAATCTTTTGAGCTTTTTAGTGAACACAAACTTCATTGTAGCTTAAAAGAAATGCGTATAAGAGCACAAACTATAACGAAAATCTTACAGGAGGCAATAAAAACTTCATAAAATCATGAACATTAATCCTTTTCTTACCTTTTATATATTTGGTGACTGGCTTAGAAAATATTTTTCGCGTGTTTTACTAACATATGGGGGTATATAGTCAATATATCTTTTAGTATGTCTCGTCCTTGACATTTGAGAATTTTACAAAAAAATTTAAAAAACTTTTTCAAAATTGACAAAGTTTGGATAGAGGTTGGGGGGAAACCATTGCTTGAAGCGCCTGCTTTACAGGCATTTGTATTAAGAATTCTTTTGAAAACATTATAATAATTCTGTAGAAGTAAAAGAAAAATGTGAATATTTTTTAAGTTTCCACTTCAGGTTAATATAACTTTTTATCGGACGGACATATTTGTATTGTTCCTGCAGCAGTATATTTAGAGTTTTGAAAGAACTTTAGTGGATATTTTCCAAAATTTTGGGGCCCAAATTAAGGTTCCCAAGTTTAAAAGGACTTAAAAAAAGCTGACAAAAATGAGGATAAAACTTTGCTTCGACCTAAATGTCTCCTAAACTAAAAGAGATAACCTTCTTATGTAAATACGTTTTTGGTAGAGTTTTATAAGGACTACCTAAATGTAATTCAAGTCAATTTTTGGGGAATTTTTAAAAAATTACAAACCCGAGGTGTACCCTCTAGCGGGTCATGTGGTAGGTCTGTGCTCCTTCAAATCAACTTGGAAACATCTCAGCTGTGACCATGTGAAATTTTATTTAAATTTCTCCAACGATTTGTAAGTTACACTAAGCGTTTTGGGACCACTGTGCAATCGACAATTAACCATAGGTCACATAAAAGACCCATTTTAAAAAAAATTTTAAAATACATGTTGTAGTAATTTGTCCGAATACATGTTGCTTACTTGTTTTTCCGAATAAATTTTTTCAAATTATTATCAAAATCACATCAAAAGATCATCTTATCATATTATTTAAATAATGCATATATGCCCTTTTACTTGTTCTTAGTTTGCTGAATTAAAACTCGCAAGATAACAATCTTTTTTTTTGCAATTTGAGTTAATATACTCGTAAGATAGATTTTATATTCTGAAATTCATGTGTCATTCTAATAATGGATTTTATTCCGTTTTTCAAAAATACCTAAAAATCCAAGAAAAAAAATTGACAAAAATTACATAAAATCGTGCCTTTAAAGTATTTTTTTTAGGATTTTTAACAATTTTTGTTGAAATAAATATAAATTATTTACTAAAGCAATATTATCAAAAAAATTATTTGAAAAAGTAGGCCCTTTTGAAAAAGTAAGCCGTTACTTCAATTGTTGACCAACATTTTAAAATACCACTAAACTATTAGAGTCCTTTTCCATCTCTCTGCATATAACTATTATTTATGCACATACTTGAGTACATATTTATCATGTTTTCTAACAACATTTCATTACTTATTTTCCTTCTTTCCTTCATTTTAGTTTGTCTTCTTATTAAAACTATAAAAAATACATATATTTCATACTGTGTATTTGACATGGAACAACAGAAGTAGTAACTCCTGCATCCCTTAGGAAGTATAAAATATACATAATTTTCCACAAGCAAAAAAGTATGAAGAAACTAAAGTCAAAGTGGGCGAAAAAAATGGAAAGAAAAATAGAAAACACAGAATAACTGAAATGAAAAACAAACTTTCATTTCCTGTGGCACAATGAGAAATATATTTTTTTTTTTTTTTATTGAAACAAATAATATTTTTCTTTCACCTCTTCGCTTAGTAAAAAAGAGATTTGTGTGAAGAAAAAAAAATAATATAAAGTTTTTATTTTTTCAAATGAACTCGTAAGTTTTGAAAAACTTTGACTTTATTTATTCTCGAACCTCTAACAATCATTACCTCAAGAGTATTGCGATTCGCAATCACGAGTGAGTGAATAATGTTCAGTTTAACTTTCATGTTATTTTTATTTGATTCCCATATTAAATGTTTGTCAAGAAGCTGGAGACAAAAAAAAGAACCAAAAGGAGAACGACAACAAGAGTGACTACAAAAACGCTAGAAAGGAATACAATATATAACATGTGTTCAGAGTTTATCAAAGTTTCAAAAAGGAGAAAAAAACTTGGGTTTCATTTAAAGAACAACTTCTTTTTTATTATTTTTTCTTGGTTAAAAGTTTTTTTTTTTTTTGGTTTACAATTGATGTTTGCCGAGTGTTTTCTTAAAGTAATAATTGCACCACAAATTTATATTAGTCAATCAGCGGAAATTTATTTTGAAAATGCTGCTGGATGAAGTTTGGAAAAAACTAGAAGAAAAATAGAATTAAGTTAGCAAATATACATGATAAGTACGGCAAATAATAACGTAGGTCGGAAAACAAATTTTTTTTCTTCCTAAGAATTTGACGTGGTACCTACAGAATATAAGCGATATTCTTCAATTAATTTGCATTTTCATTCCTTTAAAGAACTATTGAAGAACTATGTTTTTAATAACTCCTGAACAGTGTTTTCAGGAGCCGAGAAAAGAGACTAAATTCAACTTTATAAGGAGTCAAAAAAGGTTAAATATGCCAAAAAATAAGGCCAGAAAAAAGCTAAAATTTTTTCTTTAATTTAAAAACTTATTTTTTCTTGTTCTCACTAGTTTTTTATATTTATTAAAGATATTGTAATAAATTTATAAATAAAACATAGAACAGCTGTCAGTAAAATTTCCCAAATGAGAACTTGTCCAAAGAATTCTCATGCAAATTTGAGTTATATTCATATGAAAAATTACCTAATATTATGAAGTGACTTTTTAAACTATAATTTCTTTTTGATTAGAATTTTAAAGTTTTTGGGTGATTTTTCATAAGAATTTGCTAAAGTTATGTTTATAAATAGTTTCTATGGCTAATGAAATAACAATATGAAAATACTAAAAAGACTAAAAACAAAACTAAAAGGATAGATTTTGCCTTAAAAAGGTTGAACTTGCAACACTGCTCCTGAAGTATTGAGTGGATTAAAAATAATGTTACGATTTCTTAGAATTTTGGCACTTATCTTTTATTGTTTCACTTATCTGAATAAGGCAAACCGTTCACAAGTTATAATGAAACATACTCATCTAACCACCTTATTAAGGAGTAAATATTAAACATACCCATAAAAAAAAAAAAACAATCAGTGCGTGACGGAAAAATCTAAAAGCAGATCTTGTTTAGCCCATTCATCTTGTCCACCTATTTTTGTTTAAAGAAGAATTTCTTTGGCGACCAGTAAAATTAAATCTGTTGAATTTTGATAAAACATTTTAAGTCGAGATAGATTTTATTTATTTTTATTTATTTATTTACGCACACAGCTACAGTTATATTATATCGGCTGGTAATCTTATACTCCAAAATTAGCAATCCTAATCTCAGTAAAAGTGGAACAGTGGCATAAAAAATATTCCACCATTTCCTTCTACTACAAGAATTCTTAGCCGATGCCTTGGTATTCCCATGATGACGTCAGATCAAGATTAATCATAATGGTACCTCACATGCTTCGAGGTTGAACATGAGGGTTCATTTGTCTATTTATCTTAAACAATCCTCAATAAGAATTATTGATATGCAGGCTAGTAAATCCGCAATAACATTACACGGGGTGCTTGAATGACCCCTAACCTAGGCTAGCTAAAGGTTTGAGTGTCTCGCCATCTAATTCAGAGATGTCCGGCATTCACATACCAATCTGGATGTCGAAGAAACACCCGAGGGCGATTTGATCGCGGCTTAACTGTCTGTACAGATTTTGATATCCGCTCCGAATACCCTATAGTACATTAACCAGTTCACCGCTCTCTTTATGACCAAAATCTCTACTTGATAAATGCTGCAGTGATCTGGAAATTTAATGGGAATGTTTTCCTATAAACGGGAATATAGACATCCCCTCCCAACCCTTTCAGCAGATTTGGATCCATCAGTATAAACCTCAACTGAACCAGCTCTTAATTCCGGAGCAATTGAGATTGATACTGAGAAGTCTCTGCCAAGAAAGAGTATGGGAATGCAATTATGAATATTGCAAGGAATGCTATTAAGAAATCCCAGAACGATCGTATGGCCAAATCCACTATCATTCCATCCACCTACGCCTTGTCGGCTTCATAATGGGGATCTGTTTGGCCAAATTTAATATCAATAATATAGATATTAATTTCATCATAAATGTAATTCCAAGAACCAATCTTCTTTTACGAAATGAATGCAGATTTATAAGTTGCAAGCGATCTTCATATGCCGGCAGCATCATACTAGAATTCCAGCCAAGGCCACGCAAAGCAAAGAAAAGGATTGTTTCCGAATCGACTCTATACTATTTATATAACAACCATATGGCGGCTACATCACACTAGAATTTCAACCAAGGCTCAAAGCAAATAAAAGGAATTGTTTCTGAATTGAGTCTATATTATCTATATAACAACTATAGTTGGGGGATCAGATTAACTACGCATACTCCAAAACTGACCTAACCAAACATGTATTTAAGTTCCAAGAATTATAAGGATCATTAAATTCCCTAGACCATCTTTTCATAAAACCTAGTAATGATTTAGTCTTATTTACGCATGAAGTCATCTGCATATTAAAATTTAATTTACGATCCAATATTACACCTAAATCATTAAATGATGAAACATTTTCCAATTTATGATATTCTATTTTGTAGTCATATATAATAAAACTCGATCTATAAAATGATAGCTTCTTTATATTTTTTTCAGATTCAGTACCATATTATTTACAAGACAAGATGTGACAGAAATATTCCTAAAATCATTAAAATCATTAAATATTCGAAAATCATTAAAAACGATATTTTAAATAAGATGAAATCCATTCAAAAAATGAAGCATTTTTGAACGCATCACTTGCAATAATCGGTGTTCTTCTACGATTGCTAGATTTGAAAATATAGTTTATAATTTGTTTTATCAAAACTCCACAAAAATATATTTAAATGAAAAATTTAATATTAATAATATATAACCCTTATTCAATTATATGTTATTCAAATTAATAAGTGATTTTATAGAATTTTGTAAACGCCAGATGCCAGAGCAATCTGAGATGTAAATAACCTAAATTTTCTGTGAGATCCGAATGATAGGGTAATTTGTATGATTTCGGATGATCAAAAATATTTACGACATTATTCTTATATGAAAGGTCAAAAGCAACAAGGATCTTTGGAAATTTAATTTATTTTTACATAGACCGACATAACATGCCTCAGTTAGCTGACTAAATTTGGCTTTATTTTATTATTTTATTTATTTTTTTTTCAGAATATCATTCCTTTATATGCGGCAGATATGAGCAGAAAAAAAAGAACTTAATAGTTTCTGAAAAACTGTGTTATGAATGCCTGCCATGGAGAGAGTTTTCTTTTGAAGAAACAGACGTTATAATGCTAAATATTGTGGTCTAAAATGGGATTGAGATTAAGCAATGTAAGTTTTGTAAGATTAAATTTTTTAACATATTTAATTTATTATTGATACCCTTTGGAGGTTTGTTTGTATGATTTTTGTATTTCAGCGAATTGGATAATACATGACAGCGCAAATTTGCAATGGTTTTAAAAATGTTCAAAGAGAATCTTAGTAATTTATTACTAAATTCTATTGCCTTAAAGTAGGGATGTCAATGACTAAAAATATAGCTGTGTTAGTGAGAGTAAAAAAAATGCACTCAAAGGAAAACTGGGTTTACTAAATGAAAAACGTCAGTTACAAGTGGTGCTTTATTATTATATAATATACCGTTTATACCAAAACAAAAACTAATTGGTTTTTGAAAACAACATTTCAAAAACTATATCGTTTACATACATTATTTCTTCCTAATGTAGTTTATGTTGACATTCACATTTTTTGGATATTTTTTATTTCCACTCTATTTGCTATTTCTTCGATCAGAGAATAAAAACAAATGATTTCTATAAATTTTAAATTTTATTTTTCTCCATATATATAAAAGCTACGGTTCTAAAATTTGCTAAACAGGATGTATCATAAATAATTATTTTAGTGATTTTTATTTCGTTTTCAATAAAAACTATTTAAAAATGGTTTTTGATTTGTATGGAAAAACCAAACAAATTTACGTAGTTTTTTATTCAAAAACCAAATAAAACCAAAAAAAAATACTAGTTTTTATTTGGTGTGAATGGCATATAAAACATATTTTTTAATGTATTTTTGTTTTTAATAAATTTACATTCCTCCAACATTATCTTAAAATAAAGAAATTGATGATTAGTAATTATCAAACAATTTATTTCCATCAATTCAATTTTAATATCAATTTTTCGTAGAACATTTTTTACTCTCAGCAATGACTAAATGAAAGAGCGTAAGAATACGTGTGAACTTTGCCAGCACAATTGTGCTATGAAATTACTTGTAACATCCCTACCTTAAAGCCACTTAAGATGTTATGAAATATGAAACTTTGAACTAGTACTGATCATTAAGAGGGCAATCAAAAATAGGCAAAACCATATTTTTTCTTTAAGTCAAAGTGTTAGTTATTTATCTATTTCAATAAATTTTAAGAATTTTGACATTTAATGGTTACAAGATATTTTTGCATATTTCTGTATATTTTGGACTTACCATTATACTTTGTCATATCTTCATACAAAATTATTAATTCAGAGCATATTTTAGCAAATCAAATATCTTGTTTTATACTTAAGAGCACAATTTTGCATATGTTGTGCTATAGAGCATAATTTTACTTATTTTTCATCCTATATAATTTTTTACATAATTTGTCATTATCGAAATTTTCTATTAACTGTCACATATGTTTTCCAAATTCGATTTCCTAATAATTTTTATCATATAAATTAACAGAAATTTTTTTAATTTTCTGATACAATATATTAGCATATAATGCTTATTTTAAACATGAAAAAACATGAATAGCAAATATTTAAAAATATAGCTAGAAAAAAATATTTTTAGAAAAAAATATATCTTTAAAATTTAAGAATATAAAGTATAACCACTAAAACTAAAAGGTCGATTTTAAATACGTAAAATCGACTTTTATCTTAAATTTTTTACCACAAAATATTTTTCAAAATAAATTTTAAAATTTCGTTTCAAATTAAAAAAAAAAGCTTTCTGTTTCTTATTGTTTTGGAAACATATGAATATTTTATTTTTATATTTTTTTTTTAATTTCCTTTTGTTATTTCCATTCATTGAGAAACATTCAAATTTGTTAATATATGAGTTTTGAAAAGCTTTTAAAATAGTTTTTTTTAATATTTATTACGTTACGAAAAAAACAAAATTTCTATTTTAAAATAAAATTGATTTAAAAAAAAAAAAAAAATTTATATTTCTTTTGTGGTTAGGCTAATAAATTTTAAAGGCATATTTTTCGTTTTTAAGAGCACTTTTTTATTTGAAAAATAACATATCATACTTTTTCCTATTTTTGGAATTAAAGTAAAAATTTTGTGAAAAAATTTTTTTTGGATAAACTATAAATATTTTATCCATAACAAAATCTTTGTTGATTAAAATATCTTTATGAGATTTTAGCAAATTTTATACCTTGTAATTTGAAATGAAATGAAAGTGTAAAAAATTTAAGATTTTTGTAAAAGGAATCCCATAATTTTTATAAATATGTCAAATTAGGGAGCATCTATTGGATGATGGATATTTTAAAATCATCTCCTTGAAGATATTTTTCAACAAATTTTATAATTATTATATGTTCTTAATGAAAATTTTATTTTAGAGAAAAAAAGAGTAAAGACACTTTTCGGCAAAAAAAAATCATAATTTTTGATATCTTTAAATTCAAAATCATTTATTTTTGAACCCGGTGAAAATATAGTCTTCAAATCTTCTTTAGTTGTTAGATAATTTTGTTCTTTAACTAATTGGGAAAATTTACAAAATCAAATGAAAATATTGGGCTATAAATTTGAAAAACTGGACCAATATTTTTCAAAATTTGTTGAAAATTCAGATGAAAATAACTTTAAAACTATAAGGGATAAATAGCACATTTAAGCGTAGCTTTAAGATGGTGTAAATATATTCGAAATCGGATAAGAAACAAAAATTAGGTAGTGATTAAAAATTTTCTATGTCTTAGATACCCTATTTTGAGCTGCAATAGCTCCGCTTCTGAGAGGTCCGTAGGGCTTAAAAGTGTACACTTCCCTGCTACGTCTATGTGATTTCTTTTTTCTTTTTTTTTTTTTGTAAATCCCACCCCATGGGTGTACTATGCTACTTCTTGTATTAGACATCAAAAACTTACGTACTTCTGCTTTTACTTGCATATATTTCAAACTTCGTAAAAATATCTACTGAGAAAGGTTCAAGTAATACCGTATAGACAGAGAGATAGATAGATGAACGGACTTTTCTAGATCAAATAAGTACGCAACTTTGATTTACTTTTTATTTCTATTCCAACAAATTGATATTGGACTTCACATATTAGCCCAATGACACAATATATTATTTATTGTACACTTGTTTATTTTTAACTTAATTTTCGCAATAACTTTAAAAATTACGTATGAGTAATATTTTTTTCATAAATAAATAATCATACGTAGTGATAAATATTAGATATAATATTAAATAATTTTAATATTTTAGGATTACTTTGTTGAGAGATTTAAATATTATTGACTCATTATCAAACAGCTTAGTTTAAATATACCTACTCATAACAGAAAATTACACAAAAGCCCATTTAGTACCTGTTAATTTTAATTGTATAATGTTATAATTTAAAAACATATTAATCTGTTTAAAATAACTCTCATAATTATTTACTTTTTTCATGTGTATTAAATACTTAATAAATCCCTATATTAAACAAGTATTGATTACACGAAATAAAAAAAATATTTTAAAAATCATATTAAACCTTAATATTTTTCACTTTCAAAGTATTACGCCAAATAATTCGCCAGATAAAAATCAATCAATTCGTTATTAAAAACATGAAAAGAAATCATTAAAAAAAATAAGACATGAACAAAAATCTCTGTAAAACTTATTGTTCAGTGCCAATAATTTTTGTCATTTAAACAATAAAAGTATGAACGAATTAAAATAAAATGAATGAAATAACGAACGACTTAATATATAAATGATCCAATGAATGAATGAATATTCAGTCATAATCAATAAACGGTATGATGGAAGAATGTATTTTCTGTGTGAGTGTCCTTCAGGCCATGTGAAATTATGCTTCTGATGCGTGATGATGGTTTTTCATTTAAAAATCATAGAAAGGAATAAAAATAATAAAAATAATAAAGAGAAATTTTAAATGAAAATGGTATGAATTTTTAAAAAGAAGTACACAATGACAAGGGAATAATAATGTAAGTACAGAAATTTTCCAGCACACAGAGAGTCATATAAAAGCGTGCATGAATAATCCCAATAAGCAAAAATCTTTGAAATTGAATATTTATTCACTTGAAAACTATTTCAAATTTCAAGTATACAGGCTTGAATTATGTTTACTTTAAAACTTAAAGCTATACGTTTTTATCAGCAAAGAGTTTTTAATATTATAATTGTATTTTTCAAATAATTTCATAATATAAAACTTATATATATATATATATATATATATATATATATATATATATATATATATATATATATATACAAAAAAACATCGAATTCGCCTCTAGTCGGCATGCATTTGCCAATGTTCGGCATGTCATGATCCAATAGTTAGCATGGAATTTTTATTAACTAAATAGAAAAATATTACACTGAAAATCTACATTATATGCCTATTATCCTATAAAATGGAATATTTAAAATTTTTTATTGTGGAAAATTAGTGTTGCTGTCATCTTGAGCGCATCAAAACACACGCGAAAGGATAAAGGTTACGCTTTAGTGTGTCCCGATTAACAGTTTTTTTTACAAATTTTACAAATGATTTAGGAATTTGATTCAAACGAAGCAAATTGGCAAACTAACTACAGAAATATGTTAAATACTTTTAAAAATTAATCTCCAGTTCCCTACCAGTAATTGAAAATTATGATTCAGGTACATCTTGAACAAAGAAAGATTTACACATTTGTAATGAAATACGTCTCAAAATGTTCCTTATTTGGAGATCTTATGGAAAAATTAGTTAAAAATTTTCTTCCAGCCCTTTCATGCTCATATACGTTGTCTTCAGAATTTAACTTAAAGATCTTTCATTTGGAATCACAGAAAAAAGTTACAGAAGTTATAAAGTAATTAAAAAGTATTTGTTAGTACACAGCCCAAAAAATTTATAATTTTTTTTCATTGATATGATTTTAAGTTCTCATATTTACAATTTACTAGCTGATTTTCAAATAAATAAATAAATGTGGCAAAACAATAAAATAAAATAAAATAAAATAAAATAAAATAAAATAAAAATTAAAAACCATTTAAATAGTTTTTTTTTGATATATACTAGGGGAAAATAATTTGGCAAAAATAGATGATAAATTCGATCTAAATATTAATAATAGCTTAAAAATTGAAGATGTATTCCAAAAAGGTTTGTTAAAAAACTATTGAGATTAAACTGTTAAAATTTTGGACATGAAATTTACAATTCCATTTTTCTTGTTTTTTTATTTATTTTTTTTGTAATTCGTTTATAGAAATGTGCGTTAAAGAATAAATACGTGCAATTATGTGATTCTTGAAGATTGAACAAGATTAAATGAAAAAAAAGAAAAAACCTATTCCATAATTAATTATTGAATTGTTCGTAGAGGTGATTGATCTGGTACCTGGTTCACAGGAACTATTAGTGAAAGTCATCGTTTGAAAGAAGAATCTTTGATCGCAGTTAGGCCATATTTAAAGTAGGGGTGCATCTTTACAATTTAATTTTCGAAATGACTTTTTAATTTTCCGCTAATATTATTTATAGCTTATAATTGTTGTAAATTTTATAAAAATACCCAGCAAAAACTTTGCTTTCCTGGTAAGCTAGCAGGTATAATTGGAAACAAAAATAAACTACTTATTTTTTGCCTGAATAACCAGTTATTTTTGTTCGAGTTGTCCACAAGATTTATATAGTTATATGTACTTAAACAAATATAAAAAATAAAAAAAAGCGGTTAGTGAGACTCGAACTTGGACACAAATTAACCATTCGCTTTTTAATGACTAATGTCTTACTCAGTACACCATCTCGTATCTAGTTTCCTAAGCAGCAAGAACTTTTTTTTAGTATAAAATATCTTTTTAGACATTTTGTTAAAAAGAATTAACACCATCAGGATGGGGCTGAACTAACAACCAGCGCTCTAACCAACTGGTCCACTTTATTGCAATATTACTGTGCTATTGAGTACTTATTTATGTACTATAAAGTAAGCAAATAATAATGACGTTTCATTTCAAAGAAAATACTTTAATAAGTATTTGCCATTACCGAGAACTAAAAAGTTTTTGTTGGTTATGAACTAAAATGCACTAATGCGCTATTAAATTATCTAAAAAATATATTTTTTAATGCGTGAAAAAAATTTTAAAAATATTAACAATGTAATTGTTTAATCGTAGAAACATATTGTTAAATTATAGTTCGTTGAATGCTTAAAATATTTTTGTTTAATATTACAAACTCGTTGTTGAAGAAAGTTGTTAATTTCTAACAATTTTAAGTAAATAAAATAGTTTTAAATTTTCATAAACAGTTGTAGGTGCGTTTTTAATTTAAAAAATAATTACATTGATGTTTGTGGATATTAATAAAACAATTGTAATTGGGAATTATTTTCGAAATTTAAAAAAAAAATACTTTTAGTTTTATTTAAATCAAAAACAAAAAAGCTCAAAGTTTGCAACAACATATATTAAAGACTTCGAGAAAAACATATTTCATTATGTGTTACAGGACCAATAATTAAAATTCTTATAAAGAACACACCAAATCACCTAAGACTTTAATATTGATATCAGTTATTATTATGACCAATATCTATGACCACATGGTTATAACAGAAGTCCAAATGAAAGCTTCAGTAAAATCATTTTTCAATATTTTATTGGCAAAAGGAGAAAAGGTATGAAATTTTCTTGCCATTTTGCTAAAAAAAAGCAAAAAAATATTGTTTACTTTTTCCTAATAACCTCAAAATTAAGAATATTTGAAATCAGTCTTGAGAAAAAAATGTGAAACATTTTTTCCAATTGTACAAGAGTAATGAATTTCAATCGTTGCACAGTGTACATTTTTGGGGGTAAAAGTGATCAAAATTCATTAGTTTTTGAACGGGTTAACATTTTTGTCCGCGGTTTTTTTTCGTGTTATTGTTCGCGAAATTAGCTATCGCATACAATACAATAATCTTTAAAAATCAATATATTATTCTTGTAAAATTACAATGAAATTGATGTGATATGTTTATTTTAGTAAAAGTCACTCAAGGCTTTTGTACTCGTAGTTTGAAATTTGTTGGTCAGTAAATGAAACACAATGTCTGTAATTTATAAACTTGAAACTTCAACCAATATGGGAGCTGCTAACGGAATGCATATTGATGGATGGACATCCGGACGGACATACTTAAAACAATATATATATGTATCAAACGGCGCAAGAAGAAACTAAATAATGTTCCATATATTGTTCACCATACGCCTCTTAATTTTAGTAATATTTTCTTAATATTTTTTGGGTATAAACAAAAGTTTTCTACTAAATAAAAGATCGTCATACAAATTTCATAATTTTATTCAAACAAAATTAAATATTTCATTTAAATGTAATGTCTAACAACCACTGTGTCCATATGAGTTGTTTCATCAAAAAATTTACATTAGCTGCAATTCTTACACATGGAGATTTTAGTGTTTTGGTAATTTTTTGATTTTATAGAAATGTTTATCGAATGCTAAGAGATTTATTTCCTTTCTTTTTCTTAAGCAAAGTTAAATTATTATTTTAGTTTATACAGTACAAAATAATTAGAATTTTTTAACTAAAAGCATTACTACAACCAGTCTTGCACTTTCCTGCAGCTAAATTATATATAGAATAATGAAGGATAACTTACACTCTAAAACAGCAAAATTGGATTTTTGCAAAATGGTTAAAAGTTTAGGTGAAGACAAAAATTTTTGCAAAAAAAAGTTTTTTTTACCAAAAAAATTTATAGAAGTTAATAATTAAAGTTGCTCTTTATAAATAATGAAAAATGAAATAATCGAAATCTTTAAAATTTTCCTTAAAAGTATTTTTTAATTCTGATTAAATTCTTCTGATTTCAATACATTATATCTATTTAACTAAAAGAGATACAATAAAATCAAAACCTGATTTAGAAAATTGAGCATATTTTTCATTAAAATCAATGTTAAAATTTATGTTATTCAAACATTGGTTTAGATGCTTTTACTTATTTTTTATCACACACACCCTAAAAAAAAGTACGTAGTACGTTGGTAAAAAAAACAAATATAACTTTTTAGTATTTTTGGCTTACTTTTCCAATAGGCTGCTTTAATTTTTTTTTTTTTTTTCATCAGAGCAATTTAAATAAAATGTAAGACATAAATACTAGATATAAAGCTTTCTATTACCACTAAAGTAACATGCAATTTTGAGACATTTTGGTCTACTAGTTTTAATATGTTAAGAATAAAAAGCTGATGCCGACTTTAGGTTTCATGGGAAAAATCGAATTTGCCTTTAGTCGGCAGTCTATGACAACTGTAGGAAATTATGAAACTTTTTTTGTTCGTAAAGTCAGAAGCCACTAAAATATTATTTTATCCTATTTCACTACATCTTCCACATTTAAGACATTGTTAGAAAGATATTTATTCTCAGAATACTTTATTATTTAAATATAATATAAATTACTGTGTTTAATTGCTGCTATAAATTCATCTGTACAAAAATTTTGTGTGTTAAAAAAAAGCATGTTGCTGCACATGGTGCAAAAATATAATTGTAGTGACTATGATCTAAGAGCAACATATTTTGATTAAAACATATGATCAAAAAATAGAAATGTTCATAAGTAATAAATATTATGAGTCCGTTTTGTTATATTGTGCCCGACTTTATGGTTTGTTTTTGTTTGCCACGATTCTAGTTTTATATATAATTAAACAATCTTAATACAACATTATCCCATTCTATCAGATTATGATTTGATGTTATTATATTATATCTTATTATATTATTATATCACATTGTCATACTATGATTCCATTTTATCATATCATTATCCTAAGTTTTTATATATTTATCCAATCATATCATATTATTTCATTTTGCCATATTTTCCATCTTATCATATATTATATTATTTGTTCATTAATTATATTCATTTGTACCACCACATTTTATTTGAATCCTTTAATGGTATAACCAAACCTTGTGTATTTGTACTTATTCATATATAAACTAACTGAGAGTTACAGTGAAACATTAAAAACAAAATGTATTTAAAAACAAACAAGTATTGAATTTTTCCACTAAGTTTGTGAAAAGGATAAATATTAAATTTATTTTAAACATTTTATTGTCATTGCAATAATAATATTAACATAGTTTAAAAACAGAATTTGGTTTAACAACAAGGAAAAAGACTGCAAATACTTAATGATTGTAGAAGTAATTATATCTTTCATATTAATAAAAAAATTTTTTTTGGTAAAAATATTTAAACACATATAATTTTTGCAGTTAATCATATTAAACTTTTTTTTATTGAATGTAAATATTAAATTACAAAATTTAAACAAAAACATTATTATCATGAACACAGAGTTATTAAAATTCAAGAAAATTAACAATGAGAACATAATATTATTGCTATAAAAGTATGCATCTTACCGTAATATAATCATTATAAATAGAAAGAATATATTTTCAATGCAAAATTGTTCTTATGTTAATATTAAATAATCGCTATTCTTATATATTTATGTTTAAATTAACAATTGCCGACTTAGGTACACTTACCCCATAAAAAAATTTAACTTTATACTTTGTAATCACTTGAAAACTTTACAAAAACCTAATATTATAATTTTATAGGAAAATTTTTTATTTTTTTCTTTTATTTCGTAATACATATTTTGTAACTTTTCTTAGATTTGAATCTATGTTTGTTGGGCTGACGTAGTAATATGAATACATACAAATACATGTGGATTTATAAACGTATGTGAGTGATGGAATGAATGTAAATTGTATTGAATATTAGGGTTATATTAAAAATGGAGAATTGTAGTTTTAATTCGTCGTATATTTTAACGTATAAGTAATATTGAATTTCACTTAATATTAATGATATGGATTGATTTTATATACTACACATTTTCAACTTAATTAGAACATTGTAGTTTATGAGTAATAATTTCGATAAAATTTTTAAAATTATTGTTAATTCAGATTTCTAATGTGAAATGTTGGCCAATGTTGCTGTTTTTTAAGATCAAATAAATTAATAATACATTTCTAATTTCAGTTTGACACCACCTTATTATTTAATAAATCATCTGAACCTCATTTATCGCCCACACAAAAACCACCTACGTATTTGTGCACCGATTTTTGTCAAAAACATAAAAAGCATCACAATTTTGAAAACAATCGATCCAAAAATCAATAACGAAGGCAATGGGTAAGTGTGCTTTTATTCAAATCCCTAAATTTGCTCCCTTCTGTTATTGCCTTGACATATAAAACATGACACTAAAAAATATAAATGTATTTTATAATGCACTCCTTTATTCAGTATCCCAGAGTGCTTAGGTTTCAAATTAAAACAACATAAATAAAAAACTGTTCATTTAAGAATAGTCTTAACCTGTCTTGCCATCTTTTTTCCAGCTTTTAAATACTCGTACTTATTCTGTGTGCGTTTTTTTTTTTAATTTTTTTGCTATCTAGCATGTTTTTCTTCCTGAAAGTTAAGCTGAAACTGTGCGACATATTTATACTTTGTTTAGATGATAAATAGGCGATTAAAAAGATAATGATGACTAGGAAAATTAAAAAAAAGTAGAACGATATAAAATAGGAATAACGAATACTGTGTGCATTACATAAATATTTTTTATTAACTTTTTTTTAAAAAAGGCTAGACTAGCTGTATTTTGCTGCTCCCGCTGAGTATTAACGTACAGTATGCGATTCAAGAAATAAAATGGAAATAATTATGGAATTTCGGAACGGCTGTTTTGATTTCAATGAAATCAAACTACCACAGGTGTAGTTTAAGATGTCACAAAGTTAGACACGCAGGTATAATTTTTTTGGAAAACGATCCTGATTCCTGTATTTTTGTCATAAACTGGTAACACTTTTATCGACGTTAAAGTTAGCATGTTAACACGTTAACTCCTATATAAATTTAAATTTTGTATGAAATTGCTTATAACGAAGCACAGCTACTATAGACTGGATTAGGCTATTTGCAGAGAAAAAAAATATGGTTGTGGTAACTACAATATAAGAGCAACATGTTATGATTTGAACATATGATTACAGTTAAAAATTAGAATGATGAACCGATTTGAACCGATTTGAAAGATTTTTATATATGGGAGTATTCTACTTATAGAGATATAAATATAGTATGCATATCTTATCTCTTGTAGTTTAAGAGATACAAGGTTTCAAAAATTAAAATGTATACTTTTTAGCCTGCCTTGGTGAAGCTTTTTCGCTACATCGGGTCCAAGTTTTAACGAATTTTTTGGCCCTCTTATTTCATTAACAACGAATTGCAAAATTGTATAAAGAAAAAATATTGAAAAAATATTCCTGGAATCAAAAGTTATAGGCATTTAAATTTGAACTTTGAAAAAAAATCAATTATTTTCCTTTTTTTTTTTTTTGAAAAAAAATGGCCAGATTCTTTTTCTGTTATGCAAAATTTTTTTCAAGTTATCTATATAATATTTATATTTTTTTTAAAAGATAACTGAACGCAAAATATTTTAGAGGAAAAACAATTCGATGAATTTGATTTTTGCGAGAACCAGAGTTTCCCAAATTTGGTCTATTTTTCCAACAAATTTTGAACAAAAAATCTGTGAATCAGTTTATTTTACTAAATTAAGCTACTATAATTATTTACCATAATTTTTAAATAGAGATTACAAACTTCAATTATTTTTTTTAAGTTAAGTTAATTCATATTAATTAAAAAATTATTGTTATAAACAATAAATATCTGAAAATAAATTTCCTAACTTTTTAGTTATTTGTATAGTTCATGCAATATTTTACTCATATCCAATATAAATAATAACGATATTACAGAAAAAATGTACCTGCCTCAATTTACCTGTCGTGCACCTGTACTAAAAATAGAGTACCTGTTCCAAAGTATTTGTTAGTGAAATTCTCAGACCCAACATAACTGATTAACTGTCGAATAACATTACTTAAGCCATTACGTTATCTACTAATTTTTAGCAAGCTATTAGCATATTATACACCATTGTGTAATTAATAGTGTCTTATTTTCAAAAATATGTAACAATATTGATAATAAGAAAATTAGTTGAACACTTTTCTCGAAAAGGTGCGAAAGAAGTATTGAGTTGGAATTTTATGCATATTATTCATGTCTAATTATGCAATAACATTTTTGTTAATGGATAAATTTGAATAAAATTTTACACCTCAGTAGATTTTTTGATGCTTAATTTCAAGCATTATTCATATTTTTAGATTTATCAAAAGAAATCCCGCAATTCCCCAAAGCCTTGAAAAAATTTCCAAAAATGGGATTTTTAAATTTCTTTTGCTATATGTTTCCAACTGATATCGGGCAACAAAAATTTCTATTAAAAAAATCACAAAAAAAATAAAAACACATTAGACTATATAAAAAGCATAACTTTCCCGATTCCAGTTTTCCGATTTTATAAATTAGGGCGAAAATTTGAAATTTCTTGAAAAAAACAGCTAAATTTTGGGAAATCCTGGTTCTCACAAAAATTAATTTTAATTTTTTTTCTTTAAAATATTTTGCGCTTAGTCTGCGATTTGGCATCGACTTGTATAATGACTCTAAGTAATTTAGCTAAATTTAACTACATGCTTCCGTTATTGCAACCTTTAAGGATTCTATCATCTCAAATTGTTTTCCTCTTTCATAAACTTTTCTTGCAAACCAACCCCAGACATTTTCCATTGGATTCAGGTTAATTAATCCATTGTTTTACTGCTCTGACGGTATGAATCGGAGCGTTGTCGTGTTGGTACATCCAAGGTATGGGTCCAAAGAAATCATTAAATTTTGGAAATGCTTCCTCCAGAATGTTTTTTTTTTTTGTCGTTGCAATCATGTTGTTGGATATAAAAACCAATTCTATGGTACCACAATACGAAATGGCACCCCATACCATTATTCCGCCCTCTCGGCTGTGTCTGCGGCTCAAAAATAATTCCTCCTTATTTAGGTCATGGAAATAATAGTTATATCCGTCGGGACCATCAATATTAAACATTTTTTCATTGGAAAATACAAATTTAAACCATTTGTCGTACCATGTCATTGTATTTTTGGCAAACTGTAGATGTTGTGATTTGCGTTTTTCATTAAGTGGTGATTTTTTTGCAGTTTTCGTAGGACTATGTATGGGCACGACTTTAAAATATGGTGCACTGTTCTTAGATTGGCACTCACTCCACTTTTTTTACGAATTTTTGATACCGACATGGCAGAATTTGATGCAATTCTAAAAATTTTTCGTCTTTCTTTTGGAGTTGTTGCCATTTTCTTCCGTTCTTTCATGTTTTTTCCATATCTTTCCACGTTATTTAAATAATTGTACACAACTGTCCTCTATTAATGTTTTTGGCTATTTGTACCGCATTCTGACCCTGAGATTTCAAAATCAGAATTTTTCTTTTTCAGAGTTATTAAGAGCCTTACCACGTCCCATTTTGAATAACCACTATTTAAAAACTATCAAATTAAAAATTCTCTAACCGTTTATATTGAAAAAATTCAAGTCATAGCCTTCCTGATTAATATTAAAAGAATTCCTTATTCAAGCGACACACGAAATAGTATCACAGAAATATATGTCTTTAAATAAATGCATAATTTTAGTATAACAAGATATGTATATTTTTTATTTCTTCAGGAAACTAAAGCCAACACTTTGAAATTTGGTTGTGCAAAAAATTATTTTTTTCTGAACTTTAGTTTAGGAGATATACTTAATTGAATTTAAAAAAATGTGATTCCTTATTCAAGTGGCAGGCAGTGTATGTATGTTACTTAAGAAAATTTTTATATAAAAGAAAAAGAATGTTACCACTTTTTTGGAAAAAAAAAAACGGGAAAAAATCTACTTTTTTACAGTTCAAATTTAAGTTTTTTCTTACATAATTTTGATATTTGTAGTTAATGAAATAAAAAAAATCCAAAAACTCGAGTGAAGTACGGACACACTGTAACGAAAGAACCTCACCAAAGCTAAAAAGTAAAAATTTTAATCTTTGAATCCTAATGTCTCAATGATGACTTTTAGTTCTTGTCCAGCAGAATCATCGTATATAAATATCGTTTCAGATATAAGGGATCAGGATCGTTTTTAAAAAATTGCATACTCGAGGTGTCTAACTTTGGGTCACTGTAGACCCGCACCCTGTAGGTCTATAATCCAAGCCCAAAACTTAAACTCGCCTACACCTCTACTTTCACTATGTGAAATTGCATTGAAATCGGAACAGCCGTAAATTTTTTTGTGTATTTCACTACGAAATTTACACGTTTTTCTTTTTAGAATTAAAAATTAACAAATTTTTTATTTGAATTTAATTTTTTTTTTTTATATTATTTCGTTTCTTGTTATTCTTATATTCATAATTGTATTTTTATCATAAACTGGTAACACTTTTAACGACGTTAAAGTTAACATATAAATTCTACACGTTAACTCCTAACGTATATAAATTTTGTATGAAACTGCTTATAACAAAGCACAGCTTCTATAGACTGGATTAGGCTATTTGCAAAGAAAAAAATATGGTGGTGATAACTACAATATAAGAGCAAAATGTTATGATTTGAACATATGATTACAGTTAAAAATTAGAATGATTACAAATAATAATTATTACTCTATTTTATCATATCTTTGTATGGTTTTTATAATATAACAGTGTGTTTTTATCACTTAATGATTCGACTTTATCATATCTTAATCCAGTTTTAACACATTATGGAGCGTTTCTTTATATTTTTATCTCATTTAATCATGTTGTTAATCAATTTATCATAATACAATTATCTTAAATCATATCATATTTTCATTTTATCATATAATATTACTATTTTTTCATATTATAATTTGATTGTATCTTAATATAATATCATTGCTTTAAGTTTCCTCCACTAAATTTTTTAAAATAAAGCACTTAAATTGTGATTTACTCTTATACAAAAATTACGTAAAAATAACTAGTAAAACTTTACTAACAGAATTTATATAAAATGTTCTTTTTTCGTTCATATTAAATTTTTCTCAAAAATCAAGCTATCGCTTGATATATATAACTAATTTTGATGAGAAAAATTGTTTGAGGATGTATTATGGAGTCATCAACATCCTGTTCCAATAGTCGTAGAAAATTAAAATTTGTACAAGATATATTAAATGATGTCCCCTTTCATAATCGTAGGTACGTTTAAATGTTCGACTCGAATGTACACATATTTCTTTAAAATTATCAAAAACTGTAATTATGTTTATTTAATAATAAACCTTTTAAAACACGTGCAAACTGATTTTGAAGAATTTTCTTAAATTTTACATGTCTTCAGTAAATTTGAAGAATTGAAGAACTTTATTCAATTTGAATAAAATAAGTTAGTTAATTTCCCCAAAAACTTCTGGAAATTTATATGTATTTAGTCACTTTAAGTAATTCTAGTCAGGTTGAATAATTTAATTCGAATTGAATAAAATATATTAGTTAATTTTGAAATCAACAAAAAAATTACTTAAGTTAACAGATAATTTATTGGCATTAACTTCTTTTGAGGATAATAAACTGAATAAAATTGTGAGTTGTTTTACTCACGAAGAGCTACTGCCAATTTAACTAAATGTTCATTGATTTGACAGATTTTTCAATAACTTTTTAACAACCTTTTATGCAAATCAACATATTTTACAAAAAAATATTTATGAAAAAATTTTTTGTTGATTTGAAGAAAAATTACATTGATTTGAAGAATACATCTGTTAATTTAAATATATTTTTCGTTAAAATTCTACGAAAATTTTTCATCAATATTACCTACGAGATTTGGTTCACTGTATCTATGAGAAAAACATAACATTATTAATAACCAACATTTTACAGTTGTACAAAACAAAATATTGGTTGAAAACAAATAAAAATATTTAATTTTTATATGTTTATAAAATTTTGTTTCTGGCAAAAATATTCTCCAAATATAATATTTTTGTTGTCAACAATATTAAAATTTTGATTGAGGTTAACCATTAAATTGTTAAATTTAAACAGAAACATTTTGTTATGAACAGAGTATTAAAATTATATGAAAAATAACCATAACATAATATTGTTGTCGTAATCATGATGCAACCATGTTTTTTCTCTGCATGTATATACTTGATTATATACTAATACCAAGCATAGTTAGAAGGTTGATAACTTTGTGGATCCCTAGGAAAGATTCAAGCGTGGCAGATTAGGAAAGGTTGAATATAAACCTGGCGGGTATGTAAAAAACGCATTCCCGTCAACGAGAAATGAAATAAAAAACGGAATTCCAATGTTAGGGTGCAGAAAGTAATAAGCCCAGTACCTGACACATTAGAGGGTGTGAAAACAGGCTCACAATCGTTGAGATCATACTACTGTAATACCACTAAATCGGCAGGACATCAGGCTGTAGTGGAAGTAATGATACACGTAACGCAAATAACATAAGAAATCCTCTTCGTAAAATTTCCGAATTCGCAAAATCACCATCAACGACACCAAATTTCGTCACCACAGATGGTGCAGGTCATACTAAAGGTTCAACCACGGCTATCCCAATCATATTGAAATAAAACATTTTTATGTAAATTAAACTTTTGGTAGAAGAGATTTTCTACAATAAAATCCAATTCGCTTATTAACAATCTAATAAAAAATGTTAGTACACGTATTTATTACACACATGTGTTTTTCGGATGTGTTAGTATAAACTTTAAATGCTTATAAATTCTGAAATACATATCTATAAAGAAATATCTGTGAAAATTTTTGACTTTTTATTGCGGCATAGAACTCAGTAAATTTGGTATTAAAATCATTTCAAAAAGTACACACATTATTACAATATTATTATATACATGCAGAGAAAAAATATGATTGCGGGAACCATAATCGAAGAGAAATATATTATGATTTAGCTATATGGTCGTAAATAATAATAAATATTAACATTATAATCATTAAATAATCTAAATTTTCATATTTTGATCCGAGGTTTTTCATATTGTATTTAAATATTTTATAATGTTATAATGTTTTATAAAATTATGCTCTCATATTATGATTCAGCTTCATCACATTATTTACCATAAAAAATTCTTTAACATATAAAAAATTACTCATATCATGTCTCATATTAATCTTAATATGATCAATCATCATTTGTTCATTAATTAATTTTATATAATTTATATGCATATGTTGTGCAAGACAATAAAAGATACTTTTTTTTATCAACTAATAGCAGTTAATCAATATCTTATACTGCTTGAATCACACCAAATATAAGAAAAGAAATATTTATTCATGAATAAACTAAATGAGAATTATAATGAAGTTGGAAAGCAAAAGCTAAAAACAAAATATATTCAAAAGCAAACAAGTTATATATTTTTCAAACATGTTTGTAAAAAGCATACGTATTATAATTATTTGTAACATTCTATTGTTATGGGAATAATAGTACTAATATGATTTAAAGACAAGATATATTTTATAGACAAGGAAAGATATTAGTAATATTTAATGGTTGCAGAAATAATGATATTTTTCATATAAATAAAATTTTCTTTCTGGTAAAAATATTTAAAAACATAAGATTTTTTAGGCAACTATATTAAAAACTGAAACAAAAATATTTTTGTCATGAACACATTATTATTAAAATTAACAACGAGAACATAATATTGCTGTAGAGACAATGCCGTAACCATGTTTTTTCTCTGCGTATAAGATACATGTGAATTATATTATAGAATTATTACATAAAATTCCTTAATAAGGATATTAAGAATAAAAAAAACATTCAACTAACATTAAACATTTAACTATTGCATTCAAAATTATTTAAACTAATTTGCCTAATATTGCAGTATTCATTTTTTAAAACTTGTAGCATTACTAGTGATTTGAAAGCCATAAAGTAAAGAGTTCCAAAGACCGATAGTGTAAATAAAAATTGGCATTCATATGTTAAATTGTTGTATATTAATTCTTCTATCTCTAGTTGATCTAGAAAGTTTATAAAGGTGATCAGGCTGCTACTTGTAAATGATTTTATGTAACATTATTAAGACTTTAGTTTTAAGTAGATTTGCGAAAGTTTAATCATAAATTTATTGCGAGAACAATGAAACATTAGTACGAATTCTTAAGTTTTAAACATAAAGGGAGATATAATTATTTAAGTTTACTTTCTATTTGAATTTGTTAAGAGCGTTAAAACTGGCGAATAATTCACATCCGTAGAGTTATGTTGGCATTAGGTATGTTTTTGCAAGTAGCATTCTCATTTTGATAAGTATACAATACATGTACGACAGTAAGCATAATTAATATGGTCCTTCCAATTTAGGTTATTATTAAAGATGATGCCCTGATTTTTTGAAGAATTTACGACTTTGATTGCGTTGTTCTTTAGAGTAATTTGAGGAAATGACCCAATTACCGTTGGGTTTATACTTAAACCATTTGCGGATGCCCAAATGTATATACGATGTAAATCATCATTTAGATTTGACATATATTCAACAACTAACGTTATTTTACAGCTCATATAAATCTGTATGTCATCCGCATACATTCTTATTTTACAGTGCATGAGTTGATGGGGTAAGTTACTTGCAAAGAGTGAAAAAAGAAGAGGTCCGATTATTGAACCCTGAGGAATATCTTTTCTAACTGCCAGGCATATAGAATCAAAGGATTGAGTGTGAACATGCTGGTTACGGTGTTTAAAATATGGCAACAATAAGCATGTGGTGGTGAACGAGAAATTAAAGAAATTTAGTGATTTGTATCTAAATACTGTGTGGTCGACTGTACCAAAGGCTTTAGAATGATATAATAGAACCAGGAAAGTAACATTATTTTTATCAATTTCTTTTCTGAAATCTTCAGTAACTTCTATTAGAACAGTTAAATAACTATGATTAGATCTAAACCCCAATTTTCGCTCAGTGACCATGTTGTTGTTATGTAGGAATGAGGGCATTTGTTCACGTGGAAGTTTTTCAAATGCCCTCAATAGAAATTGATGAATTGCTTCAATTATAGGTAGATTCACAAATTTTTCATTAATTGTATCAACGTCAGTGTTTAATTTTGCACGATTAGTAAGCTTTCCTATTCCGATTTCACGAATATGTTTCCAAGTAGTAAGAAGATTTTGCATCTCTAAAATATTTATTTGTTGTATTTCGAAGAGAACAATATGTATTGTGGAGCTGTGTAATTAGAATCTGTTTCCAATGGGAATAAGCAATTTCTCTTTTAATAATAAGTTTTTTAACTTCCCGTGAGAACCATGGTTTTACTTTTAATCCAACTACTACTGTTTTCAGAGGTACAGTTTAATGAAATAAACCAGATAACATTTTCTTTCAGGAAAGATAATTATTAATCTATGGATTTAATATAGTTATAATCAATGTTCATGAAGTCGCAATAAGTTATCACCTGATCAGAAATTTGTGTTTGAAAATTATACGACTTAAAAATGAGATCGTATTTAGAAAAGCAAGGTGCAGATACCTGCTCATATATATAAAAGAATACTTGAGTAGTTGGCAACAAAAATTATGTCCAATAATCTACTATTGGTTTAAATAAAATGTAGGTGTATGGTAGTATAGGTTTGTGTTAGTCAGAAAGACTTTATATTGTCAGCAAGTTTAGGGGCAGTTATTATGTTAGAGTTAAAATAGCCAAGAATGGCGACATCTTCATATGATATGTATAATAGCTTTAAAATATCCGTAAAATAGTCCATAAATATTCTACTTCTACCTTCGATCACTATTTTAATAAGAATTTATTCCACCTTGTCATCGACATGGGTAGCTCTTAGTGCCATTTTTGCGATCTTTGAAATATATATAATGTCTACCCTCGAATTTACAAAAACATATCTAAACCCATCAATTTAATATTTCTCTTTAATCTAGGTATATCCAGTCAAAGTACAATTAAAAATATATATATAATAGAGTATAAAAGGTTGTATATTTTTTAGTAAAAAAGTCATTAATACCAAAGATAAAGTTAATATAACTTGGTTGATTAAACAGCAAATTATTATGAAAAATAAACGTAGTGAAATTGTATTTAAATTATGTTCAATTTGTACCACTTATTTGGTGATCAACAAGACAGAGCACGTTAGAAAATCTTTCAGCATCCAAAGAGGCAGGAAACTACAAATTAACATAAATTAAGCCGCGCATTAACAAAGTACTATGTATACGATTTTCAAGCCTCATGCGACCAGTTTCTTACAGGATCTTATAATTTTCTTTTGTTAAATTTTCTTTCATGAAGAATATAAAATATTACTGCGCAGCGCAATATCACTTAAGGTGAAGTAAAAATCTTTGTTTATAATTTTTTTTATTTTCATTTCAGTATTTTTTTATTTCGGTTTTTTTCAATTTTTTCATATTGACGATTTTTTTCCATTTTCGAGTTTTTTTTTTTTTTTTTTTTTTTTTTGTTTGTTTTTGAGACTTGTTTTATTGTTTTGGCGATTTTTTCATTTTGTCGCTTTTTTAGTTTTAGCGACTTTTTTATTTAAAATTTTTTTCTTACTCTCTGTTGTTATTTCATTATAATTTTTCTAGTCTGGTCTTGTGAAGAAATGACAACAACGACAAGTTTTGAATTGATAGAGTTAAATTATAAGCATGAAAAATAAAATAGAAGATAGAGTAATTATTTAAGTCTCTCTAGTAGCAACTTTTACCGCTTATAATTTCTAAAATACTGAACAGATCTTATATTCTGCACATCTGTGAATAAATATGTTTCCAGAAATATTTTTTAACAAAATTGGATGTTTACTGTGGGCGTAAAAGGTGCTAAAATAAATGTCTATCAAATATATTGATTTATAAAGGGAAAGTCTAATGTAGACCATAGGATAACGAAAGAGCAAGTACGTAAAACTTTCGAATCAGACAAAATTCGAAATGAATGGGTTGTATGCCAACTACGAGATCTTAAAGCAATTGTTTTCTGAATTTGATAATTTATCGACATCATGTACAATTCCTCAATATAGTTATGTAAAAAATGTGCAATTAGTGGGCATATATTAAGGAATGCATTAGAAGTCTACAATGTATGTTTTATAAGGATGTGAAAAATTATGATACAAACTTGCCTACATAGATTTAACTGAGGTTTAAAATCCGGCAGCTTCTCTAATGATCTTGAGATAAGTATCAGATATAGTCTCACAAATGAATGCAGTACATCTCAAACTGAAATACTTGTTATCCATGAGGTATGTAAGTTACTATATGACAGAAAAATTTGGGGGAATATAAAAATGTTGGTCGAAAGTCAGGCGATACTATTGTCACTCAATTAGTCAGTCAATGTTATAAAGGGTTGTCAGGGCTAGATCGATTATCTCGCATTACTTTAGTTTGGGTCCCTATGCATAGAGATTTCCTTGGTAATAAACAGGATGACTAGCTAGCTAAATTTGGTTCTGCTTTTAACATCTCCAACGCACAATATGATTTCTTGATTTAGCTGAACAAGAGTAAATTTTTTGATCATTAAATTTTATAAAAAAAAGATTGTTTGCTTTAAAGATTTAAAGATTGTTTGTTCATAATAAAAAGTTAAGATATATTATACACATATAATAACAGTTAATAATATATCATACACAGATTTTTAATCCTCATATTAATGATATCCACATTTTGGTTACATATAAACCGAGAGTATTCATAATATGTGAAAAAGTTCTCTAACATTTAGAATATTTTTGTTGTAAAATTTAATTTCGATCACATAATACATTTAGAATACATTAATAATATTAATACATTTAGAATTATTTATATGGACTGTGGGATAAATTATGATTCTCTCTTATTTATATTCAATATATTGATTATTTTATAAAAAATACTTTTATACAAGTTCCAATTTCAAAATTGGAATTTTATTCGCATATATTGGAAAATCTCACGAGTAATCTAGACACATGCAGGGTCGCCAAGAAAATTTGAGCCTATTTTAACGTAAGATGCAACATGGAACTGAATGACTGTAATCCGAAGAATATACTGAGTCTGCTGTAAATATTAACGGGTCAATGGGTGTTAAGATAACACACAAGTCAATGACCATTGTGGCCGTTACAAGGATATGGAAAAAGAATAAACAATTTTTCATCTTCTCTGGAAGGTCAACTTTTTGATACCGTTCGTTTACAAATTTTAAATAAGCATAATGTATTTTAATAATACGATACTAAAGTGGCTTGATTTGAACAAAAAGTTTTGAATTTGTACACATACGAGGCAGATTCACTATTAGTTGTATTAGTAGCAGTGAAATGTTAACTTCTTCCGTTACCTTTACATTGCGATTGTACGTGTAACATGTTTGCATTTTTCATACAAAAATAAATTGCCAAAACTTGCAAGGTTTATTTAATTTTTTTTTTTTTTTTTGTACTTTTTTTAATAGCCTTTTTTGACAGATCACGTGTGAGTCATGTCATGTTGTCATGTTATTTTTGTTTAGTATTGTTTGGCATTTCATAATGGAAAGTCTTACGCCTGAACAACGTTTATAAATCGTTCAACTTTATTACGAAAATTCACAATCTGTAAGGAATATGTTTCGTGCACTTTGCTCAACTTATATTCAACATAATCGGCCTTCTGAGCGTACTATTCGCAACACCATCAACCATTTTGAGACCCAACATTCATTACTGGATAATATTCGACTGAATTGACCACGTCCAGCACGCTGTGAAGAAAATATAGCGGCCGTAGCCGCAACCTGAAGAGACTCAAGAACTGCCACCTCATCCAGAAAAAACAACGGTTTGGTTTGTGGGCCGGTGGAATCATCGGTACATATTTCTTTAAGAATGATGCCGGTGCGAACGTAACCGTCAATGGCTACCGTTATCGTGCCATGATTTGATGCCTGAAATTGAAACTCGTGATCTCGGCCGCATTTGGTTTCAGCAAGACTACGCTACTTCCCACACATCGCATCAATCAATGGATTTATTGAGAGAACACTTCGGTGAGTACATAATTTCACGTTTTGGGCCGGTCGATTGGCCACCAAGATCGTGTGATATCACACCGTTAGACTTTTTGTTGTGGGGATATGTAAAGTCTAAAGTTTATGCGGACAAACCCGCTTCGATTCAGGCCTTGGAGGAAAACATCACGCGTGTCATTCGCCAGTTACCAGTCGAAATGCTCGAACGAGTCATCGAAAATTGGACTCAAAGGATGGACCATCTGCGATGTAGCAACGGCCAACATTTGATAGACATAATCTTCAAAAAATAAATGCCAAAGAATGTTCTTTCAAATGATAAATAACATTCCCCAATAAATTTGAAATTTCTGTGTTGTTTTCTTTAAAAAAGTAGGGAACCTCAAAATGGATCACGCTTTACAAGTACTTGGCATCTCTGAACTCGTAAGATTGTGGATAATAACCTGCAATAGAAATTAAATACATCCAAATTTCTTCAGACCATGGCCTGAAAAACTTAAAATTTAAATAATTCTAATATTTGGACCTAAATAAAATTTAAATTAGTAGAGATATTGAAACGAAATTTTGATACAATATAGACAGACTTCTTGCTCTGAAATCAGGGAATTAAAAATACACACACTGTTCTGTACCAAAATATCCAAAATCTCCACCCGGAAAAAATGTGTTCTAAAAATTTACTTTCTTCATTTAAATGATCACACTGTCGTTAAAAGATGCGTCTGTCAGAAAATAATTTCTGGGCCTTTACCTAATATATGGAACTAGATAACTAACAGAATTTTTGTTTGATCACATCTTTGCGATTTGAGAATTTCACAAATAAGTTGAAAAAATTGAGATTAAGATTCCTCTCGAAAACATTAAATAAATTATATAGATCTGAACAAAAACAAATTTTATAAGTAAAAAACTCTTGCCACAATTTTTGATTGAAAAAGATAAACTTAAAATTCCAAATTCAGATTAATATAACTTTTTATATAATCTGCATACTTCTGTGATTTTTGCAGCAATATTATTTAGGATTCTGTAAAGAATCCGATTAATATTAAGAAGAATTAGGGCCGAACTAAATATTCCTTAAACTAAAGAAGATAACCTACATATGTAAGCATATTTTTCGTAAGGGATTTACAAGAACTATCTATGTGTAAATGTTTTTCTGTTAAATCATACATGAATTTTTGGCAATTTTTAAAAAATTGCATAGCCGATTTATCCAAACGCGTTAGAAATATGTGCTCATTCAAATCAACTCGAAAACATCTCGTCTCTGGCCAGGTGAACGATTCCAACAGTTTCCAACGGTTCACAAGTTACAGAATTATTTCCATAAACAAACATGTTAGAACCACTGTGAGCCGTCATAAAAATTTAAGCTAAAAAATAATATAAAAAATCCAAAGTATTGTTATTTTACTAAATAATAATAAAGAATGAAATTTACGAAAATTGTTCTAAATTCATATTAATGAGACTAGCATTAAGCAGGTTCATTTAGACTAGTTCGGTACCTAAGCTGTGTTTATTAGCCACCTTAAATGAATACCCCATGTAAAAGTGACAGGTTCCTCTTACATAAAGTTTCGGTTACTAACTCCAAAGAACCTTTCAGGTGACTAGAATTGGACTAATTCCCTTATCTTTACAGATTACTCTACAGGCTAAACTAGACTATAAATTATAATATTGACTAACATTGACTGTAGAATCGACTATAGACTTGACTATAGAATATACTATAACATGAACTATACTATAGGTTATGCTATGCAATAGACTAATAATTTTTCTTTTTGCTAAACAAAACATTTTTGTACTAATTTGTACTTTGTGCTTAAACTTTTTTATTTTCATATTATAATTTCAGGTGTTACAAACATTTCTCGAAAACCAATTTATAACCATTTAACTTGTAGTAAGACAGGTCATAAATAAAATAAAAACGGTGAAAGCTTTTTATAATCATGACATTATTTATGAGTAACATTAAATCCTTTTTCTTTTTTTTTCGTTCACTCCACTTCCTTTTTAGCTTCACTGCGCCGCCCATAATTTGTCATCATTGCTGTTGTTTGCTGGAAAAATGCCTTAAGAGCAGATAACAAAAACTTACAAATAAACAGACGAAAAAGCCTAAATCCAAGTCAACATACAAAAACAATAACAACGAAAAAATGAAAACACTTTAAATGTGCGCTGGCATACTTGAATTTTAAGCTGTTAGACATAAATCCTTACAAAATGTCTAAGTAATGCAAGTGAACAGTAAGAAGATCCTCATCAACAAACAAAAGAAAAAAATTTGATGTTTTTTTGATGATTTTAGATTAAACCTTAATTTAATGCTGCAAAACATTTATTATGGTGAACTTGTTAAAGGCAGTTTAATTTTATTTAAGCAATAATTATTACAATAAATTTAATCTGTTTTTAAATGTAAAAGGACTTATACTGTTATATGGAAGTCTAAATATAAATCTGTTAATTAATGAGGAAAATCTTTAGAAAATTCGTTTAATAAATATTATTTGTTGTTAGATTAATTACGAGTACAATGGAGGTGGTTTAATTAAGGTTATTTTCACAGCTATTGATCAATAGAATGAAAATTTCTTTTATTGAGCTAATTTATTATAAACTTGATTTTAATTAAAAGATTTAATAAATATGCCATGCCTGTAATAAATTATGTTAATAAGAAGAGGAGAGGATGTTATAGATAACACATTGAAGAAAACACATTGAAAATCGCATATTATTACACTATTTTTATATTGAGCCAAATTATATCTATTTAAAAGTTCTAAATTTCCATAAAAATCATTTTTTACTCAATAAATAAAACGCAGTTGGATAAAGTAATAACCAGGGCAAACAAAAATATGCTCTAGTGTTCTATGGTAATATCAATATTCATATATTATTGTTTCTGTCTAAATTTTAAATTATATAAAACAAATATTTTCTTTTTGCACCGAGTGTCTTTCGTTTTTCTTAAAATTTTGCACGAAAATAGTCCATAGGTGTCTATATCGATTTCAGTTTTCTGTATATAATCTTAAATAACAATATTTCTGTGAAGGCTTTCTGGAATTTAATGATCTAAGAGGCGTTAGAATAGTTATTACATCAGCTTCAAAATGAATATTTCTTAAATAAAAAATTTTTTTTTAAATTAATTTTAATGCTATTGCATTTTTTAAAAGCATTTTTCATTAAATATACTATTTCAAATTTTTTATTTTTTTTTTTAACATAATTGAAAAGAATAGAAAAATAAATTTTTGGGACGCACAGATCTATTATGCACAATTTCGATTTCACTTAAACCTATTTATTTATTTTTTTTCATGTAAAAATCCTACTTATCTGGTATTATTTTTAAAATATTTACATATTTTATTTAAAAAAAATTAGAATATTTTTTTTTTTTAACATGTATTAAAAGTAGAAAACCTTTATGTACTATGCTAATTAATATTTCAATTTATAGTAAATAAAACAGTTTAAAATACACCTAAAGAAAAATTTTAATTTAATGAATTTACAATAGTCAAAAATGCATCTATAAATTGCAATAAATTTTGGAAATATTTTTGCATGAAAAGAATATTTAAAAGATGATAACTGAATTAATCAAAAAGAAGAAAAAATTCTTTTATATGCCTGTTAAATTACACAAATCTATCAATAACTTTAAGCGATGTCAATATTTAAAGTTTCTTACTTTCTATGTTTTATTAACTTTTATACAAAATTAAAATCATTTTTTTTTTTTCTTCTCAAAAAATAAGAAAAAAAATATTATTTTCATATGAACATTTTGGAACATACTTTTTTTAACTGCATTATGCTTAATAAATGTGCACGTCTCAAAAATTTTAATGCAATTCGTTTAAAAAAAAAACTTGCTTATTTTTGAAATACTTGTAATAAAGCCGACACAAGCAAAATTCAAATGCCGTTTAAATCATTAAAATTCTCAAAGCCTGCCCTAGAGATATTGCTACTTAAAGTCACATACACACAAAAAAAGGGATTGGTTGGAAAACGGTTACCATAATAAATGTGCAATAAAATAATAAGGGGACTCTTTTAAACGCTTTGGTTTCCTTTTTCTGCATATTTGCTTGACTTGTTTCATGAACCCCCTTTCAAATGTTGTGCAATATTAAGGATAAAAAATAAAAAAACCTTGTAAATAATTGAAAAATTTTGTAGAAATCAACGATTTAATTATAATTAAGGTAGATATAATTTTTTACATCGCAATTATTAATCATTTTTTAATGTAAACAAAAGCTGATTTATATATGCACAATTAAACAGCCCAAGTTTGCGGAACTAAATAGTTGCGCAAACATATAAGTGTTGTGCAAATGAATTTTCATACAATTTTTCACAGTTTATTTGCCACCGTGCAAACTTGCACACATTGCACAGTTTGTGAGGGTTTTCATCAGGACTCTTGATATTTTATAATAGCTATTAATAACATTGAGCTCAGAAATGAGACTTGTTTTTTTTTAACATGATTGAAGTATATTGGGTGAAACTAAATCGACGTCGATGAATTTAATGGTGTTAATCACTTTTTAAAGTTAGCGCTCGTTTTTGACATATTTCATTTTGAGAGAATAAAAGAGGGATTAGGAAAATCAAGTTTTTTTTTTTTGCTTAAATTTAATAATTTAGTTTTTAAATTAAAAAAAAATCAACTAAGGTTCTATTGAAGTATAGAATCATGAATTTTTAAAATATAAAAACATATTTTAAACGCTAAATTACTAAACGCTATAGTAACAAACAAATTTCCCGAAATTCTATAGGTAAGCTAACTAGTGTTACCAATGAATAAATTTTTGAATATAAATATAAAAACATTATAAATAGGGCTGGGATTGATTTAATTTATGATTGGATTATATATTAAATCGACATAATATTTAATATACATAAACTATATCCTCTTTATTTAAAATTTTCTATTATTTGGACTACTTCCATAATTAAGTTTAAACGCAAATATTGCGAATATGAGCATTAACTTCAAAAAACTGCTGCCAAATTAGCTTTACCAGTGGCATGGCGAGCTTGTAAAAATTTGCGATTAGCGTAGTGTAATTTAAAAACTTAACAGAGTTTCTTTATTCAGAACCATAAAGTCGTAAGTAACTATAAGGAAATTATTGTACTTACAATTGTAACCAATCTGTGAGTTCGTAAAATTAATTTCACAAATTCGACAAGCACAACCGAGTTAGTTTCTCATTTTAGAATTAATTATTGATTGTGATAACCAGAAATATGTTTCTGTGACGATGTTTTAAACTATAACTACCTTTTCGATTATAATAACTAAAATGCAACCGACAGAATAATGGGATAGTGAAAGAATTTTCAATTCTCTGACATTTTTGAAAACTAAAACTATAAAAAATCAAGAATTTAATTAAAAAATTTTGATGCAAAAGAAATAAAATTTCAGAAGATAGTTTTAAGAATGAAATTGGTAAGTATTTAATTGTTGAAAAATATGCATATATCCGCTATTATATATATATATATATATATATATATATATATATATATATATATATATATAATATAAATATTTAATTATATTCCTAAACGCACATAAAAAAAATAACTAAAATGTAAATAAAATTTTTTATTGTAATTTTTTTGTAATTTTAGTAGTTTATTTTTATGGCATTTTCCTATACATGCACTTAAACTAGTGAACCAATTTAGCATTATTAATAATGTGCTTGATGAACCTTTGTTTTGGATAACTTCAACAAATTGGTCTGCCATCGATTCGACTAATTTTTGAAGAAAATTACTGTCAATTTCTTAACTGGCTTGCTTAAGTTTTAGTTTTAACTCATTATGGTTTCATTTTGTGCATTTCTTGTGTAAACTTGCTCCCATTTAACCGCATAGATTCTCCATTGGATTTAAATCCAGACTGCAAGCCAGCCAGTCAAATAGTTGAATAAAATGTTCATTAAACCACGTTTCAGATTGGTTCAAGACATGGATTTCAGCATAATTCTGTTGGAATATGCAATCTTTATGCATTTTTAAATGAGAGAGGAGTATCTTCCAACAGTTCTTTATAAATTGCACTGTTCATTTTAGTTGGAACAAATCATATTTAGCTGCCCAAACCATAAAACTGCATCCACTGACATTCGTTTTGACTTACGAATTTCGTTCGATCTCAAATCATGCCAATAGCAAGAATATGAATCGGGTTCGTCCAAATTGAATTTCTTTTCATCAGAAAAGATTTCTTTATCTGTCCATTTCATTTGGAATTGACAGGAAGGTCAAGTTTATCTTTTATTTGTGTGGTATTTAATTTATTGCGAGCGGCTTCATCTTATATTTAATTAATTTGCCAGTTTATTCATTTTTCATTATCTTTTGTTGGTTTCCGCACTCCGTATTTGTCCCCTTTCTTAAGAAATCCTCGAATAACTTCTCCCGAATGTTAGAAATGTATTTTTTTGAAGTATTCTGAACAAAGATTTAGATTTTACATGCATCTTTATGATGAATATTTCACAGAAAATACCTCTAATGCGCGAAGCAGATCCACCAACAGCCTTACCGTTAAGTACTTTTAAAAAGTGTCCAAAAAGGGGATTTCAAAAAATAAAGTCGTCAATTGCTTCAATATATTAAAAACTCCTTAAATATGTTTATTTTTTAAAAACAAAAATAGAAAATATTGTATCTCAAGAAAAAGTACTAAATTAAATTTTATTAATAACAAAATAATTTATTTGTAATAATTTTTATTATAGCAAAAAACAGAAGGATTTATTAAGAAAAGTATTTTAACTACTTTTCTTAATAAATAATAAATAAAAGATTCTCTTTTTATTAGTTAAATTTCTGTACTTTTGTACGAGCTCTTCACTCGAACTCCAGTCTTACAAATCGCCGTCTAACAAATTTAGGACTGAATGCAAGGATTCCCAAGTTCCCAAGTGTTGACTTTAAGACTGTTGAATAATTTATTTTTCATTAATGATAATTAAGAAAACAGATGTTCCACCGAGGCACCGCCGTGAGAGAAAGTAAATTGGATATAAGCATTCATCAAATCTATTTTTCTGATATTCACAATCCAGTCCAAGAGGATTCGGCATTTGATGTTTTAAATAGCTTTTCAAAAACTTTATCATTAGGTTTAGTTTTTACAGTTTCAGTTCATTTATAAATTCTTCGGGATCTTCTTTTACATAATACATTTACATATTGTGAAACAATCTTAAGATAATTAATTTCTTCGTTGGAATTTATTATATAAAGGGTCGGGATATTTCAAACAACTTAGTTTCTCATCATTTAGCATATAGTTTTGAAAAGCCACCATTTAGTTCTATTTTAAAAAAGGGGCCAAAATAATGGGGAATTGGAGACTAAATTTGCTGAATGGTAATGCTGCTCACCAAACGTATGTATCATCAATGTACAATTTTATAGCAATAATTAGATTTTTTCTTTTTTGTTTATGTACAAATGTATCTTAATTGTAAATTAGTTTTTTAATTTTGTTTAGGTTTCAGCGAAACCTATTTTGGTTTCGACACCACGAATGCTAATGAAGTGTGCTGGTGTCTAATTATAGTCCACAAACTCTATTTTGGTATTGCCAAACAGAGACAACAAGGCAATTTAGGATTGCAAACTTGTTTATGTTATCGGATACTGGAACCACATCTATAATAGCGTTTACGACGCTAGGTTCAACCTATCTTTTACTTGCACCAAACGCCTGGCGCTGCTAATTGAGTCCCTCAAAATTGCACCCACTGCAAGGCGGGCGCCATGTTTAGATTTCAACGACACAAAAATGGATAAGACACCACGAATGCTGATGAAGTGTGTAGAGGCACAGAAAATACGTATTCCATTCTGCTGGTGTCTAATTATAGTCCTCAAACTCTACTTTGGTATTGCCAAACATAGACAACAAGGCAATTTACGATTGCAAACTTGTTTAAATTTAATTTTTGAAATTCCAAATAAAACTATTAGAAAAAATATCAATAATTTTAAAATTAATTCATAATATCCATATAAACAAATATTTAAGAACACCATATATATTCGGTTATCTCAATCGAATTGTGAGAGAGTTGCTACAACTGACCGAATTCGATTGACAAAAAATTCAGTTGCCTCAACGAAAATATTTTCTCTGTGTACTTTTGAAATTTATTTGGCTTTTGAGAAAGTGAAAAAAGTCTAAATAATTCGCAGTTTAAAAAAACTTAAAACTAAAGTCGATAAATAGTTTAATGAATTTTGTATGGAATTTTATATGGAAATTTTCGGGCGTTCTTACACTGAATTGTCGTTATGTTTATTTGTGCCTTTATTGTGAAATGAAATTTGAGTTTAATGTTTTTTTTATAAAAAAGATAAAAGTATTATTTCATTTGGAAACTAGACAAAGGGATTATTACATAGTCTAGTCAAAAATCAAAACAATTGTTAAAACAATTATTTTTAAAAATAACATTAACATGGTGCCATTGAAGTATTAACCTTCTTAAACAACTCTATAACATTTGATTAAGGTTTAGTGGATAATTGTATGTTGCCAAGTATTAAGAGATTATTTTAATATAAAGAAATCTTGATATCTATGACAAGTTTTAATGAAATAAAAATGTAAAAATATAATGAATATAAAATGTTGTCCTCCTAATATTTCTATTTTGACTTTTATATTTAAATCTACTTGAAATCGTTAAAATAACAATGAATTTATTTGGAAATTTAAATTGTAAATTTTTAAAACAAAAAATAATAAAGATATTTTGTTGTTTCATTGTTGATGCTAGTTATAAAACTTGAAATAAAAATTAAAAGAATAAAAAAAAATAATTCTTAATTTTGAAATCACGGAATCTTACTTAAGGCAAATCATCTCTGATCAATGTGATTATTTTTCTATGTGTATGTGTACACATTTACGTAATTACTGATAATATGGAATTAACTTTTGTTTTTTAACAAATGTGTTCTTTGTTAACTTATAAAAATTTGTATTTTGTAGTGTCTTTGTTTTGTTTTCATTTATATTTTATTTGTTTATTATATTACTTACGAACATTTTTAAATTGATATTTTAATAAAATCCTCTTATCATTTGTAAAAAAAAAAAAAAAAAAAACAAACAAATCCGAACAAAGATTGAAAATAAAAATAATGATTTCGATTTTATAGTGCATTCAGACCGGTACAAAATTACGCAATTTCAATCCGAAATTGCAAAAGAAATACAGACCGCTCATACTGGCTAAATAACATTTGTTGTTATTTCGTGAACAGCTGGTACTTTTTGTTACATCAATATGTTAAAGAAATTAATTAAAAGATATGGTTTTTGTCAATAAAATATTTTTTTTAAATTTTATTAATTTCGTTGTATATGTGAAAAAATTATGTCAGCTGTTTTTTTTTACATTTCACTGTTGAAATATGTTGTACACAGTTATAAAAAATATATATTTTTTTAACCATCTTCAGAGTTGCACGGAGATGGGCATCGTATTTTCAATGTGATTTCGCCGAAATTACACAAATTATGCAATTTCACAACTGTTAAAATGTATGAGAAATTATGTAATTTCACCATGATTTCGGATGTGGTTCGAATGTCCTATTAAAGACTTTTTCCCTTATTATGGTATTATGGATGTTAACAATCCACAGTGGGGCAGAATCGAAAATTTTGTGAAATAAATCTGTAACTTCTAATCGGCTAGTTGAATTTACATAAAATTCTACATTTGCTTAGCAAAGGAGTTTACAATTTTAAGTTTGGAAGGGAGATCCCACATACAATCAGGAGCGGAGCTATGGGGGTTAAAATAGAATACCTCTGACATATAAAATTTGTAAACGTTTGCCAATGTCTTTGTTTCCGATTTCAAATATTTTTACATCTTTTTAAAGCCCTCGATGAAGCCTATAAAAAACATATTTACTCTTATAGTTTGCGAATTATTTGCATTTGAAATTTTAACTACCTAAGTTTTGCACATTCTTGGTCAAGTTTTTTTTTCATATATATTCCAGTATTTCTGAACAATCTTATTAGTTTTTTCTTCAGATAATTTAAGAATAAAATTATTTATTTAATAAAGAAAATTTTAAGTCGTTATCTTTACCGTGCCCAAAAATATACGATCTTGAAATTATAAATTGCATATATTGCAATATATAATAATTCTTCATTATATAGAAAAAAATTAAAGTCCATATTTTTTCCTGAATCGAAATTACGCTGCTTTAAAATATTAATGTTAAATTTTAAAGTTTCAGTTTGGTAAAAGATATTGACTTTAATCTTTTTCTATATAATGAATAATTTTATCAGCTAGACAATATTTAATATCTAAATTTTTTTATTTTTGCAATTGAAGTAAAATTTTTGCAAAAATTGGTTTTTGGAGAAGCTATAAATACTTTATCTGTAACAAAATATTTGTTACTTAAGATATCTTAACGAAATTTTTAGTGATTTTGTAAAAGCAATCCCAAAATTCCTAAAAAAACGCAGATAATCCCATGGGATTGTTGACATTTTCATTTATAAAGTTCATATTTTCTCGATATCCCAGAGATTATTATTGAAGGCTCTGAAATACATATCATAGATTCTGAAACTGCATTCTGCTGACAGATTCATGAGTCTATTTTAAAATTATCTTTGTAAAGATACTTTTTATGTATGTAAAAATTATAATATGTTGTTAAAGAAAACTACATTTTAGAGAAAAAAGAAAGGAAACTATTTCAGCCGGAAAAAGGCAGAAACAATAGTAATTTTTGCAATTCTTTAAACCAAGATTGTAAATTTTTGGACTCAATAAAGATATTGACTTCAAGTTTTCTTTATTCATTAAATAATATAGGGATATATATGAAATAAAAACTGGACCAAGAACGTGCAAAATTGAGATAATTAAATTTTCAAAAGCAAATAACTCAGAAACTATAAGAGATAAATAGCACAAGTAAGCATGTTTTTTATAGGCTTTAAGAAGATGCAAAAGTATTTGAAATCGTATAAGAAACAAAAAAATTGGCAAATGTATAAAAATTTTCTATGTCAGATGTACTCTAATCTGAGTCCCCATAGCTCCGTTCCTGTGCGGTATATCGGGTTCCCCTTTCAGGCTTTAAATTGCACATTCCCCTGCTACGGAAATGTGAAATTTTGTGTAAATCCAACCAGCCGATTTGAAGTTGTAGATTTATTTCCAAAAATGTTCGATTCTGCCCCACTGTACAATCCACTTTATCTATGTATTCCTAGAACAATACATGCATATGTACAACATAGAAAACTTTTCATTGTTTCTTGTACTTTTTGTCGATGAATTAATAATTGTGTTGACATAATAATTATATCACAAGAATATCTCTATTGTTTTAATTGTTGTTTCTTTTGTTGTGTTTTAAGTTATCTCATTAAAAATAAATTTAATATTACATCTTTCACTTAACGCGAAAACAAATGTAAGAAAAATATCTTAGCTTTTTCAAATTTAATTCCCATGGGAATTGATGTACATGTGTACGTAGGTGTATTTGTTTAAGTTTCACACCTTTATTTGTTCTTAGATGCTTTTTTTTAATGTTACATTTTTTAGAGATTAATAAGAGTGACAATAATTGAACAACGCTTTGTGATTTTTGTACAAAATTAAAAATTTACTTTTAAAGAATCGAATGAAAAAAAGGAAAATTTTTTATTTTTGCTTTTGGAAAAAGCTTTAAAAAGTTTTAAAATAAAAGTATATATTTTCTAACATTAATTTATTCAAACATAAACAACGTTACACGAGTAGCAAATAAACGAGTGATTTTTGGAAGTTGTTCATGAACCGGCTATAAGTTAAAGTCAAAGTTGTCCTCGTAGTCTTCTTACAATATTTAATTTGATGTTCTGTCATATAGGTAAAGCAACGTCATCAAATCAGTCCAAAGAATATAGAAAATAAAAATGAACTTGTCTCGACGATTGTACCACCCCGACTTTAACCAGCAAAAAAATGGAAGCAGCTCTGAAAATAAGCATATTTTGCTTATTTTTGAAATTTTCCAAAAAATTGAAAATAAATCTATTCTATTAGGACAGATTTCAATAATTCCTAAGAAAATTACAATTTTACAAAAGTAAAAGTATTATTTTTTAAAAAATCTAAAACAATTGTCCAATTCACAAACTCTGTCGTATTGTTATATCATTGTATGTCATAAAAAAAAAAAAATTAAAGCAAAAACAAACTAATTTAAAAATGTTTACCATATACATCGATACAACGATATCACAGAGGTTATGAACTGGATAAATATGAAATATATAAAAGAACATCCTACCTGTGACAATCAAGAGTTAGAAACACCATTTCCGCAGCAGTTTTTCAGCACTAAGTACTTCCTTTTAATGGCAACACAATGCACAATGGGGTCTTTTGCAAAATAAATTGTTATAATTATGGTTATTTTAAACTGCTGAACCGATCTTTATGAAACTGGAAACATAGAAAAGGACAGAAAAGTAGTCAAGCTTCAAGGCTTTCGGAAAATTATTGGCTGGTATGATATCATTTTGAATTGTTCACAAATTTATTAGAGCTCGAATGTCTCTTTAAATATATGTGCCATTATCAAAAATTTTCAACTTTTTATTTACGAACAAATATTTAAATCATCAAATTCCTAAGCTTTTTGTGCCGGATTGAGAAAATTAAAGAAATTTGATGAATACTTATATACCAATTAATATTTTTACAGTAGTTTATATCAGTGACTCGGCGGAACGCCTTTTTCAAAATTATCACTAGTGAAAAATAAATTGTCGAGCAGACTTAAGGTTAACTATTTTTATGAAAAAATCTTTATTTTTGCAATAATAAAAATTATTATAAATCATTTTGTTATTACTAAAATTGAGTTAAGTAGTTTGTTTTAATACAATATCTTTTGTTTTTACTTTATCAAATAAACATAAGTTTAAGGAGTTTTTTAGATATTTTTCGAAAAATCCCCTTATTAGGCGACTTTATTTTTTGAAATCCCCTTTTTTGAACACTTTTCAAAAATTCTCAATGATAACGCTGCTGGTAATACTACTTTAAACAAACGAATTACAGATCTTATAGAACCTACTAAACTTAAAACTAATAAAGTTTAAAATTTTAGCATCATAGGTTTCCTTTTATAATCATAATTGTTGTACAAAGTTCAAAAACATAGAAAAAGAGCTAAAAATTACTAAACTTTTTGCTATTCTTCTACACTTCTTGTTCGAGTGTTTATACTTCTTGATCTCAATCGACATTATATAAACTAATAAACTTTGTGAATAAATGCTGCACCTTCATTGTTATGGCATAGACTTTCAACAGTTAAATACAGGGTAATCGAGTTTTGATGACAAAATTGTTTAATTGTTTAAATTTGTTGTTTTTTTTTCTTTTTTTTGGCAAAGTCTGTGCGTCCCTCAACTAAATACGAATTTTGAAACAGAGATTGAAACTTGTTGTAATTATGAATAATCTGCACCGTATCTCGATTACGTGTCCTAAATCTTCAATGCAGTAGACAGTCTCAAAAGATGGAAACACATTTACAGTCTCTAATGAAATTGTGAGGATTATTGAGTAAATTTTGTTTTTTATTATTTTACATAATAAAATCGAAGGAGCATTGAAAATAAATTTTGTTTTTGTATTTTTATATAGCAAATTGCAATTTGTACCAATTTTGGTTATATAGATATAATAACGCCAGGATCGGGACCATAAATTTAAGTCAAATGTAGTTGATAGTTGAAAACGAGACACTTTTGTCAAAACAGATTTTGCTAATGCACATCGCATAGACAGCACGAAATAGATCACATTTAGGCACAATTAGATGGTGTTTGTAATGCTTAACGGAAATGTGTAGGCGCAGCAACAACTTTCGAAAGATAAAAATTTTATGGACCAAAAAAAATTTACTTGGGTTGAAAAAGGATTACAGTATTAAATAACATTTCCTTGTGATAAACTCAAATAAAATATATTTTCGCATAATATATAATTTATACCAGAATTTTGAATAAACTTCTAGTTTGTAAAAATAATTATAAGAACAACTTGAAACCTTTATAAATTTCGTGCGACCTCAAGAAATGATTAACGCGAATTGATTCTAAATGCATTCGATTCACTTTTTATTTGCACAAATGGATTTTAAAGATTCCTTTTATCTGCTTTTGCAATATGATTTACAATTTATTTAAATAAAAGAATAAAACTATTTATCTCAATTTTGAGTTATTCAAAACCAAATAAGAAAATTGATATATATATATATATATATATATATATATATATATATATATATATATATATATATATATATGCGTCAAAATTGTTTAAACAATCATAGAGAGAAGTTTGAATTATGCTGCTCAAAAAATTTTTTTGTAATTATTTTTCCAAAATTCCAAGAATTCAATTAATTATTTGTAATTATAAAATGCTTTTTTTTTAATAACTTTTTTTAATGTTTTTTTTTAATAACTTTTCTTATTTGATCTTTCACTATACCATATTATCATCCAAACTGTTTATATTTACATATGTACATTAGACTGCACCAACATTGACTGAATTTTGAATTTTGACAGCAACTCCCCGTTCAATGTGTTGTATAAAGATATTTTGTGAAAATCGGATATTGCTAACCAGTGCCGCATTGGATCTGAAATTTGTATGATGCATTTATAAGGTGAAAATATGAATTTTTTACAAAATTTAGCTTTTAAGTACTTATTTTGCAACTAAATATTAAAAATCGTAATCTACATGTAATTATCTATTAAACAAGATATAAAAAAAAGAAATTGTTTAAGAAATGTTAAAGTTATTATGAATTCCTCAGACCATTAATATGTTTTAGACCACTTGTGTAAGGAGTGTATAAAAATTTTTTTAATTTTTTGAGAAATGTTAAAATAAAATGCTATTTTTAATTAAATTTTAACAATGATTACTGAAGAATAAACTTTCGTTTCTGCAGGATAATTAAAACCCCTTTCCTTGCTTGATTACAAATTTTTAATTTTTTAAGGATCTTTCAAAACTTCAATTTCAAACTTGTTAAAATATTGTTAAAAAAATTCATAAATATTCAAATAAGACTATGCAAGTTTGTAGAGAAGAAAATAGATTTGGAAAAGAACTATATCAATACCTTGTACGACTAAGCAGTATCTGCTATCTAAATTTCGCCAAAAAGCTATTTTTAGCATTTTTCTAGTTTTAAGGTCAAGTTTTTTCGAACTTCTATTCATATCAAACAGAAGTATTACAGAATAATACAAACCATGTCATATAAAATATATTCTGAAGCTTTTAAGAAAATTTATTATTGGTTTTAAAATATGAAGTTCATGGGTCAAAATTTGATATATTTCAAATTTTTAAGAAAAACAGCACGAAAAATTATTTTCTTTTTTTAAGAATTTATATGCAAAGGTATCTTTGATAAATTCGGGTGATTTAGTATGACTTTACTTTGTCCGCATGAGGTATTATCTTTTTAAAATGCTGACCACAAGCTTAGTTGAGGGTTAAATTTGCTTTATTTTACAATAATATCAACGAAAGCCCTTCAGTTATATTTCAAAAAAAAATTATAGAAATCTAGATAAAAATAAATAAAAAAAATAAAAAATAAGTTTTCGTTATGTTTAATGGAAAACTTTCAAATATTTCAAATTTTGACATTTGACCCTCGAGCTTTAAATTTTATCCTTATCTAATTTTGTTAAAAACTCTAAAATGAATTTTCCGAGACATGGTTCTTATTACTCTGTAAGAATTACGTTTAATACGTTTAAAAAAATTACTTTATAACTAAAAAACTGAAAAAATCGCAGATACAGTTATCCAGTTGTTTCTAACGAATAGATTAAACAAAAATACGGTAACATTCAATCACTTAAACGTCATAAATATTATAAAAATATTTAATTATTTATTACAAAAACAAGATAAAATAACAAATTTAAATTTCATATTTTTATATATAATTTTTCTAATAACACAAATGCAATCGTGTCGTGATACATAAGAATATATTCTAAGCTGTCTGAGCCTTATGAAAAGCTGGTTTTTATAAGTGTTTCGAAAAAAATAGAAGTTAAAAGAACTACCATGTAGTTCATTTTTTGTTCGTCAAACATATAGTTTTGATAACGTTTGTGCTAAACGACAAAATAATGATGTAAAACTTTTCTAGGAATATACCTATCGAATCTATATTATTATGTCCTCTATATGTACATATTGACCATGTTATCAAAATACAGGTCGCAATTATTATGATAATTTGGAACACGAGCCTTTTATTACCCAGCGACAATTCATATATAAATATTTTCCAAGAATAGGGTTTTGATACCCATAAATACCTTAAAAATGACTATAAATCTACATAATAGTCTACAAAATTCAACGTACACTTCCAATAACCCCTTTAACGGGCATAACATATAATTATAAGTAGCTATAGACTTTTTGCAATGTTATGGATCTTTTAAGCACTAATTACACTATAAAATTTCTAAAAATTTGCCAAAACTAACAAATTTCATTGCAACCAAGTGACGTCCAAGTACATAAAGAATAACACAATTATTTCCTTATTCAGTATTTCCAAAATCGGAAACTAAATTTCACTATGTCCAGTATAAAAATTTGTTCTTCTTTTTAAGATTTAAATTGTTTGTCATAAATATAATTTCTTTCGAAAACATTTATTTCATATATTTGCCCAAGGCAATGACTAAATAAATTCTATGGTGTAAGAAACGCTACAGTTATCTATTCGGTAAGTTATACCTACAAGTTGAAATTACCAAATTTTATTTACACCATTTATATATAAGCACTGACAGATATCTATTTGTTGAATTTACGATTATTAGTCATGCGAGGTATTGACCTAATTTTTTCTTAAGTTTATTTCCTGTGGTGTAGTCTATAAGACTACATAGTATTATTTGATCTTTTTTGAAATTTGTTTAACAAATTGTTTAAAAGTTTGAAATTGGAATTCGTGGTAACTTTAACATTTTTTAACAGTTTTTTTTATATTTTGTTTGATAGACAATTAGGAATAGATTACGATTTTTAACATTTATATATACAGCGCAGTATTTAATAGCTGATTTTTGTAAAAAAAAAAAATTGTGAAAAAGTCACATTTTCCCATATAAACGCACCCTACAAAATTCAAGTCCGATGCGGCGCCGATTTGCAATATCTGATTTCACTAATATTTCACACAATATCTTTTTACAATCCCATGAACGATTCTAGGGAGAGTTTGAGTCAAAGTTCAAAAGTTGGTAAATTTTGGGTGCAGTCTAATATAAATACATCAAAAACCCTTGAAACTGTAAACACACATGTGATGATATTTTATATTTTTATAAGAAGATTAGGCTTTATAATTTTAACTTTAACCTTAACAATGACAAAGACGATATCGTTGATGATGACGAAGCTTACTACAATAATAACCAGGGCAACCAAAAATATGCTCTAAAAAAAAGTATGCGCATAAGAATCGGGTAATATGACCTTAAATTTAAAAAATATGCTTTGAAAATATAATGTTTTCTGACTTAATTGTAAATTATTAAATTTTATTAGCATTTGCTATAACATATTTTTGCACTTAAAAACATTGAAAATTAAATTTCTATCAATTGATAAGATGAACGATATTAGCGAGTCTAATTTGAAAGCCGTAAAAGGAAAATTTTACTTAATGTAAAAAAATTCTATTGGATACTAAAAGAGCTAAATTTTTCTATTTCTTATGCTATTAAGTGCAATATTTGATAAATTATGCTCTTAAGTTTTTGCTAAAATATGGATTTTCTATGAAAATATGACAAAATATACTGCTAAACCTAAAATATGCCAAATTGTGCTGTTAGGACCAAAACATGCAAAAATATGCTGCAACAAATCAATGCAAAAATTCATAAAGTTCTCTGAAACGGATAAATAACTAACAGTTTGATTCATTAGAAGCCCAGGAAAAAAATATGCTTCTAAGTGCAATAAATGCAAAATTATGCTATTAAGTTTTTGCTAAAATAATTCTCTACAATAAGGGTATTATATGAAAATATGACAAAATATGCTTCTAAGCCCAAAATATACAACATTATGCTGTTAGGACCAAAACATGCAAAAATATGCTGCAACAAATCAATGCAAAAATTCATAAAGTTCTCTGAAACGGATAAATAACTAACAGTTTGATTCATTAGAAGCCCAGGAAAAAAATATGCTTCTAAGTGCAATAAATGCAAAATTATGTTCTTAACTTTTTGCTAAAATATTCTCTACAATAAGGATTTGTATGAAAATATGGCAAAATAAAAATGCAAAAATATGCTGTAACAAATCGGTGCAAAAATTCATAAAGTTGACTGAAACGGATAAATAACTAACAGTTTGGATCATTTGAAGCCAAGGAAAGAATATGATTTTGCATGAATTTTGGTTGCCCTGATAATAATAATGATAATAATATCTACTGGCATCATATGGTACAAGTATATATATAAATAGCACTACTTATGATTTTGTGTACATCTGGGTATGTAAAGGGTATGAATAAATTGGGTTAATACTGTATTAATATTATTATTATTAAAGATGATAGCTAATCTAGGGAATGTGTTTCTTAAAAGAAAAAAAAAACTTTTTGTTTGCAACAATTTGTTTGTGTGTGTTGAACAATTTAACAAAAAGATTAACTGGCAGAGGGATTTATATGGGAATAATTATGTGGAGTTACAGTGAAAAAAAAAACACTTGAAATGTAACACAGTGTAGTTTGTTTGTATGAATGAGTATATTATTATAACATTTTTAGAATTTTCAATATGCACTCAAAACCGGGAGTTATATCCAACAAACCGATTTTTTCGAACTTTGCGGCTTTAAAAATTTTTATCTCGTACTGCATTAGTAAAAAGATCTTTTCCTATTTATATTAAAGCTGTGAAAGATATTAAGCACACAAACTACTTCTTTTTATTATTATTATTATTCGTATATTTTTAAATTTTTTTTCTGATTTTTTTTTCCTAAAGCTATATTTTATTAGGAATAAAATGAGCGATCGCACAGTGGGGTCAATCGCAAAATTTTTAGTAATAAATCTGTATCTCCTAATCTACTAATCGGATCGAATTGAATTGACTTGTCCACCACAAGTATGTAAAAGCTTCAAAAATTCGTAACTTCTATAAATCATGTCCGACTGCTGTAAAGTGCTCATCGAGATAAAGAAGAAATTTACTTACTGAGCTAAGTTATCTCTTACAGTTAAACAGATATTTTTTTTATTTTCTTTATTCTTATATGACTGAATAATATAATCTTCAAAAGAATTAATTTCCTATTTAAAATAATTTCATAATTTGAATACTTAATAAAGCTTCCCCCAATGAAAAATGCAATGTCATTGAAATAAAACGAGCTGACGTTTTAAATAAATTTGACAATTTGCATGATTTTCATGTAAAAAGTCCATTTAAAATTTAACAAAGGGGATGGATAATGTCTGTTCTTTAATAAAAACATTTAAACTAAATATTTTTAAACATTCTCAAACTCTTTAGCTTTTGAGGGGTATTACGAAAGCAAAAACTTTGCAATATTTTCTTACAGCTTCTTGAGCGAAATTAAGTTTTTTTATTTTTATTTTTTATTTTTACATATATTTATCTCTCACAACATTTATCTCAAATTACAAAAAAATATACATTAGAATAGGGTTCAGCAAATAATATGATTTTAGAAATTTTCGATTCACTCAAAAAAATTGCATTTTTAATTTTTAAAAATTTTATGATTTATCTTGTTAATAGAAAAAGTTCATTAAATTTTTCACCAAATATATATTTTTTTTTTTTTAATATTAAATAAAAAAATTTTGCGGTATTCATATTATAATTCCAACTTCCCTCAAATATATTTGGCTCAGTCTAATATACACATATTTGAAGTATGTATTTCAGCATAAATGCGTATGTATGTAGATTTCATAGTTACGTGTAGAATAATGCTGGATACCGTTGTTTTGCCAACCGTTCAAGCAATAAAGCAGCAAGCAACTCAAGCAGCCACCCATCATTTGGCGTTTAATCCCAGTGTTAAAGATCATATGACATACAGTCGTCCAACCAGCCAGTCAGCTAGCGATACAACCAAACAACCAGTCATCCATTCAGTATTGTTTAGCAAAACGTGACAAAAACTATCTTTAAAAAGGGAGATGCAACAAAACGGAATAAAATAGTTCTTACTTTTTTACTTTCCCTATTAAAAACAAATGCTTATAAATACTTATAAAAGAAAACAAAAACTTACAAAAACAATTTAAACTGATGGAATATCCCTATAAAACTATAATGTGGAAATTCCAAAGTTAAAGAGAAGAAAACAAGATGTAAAGCAAAAAAAAAAATATGTACGTAAATTTCGCTTGAAAATATATGAAATACATACTGGAATTTGACAGGATAAAATAAAATAAGAACCTTTTGTAAAATAGTTTTTAACCACATAACCGTATAAGAAAACAAAATGGCAAAATATGAATGGAACCTCAAAATTCATGTGGTGTTAAGTTTTTTGTACACATTTTATGGCCTAAAGCACACTGTGGCAGTTAAAAAAGTTTTAGTTTCTGCTTGTGTTGTTTGATAATATATGAAGAATTTAAATGGAGTAATAGACAAGCAAAATTTTTTATGAATTTTACAAATGGTTATTAATAGGGGGCGGATTTTTATATAAATACATGTTATTACCAGTACATTAAAGGAAAATTCATATTTTGTCATATTTTTCTTAATAATGTTTATTAATTTACATATTTTTTTATAAATTTTTTTTATTTTATTTCTTAATCTTGCTTATAAAATTAAAAAAAAAGAAAATGTTTAAAAAAAATTAAAAAACTACCAAAAATCCAACTTTTTCTACGTTATCCTAAAGCTGTGCACAGTAAAAAGTTTGTGCATAAATATAAGAATTGACTTTCATTGATTTTAGTTCATAAGAATAATGTCTTAAATATTAACAATTTTTTGAAATGAATCAAAAGTCAAGAAGACTTAAACAAATTGTTTAAATTTTCAATTCGTAAATGTATGTTTGAAATTTTCTTTACAGAATTTTTGATTTTTAATGATTTTTAGGCACATGTTGGGGGCAGAAGAACACAACAGAAGCGTTTTTTATTACAATGATTCATTGCAGCACATTTAAGCAAATTTCTAATTCTTACTTTTTAACATGTTTTTTATTGGAAAATTGCCATTTAAAGAGATTTATTGTTAATATTTTCATGCATAAGTATTTTTATTTAGAATTTGAATCAAATCTAATAAAACTAAATTAAAATTTTAACAGCATTTTTCCAAAATTCGCAAAATTATCATTAATTACAATTTAATAATATCTGTGAACAAAATTTTATTTTTTATGAAAAAAGTTCGGGAAAATAATTCATATTCCATTCATAATATTCAAGAAAAAAATTTTAAAATATATGAACTTTTTTCTCTGTGTATATGTTAAAATTAAAACGACATTCACATTCAAGTGAATATGACTTATTTAACAATAATACAAAAACGAGTAAGAATGTTATATTTGGCTTGGCCGAATCTATAAACCTACCATCGGCAACTTTCTAAAATGTCAGCCTATATGAGAGGTGGGCAGTAAAGTTAGCTGACCACGACCTTTTTTGTCTCCGAGATTTCATTGGTTCTTGAACTATTTGTACAAAATTTCGTTGATGTTTATTCTTATATGGTAGGTAAGCGGTAAAGTGGGTAGATCACGACAATTTTTGGTTTCCGAGTTTATATCGATCCTCGAACTATCCGTACAATATTTCGTTATAGTACAGGTTTTTGTTTATGAGGTATCATCAGAACTAAAGTTACAAAGGACATCGTGTGCTTCGAGTATTTGGTCCACAACTTTTTTTGTTTATTAACCGATTTGGCCCACACACCTTATATAAGATAAATATTTGAGCCAAATTTCAATAACCTAAGTGGTCCCCCAAACCCTACCCTGCTTTTAACAGACAAACGAATGGATACAGCCAGATCGGCTCAGAATCATACCAGGACCAAAGATATATACGATGCTAATTTAATTTTTTTTTTTAATATAATACAATTTTCTTAGAATATTTAAACAAAAAAAAATGGTTTAAAGTTTATTATCACATAAGGATTTGAATTATGCATAAATTTTAAAGCTAATTTAAAGTGTTATTTGTATAATTAAAATTCCATGCAAAAAGAGTATTCGATATTATACTTTATGCTTCGAAAAATCACAAAAATTCAATTTTTTAATAACACGAAGCCTTTTATTTTCACTTTATAACCTCATTTTTGATATAGGTTTGACAAGTATTTTCTTATATTCAGGATCAGTTTTGTTTCACTGCACTTACAATATCAATTTAATAACATTTTTATTCGTGAAAGTCAGACATCTCTATTTTTATATAAAATTTTATATTTTCTGGATTCTTATAAGAAATGATGTCGATAGGACGATTTTCGCCTATTCGTCCATCTATCTGTCGGTTAAAATGGCGTTTATGAAAAACCGGTTTTTCGAAACTGTTTTCGATTTTCTGAAGCCCCTATATCAGCAAGAGATTTTTTTGCAAAACAAAACCGGAAAATTTTTCCTGAATTTTTTCACTGAAGAAAAGAACTTGTTCGGTCCAATAGTTACAAAGATATCGGTCAAATCGCATTTTTTTACCGATATCAAAGTCCTAAATAAGCTACGGACTTGGTTTCTATATATATATAGATATTTTTCTGGAATTACGGTTTTTTGAATAAACTAAATCGGTTTATAAATAACCTAGTTATTGGTATATCTGTTTTTTTTATTTATTCAATGTCTGCTTCCCTTATAGTTGTTGATTTCACGAGCACTGAAAAACAACAACAACAATAAATTAAGTCATATTTGGTTATTAAATCTTTTTGAAGCAACTATCTAAGCTAGAAACTTTGTTCTTCGCAGAAAAATTGGAAAAATTTTTAAGAATTTTCTTAATTAAGTAGACCCAGTATTAACCGAATTATAGGCCAAAATACGTTATTAGATTTTTGAAGATTCTATATAAGCTATAGGCCTAACTCTTGCACAAATCTGCCACAAGTATTTTTTTTCGAATTTCGGTTTTTTAAATTAGTCAAATCGGTCCATAAACTTTTCACCATGCCCTTTTTTAATTTAATATTGTCTTACGTTTATAAAATATTTGTTGTACACCGAAGTGACTATATATTTCTTAAATATGAGCGAACTTTTTTTAAAAAATTTCAAAGTATTAAATTTGTTGTTTACTAACTTTAACCGGTGAGCTTTTCTACCCTAATTGATGCGATAACTAGTATTTACTTTATATGGGAGCTAATACTCCCCCTCTACCTACCTCTACCCTATTCGAAATTTGATATGAAAATTACTTTAAAATTTTTTAAGACTTTCACTGTAAAAGTCCTTTTTTCCTTTTTCTTTGTATGGGGGCTACCTCTACCCCTGATTTTCATTTCATTAATGCGATATGATAGGATAAAGACTCTTACAAAATTTGAGGGCCCTCACTGTAATAGTTTCTTAGATATACCATAATTAATATTTGCTTTATATGGGAGATACTACACCTCATGCTCCGTTTTTAAGCTAATTGGTTCATACGTTTGAGAATTTTAAAAAAGTGGACATAAAATGTATGCATGGCATCCGATCTAGATCCAACATAATCTATAACATTATACAGTGCAAGCACCATTTTTGCTTTAAATTTCATGTAAATAGCTTCATTAGCGAACGTGTAAAATTGATAAAATATATTTTTAAAAATTAGGCGTAAAATATGAGTTTGACTTCCAATCGAAATCTAGCAAGCCACTGGCACTGGTACTATCTGTGTGACAAATTTCTTGAAAATTATTCGTTTGGATGCGATTGATACACAAAAAAAACCAACAAATAAACATACAAACTTACACCTCATTTTTATAATATATGTGGATATAAAAAGTTTAAATTGAATTAAGATTTATAAAATCTTGATTAAATTTCAACTTTATATGAAAATTAAAATTATTTCAAGTTTTTAGTATTTAAATAAATATAGTATAGGTAAATACATTTGTAATTACATCTAATATAAGATATTTTACTTCCATATAATACATCACAATTCGGCACAAACGAATTTAGCACTATAACTTGTTTCTAATAAAAACTCCACAAATATTCATTTAGATTGATACCTGGTGATTATAAAGGGTTCTTTTATTATTTTTATTATTAATATTTTGGGTTACTATCCTAGTAAACATAACTCTGTCAGAAATTCTTAATTTCTCAGTACTTTCATGTAAATGTCTATATAATACCGATGATCTATTATTCCATCTATAAATACTAAAATACTTACTCCATACCCTGTCACATACACCCTAGCCATAACACTTCAACCACCGTATTTTACGGTAGCTACCTAATTTCTCTCTTCTAGCTCGATGTATGGTTTTCGATAGACAAGGACATTCATATTGCACACAAAATGATATAGATTCCAATTGAAAAAAATTTCATCCTTCCAGAATCTTTTCGACTTCTTGATATATCCTCTTATAAATTTTAATTTAAATTTTATATCCTTTTTGAGATGTAAAGGCTTTGCCAGACCTGGTCCTAAAATTGTATAATTTTTTAATATCTCAAAATTTCTAGAATGCAACGCATATTCCCAAGTATTTTTCGCTATCCATGTTCGATGCATTTAGTTTATAATTTTGTTTCACTTTACGTAAAAATTTAAATTTTAACAGAATTTCTAACTACTATTAAAATTCCTAACTCCTATTAAAAAGATAACTACTACATAGGATCCATTTCAATTGTAAGATATACTTTATGATAAAAGAGAAAAACGTTACATCTTTAGCAGATTTTTCTTTTCTACGGCTTATAGAATAATTTTTGTTTTTTTTAATAAATTTGTCAAAAAAATATAACAAGTGCATGTTTTTAAACCCAACATCAAAAATGATGGGGGCTGTATTGGGTTTGTCATTGTGTGTAACATGTCCAAAAAATCATTTAAGTATGATTCTTTATTAAGAAAAATATAAAGAATAATGTCAGTTTGTATGTAAAGTTAGCTCTGCAGAATTTTGCTGTTGATAAAACATGACGATTAAAAAACTGTTTTTTCTGAATAAGATCGACATTTATGCACCAATTTTATTAATTTTATTTATTATGCTTCATTTTGTTTGTAATATGTTCAATTCTATGATAAAAAAGAAAAGGTGGCATTTATATTTAGATTGGTTAGAGACATGGATTGCAGCATTATCTTGTTGGATGCAATCTTTGTTCATTTTTTCATCCATAAATGAGAAAGAGCATATTCAAACAGTTCATTATAAATTACACTGTTCATTTTAATTGAAACGAAACATATTTTTGATTTTCCTGCAGCAGAAAAGGCTGCCCAAACCATAACACTGCCTCCACCGAAATTATTTTTCGACATACGAATTTCGTTCGACCTCAAATCATGCCAATAGTAGAAAATGAATCCGGACTGTCCAAATTGAATTTCTTTTAATCAGAAAAGATCCTTTCAGAAAAGATACTCATCTGTCCATTTAAAGTATTTGCGTGCAAATTTTCAACTATTTTCCTTATGATGCTGTTTCAGTATTAGTTTTCATTTTGGTTTCTACCATTTTTTTGTTTGTGTAGCATTTACTTTATTGCGGGTGACTTCTTTTTTTTATTTTATTAATTTGCCTTTTTTTTAATTTTCAATTACCTTTTGTTGGTTTCCGCACTCCGTATTTCTGCCCTTTCTTAAGAAAACCTCGAATAACTCCTTCCGAAAGGTAAAATTTTTGTCTAGTTTCTCTATTCGAATCACGAAAAAATCTAATTTCAATTTTTTCCTGGTCTATAAGAAAAGTTCCTTTGGGCATCCTTTAAGCTGATGAAATTTTCCAATTAAAACAAAAATAATTCCAGTAAATAGAGATGTTGTCATTAGAAACTTATCTTAAGTGAAGCAAACAACTAAAACTGTTGAAATTTTTTAATTTCTTTTTTGCAATAACTTTTTACACAATTTTTTCTCGATTGCGTTTATAGAAATATTCCACTGAAATGATCACCAGTATGTTCTGTTTGCTAAATTAAAGAAAACAACAAAAGTAAGAAAAAAATATTTCTTAAATAAAAAAGTACCATTATATCGCCAGTAATTGTAACAACACAATATTGTTTCTGGTTAAAAGAAACGTATATACCTCAAAAACTAACAAAAATTTTAAATGCGTTTATGGGAATATGCACCAGTTTATGTTCTTTTTTGAATAATTTTCACTGTAACAGTGTATAATTATTCAGGGGTAAAAGAATTAATACCATAAATTAAGAAATGTTATGATTGAAATTATTTATAAAATAAATTTACAAAAAATAAACAAATAGTAGTGCTATATTCAGCTGGAGCGAATCTTTTATATCGTTCACAAAACATAAGTTTATGTAAATTCAGAAAATAAATTCATTAAAACTTTAATTAGATTATATTACATTTTTCTTGGATTTACAAATACCTTGAATTTATTAAACGATATTTGTAAAATAAAACTTAATGAAATATTTTTTGCTAGAAAAAAACTATAATTAAAGGAATTTTAAAGAACGGATTTATATTTATATTATCTCTTAACAAAATGTTTACTTTACTGTGGAATTATACATCATTTTATAAATAGACGTTAACCATGACATTGGAAACTTGTAATATAAAGAGTTATCGAAAACTATTTTCTTGGGCACATGACTTAGGAAGATCTCTCAGGCCATCTGTGTTAAAGGACCAAATAAAGAAGAAATTTAAATTTCTTTTTCGGTTTTTTCTTTTTTTTTGCGAAACAGATACCTAGGAATTATGCAGTTATTTTGAACTGGAATTAGCTATTTTAAAATCTTCAGAATTTTTCACTTGAGGTTTATGTATTTGAACTCTGATAAAAACTATTGAATAATTTTATTTAAGGATTAGAAGAAAAATTATAGTGATAAAAATGAAAATTGCTTGATAGCTTCTGTCAAGTATTTCGAAAATTATATTTCTCTTTTACTTAAAAATATAAGCTTCTTCAAAAGTCCTCCCTAAAAAGATCCCAAAAGCGACTGCGTCTAAGATACAAATTCACCAAACATGCTATACCTACATAATTTACATTATTTTCTATATTTTAAAAATCTAAAACACAATTAAAGTTAAATGATAATTAAAAAAAAAAAGAAAAACATATCACATACTCAGATTTACTTATCAAACGTAGTTTTTGAATCAAAAAAATACGATGATATTAAAAAAAATCAAACGTATTTTTTCATAAAAAATGTGCTCATACTTAAAAAGAAAAAAATTGATGGAATTCTGCTAGCATACGAAATCTGTCTTGAGAATGTGTAGCCTAGAACACTATACCCATGGAAATTTTGTTGGAAAACAATTTTATATATCCTTCATATATTTGAAAAGTATAAATATCAATTTACAACACTACATGTTGAATATATTGCAAATTCAACAATGTTGGACCAAATTTTAAAACAAAATAAAACGAAAATATTTTTTTGGATACGAAACTTGAAGTTGCCATATGACCTAAAGGATAAGAATTCGAAATTAGGAGTTTTTAAGTGTGCTTATTGGTTAGAATCCTGAAAAATATGAATATTTTTAAACTATTTTTCAAATAGTGGACCATTTTGTCATAGAACAGTTTATATTGTAATTTTTAATAAACATTATAATTTTTATAATATCGGAGAAAGAGAAAAACTGAAAAGGGTAAACATTTTTCAATAAAAATGCATTTGCCTTATGAACGCATTTTTAAGTGGTAATATTATTTTAAAATTATTATGTTTAAAGAGGATAGATTCGTCTTCTATATGTAACTTGAGTCATTAAATTTACCCACTATTTCGTATTTTTTTTTTTTTTTTTTTTTTTTAATTCAAAAAGATAAAAAAGGATGTATCAAATAGCTCCATGACAAATATGCTAGATATTAACAAAATCTGAAGACATAAGAAAAATGTATGTATCTTTTATAGAATGAATGACAATTTTCATTCCTTATGTATGAAAATTACTAATTCTCAAGTATTTTTTTAATAGTTTTCTTATAAATATTATTTTTTAATAATTTTCTTTTTGACTGAATCAGGCCCTATCAATCACTCGAATAACAAGATAAATGTGAAATTTTATTCGATTCAAATTAAACAATTCTGACTTTTCTAAAAGTTTTTATTAAACTTAGACAATGTATTGATAAACCCTTATGAAATATGTAAGTACGAGTGTACATATACATGCAATATAAAATAGTGTTCCATTTGAGGTAACAAAAAAAAATCACTTCAATAAATATTGTTCGTTTTTTCTTTTATCCACTAGAAATCTTCTCTTATCGAACAACGTGCACACAACCAATATTATGATAATAAACCACTTCTTGTGTACAATTCCATTAGATTATATAAAAAAGAAGTTGCAACTTCATCGAAAACAAAAAACAAAAAAAAAACTGAAAATATTACATTTCACTTTTTGATCAAAGTGAATTGATGGGTTTGCCCAAAAAGTATTGAATTAAAAGTGAAAAATATAGCTGCTTTTCATCATAAATAAATATGAAACAATTGTAAAAAGATATTGAAGATTTTTAACAAAAGAATTGTTTGAGGAATTTATTAAAATTATAGATGCTAAAGAAATCGAAGCTTTTTAATAAAATAACATTAATAACTGATTTTGTAGCTAATTTATTATTGAAATTTTGAAATGCCAATTAAAATTTCAGACAAATAAATATTCGATAAACTACTATCAACCTTTATGTAAATTTTTTTAAATTTTTATAAATGATATCATTCATTCCATAAAAGAGCGCCAAAAAATATTCCTTAGGATTTTTAAAATATTCGGCTTACGAATAGCCAATGGAATTCTTGAATTTTGAATTTTGAAAAACTCGCGAATTTATTCATGATTTTAATTTTTTTAAAGTAAAAAAAATCGAAAAAGGGTGTGACTTTAAACACCAATATCTCTACAAGCTGTAAACGGATATTAGTTATCTAAAATACATATAGAAAATTAATATGTCCTCTTTAAACGCAGTTATATCTATAATAATATTATATAATAATGTTATAAAATAATATTATCACTTCAAAATGTATTCATAATGCAAATGTAATTTTCTGCCTTTTTCAAAAATTTCTACCCTTTCAATATTTGCCTATCTCTGTTGTTATGAAAATTGTTATGTTTACCAAAAAATGTTCTGGGACAAAATGGTCCGCTATTAAAAAATAAAAAATATTTTTTTTTATATTTCCTTTGTTTTTTATTTTTTGTGAGCTTATTTTAAAATTAATTTTAGTCATAGCATTTCATAATTTCTTATTTGTGGTATAATACTTATGGTCCCAGAATAATTGCTAATGTAATAAACATATTTGTCTTCAATATTTATCAAATATATTAAAAAAAAAGTTAGAGTACTGTATTCGAATTTTATATACCCCTACCCAGTGCTGAGATGTGCCATATGAAAATGATATATGTTATATTTAATGTAATTACATATATATTTACCTGTACTATATCATTGTAAACACTAAAAAAAAGAATCAAAATTTTATTATTTATAAAAATGAGGTGTAAGTTTGTTTGTGTATTAACCACGTCTAAAAAGGCTGAACCGGTTTTAAAGAAAATTGACACACAGATAGTAAAGGTGCTAAAGATGGTTAGATCTCAGGATTTATTAGATCTCGATTAGAAATCACACCCACTATAAAAAATCATTTTTTTTGAATTTCATACGTTATTAATGAAGCTATTTACAAGAAATATGACACATATATAGTACTTGCCCTGTAGCATGTGATAGGTTATATTGGATCTTGATCGGATGCCATGCCCATATTTTACGCCCACTTTTTTAAAACTATCAAACGGATGAACCGATTAGCTTAAAATCGAGGTACCCCCATATAAAGCTAATATTGATTGTTGCATATCTAAGGTACTAAGCCCTCATATTTCGTGAGAACCTTTATCCTATCATATCGCATTGAAGAAATGAAAATAGAATGGATAGATCCAGGAGGAGACTAGGACTACGTCTATAAAGAAAATATAAATTTTTTTATCTAAAGCGAAATTACAGTGCAAGTCTTGAAAAAAATTTTAAGTAATTTTCATATCAAATTTGGAATAGGGTGAATAGGTCCAAGGAGAGTCGTTACCTCCACATAAAGTAAATACTAGTTATCGCATCAAATAGGATAGCGAAGCAAACCGATAAAATCTAGTAAATAAGGAAGAAATAAACACTTCGGTGCAGAACAAATATTTTATAAATGTAAGACAGTATTAAAATAAAAAATGGTATGGTGGAAAATTTATGGCCTGATTTGACTGATTTAAAAAATCGAAAATCAAAAAAATATGTGTAATAAATTTATGAAAGAATAAGGGAAATATCTTGTATAGGAACTCCAAAAAAAAAGACAATAATGCGTTTTGGCCAATAACTCGGCTAATACCAAAACTACTTATTTCATTTTTTCAACTCAAAAATTCTTAAAAACAATCTCCAATTTTTCTGAGAAAGAACGAAGTTTCCAGCTTACATAGGTGTTTCAAGAAGTTTGAAAAACCAAATATGCTTTAGTTTATCATTGTCTTTCTATACCCATGACAGAATATGGAAGATTTTTCTGTCAGAAAGTGTCAAATAGGTCTACGAGAGAATTATCTCACCTGTTGATTCTAATATTAGTACTGTAGGAAGTATTATGAGACTGTTGTGATCAGATTTCTCTACACAACTATCTTATAAGATGTAATGACAAAAAAATACACATATACGAAAGTTTGTTTGTGTGTGTGCATGGGTATTTTGGAAATTACTAAAAAACAATGTTTTTGCAAAATTTTTTCCTTTTAATGAATATATTACATTTCGTAAAAATATTTTTCTTTAATAAAAATATATGTTTATTATGTAACTGATTGAAAATAATGATATCTTTAGGAGTTAATAGAATACTTGTACCCCTTATTTAATATTTAGCATAATATGAACAAAATGGTTACTTTCTTCTGATGGCGTTATCTCACATATTATATCAGCGTTAATCTCAGTTGTAGATCTGGGATAAGTAAAGCAGACATTAAATAAACAAAACAGCAAATTTGTTGTTTATGAACGGATTTGGTTGATTGAAGAAACCGTAATTCAAGAAAAATATTTGTGATCGATCTATATACCAAGTCCGTAGGTAATTTAGGACTTGCAAAAAAGTGTATTGGTCGATATGTATGTAATGTGCCGACTGAGTTCATTTCATATATAGATAGCAGTTATCGGTTGGCTTTATAAACGCCATCACAATCGACAGACGGAGAGTCGGATGTACAGCCGCAATCGTTCTATCGACATCATTTCTTATAGGGATCCAACAAATGTAAACTTTTCTACTCTTTGATGGAAATTTTGAAAATTACAAATGGAATGACAAACTTTTTATACCCTTTACACCTATGGTGAAGGGTATAATAAAAAATTGCATCCTTGTTGCAAGTGACACTTTAGCAAAAACGTTATTTTTAAATTATACAACATCATTTACAATATATATTATAATAGAATTTATACCGTTTTTTAAATCAGTAAAGTCCGACTTATATTTAAAGAGTTATGTGCTCATAAAGTTACACCTATTACTGAATGGGAATAAACAAACAAATTTTAAAAATAAGAAATTATGAGAAAATTAAATTTTTTATGAAAAACAGGTGGTAATTTTTCCAAAAAAAAATATTAAAGGTACCTTGTCCCAGAACAATTATAATTGAATTTTGTAGTAAAGATATTATTAAACATATTAAAAGAAAATGAAAATTAAAAGGGTTCAAAATGCATTGCAAAAATACAATTGCATTGCAAGTGAATTTTTAAATTGGCCTTCATTAGAGTCTGGAATCGTTAAAATCCATCTATATCGTAAATAGATATTAACATTTAAAGTTACATATTTTGTCTAATTTTTTAACTTTTATAAAAATTTAAATCGTGAATAAATTAGCGATTTTTTGAAACTGGAAAAAATAATATTAAAAAAATAATAGAAGGTTAGGTTAGGTTAAAACGGGCGGCGTCTTCAGGGCTCTATCAAGAGATTATCCGGTCCATTGTGATCCCTTTATAAATACCAGAAAAAGCTGATAGACGAAGATAGAGAAAAACTTTAGTAGTATAAGACACTAGAGTAGAAAGAAAGATAACGAAATAAAAGAAAATTGTGGAACCTAAGACCCATCAATCAACCCTCTAAGCCACTTTATCTCTCTAAGCCACTTTATTACCTCTAAGCCACTTTATCCCTATTACGAACCCTATAAGGTTGCTGAATTCTTTACCCGTAACCTCCTCCAGTTCGTGTAGAATATGGCTTCCAAACCAGTTCAGTCTACTACACTGAAGCCCTACACAATGACAGAGTATGTGCTCCACTGTCTCTAGCTCCTCCAAATCGTCGCACGTCCTATAAAAGTCTGACGTGCCAGTGTCCCACTTAAAGGTCATATTCTCTATTGCGAGGTGATTAGTAATCATAATAACAATGACTCATATCCAGGAGATGCTTGGAATCTGCTGGTTTAAGACTAGGCCATAACGCTCTAGATACCCTGTAATACATTCTGCTCCTTCTTACTTAAGTCCGTTCGCTTATAGCCATGAAACATGACCCAATTGGAATCCTAACCGATACCTCCAAAAGACCTGTGCAGCTCCGAGCCTTTACGAGCTAGTTAACGGCTATTTCATTGCCGAGAATATCGCAGTGACCAGGAACCCAACAGAGTCTTATTCTGTAGGCCTTCTAAATTCTTTCCTACATTCAAGCACTAATCTGAACCTGACACAATAATTTGTCACTGCCAGTAGTGCTGCATGACTATCCACATAGATAGTTAACTCAAAGTCCATTTCAACATTCATTCCTGAGGCCTTGTAAATGCCTAGAATTTTTGCCTGGAAAATTCTGCAACTATCAGACAATCTAAAAGACCATCTGATATCCGTTCCCATAAAGTAGACACCCTCCCCAGTGAAAAAAATATAAGTTTTTTATAAATCTCTCGTGGAAAAAAATTATATATATTTTTCTAATGCCACATAAATAAAACACATTTTATTTTAAATGCTTAATATTTATTTGTATTTATTAGTTAATTATATTCATTTATTTTCTCAGTGTATTTTTATTATTATTTTTTATTGTATTTTTAATTTGTTTCGTGTTTTCTAAGAAATTATAAACCAAATATTTTCTTAAATTATTTTGTTAAATCAATTTTATCTAGCATTTAATTAAGCCAATTACATATAACAATTTATTATTATTTTTCATTTTAACTAAATTTATATTTCAATTTTTTTATTTTTATATTTACCGAAAATATACACCAAAACATTTTTGGCTAAATTAATTTAATTTTTAAAGATTTTTTTATTTAAAATACAAAATACATTTACAATTAAATACAATTAAAATGAAATAATTATTAAATAATTATTTATATACATATGTTGTTTTTAATCAACTTATTTTAATAATATTATTTTTTTTTTATCAGTTAATGTTTGAATTTATGTGTATATGTATAAGTTGTAATTGCAGGTGTGTCAGGGTTTAGTGATATATGTATATATTTTAAGTACATGAAGGGAAAGTTATATTTATACATTTTAACTTGGCAAAGAAAATTTTGTAAATAATTAATCATTTATTTGGATATTAATTTTTATAACAAAATTTTATAAATTAAAAAAGTTATATAAAATTGAAAAAAAATATTATTATATATTTAATAAGTATTTCTCTTAACAGGTAAACTAAAATGTTTGTAAATTTTAAACTAATAGATGTTTTTTTAGTTTTTAATATATCTTTACTTAACACTTAATTGACACTTAACATTAATCAATAAAAAAAAACGGAAAAAACTGAAAATATTGGGATATTAAATTTTTAGCAAAGAAAATCTATTATATATGGAATATATGCCCAGAAAAGGATTAAATCGCACAACATATTTCACTATTAAAAAAATCGATATACGTATGCATGAAACTAGAGACTATATATATGATAAAGCTGCGTAACCAATTTTTCTTCATCACGTATAATTTCCTCTCTAATGTAATTCTAAGTTTCGAAGGATACAGAATTTGTAAAAAATTTATAAAATATTTTGAAACATTTTATCATCCTAACGGGGACGTCAAGTGAAAGCTTAGAATACCTGTAATTTAATAAAAACTTTTAGTTGAATATTGCAATGTAATAAGTTAACAAAATATCGTTCTTAATATTTTATCTTTAAATAATTATCTTTAAATTAATAAATATTTTTAATATTTAATATCAACTTTTTGTGCTGCAAAATTTAAATAAAAAATCTTGTTCTATTGCAGGCATTCTTAGCTTTCATTTTACACCCATTTTTGATGATAAAACCTTTGTAAATATTTTATAAGTTTTTTAAAAAGTTGTGTATTCTTTGAAATTTTGAAGTCAATTTGATAGGAAATTTAACGTGATAAAGAAAAACTGAGTATGCAGTTTTACCATGCATTTTCTCTAGTTTCATGCATGCACATATTATTGTAAAGTATTTTTTAATTTTATTAAAATATTTTGAATTCTTTCTATTTTTTTAATACCAGAAGAATTAAAATTTATTCATAGGATAGGAAAATTTATTTCAACAGATAGTTTTGCAGAAGGACGGACACCGTAAAATCAATTCACCTAACTATAAAGATCAGGAATGTATCCATATGTATACCTTATAAAGCATACATATGTATAAATATTGTAAAAAATATATCTTTATACTGGATGTCCTGGTAGGATAATTTTTAATGATCTAGTCTGTCAGTCTATAGGTTATGGCTTTGATACGTTCAAGGATATAACTAATAATTGAATTGTTATAAATCACATAAATTAATACATGTCTTTCCTAGTATTATTGGAATGCATTTTCATGAAAATGGTATGACAAAAATTTTTAAGGTGCATTTTTTTGTAGACCAACTGGTCTAAAAAATCATTCAAAATATTTTAATAATATAAAATTCTATACAAAACATATTTATAAGTTTTATTAGAAAGTGCTGCTCCAAAAAATATTATTTTCGAAAAATTTTGCCTAAAAACTCTTAAGCGGACGATTACAATAGGAAAACAAATATTTTTGTTTTTTTTTTATTTTTTATATTTTTATTTTTTTTCAAATTCAATAAAATACAATCCGAAATTATCTAGAACTGATATTTTCTAGTTAAATATATATAGAGGATAGAAATTTATAACAAATACTTAAATAAGTTGAAATAGCTTAACTAAAAACACAAAAAAAGGCAATTATAAAAAATTATAAAAATTATTTAACACTTAACTAAACCAAAAGAATAAAAAATAATATTTCTTAATGAAATTTAAAGCAATGACTAAAATAAGTGAAACAATATGTTAAAATGTATCATGAGAAATTTTTAATCATAACAAATTTATAAATAACACTGATCTAAAAAAGATTCTAAGGCAGTTTGCTGATGAAATGAACTCTTATGAAAATTATAGGGATTGGAAGAAAAACTTAAATATTAAACATAGGAATGTAAGAAATGAAACTTTAATATTTCTGAAATGTATTTAAAAACAACTAATTACAAATATCACTATATTGAGTCCATATTTAGGGTTTCTTGATCATACATAAACCATTTTTTTTTTATATAAATATTTCCTGGGAATTTTCCTTTTGTGCAAAATATCCAAAATGTATTTATATATATATGCTGTTGAAACTGTTTTCTTATAAAAATTTTTTCTAATCTGAAGGAATATAATTTTCTTATAATTCTCTAGTTTGTCCTTTTATAGGTCATATCGTGTTTAAGCTAAACAATCTTGGCTACACTTTTTTAAAATTTTAGTATCTCCACTATCACTGCTCTAAATTGTATCTTGATCAACTATGTAAGTTAGTCGTTTTTAGCATTTAATTTTTTCATTTAAAAATGCACCACAGTGCGTATGATTACTATTAATTACACTGTCCTCGAAAATTAGGCTTATTTTTTAACAAGGTTGGGGTAAAAATAAATCGACTATGTTGAATTTAATGGTGTTAACCATTTTTAAAAGGTAGCGCTTCTTGAGATATTTCATTTTTAACGGAAAAATAATTTTTTTGCTTAGATTTAGTTGTTAAATTTAAACAAAATAAACAATTAAGATACTATCGGAATATAAGATAATTATTTATTATATTATTATTAAAGGCTAAATTACAACACTCTAAAATAACAAAAAATATTACTACAATTCCTTAGATTACCAATGAGCAACTTTTCAAACAAAAATAGAAGTGCATTAAAAATCGAGCTGAATTTGATTTAATTTATGACTGGAGTATTGATTCACTCGATGTAATGTTTGATTTACATAAATAATATCCCTTTTATTTATATTTTTGTATTGTTTGTGCTGCTACCATAATAAAGTTTATAGCTAAATATTGCGAATACGAGAGCCAACTTCGAAAAAGTGCTTACACCATTGAATTCAGCATACTCAAATTAGCTTTACCATTAAGGTGCCCAGCTTGTTAAAATTTGCAACTAGCACAGTGTTATTATAATGCTAAACATATAAATTTGGAATAACAAAAAAAAATAACATGAATTTTCTATATGAAAAATTTACAACAAATTTAAATTTTCTTCCATAAAATGATTGTTTTTTATAGAAATTTTTTAATAAATTTAAATTGTTAATAGAAAATCGTCTACAAAATGTAATGTAAAATATAGAATTTACAAAAGTATTACATATCATGGCATTTCAGGAAATAGTCTGAAGAAAAATTTGCATAAATATCTCAGATTTTGCTATAATAAGAAAAATGCAATCTTGTATCTCATTCAATACCTTAAAACACCTAAAATAGATTATGAATTTTAAGAAAAATCTAAATTTAGTTAGCTAACAAAATCATCTAAGGATAGCTACAGAGAATGCTAATCTTGTTTGGATTTTCTTAGATGAAGCATGTCTAAAATTCTTGCTATAAAACTCTTAGTAAAGAGAACAGAATTTCAATATTCTAAAATAGTAAGTCTTGTATGATAAATTTGTAATACAAAACTTTAGTCAATATCATCAAACTTCCAATTATATTTTTCTTTATATTAAGAGTGCTTCATAGTAAAACATTTTTCTAGTTCTTGCTTAAAATTTCATTACAAATAAAATAAAATTTTTTATTCTTATTCAACTTTAATACCTATCAAAAAATAAATATACATATATATTTCAACTGAAATAGCATAAAAAAAATTTAACATTTATCACGGTTAACATTATTCATAATTAGCAGCAAAAAGTAAAAAAAGAGTAGAAGTTAAAAAGCACTAGCTGAAAAAAAAAATAAAAAAAATGAATAATAAATTTATATCAAAAATAACAGCAGCTCAGATAGAGAGAAATAAAAAACAATATGTATTTAATATCACTAATAATATTTTAAAATAAAAATAAAAAACAATATGATTTTCATCATTTTTAAAAAACAATTTCTTTCCTTGAGTCTTTTACATTTTCTTATAAAAACCTTTTCCACTAACTTCTTTATTTTCACCTGTATCGATTTAAAGGTGTAAATACCAAACGTTTTAAAAACCCCTCTCTTTGCCTTCTTCTTTATCGTAAATTTAAATTATTTATGTCAACGAGTATGCTGTGTGCAATATTTCCGGTTTCTTATTCTCTCTCTTTTTAATGTTTTCCATTTTGTTTTAGTGTTTCTGTTTCTGTTTTTTTTTTTTTTTAATTTTTATGTTTTAAATAATATAAAGTCTTCTTATTTTCAGTTTTTTAAACTTAAATCTACATCTTTGCTACCATCAATACTTCTGTTCGATGGCAGCTTCAACACCTCTCCACGACCCTTATTTGCCTTTCACGCTTTTGTTGTGGTAAATAACCATCGTTGGGTTTCCAGCGCCGAATTGCAACGTTGTGCCGATACACCGATTTCTGTGTGATCCCGTGAATCGAGGCAAACATTTAATTTGTGATGACGTATGAAACCACCTTCGCGTAATACCCACTTTTGATTTTCTGAATCATCGCAGAGCTTCATCACCACCTGTGAACCACGTGAAAATTGTACCAATGTTAAGCAGAGATCATCGTGTTTTATTTGTTGCCGTTTGGTATAGGCCCACTCTTGATTGCCGCCCGTGTTGTGGCATTGGAATAGGCCTGTGAAAAGTAAAAAAAAAAAAAATATAATACATATATTAAATAAGAGTAAAATAAATATTAAATCATGAATAAATATAAGGTAAAGTTATTTGAATGAATGAATATGCACGAACGAGCACTTTAAATGGAATTGTATTTATTTATGCTTTTAAAAGTTTAACATGTTACATTTCATTTAATTTAAAAATTTATTAAGATTCTTTATTTTTTTTAACTTATTTGCATCGTTAGTTTTCTATAAGTATAATGTGAATGAAAATAAGGACCATAAATGAATGAATTAATAAATGACATCAATTTCTAAAGATAATTTATCGTTAACATTTATTAACTAATTTTCTAAAGAAAATCTATTAGCAACATAAATTTCACCAAGAAAATTTATCGATGACATTAATTATCTAAAGTTTTTTAATTACATTAATTATCTATGAAAAATTTATCGATAATATAAGCATTCTTTAAAAAAGTTTATCGATGAAGTTATCTTTCTTACATAAAATTTATCGATAACATTAATTTTCCATACACCATTTTTCTATAAAAAATATCGATAATCTTAATTTTCTATACAAACTTATCAGTTTCTGTAGATAATTTATCGATATCATTAATCTGCTCTGGATAATTTATCCATTTCTGTAGAAAATTCATCGTTAGCATTCTCTTTTTTTGTAGAAAATTTATCGACAATATTAATTTTCTTAAGAACTTTTATCAATTATATTATTTTCCATAAACAATTATTCGATAACATTAATTTTCTATAGTAAATTTCTTTCTTATAGAAAATGTATCGAAAATTATTTATAGAAAATTAGTGTTAATTTTCTATAAAAAGTAACGCTAGCACTTACTTTTATAAAAAATTATCGAAAATATTAATTTTCTATACAAACTTTTGATAAACATTAATTTTCTATAGACAATTTTTCGACAACATTAATTTCCTATAGGAAATTTATCGACAACAATAATTTTATGTAGACAATTTATCTTATAACATAAATTATTTATAGAAAATTTAATTTATTTTAACATTACTTTTCTATAAAAAATTTTCGAGCATTAATTTTCTATAGAGAATTTACCGACAACATTTGTTTTCTATAGAACATTTATCGATAATACTAATATTCTATAAAAAGTAACAATAACATTTATTTTTATACAAAATTATCGATAATATTTATTTTGTACACAAAACTTATCAAAAACATTAATTTTCTATTGAAAATTAATTGATGACATTAATTTTTTATAGAAAACTTATTAATAAAGTATTAATTTTCTGTAGCAAATTTATCAATAACTTTAATTTTCAATAAAATTTATCGATAACATTAATTTTTTATAAAAATGTTGATAGACAATATTAATATCCAATAGAAAATTTATCGATAACATTAATTTTCTATAAAAAAAATATTTCTATAGAAAATTTTTCTATAACATAAATTTTCTATACGAAGTTTACTGAAAAAAACAATTTTTAACGAAAATTTATCTATAGCAATAATTTTCTAAAGAAAATTTATCGACAATATTAATTTTCCGCACAAAATTAATCGATAAATTCTTTCTAAAGAAAGCAACAATTTTCAGTAGTAAATTTATCAATAACACACATTTTTTGCCAAAAGTTTATTGACAACATTAATTTTATCGATAATATAAACTGTTTATATAAAATTTATCGATAACATTAATTTACTATGAAAAGTTTATCGATAATAATAATTTTCCATATAAAATTTTCCGATAACAAGAATTTTGCATATAAAATTTATCGATAACATTAATTTCTATAAAAAATTTATCGATAAAATTAATTTTTTTATAAAAAAAATATAACGCAAACATAGCAAAAATTTTATATAAAAAATGTATCAAGAGCAAAAATTTCTGACAAATCTGGGACAACATTCGGTTATTTTATTAATTCTCCACCATTAATATTTACAGTCCTTCAAATTACTTTCTGCAGTGTTCAAGCATTTTATATAGTTTTTTGAACCATATTCAACTTTATACAATTTCGCTTTATACAAACATGGCAAAAATTTGCTGGAAATAAATGAATGAATGTAAATCAATTTGTATAAATTGATTTGTATTCTGCAACCAATTCTTTACTATGCTACACATATAAACGAATCAATGTATGTGTGAGAATGTGTATTAATCGTACATTTGTATTTTATGTAGTTTGCATCTTTAAATAGCTTCATGTACTTTTATCAAAAGGATTAATAAATACATACATTTAACGATGAAAGGAATTTTGTATAAAATAATAATAATAATAAAAATAAAAAGAAAAAGAAAATTCAAACGAGAGACTTCAGAAGTCATTCATGCATGCAACGCATAAATGCGTTTATTAAATAAAGCGACGGAAATTAAAATATATGAAGGGAATACAAAATATTTTGTATTTTGATGTGATGTCTTTTCAGGAAATTTAAAAAGAAATACAAAGAGGAAAAGACCCTTTTGATTGAATGCGTAGTAACATACAAATCATATTTAAATTAAACATTTTTGGCATTAAATTAAATTCAGTTTTAAAACTACTTCCTCTTACAACATTTATTTCCTAACAGTTTTTGGAAATTTAAAATTTCTGCGTAATAATTCTGTGAAAAAAGTAAAATGTACTTTTAGTCATCACATGCAGTGCACAACGTAATTGATGGTTTTAATCTTGACATCCATTTTAACAGAACAAAAGCTACGATAACTTTAATTTCTAACACTACATTGCACAGTGGGGCAGAATCAAAAACTTTTGCAAATATCTCTGTAACTTCTAATTGTATTTACACAAAATTTCATATAGGTGTATATAATTTTAAGTTTGAATAAAAAATACAATATATCCCTTAGGAGTGGATCTGACGGTACCTTTTTTAGCTACTTTGTGTTTTTTACGAGAACCACACTAAATTTTTTGTTAAATCTATTGCAGATTGTAATAAATCTTTGTAAAAGCTAAATAAAATTGAAATTAAAGTGTCTGCGCTATTGCTTTCGGATGCAAAATGAATAGAAAATTTCTGTAAGTTTATCTAAAATGGTGAAAAATTTTGTTCACTACACTGAAATAATCATATGCTGTTATCTGATGGTAAGGAAATCCATTAAACATGAAAAAAATTACAATAATAATTACAAAAGCTTTAACGCCTTAGGGCAGATGAACAAATCTTTAAATTGCGTTAAATTCAGCGTATTCTACCCCTAAAGCTAAGCACTTAGGAGTAGTAATTAGAAGCAAACTAAGGTTTTCGGGCAGTTAACATCCACAACTTTCAAAATTGAAGAAATAGCTGCCGCTGAGTATTACCCATCAACCCCAACTCATTTATTTTGCTAATATTTGAGACCGTGGAATCTGAAAACTTTTCTTGTGATAAGGACTGCAGAAAAGTGGTCCAAATGGAATTGTTCCAACTGTTATGATTTTTAATTTTACAATATGAGAATTTAGAATAATTGTCGCATTCTTTATTATTGAAAAAATTAGAGAGGAACCATGATTTTACCGCCATGAAATTGCCACTACACACATGTCACATGCAGTTAAATCATAGATTTCTAGCTAAAACATTAAAGGCTTAAGTTCAACTCTCTACCAATTTGACCTTAACGTTAATGGAAATGTTTAGATTTAGATGAAGAAAGGGCGAAATTTCTCTTGAATAATAAAAATCTCTATACGAGTCAATAAAAACGCAATTTTCGAAGTAAATTAAAAAGAAATGATAAATGTTTACACTTTTAACGTAATACTTAAATAAAATAATTGAAATAAAATCTCTTTTTAATTTAAAAATTGTACGCTTGCTTGATTTATTAGATGTTTAAAAAGTGGTTCTATCCTGATGACCGAAATTTTTTTCGTATAATTACAAATAACACGTATAATTACAAAAAGTACGGCATTAAAATATTGGGACCCGCTACTTTGTATTTAAAGAGTCAATTGTAGAATGTTTCATTTATTTAAAAAGTTAGAATGGTCAATATTTCTCCGTTAAAAAATAATAGATATTTTTTATTTAAAACTGTGGTGGCTCTACCCTGATGATGAGCAGTATATTTCAATGGAATTTTCGGTGATTGAAGGCTTTATTGTTTAAACGATAATGTGTAAACAACTTTAAGATTTCTGTAAAAGGAATCCCACCCAAAAAAAAAGCCGAAAAAGCCAAAAATAAGATTTCACACTTTTTCGCTTATAAAGTTCACATTTTCCCGATGTCCCCGAGATAGCGATTACAAGCTCTTAAGAACTCGTTATAAATTCCGAAACAGCATTCTGTATGCAGATTCATGTTTTGGAATTTTAGAACATACAGTGATTTCACAGTTTAAGGAATGATATAATGTCAGGCCAATTAGTAAAATCAAAAAATTCGTTATATCGCGAATTTTTTTTTACTAATAAAAAATACTTTAAAATTTTTGTTTTAAAGTCTACATTTTTACTTTTTAACATTAAAACAAAATTTAGTTATGTAAATGACAAAATTAATTCACAAAATTAAAATTACTAAAAGTTTTTAACAATTACCAATAATTTTTATTTTTTATTCAATAACAGCTTTTCTTCAGCACATCATGATGTTTAAATTACAAAGAATGTAAGAAAGTTATAATCGATTATGGTCGAACGAATGGGAGTTTAATACCATAGAGAGTTGAATCTGTTGTGAACTATTTATAATGTTAAATCGTATTCAATATACAACTCTGAATCGAATGAATCTTTTTAGTAGAGATCAGACCATTTTTCACCACAAAAGCATGACATGTTTAAAGAGGAATAAAATATTTGTTTTTTAGTGTATTTTGGCTTTGCTTTCATTTACTTATTTTTTATTATCAAATATTGTTCGAATAAAAACATTTGTTTAAACAAATCTCTCATTATCTTATTACCAAGGGGAGTATTACTCTTTTAATATGATGAGAAATGTGTTTGTATTTATTTTCTCTTATTTTCTTTCTTTATGTTTAGAATAAAGTCAAAACTTTCATATAAAATAGGTAAAATTTTGGAGGGTATGTAATTAGGCATTGCTTTATATTTTAGAATCATCACATTTCAGAAAATTGTAAGATTATTATATGTTGTAAAAGAAAATTACGTTTACACTACAAAGTATGTAGACACCTTTTCGGCCAAAAAACACAAAAAAATGTAATTTTTGCAATGTACGATTTCAAAGTCACTTACTTTTGGACATTAATTGTCCATAGAAAATTTATCGATAACATTAATTTTCGAAATATAATTTATCGCAAATATTAATTTTCTATAAAAATTTTATCGATAACATTAAAAAAATTTTATCGATTATATTGATTTTCTATAGAGAATTTACCGATAACACTAATTTAGTATAGAAAATTTACCGATAACATTAATTTTCTGCAGATAATTTATCGATAATATTAATTTATCGATAATTTTAATTGCCAATGGAAATTTTTCGATAACATTAATTTTCTATAGAAAATTTTTCGATAGTATTCTATTAGTATTAGACTATCATTCTATAGAAAATTTATCAATTTATAATTTTATTTAGATAATTTATCTACTATATAAATTTTTTATAGAAAATTTTTCAATAATATTAATTTTCTATAGAAAATTTATCGCTAACATTGGTTATCCTTTGAGAAGTTATCGATATTATTAACAGTCTAAAAAAATTTTTCGATAACATGAATTTTCTATAGACAGTTTATCGAAAACATTAATTTTCTATACAAAATTTATCGATGGAATTAAGTGTCTATAGAAAATTTATCGATAACATTAATTTTCTATAGAAAATTTATGGATAAAAATTATATTCTATAGAAAATTTATCGACAAAAATTATTTTCTATAAAAAAGCATTTTCATTTTAATTTTTAAATTTATTGAAAATAAAAATTTTCTATAGAGAATTTATCGATGGTAAAAATTTTCTACAGAAAATTTTCTACGGAAAATTTTTCGATAATAAAAGTTTGCTATATAATGTGCATCGGTAATAAAACTTTCTGTAGAAAATTTGAGGATAATAAAAATTTTCTATAGAAAATGTATTGATAATAATTTTTTTTTTATAGGTAATTTATTGATAATAAATTTTTTAAAAATTTTCTATAGAAAATTTAACAATAACAAAATTTTTCTTTAGAAAATTTATCGATAAAAAAATTCTTTAGAAGTTTTATCGATTGCTAGAATTTTTATTAAAAATATATCGATGTTACCAATTTTATTTAAAAATATAGTGATGTTTTTTTTTTTTTTTTTTGATAAGGTGTCGATAACTTTGATTTTGTTCTGCTTAGGTTCTGTCAAAGTTAATGATGAAGAAAATACTTATCGATTACAATGATCTTTTTATAGGTGTATCGATTGCTTAGATTCTCTTGAGGGGAGCTACAATTTTTAAGTTAAAAAAATTTGTCTTCTATGGAAATTTACTACAAATTTGATTATTGTGTAATCTATCTGACAGCTGTAAATTTTGAAAGATTTTTTCTGTTTTTCTATTGACATAATGTTTATCGAAATATTCACTAATTCTACTTTAAATTTTATGAATTTTGTAATTTTAATTCCTTACTTTCTCCGCAGTTTTGTATGGAGCTTCATAAAGAATATATATAACGGCAATGTACTTGAAGGATATTTTAATTTAAAACCAACCACATTTGTTATACTTATGTTTTTTATTATTATCACCTCTACTTGTTTACGAAATCAATGGAAAAGAAAAAAAACAACAAAACAACCAAAAAAAGAACTCATTTGGAATAATAACAAGTGAGGAATCTATATACCCACCATATGCAACTTTTTTAAATTATACCTTATATGGGAGGTGGGCAGTAAAGTGGGCGGACTACTTCAATTTTTTTCGAGTTTCTCTTGCACTATTTGTGTAAATTTTCGTTGATATATATCCTTTTTTCTAAAAGATATCGGTCGAAAAGTTACGTCGGACACCTTGTTTTTCTAGTGTTTATTACTTGTACATAATTTTTATATACATAAAAATTATATACATAAAAATTATGTAAGCAAATTTTCGAGCCAAATTTCATCTCCCTAGGATATCCGTCCAGAGACCTATCCTGCTTTCAACAGACAGCCAGACATACAGACATCGTTATATCGTATTAGATTTTCACCAGGATCCAAAATATGTAAACTTAATAGTATCTTAGATGATTATTTCTATATGTTATACACGGAATGACAAACCCAATATACCCCCATCATTTTTTGATGGTGGGTATAAAAACAATTTTGCTAACAGCTAAGTATTGTCAATCTCCTGTTAGTTTGTCCTACGTCTCCACTTTAAAATTAAATCGATTAAGCACTCCATTTCTCTTTCTAATATTTCCACTACTCTTCTAATCTCTTATCCTTCGCTTTCTGAAAAAGTGTAATAAAAACAATATGTTGTTTCTTTTAGTTGCAGACTCTCATGAATTATTCAATGATTTCATTATTCAAAATAAAAACATAGAGAACATCAACGAAAACAACAATTAATTTTCACTGCCAAAGTAGAGTGAAATCTTAATGAATGAGTGATTAAATGGAGGGCTGAATGAACGAGTGAACGTTATTTGTTTTTTAAATATACAAAAAGCATTTAACCAACACTTGAGAATGTATTTTTGAAATTTATCAATTCCATCTGTATAAACGTTTTGTTACTCATGAGCATCATCAATAAATAAAAAATACAAATGAATTAAAATGAAAAATATGCAAAACTTACCAACAGTACCATCCGCCAAATTTCCCATGGTATCTAAACAGAAATCACCTTGACGAAACTGACCAAATTCATATGAATCAGGAACTTGTAAATCTGGATAAACATGTTCTAAATACCATTTAAATGGTTTACACTGTAATTTTTCCTTAAGGGCTAAACGGTCATCGATGCTAAACACAAAATTAAAAATGGAAGAAAAAATGCAAGAAAGATAAAAATAATGAGAAATTTATATTTTGGAAACAAATAAGAAAAAAAGGAAAATTAAAAAAAATAAAGAAAATATTATTTATACATACTCGTATTATTTATATGTACTATTAGGTGTACCTAGAAACAACATTGATATCTACAGATAGAAATACGAATGAAAAATGAGTATGTCTGTGTTTGGAGAAAAAATAAGATAAATGAATGGATACATTTTCCATAGAAACCCAAAACAACATATTTCACATAACAAAAAACATTCCTACATAAACATGCTTATACAGTTAATCGAAAAACAAAGATATATTTAAACCGGTACCTCATTTATCATTTAAAATAGTTAAATTTGTTTCAATCACCCACTTTATTTTCGCAGTTTTTTTTTTTTTTTTTTTGGAATTTCGCAAACAATGGTTACATAAAAAGCTATATAGCGTAGAATATATTCAAAATGGAAACTTATTAATAATATTAACATGATGGAAGCTCATTTATATTATATGTTTGGAAACATGTAATCTTTTGTGAAACCCCTGAAAAAAATTATTGTTAAATATGTAAAAAATAAACGACATGAAAAAGTAATTCAAATATATTTTTGGACACTGTGTATCCTTAATGAAAAATATTTTACGAATTTTAGATAACTAAGCAGTATTATATTATATTGACATAAATCAGTAAAATACAGTGCAAGCTCGATTTTTGGGACTAATTAAAAATCAGACATGACTGAATTTTCGCGATAACAGAACCCAAAATTTTATTGAAAAATTGTATGTAATTTTTAAAATTAGAATTGTTTTTATTGATATATTTATATTTTAAACACTTTTAAAGAAATTGGAATCACGTAGTTCATATAGTGCTGTTGTCGGCTTATCATTTTCCAAAGCCCATTGTATGCATATGTTTATCGATGTTTTGCAATCGTACACTTTAATTTTGTTTTCTTCAAGACCAATATTGCATAATTCCTTCGAATCCGTATCTGATAATTCCATTTGCTCTTCACTACTTTCCACATGAAATTCTTCTTGAATTCAGTTGTTTATGTCAGCATTCGTAAAAAGATGTTCCGTACCAATTTGAGCTACAAGTGTACCAATAGTTGAAAGATCTTCGTTTTCTTCCTGAATTATATTTTGTAAAATATTTAAGGGCATATTATCTTATTCACTATGTTGAACTTTTCCCATATTATTGGATGTATTTACACAACACGAATAAACTGACAAAATTGAAGATCAAAATCATTGAAAAAGGTTAATATACCAAACGATGGGGATTTCCCTTTTTGGTTATAGACATTGTAACCAAATTTAAAAAACAGATAAAAGTCACGAAAATAGAACCCGTTTTTCGTAAACTGTCATGATTATAGAACCTGAAATTTTAAAAATTAAGTCGTCACCATAACCGGGCCGCTGCGATAATGGATAGTCGCGAATACCGAGCTTGCACTGTATATAAAATATGTTTATCCTGTTTTCAATGAACTATATATCTACGTTACCATATGGGCGTTTCCAGGCGCAATATAGAAATTGTTTTGGTAGTACAGGGCGGGCCAAAAATCACTATGGGATTTAAAAATTTAACAACTTTTTCGTTTATAAATAACACCTGCATAATAAATAAAAGAGAGATTCACAACTGAACAAAGAACCAGATTAATAGAATTTTATTATTCAAATCAGCAATAAATTATTTTAACGTAACGTTCAGTGGCTTTATTAATAAGCAGAACAGTAGATTCTGAGGTTCTCAAAATCCAAGAGCCAATTATTAACTCCAATTGCACCCCATTAAGTTTATAGTCTAGTGTGGCATTACATCTGAAAATACCATAGGACCTTATTTCTTCGAAAATGAAGATGGAAGTGCTGTAACTGTAAGCGAAAAACGATATAGGTTTATGATAGAAAATTTTGAACGTCCTGCTCTTGAAAACAGACCAGAGATGTGGTTTCAGCAGGATAGAGCCATTGCCCACACTGCCCTAGATACAATGGCACTTTTAAGTCAAATTTTTAGAGAGCGAATAGTGACTTCTGGCCCGCCCAGTATATTTTATCAAGAAATGTAATTTTTGTTTGGAATAAAACTTATTTTACCGGAAAATTGTTCGTCAATGAAGCTTTGAATAACTTGAGTGTGATAATGATGAATATATCATGATGAATATGAGGAATTTTTATCGAATGACCTAATTATTAGTGATGAAGGCGATGATGTTAACGTTTCTAATAGTAGTATTCCTCGTTTATTCCTTGATATATTCCTTTAAACCAAAATGTGATTGTTTATCATATTGAGTACAGAAGAGAACATTTTTAAAATAGAAATTTTACCTATCTGAATAGCATTTGTGTTTATATATTTAGTCAGCTTCAGGTAAAATAGAAATAAAGTGTTAGATAATTAGAGTTTAGGAGTCTAAAAGTCATTTCCTACTCTGTAGATTAGAATGAATAGATGAGTTCCAATATTCAAGAGCGGATTGTAACGCAGTAAGTTTTCATGATCATCAGGATCATCCTTTAGTACCAACAGACGTTATATTGTTGATTTCTCCAACTCAACTAGGTTTATTTAATGGTGGCTGCATGTTATGAATATGTTTCGCAGTTCCATAGAAGAAATAAATAATAATATGCATCTCGTTAAGAAAATCTGCCAAAAAAAATTTACTCATTTTCTTCCTACAGAAAAAATTTCTTTGTTGTACCTGGCGGGACCATTCTGCCCAACCTAGAGTACTAAAAATTTCATCAATATCTGCAACACAAAAACATACTTCTTCATTTTGGGTTAACGAGAAATTATTTTTCTTTTTTGTGGTGCAGCTGAATTTCCTTCTATATATATTAATTCATAATAAGCTTAGTAAAATTGGTAATACTTTAAAGATTCATTTATTATACATATAATGCTTCAAATAAACTAAACTGTTTAAACTTAACTTTGGAAGACCCCCCAGGAGCGGAGCTTCATTGGCTCAAAGTAGGGTAACTCTGAGACCGTTTGCCAATTTTTTTAAATATCATGGTATATTAAAATTTAAATTGACATAGTTTTGGTTCTATAAAAGGTATTTAATTGAGTTTTTTTGTGTACTATTAAGAATTATATCAGGTAGACAATATATTTTATTTTGAAAATGTATAGTCTGTATTTTTTCTAACCCTTTAGAAAAAAGTAAAAACTTTGGTTTTTCGAATACGTTTAAATTCGAATATGTATAAATTTCTAATGAAAACTTTGTTGCACAAGATATCGCAACTAAATTTTTAAATTATAAAGTGTAAAAAAATTTTAAATTTTGAATAAATCAATCTGATAATTCCAAAAAAAAGCACACAAATTGCTTTTTTTAATTTTTTCTATAAAATTCAATTTCTCAGCCGTATGGAAAAACACACTTGCAAACACTTTCCGAAACTGCATTCTATTTGTAGATTTAAGGTTAGAATTTTAGAACATTTAGACAAAAATCGAAAATTTTATGCAACATATGTCAAATTTGGAAGGGTCTGTACTTATCCCTATTAAATAATTGAGCTCGTTATCTATATAGAAATCATCTCCGTGAAGATACCTTTAAGAAAAGCATACAATCTTTATACTTCTTCAGTAGCATTTTTTCTTTAGAGAAAGACTATTGTTTAAACTTTTTCAGAAAAAAAAACGTAACAAATCATAAATCTTCGGAATTTCAACAAATAACTCAAAAACTGCGATAAGAGATAATAACACTTGTAAGTACGTTTTTCGAAGGTCTGTCGAGGTCTTTAATTGGCAAAAAAACTTTTTCTTAGCTTGATTTTCGGAAATATTTTAGAATTTTTTTAAATGTATATCCTTCGAAAAATTTAAATCCTTTTACGATTGAGTGCTTCCAAAAGATAATATTTTCACCTCTTCAAAAGTAGGAACAAGTGCATATTTTGAGCTTTTTTTGGAGGTTATTAATTATTACTTCCAAAAAAGTGAAAATAAATTTATTTTTGCGGCAAAAAATTTTAATAATTTCTAAGAAAATTAAAATTTCACAAATTTTGAAGTATTTTTATTATTTTTGTTTTTTTTTTATAAGGCTAAAATGAAATTTTCATAAAATAATTTTATAAACATTGTTTTAAGAGACGTACTTCAAAAGCAATGAACAAGAAGCTTAACAGAAGAAGGGTTCAAAAAAGAAATTCTGTAGCTCTTTTTCACTACTAAGTACTACCTTTCAATGACAACACAATGTTAAAATCATTACTTTTTCAGCTCCTTTTTTGCCTGGTAGTCTGACAAGGTATGGTTTCTATTTGCTTGTATATATCGATATATTCATGTGTAAAAATAGCTGTCAAATAACTGTTTTCAAAAACTTTCATTTTTATTTTTCATTGCTAACTTTAATAAACGTAAATGTAAATGGAACCAATAATGAGACACTCTTCCCGATTTTCAAGAGAAAATTGACGTATAATTGTAGGATAAAACAGTTTAATTAATTTTCACCACTCGTAAGCTCACAAGATACTTTCAACCATTTAAAATATTTACCTTGATAAAAACTGAGTAAAGTTTAACAATTTAAACTAAAATCCCAGCTGAGAACTGTATATAACCCCTTACTATCCGTGTACACGAATACATTTTTATTTCTTAACATTAGAAATAACGTTGACAGAGTAACGGAAAAACAATCTTATTTCAAAATTTGTGTTAAGGGGTGGAGAAAACGTACATGATAAATTTATATGTTAAATTGTCTATTTTAAAAGAGAACAATCAATTTGACCGCTTATGAAAAACACTTTTGCACGGCATTATGTTTAAACATTTATTGCCAAATAGATTGCACAATAAATTTCTTATTGGTCCACACATAACACTTTAAAAAGAGAGAGATAGAATTTGACATTTGATAACATAAAAATGTCTACGTGTAGTCCAGGGGTTATAGGATGATACTATGATATGAATTTACTAATGAAATGTCAACACTAAAAACCAGCAACTCAAAAAGTAAAACTGATTAAAAGCATCCTGAAGACATGCAGTGAAAAATAAAATTTCAAATGAATTATCAGATTTTTAGTGAAAAATAGAATTATTAGTGAAAAATTCAATTTTTAGTGAAAAATCAAATTTTGTAGTGAAAAATTGGATTTTAGTAAAAATTTGAATTTTTAGTAAAAATTTGGTTTTCTTTATGAAAAATCGGATTTTTGGTGTGAAAAATATTTTTTTTTCTTGTAAGAAATCAACAAATTTAAAAAAAAAAATAATTTTTAAAAAAATTCATAAACTGGTTTCACAAATTTATAATGTAAATAATAATTAAATTTCCATTTAAATTTACAAAAGATGTTAAATAATGTGTTACTTCAAATAACATATAACACAATAACTCAAATAATATACTTTGTGAATTGGGTAATTATATTGAAGGTGTGCCTTCAAATAAAGTATAACATACTTTATTTTTTTTTCTTTTTTATTTATTTATTTATTTTTTTATTTATTTATTTATTTTTTTACAAAAGATGGAATACTCGTAAGTTAGAATTAAAATTAGATCAAATACCTGCAGCATTTCTTTTCTAGATTTATTCTGATTTTTCATTAATTGCTAACTAAATTATTTTTAATTATTTTTTGGTATGACTTCTGAAAAGAAAAAATTTAAATACTTTTACGAAATTTTTCGCGGTATCTCTCTTAAAGATTATAAAATTAATGAACACTATTGAGCACTGCTGAGACCTTCTTAAATTCCCATAAGGAAACTTGGATCCAATTCCTTTACAATTACCAAAATTCTGAGTAGTTTAAAAAACTAATACGCTGTGGGACTAAAATAACATTCCTAATTCTGAGTATTTTTACCGTAACGACAAAATTATAAATATGACCAGAAAATGTTAAAAACACCGTTCCATGTCACGACTGTCATTTTTTTAAAACTCTTTATTATGATTATACGAATTTTGAGTAAACTAGTCATACTACAAACCGTTTTGTAAAATTTTATTGTTTTTAGTTCGATACTATTCAAGACCATTTTATCAATTATTCGGTATACAAAATTGTACCTAGGAACATGAAAATATTTTAATTTTTTTTTTATTACTGAGGAGCTTTAATCATTCTTCGCCTCAGAGTTTTTCTCAGTTTTGTCATTTAAATTTTTTTTTAGCTTTGATAACTTTGATAAACTAAGCTTTAACAGGTTTCATATTCGATTTCGAAAAAATGGACATAACGCGCCATTATGCTGCCATACACGTTTGGCACAGCTCTTATTAGCTTCTCTACTTTTGGGGCTTAGAATTCATTCTTGTAACTTTTTCTTTTTCTGAATCAAGTTTTATCTCATTCTTTAGGTCCTTGAAATGTAATACTTTTGTCAAAATGTACTCAATTAGCATTTTTTAGAAGTTAAGAAAAAAAGAAAAAAACACAAATGTGATTTTATACGCTTTTCTTTGACTGGCAAATGATCATATTTCAAGAATTCAATCTACTGTTAAATCTGAGATGCCTCTACAAGATATTAAAATCAAGAAAGACATTTAAAATTAACGGTAGTAAGTGTTATTACAAAAATGTTGTGTTATGTTTTATACGAATTTATTTAGAAATATTTTATTTATTTATCTTAATTTTAATATTCTTATGTCTTTGGTATTTACTTGATCGTGATAAATCAAATACTCAGTAATTGCTTTTTATTGTTAGGGGAAAGTGGGGTATTATGACGTATGGGTTAATGAAAAAAATTTTACTATTTTCGCATATTTTTAATCATTTTCTAAAATGAGATCGAATGTGATTTCGAGTGGAGAACCTACATATTGGCCTTCTGATCTAAATAAAATACCGAATGTTATCGATTTTGCCTTTGTAAACAAATTTTACAGTGAAACTAATTCAAGCGGAATCGTCATTAGAATTATCTTCAGATCATTCACCCAATTTTATTACTATTGAACCCATGATGATAACACCAAAATAAATCGATCTCTGTCTCAATAATATTGAAAAAAAAGTTTAAAACTTGCTGCTGAAGATGCTACCCTAACCTACTGAAAAAACAGATATAATAGCATTTGTTCTATTGATATCAAACGGCTCTTGTCTGAAAAAAGAACAGTTCGAAGAGAGTGGCAACCTCACAGATCTCATCAACTCAGATCGAAGCTAAGAGAATGCCAAAATCGTTTCTAGAGTATCGAAAAACTGACTCACTTACTATTTACTAAATATCTGGAAAACCTATATGCAAGCCCGTACAAGAAAACATAGAAAGACCAGTTTTGAGCAGACGTCCTCTACGTAATCCAAATGCAAGAAATGATAGCGAAAAGAGGAATTTATTCGTTAGTCATCGAAACAACGTATTTAGCGTAAATTTATCAGATGACATAATAGAATTGCCACCTATTGTACTCCATTTTAGAGTACCTATGTTCTTAGATTTGAGAGACCTCCAAAAAAAAGTCCCTGGTATTGATAAAATTAGTAACCAAATGCTTTTGTAGCTACCCTGGTTAGCGTTAAAAATAAAACTTTTTATTTCTAAAGATATATTAGGCCTTGAATATTATCCACCAGAATGGAAGGTTTCATTGACTACCATAATACCTAAGCCAGGAAAAGATCACACTAAAGTTCATTTGTATAGAACCATTAGCCTGTTATCAAATATGTCAAAGCTGTTTGAGAAGCTATTAATGAATGAGTTTAATCTGAAAATGAATTGAACTGATTGTATCCCGAATCATAAATTTGGTTTAGAAGTAAACATAACACTACTGAACAAACACATAGGCTTGTTAATGTTGTGTCCAAGGCTTTTGAAGAAAACAAAAATGTGTTCTGCTCTCTTCATCGAAGTTTAGCAAGCTTTTGACAAGGTATGGCAGAAAGGCTTAATGAGTAAATTTACCCACAAATACACACAAGTTACTTGAAATCTATTTAACTCAACGGAAGTTTATCCTTAATGAAGGAAATTTCCTAAGTTCACCCCAGACATATAAGAGCAGGCGTACCCTAGGGAAGTATACTGAGTGCTTTCTTATACTTAATATTAACCTTTGATATGCTAACAAAAAGTCGGACCTATATATCAATATCTGCAGATGACACAGCTATTCTAGGCGCTCATGAGAACCCCCAAAAAGGATTTATACTCCTGCATCTGCTCTATAAACATGGTTAAGGCAATGGAAATTAAGAGTAAAAGAACAGAAATGGATACTTTCACAATGCGGAGAGAATCATACTCAATAATTCGCATAAATAATGAAGTTATACCCAACAAACGGAGTTAAATACCTTAGTATTCATCGAGATCGACAGCTTACATGGATAACCCACATTGATGCGAAGTTAACCTAAATAAAGTTGAAAGTAGGCGAAATTAACTGCCTCATTGGAAGAAATTCAAAGCTACGTTTAGACTGTAAACTACTTTTTTACAACTCAATTCTGAAGCCAATATGGTGCTATGGTATTCAATTATGGGTCACGGCTTCAACTTCTTATGTTGAAAAAATACAAAGGTGCCAAAATAATATTTTAAAAATAATTGTTTCTGCCCCTGGTATGTAAAAAATTTGAATGTCCATAAAGATCTCGGCGTACTTCTGGTAAAGAACGAAATAAAAAACACGCACAGAAAGGAATAAAAATAAATTTTAGTTATTAAATTGGTTATATCAATAAAATTTTTATTTTGTTTTGCTTCAATCATCACAATAATAATATTAATCACCTAGAAATAATTAGATTTTATTTAAATTTCAATTTTTTTTATTTTATTAATAAGAACTATGATTAATATTTTGTCTTAAAACAACAAATATTTTTATTCATCCAATTAAAAAATTAATTATTTCTGCTCTATTACAAAAATGCTCCCCTTAATAAAAAATAGTTATTTCTGCAAAATTATACATTTAAAAATTGTAGGCAATAAACAAATTACAAAAAATATTAACAGAAATATAAAAAATTTCAAAAAGTATTGAAAATAATAAAAAGGATTTGAAAATAATAAAAAGGATTTGAAAAAATCCATAAAATATGACAACTTGGCAGCACGTTTCAACAATGAAAGTTCCGGATTAAGCGATTTGAATATATAAAAGAATGTCAGAATATTTAATTATTTTATATATTTAATTATTTTATAAAATGTTAATATCTTGTATTTGTATTTAACACATATTTCTGTATTCAACGTTATCCTTATAATTTCAGGAAATTTTCAATAAGAAGAAAATCTGCGTTTTATTATCCTCTTTATCGTATCAGATATATTTTTTAAAAATTCTCTGGAATAGAAAAGACCTTAAGAGTATTTAAAGGAATTTAAAAATTCAAAAGCGACCATAAAGTAGTCTACATCAGTGCAGGAGAGGACTTTATAAGGAAGTCATAGATATGTATGTAGTTATGGATAAATTAGTACATTTGCTTATGCTTACTCAAAACATATTTGTTCCAAATTCCTTAAATATATTAAATATTTATAAGCGGTGATGCGTTATTCCGGATGATCACTCGTATGGAGACTAGATAAAATATTTATAATCAAAAATTGTTTTTTATTATTATGGTTTTGAAATATGTGAGGTCTGCACACTTAAGATGTGCGAAAATTAGAGCAATTTATACACCTATGAACTAAACTATTCCAAATACGAGGAAAAATTGAATATTTTCATAAATTTTTTTTATTATTTTCTTTTAGTTTTTTGGTATTCAAGTGGCCTCGTAAATAAAAAAATCATCTAAAAATATTTAATGAATACTAAATATCTTTTAATTTGCAATTTATAGTACTTTTCCCATTTTCCCACTTTATAAAAAAAATTCGTTTCAAAAAACCCAGAAAAATAATACCAAAATTTAAATAAATTTTATTATTTTTATACGAAACGTTAGACAATAATCCGTTCTATATCAGTGTTTAATTGGAGGGTTCAAAAGAATATAGATTGATATTTTATTGAAGTTAAATTAAAGTATGCTCCACTTTTCCCTAATCTTCCCTATACTTTAAAGTTACAAAATACTCGAAAATTGACATTTTATTTTATAGGAAATCTAATTACCTGCAACTAAAGTATCTAGTTTTGTTTATACTTTCGTATAAAATATCAAATCAGACAAATGGACATAGAAAACAAACTGAACAAATAAAAGAAAAATGTTAAATTATCCATTCACCAGATCCACAAATAAACTTAAAAAACAAACATCAACCACGTGCACACTCAATCACACAAATACTCTTATACACTCTATAAAATATAGACCAACAAATAGACACATACTAAGTATAAACCACACTCTTTATCATTACAATCACTTGTCCAAACATACACACTCACACAGACAAGCAAACAAACATAGTCAAGTGATACTACTGTCAGTAATTGTTTGCTAAGTTCTACAGTATCCGTTTCTATAGTTGAGCAGTCCAGCACAAGTACAAACAAGTACAAGTATATTAGTGTTATAATACTAATTGTATGTATGTTTATATGTTTACATTATAGTACTTACTTTCCAAATGCTATATTCTTGGCCAACGGCACTGCGGCATAATAGTATTGTTTGTAATCATCCATCCATACTTCTGCTGCACGACGAGTATTGCGTGCAAACACATTGCCACTACCACCCGGAAATGTATACGGATGACGCTTACGAAATACATGACCCACTCTACTGCAGGGAATAATTTCCAAACTGCCACCACATTGCCAAACACGAAATGAAATCTCTAAATTTTCACCACCCCAAACGTCCATCTTCATATCATATTTGCCCAATTTGTTAAAGTAGGCCTTGTCGATAACAAATAGACCACCCGCAATCATTGGTGTACGTATCGCGGTAGTGGGATCATGTTGACGTGCTGTACGCTCAGCGGGACTTAGATATTCCCATTTGAAAATTAAATTCCAATCAAAACCACCACGCAAATCAGCTGATGCTCCTATATATTGAAAATTATCCATACTAATGACATCGATAACAGGACATACCACACGAGTGGGATCTTCTCGTACACGCTCCAATAAAGGTTCCAACCACTGTTCATTACACTCAACATGACTGTCAAGGAAGGTAAGGACCCCGGCAACAGCAGCATCAGCACCACGTACACGTGACCTTACTAAACCTTCACGTTTATCGTTGCGTATTATACGCACTTTATCGATTTTAGCCAACTCTTGCCCATCCTCAGCTGCAAAGTATTAAAGAAGATAATAAAAAATGAAAATCTTGGTATGAGTAATGAGTTGGCAAAATGACAACAATATTAAATGTAACGTAATGAAATGAATTATTAAAATATTTTCACATATTTATTACTGCTGGTACTTACGATGATCACTGAAATCATCGACCAAGATAATTTCACGTATTAAATGCTCTGGACTGCGATTAAGGACACTGTAAAGATGGTAGATGGAGAAAAAAACATATAAGTAAATAATTATAAATCATTTTTAAATTAATTCATAATATAGCAGCATTGTTATCGAAAATCTTTGCCATTTGTTGTTAATATTTATTTTACCTGACTATGGTTCGCAATAGCGTTGAACGAGCTTCATTGTGGAATGTTATAATTACACTGGTCTCTGGCAAGTCTTTGCGATAGTTTTTGCTACGGCACCTAAAAATAAGATAAAATTAAATTAGAGAATTTTTAATTTTAAGCTGAAACTAATTATGTCAAATAAGTAGTAACTAAATATTTTATGATATACATGATTTATCATATTAAGTTTTTGCAGTAAATATTTAATATTTTCTAAAGTTCAACCAATTATTTCCATCAACTATTTAATACATAAAAAAAAGTTCTCCTATAGCACCATACAATGGCATTTTTTCAACATGAACGAAACCATATGCACATGAAAGTAGAGATATTTTATGATGGGACTGCGTACTTAGTTTTTAATTCCATGTAAAAGATAATTAAAAATTAACAAAAAAGCAAATTAATAAAATAAAAGAAGAAGACATCCATGCTATACAAATAAAAAATAAAATTGACCTTTCTGTCACTTCCAAACTTGTTGCACACATTTTGCGAACTGATGGTAACATAAAATAGAAGAAACCAAAATGTAAGCCAATGTTAAAACAGCATTATAAGGAAAATCTTTTATAATTTGCACACAAATACATAAAATGGACAGATGAGTGGAATAAAATAATATTTTATGTTGAAAATGAATTCAATTCGGAAGGTCCCGATACTCATTTATGGATGAAAAAGTGAAAGAAGATTGCATATTCCAATCCATATCTCTAACTAATATAAATCATGGTTTAATGAATATAGTACTCCTATTGGTCTGTCCGGCTTGCAGTTCTTATTTAAATACAGTGGAGAATCTGTTAGGTCATATGGCCCGTAAAGTTTACGCAAGAAAAAAACTAAAAATTAAGCAAGTCTGGGAAGAATTTGACAGTGATTTTCTTCAATAATTAGTCTAATCAGTGGCAGACCGTATTTTTGAAGTTATCCAAAACAAAGGTTCATCAACGCATTATTAATAATGCTAAATTGGTTCATTAGTTTAAGTGCGCATATAGGAAAAAGCCATAAAGAATGGCATTAAACTAAAATTACAATGAAAATAATTATAATAATAATAATAATGTACATTTCAAGTCTTTTGTTATTAATTTTGTAAGTGAAGTCAATGAATAATTAAAAAAAAAAAAATAATTTATAGCACCTAAGTTATTTTTTAGCCCCATTTTTGGTAAGCTGATTAAAAATATTGATGTGAGTTTATAGGAATATGCACCAGTGTATATTGTTTGCTCAACAAAGCTGATATGGGTATCAAATGATAGAATATGATTTAAAAATTTCAATGTTTTTTTTATTTTTTACTTATAGCCATTTAGACCTAGAGGTTTTCTAAAAATTTATTTTGAAATTATATTAATTAAAAATCTTTCATAATGGAATTTCGGAATCCCATATTTTGGCTTTTTGTCTTCAATATAAGTTGGATGCCATGTCCAGTTTTTAGCCAACTTTCAATAGAAATCTTTTTTTCAACCTACTTGATACTACTAAGACAATTCACATACAGAAGGAACAAAAAGTATTGCATATAATAAAATTTTACCTGCATGAATGCCACGCCTCTTTGTCGCCCACTTTTATTATACTGTGATATTTTTTTACCGCTATCATCAAAAGGTTTATTAAATTTTATATTTGATTACTACGTCGCATCCAGTCAGTACTTCCTTTAATGATATATGTACATATGTGCTATGTTTCATTTTAATCGGTTCAGGTCAAGTCAAATAAAGTAAACAATTTTATGGCAACAACATACATTAATAAATAAATAAATAATTTAATTTTTTTTTTTTTAATTTTCAATCTTATTGATAAAGGGCTCCGAAAAATTCGAACTTCAGGAGGCTATAAGGTCAAAATTCGAAATAACATTGAAAAATCCTTTGGGGGTTTTACTATTGAGACAATTTTTTCTTATTACACTGTATAATTGGCAAAGTCGTTTTTTAGACTTAAAGACGAAACTTATAGAAAATGGTTCAAATCAGTCCATTATTTTACCTAGACTCCATCCCCACAATTTTTACCGGAAATATGCTTTAGATAGAAGATAGAAGATAGAACCTTTATTGGCATTAGAATTACTATCAAATTCCAAAAAGTTGCGTGCATAATTGACTTAGTTTCCATATCCATAAAATATCAGTATCGAAATAAAATTTAACTGATTATTTTCTATTTAAGTATAAATCATGCTATTATCGAAAATCGCATTTTATGTTTTGTAATCATTATTTCGCTTTAGCCAGCAACTGAAGCAAACTCTAAAAAAATCATATTTTAAAGCGAATGTGTTAACTTACCAAATATTTTTTTTTATTTTAATTTCGAACACAAGATCATAAAATATTTATCGCGGAAATCCAAAATGCTCCATTTATCAATTGTGAAATATAAAAAATCTATACTGATTACTGCTGTGCAAGTATATCGCTTATTTGCTTCTTTTTTGGGTACTAAATATTGTAAAGTAATTACGCGATACTTTCAGGAATTAATTTTTTAATGATATCGTACTAAAATACAATTTTGTATAAAGATACAAATTAAAAATTGATTTTTGTTAACGTTGAATTTAAAGTATTTATTTTATGTTTTATGTAAAAATATTTCAAAAATTTCATACTAATCGTTAAAATAAAAAAAGAACTGTAATTAGAAAATATATTTTAAATTAAAAAATCAGTTAAGTATCGAGCATCCAAAAGTAATAGAATTTGCCAGCAAAAATTCTTCGTTTTTCTTATACTTGAAAAATTAAGTTTTTAAAATTACTATACAATAAAAAAAAGTCCGCATTGTTCCAGCTTGAAACAGTAAACCGAAATTATAATGATTTATTAGGCGTTAGATTAATTTATTTATATATTGCCAAAACTTGCCAAATTGAATAAACATTTTTTCTATAGCTATTTTCTGTTTTAAAAATGATGATTTTTTTTAAATTGGTCAAAAAATTCGCTCGAATTTGGAAAAAAAATTTAATTCATAGCCAAATATATTGGCTATTGAAGGAAGTTGGAATTAATTATAAAATTAACTTAAATTTAAAAAAAAATATCAATGTTTCTCATTTATATTCTTTGTTTACAAACCTGGATTGACATAAACCGATTAGAAATTGATAAAAAAAAATTCAAAGCGAAAATCATATGTATATAGTTCTGGCAAAAAATTGCCTTCTTGTCTTTGTTTGGCAGCAGAGTTTGTGGACCATAATTAGATACCAGCAGAATAAGTATACCAGCAGAATAGTATATATTTCTATGCCGCTATACACTTCATTAGAATTCGTAGTGTTTTATCCATTTAGGTTTCATTGAAACCTAAAAAAGTAATAAAGTCAAAACCATAGAATTCTAATACTTTAAACTGGATCGTTAACATATATTATTTTGGAAATTATTTGTTGAAAACTTTAAAGGATATTAAAATATTACAAATATTTAGATTATTTTAACAAAAAATAGTCCGATAAAATGCCAAAAAAAATATCTTATATATGATACCCATATTGCTCTATAATAGCAAAATAGAAAATTAAACTTGCGCATTCTTCAAAAGTTTAAAGTCCATTAAAAAGAAAAAACGAACACTAAATGAATTTCAACTCCCAGATGTACGCCCAATTCTGATATTTTTTTCTTTTTTGTTAAAGTATTTATGAAGAAAAAAATTTTAAAAAATACCGAAAAAAATTAATTAAATTTCATGTTTCGTGAAATTTTAGGATTTCTAATGAAAAATAAATTTTTGTTGATACATCAATTTTTGCTGATACATCAATTTTATATGAAATTTCAGATTTTTTGATGCAGTGAAATTTCGAATTTTTGGTGAAATACCAGATTTTTTGTATAAATAAAAAAGTTTGGAGAAATTATATTTTTTTTTATGAAATTATAAAAAATGAGTAAATTTCGGATATTTGGAGAAATTTCGAATTTTTATTCATATATTGAATTTTTGCTGAAATTTCAATTTTTATTTTTATTTTTTTGTGAAACTTCAAATTAAACACGATTTAAAAAGCACTAAGTACTAAAAGGAATTCTTCTCACGTAAAATATTTAAGTCGGTGGTTAATAAATTGCTAAATGTTTAATCCATTATAATAAACATTTCAAAAAGAATGTCTTAACCACTTACAGATTTACTTTATTTATTTATTTATTTATTTTTTTCTTCCGAAAAAAATACAGAAAAGAAAAAAAGAGCAGAATAAACGCAACATTACAGTCAGAAAATTAAACGTCATTAGTTATTTATTAAAACGCCATAATGCTGCTGAATCCCACTATATTTAAAAATAACTATAGTGTCGCCTTTTTAATAGCAAGGGACATATTCATTTACAATTTTATTGATTTTCACAATTACTCATACGCAACATTGTTAAAGGGAAATTTAAACACGTATCAATGTATATCAGATTGGTTTAGAATGTCCGCTGATAGGAAGGCTTCTCATAACCTCGTAAAAATTATTGTAAAAAAAACACATTATCAATGAAAGTATGTGAAAATATCCAATGAATATTTCTCCTTTTACTGCCACCGAACTTTGCTATAGTTATTGCTAATTACAAGAGAAATTTTTTCAAGTTTTACGTTTGAAAAGTAAACTTTTGCATATTTTACAAGAATTTTGCATAAAAGGCATATTTTCCAAATACTTTGCATCAATTTGCATATAGTGAATACAAAAATTACCGTATATTTTTGAATTAACACAATTGTTTCATTTTGCATCTAATTTTATTAAATATATTCATGTAAATATAAAATAAAAATTAAATATAAGTAAACTTTTATTTCTCACATAAATTTTTAATTCATGCAATTATTTATTTGATTGATTTAATCAATTTTTTAATTGCATTTTTTTTTTTTTTTTTTTTTTTGATGAGAGGTGCAAATTTACAAAAGTTTTTAATTGAATGAATTATTTACTAATATATAAAGTAAATATCGATTTCAATATTTTTGTATATGTATAATTAAGAATTACATTAGCTGAACGAAATAATTTGTTAGAAAAAAAAGAAAAGAAAATTTATTTATTTTCTAATTTAAAAAGATATTATTATATGTTGTGCATATATCTCAAACATAAAAATGCAAAAAAAATGTTACAATTCATTTTTCAAAACACAAAGAAAAACATTTTTATTGTTTAAAATATGAGTTATTTCAGACAATTGACTCATGTGACTAAATTTAAAAGTGGTTTGTCACAATTTTTTTTACAAGAGCCTCAAAAACATATTGCTCTATCTAAATTAATTCGTGAAATTTTTTTCCAGATATAAAATCTTTAGCTTTTGTTAAAAAATTTATTATTTAGGACTACTGTTTGATGTAGGGTGTACGTTCAAAATTTTCCAAAATTGCACTTAATTTTAAAAAATATGAAAAAATCACAATATTTAGCAAAAAGCTTAGAATTTTAATTTTAAAAGTTATAAGGAAAAAAATACAAAAAAGTCGAGGCCAAAAATAAGAAATTCAATTTTTGACTTAAATTATATTTTAAGCAATAACAGGTAATATAGTACCGTATGCTTTCTCTTTGACTTATTTAGTAGAATTCATAGAAACATAAGAATATAAAATTGGTTTATTTTTGTAAAAACATAAGCTTCGACATTCTTCACACTCGAGGTAGTAAATTTTAACGCACTGTAGTACCGTCTGTGTTTTAGATATGTACTTTAGCTAGTAATATTCTTGTCTGACGATATTGAAAATTTCATAAAATTATAAAATTTATTTTGAAAAAGGCCTCACTGTGTAGTGTTGATAATTTTACCTTTAGACGAAACTTCTTTCTCTGATCTAGATATTCAGTATAATATCTATGAAAAAATATCTATATGAATATCTATATGAAGTTTTTTAGCACAAAGTTTTGTTAAGGGAATTTTAAGTCACAGTTTTAAAAGTAAATCAACATAAGAAATTTAGTGTAAGCATTTTTTCAAAATAGATATGCAATTTGCCAAATTATTCTGCTAAATCTAGCAGAAAAAATGCAAAAATGGCAACACTGACTAAAATACTTTTATGCACATAAAAAATACTTCTTATAACTACATTTTTCCTTTTCAAATACTCACATTGGATGCCTTGTATCTGGAATTTCACGATTGCTAGGCAATGCATCACTGGCCTCCTGATTGAAACGATTCCTTATGTAAGGATCTTCACCCGTTCGTAAAGCACCACCCCTTATATAACCAGCTTCATCAAAATATTCCCATTCACCAATACCGCCACCAGCACCCGCACTGCCACCCAAACCATTAGTTGCCACTACTAAACCACTTGTGCTGATAACATTATGCGATGTTTCCTCTTGAGGTGACAATGCATTTAAACCCAAACTGCCAACACGTGTCTTAAATCCTCCAGGATCAACGCTACCTTCAATAAAAATGTTTGTATGCAATCGATTTGAGTTTTGTGAAATTTCATAGGGATGTTGTGGTTCTTGCTGTAATGATTGCAGCTGTTGTGGATGTAGTTGTTGTTGATGTTGTTTCAAGGCTGTTGGTGAGGAGGGTATGACCTCATCTTGATATTGTTGCATAGCTTCACGTAAGCGTAATGCACGATTTTCTACCTGCAAAAAATAGAAAAAAATGAAGAGAAAACAAAAATAACGTTAAAGAAGAGATAAACAAAAATTCATGAAAATATGTTAACGCTTGAAATGGTGATAATGATGTTATATTGCTGAGGGAAAAACGGAGGGAGTTAGGTGGGTAATGTCGTAGCACATATTATGTAATGAAGTGTAAGTTTATGGATAATCATGTAATAAGTATGACATAAACAAACAGAGATAATGTTGTTATTCATAATGGATTTGCTAGAGGTATTTACTAACATATTTAGTGTAGCAGAATTTCGCTATTTCTGTATGCCAAAAAGAATTGATAAAAACTTGTAGGCTATAACGGGTTTTATATTATTTTTTCAATCGACCAAAATTTTTTAAATAAATTTAAAACAAATTAAAATCAATTAAGAGTAAAATATTTGAGATTAAAGAAATACTTATATGACTTATTAAAATGTCAATATTGCGTATAATTAATATTTATTTAAGCTCACCGAATATTACTCTCGTGTACGAACTACATTCAAACAAATTTGTTCATAATTCATAAAACTGAAATCGCTTTACGTAAATATATAAAAGAAAACCATTATTACTTATATATACACAACTTCCTATTTTTAATAAATATTTATTTAAAATACATCACTGCGTATACTCAATATTTTCTTAAATCATTCGGATATTACTCATACGTTTATTTTGTACATACCTAATACAATAGCATAACTATTAAAATATTAAACGTAAGGTTTTAATAACAAAACTCCAACGTAAACATAAAAGTAACATTAACCAACTTTTAAGCCCATAATCATTAACTTTTTGCCATAGGCTGACTGTTTTCTCTTTTAGCCAACAAAATGTTTAATAAAACAGACACTTGGCAAGCGATTAAGGACATTTGATAGAAATATAATTACCAGGGAAACCACAAATGTGCTTATTAAATATGCAGTAAAAAACGAAAGATATGCTTTCAAAATAAAAAAAATATGCTTTTAAAAAATGAAAAAATTTTGTAATTTTTAAACAAAAACTATTTTTTTTAGTAAAGCAAGAACTTTTATTAATATCTACAATATAAAATAAAACAAAACTAAAATTTGCCCGTGGATTTTGTCAAAATAACTTATTTTTAATTTCAATTTAACACATAAAAACTTATTTGATCTTCTATTTACTTATCCATATAATTAGGTAATATATTATCAAAAATATTCATATGTAAATTTTTATTAAAAAACAAAATTGTTTTTAAAATATTAACTGATGCTATTCTTGCAAGTTGAAAATCTAATAAGTCTTCTATATCATATTATAAAAATGGCTTTAATAAAGATCAATTAATTTGTTTCTAAAACTTGATGATTTATTCCTGCAATCAAGAAATTCTTTACGAATTTTAGCAGTAACCAATAAAATTAATTTTAAAGACTAAATATTTTTGTGTCTCTTGTTTTTTTTTTATATCCCAAATCAAATTTTAAATACTTCCCATGACGTATAAAAAACAAATTATCTTAAAGGGGATGAATGTGCTCTATAAATATGCTCTATAAATATGCTCTATAAATATGCTCTAAAAACCAATTTATGCAAAAATATATCGGGTTAAATATGCAAAAATATGCACTTACAAATCAATGCTAAAATGCTTTATTTGTTCTGAAACGGATAAATATTTTATCGGTGACCTCATTCAATGTACATGCAATTGAATATCTGTGGTCTCCCTGATAATTACAACGCCTGCAGCTACTTTTCTATAGAATATAATGCAATCTTTGGTCTGTTGAAAACTTAGCTCAAAACACAATTACCTACAGCTTGTAAATATTGTTCTTTTTTATGTTTGCAAAATCTTTAATCTACATTATTCCTTATTATCATGGTAATATTTAGTATATTTCAAATGCTATTGTTGAAAATTCCTACAATTCATACAATTTACAATTATTTGGCTTATTTCTGTTAGATTTTCTCTTGAATAAAACGTAATAAAATGGTTGCACAAAATCTCATTTAATTATTAGAATGTTTTTCTGATACAGCTTCAGGAAATGTGTACTTTATGTTATGGCATTAAATGACCACAAGGAAGTTTAACTAGATTAACAGGATAAATTGCTGATAAAAGGGAAATTTATGTGATCATAAAGCGCATGAGAAAGAAGAGAATATATAAAATATATTTGTCATAAAATTTAATTGATTAAAATTCTAAATTAATTGCATGAATATTTAATACTTTTTAGATAAAAATATGCAGTTTTATATTAGAATTAAAAAATGTGTGAAAACTCCACCTAGGGAATGAATTTGAATCAGATATTTTTAATGTAAAAAAATATGACTGAACCACTTATAATTATAATATAATTAACTTAGAATCTCTTTTAAATTACTTTACAAAGTCCATCTGCCAGATGGATAGATAGGTAGAAAGATAGACGTATAGACAGGCACAGTTAAACACTGGGTATAACGAATACTTTTCTTCGATCCCATTGATTTTGCCGAAATTTTCTTTACAGTTATAGGGAACCATTTTAATAACGAACACAATTTTATAATCCTAAGAAGAATATTTCATACAAAAAAATATGTTTATAACGAACTCCCAAAAATATTAGTTTTAGATAAACAGAATTATATAAAAAATATAAAAACTAACAGAAACAACTTTTAATTTTAATTTAAATTATTAAACAAATAGAAATAACCTTCATTAATTTCAACATAATTTTTATCGGAAAAAAAATAGAAGAGAAATTTTATACTTATAGCTGTTGACTTATAACACACACGAATTTATTCAAAATTGCCAAAGAATGAAATTGAAATTATAAGAGCATTAAAAATTAAATAATAGAAAATCGCTATTCCTCAAAGATTAAAGACCCCAAAATATGTCAATTCCAATACAACGCTAATAAATGAAAACACTGAAATAGTGTAATAAATATAATTAATGTCAATTTGCTGCGGATGAATGCAAAAAATATTGTTCCTGATAACAATATTTTTTCTTGTAATTTACGAATATAATGAACTACGCTTCACAATATAATAAACTCGAATCATAATGTCATAAAATCTCATCAAAGCATTTAGTATACAATATTAAAAAAATCTAATAATATTGTGATAAACTGATTCATAATATAGTGAAATCGAATCATGATATGAAAATTATATTATATCATATAAAAATTATAATCATAAAAAAATCAAATTTTATCATATTATTAAAAAAAAATTTATTATGCTTTGATGAGGTTTTATTACATTATGATTCGACTCTATTATATTGTGAATCGGTTTTATCATATGTAATATACAAACAAATTTATCTTACTATAATCAAATATTACTTTTTCATAAACTATATTTATTTGATTTATTATACACTGTATAGGACAATACAAAGATATCTTTATTAACTAAATTATTTAATAATTAATCAGCATCTCATATTCTTTTAATCAAAGCAAATATATCGAAACCTAGTCTATTTATATTTCTTCATATATAAACTAAATGGGAATTATAATGAAGTTGCATGAAATTTTAAACCATATTTGTAAAAAGCATACATGTTAAATTTATTTGTAATATTTTATGATTAAAAAAAATATATGGCTTAAAATTAAGGACAAATATTTACAATATTTAATGCTTGTAGGAATAGTGATATTTTTTATATAAATAAAATTTTATTTCTAGTAAAAATACTCAAAAATATATACTTTTTGTAGTTGACTATATTAAAATTTGTATGTAAACATTAAATGATAAAACTAAAACAAAAACATTGTTATCATGACCACCTTATTATTAAAATTAATGAAAATTAACAATGATAATATAATATTATGCTTTTAATTGATCTGAATTTAAGAAAGTGTAAACACATAATGTTCTACAGAAGAAGTTAAGTACTCTGTAGCAGAACTGTAAATGGATCATTCATTTTTTAATTAATTCGCGAATCATTCATGCACTGAATTAGCAAATTTTGAATTATTTCTTTTCACACAAAAAAAATGAATTGAATAAAATTTGAATCAATTCAAATGAATTTGGTAAAAATGAATTGCAGTTCATTTCTAATTCAAATGAATTGCAATTCGTTTCCAATTCAAATGAATTTGTGGAATGAATTGCAATTCATTTCCAATTCAAATGAATTTGTCAAAGTGAATTGCAATTCATTTCTAATTTATTTGAATTGAATTGATTTTGAATTAATTCAAAAGAATTAGAAAAAAAGAAATAGCAATTAATTTCCAACTCATTTGAATTGAATTGAATTGATTGAAATTTTAATTGATTTTGAAAGCAAACATACAAAAGCATGAATATCGTTTTGTTATTTAACTAATTTTGTATGTAAAAGAGTTTGTCGTTGGGTGATCGTGGGTCACAAAATCTAAAAAATTATTAATTGTTTCTTGAATATTAAATGTGTTTTGTTGTTCAGTGTATTTCAAAATAAAATCGGTTCTTCTTGCAGAAACAAACTCCAAACACCATGTTTTCTTTGATCAGGCGCGGATCCAGAATAAGGCTTTTCAATTTTTGTACTCAATATTTTCATTTTGGTAGGAGAAATTTCCATTTTTCATTCTCCCTAGATCTGCTCTTGAATTTGATTGATTGCAACTCACTTTTGATATTAGATTTCATTCATTTCATTCATTGCAATTCATTGTTCTAATTCATTTAAATGAATTCAACATTAATTAAATTCAAACGAATTGGATGTGAATTTCAATTCACTTTAACAAATTCATTTGAATTGGAAACGAATTTAAATTCATTTCTAACTAATTCATTTGAATTGATTCAAATTTCATTAAATTCTTTTTTGTTGTGAAAAGGATTAATTCAAAATTTAGCTAATTCATAACGATTTAATATCAAAAAAGAATGATTCATTTACAGCTGTGCTCTGTAGATACAAAATAAATGAATATCAACTAAATCTATGTGAAGATTTTCCCGATCTACTTGTATTGCTCGATTGTAAACCATCCTTTAATTCCCACATTTCAGAAATCGTTAATAAGGCAAAAGGAGTTCTAGGTTTCCTCAAGAGAATTTAATAATCCTTACGTTTTCCAAGCAATTATTAACATCTCTTGTAAAACCAATCCCGAAATATGCTTCCGTGATCAGGAATCCACAATAGGAAGTTCATATAAAGAAAATTGAATCGATCCAGAAACAATTTCCCTTATTCTGTCAACGTAATCTTCCATGCAATCATAATATTAATTTACCATCATATGAAAGTCGATTACTGCTTATTGTTTTCTTTACTGTTGAAATTTGGAGAATATATATAAATATTTAATTTGTAATTAATTTAGTAATTAATTCAGAGTTCCTGCTTCGTAAAATCTAATTCGTAATTCCAAATCGTCCAACAAATAATTATACTCATTTAAAAATCAAATATTTTCAAACCAATTCTGGCAACTTAGATCCTATGAGACGTATACATAAGTAATTAGTTCTACAGTTTTTATCCTTATATTGATCCCATCCTTATTAAGAGGAGTATTTTTTACTTAGTTAATTAATAAGGCTTCATTATTGAATGATTATAAAAATACATTTTATTGTAAATAAATTTACGAAGCCTGTAAAAAATTGTAATTTTATTGACTATTAAATAAAATAAACAAATAAAATAGCTACTATGCTGTAAACATGTTTGTTCTCTTGTTGTTTATATCTAGACATAAAACCAAATTTGATTTCCTTTAAGGTCAACATTACCCAAAAACAATATTAATAATCATCTTTTCTTTATTATAAAAAGTTTTGATTTTCTTGGAAACTGAAAACCAACTAACTTCATTGCCTTCGACAAAATCTACAAGACGCCCCATTTTTCTACTAAATCAACATCTACTTTATTTATGGAATTGTGTCCAGCTTTTACCACATTTCTTTATAAAATAAAACATAATTCTGTTCCGCTTGTTATATTACAAAAACTTTTTTATTTCGAAAAGGTTTCGTTTTCTTTCTTCTAAGCGAAACAAGACACTAAAATACAAAAGTTTATTTCATTTTATTGTTATTTGTTTATTGCTTCTATTGCAAACTTTTCCATTATTTTCCATTTTTTTCTTATTTTTTTTTTTTTTTTTTTTTATTTCAAGGACGGTATTTTTAATATAAAGATTTTTTAATAGAAATTTGAAATTATTTCATGCAAAACTCTTCGAGAAAAACAAATTTTGTGAAAGTTTTTTTTTTCATATTAAGAAAAGATGTTAAAAATTTGAAACGCTTCTTGGTAAGCCTTAAGAAATTTTAAAATGAAATTTAAAATTTATTAAATTTATTTGTATACGAATATTTGAAACGAACTTAAAATGCAAAAGAATACCTGAGACTGGAATGTCTTTTAAATGTTTTATGGTTAAATTTTGTTGACTTTTTTGTATTAATTAAAAGAAAAATGCATTTTATTATTCAAAATTGTATTTTATTTATTTATTTATTTATTTACTTCAGCTACATATATTATAAAGTAGCTGAGAAAAATTTACAATTGCTTATTTTTATGAGCAAAAGTAGTTAATACAATAGCTAAGGTAATTATAAAAAATATATAGTTATACTAAAAATTGTTGAAGTTTAACAGACGTAGTAGCCTCGTTTTTATGTGAAACTATCAACAATATTGTATAACGAATTAACTTCTGAATAGATTTTATAAAACGGATCAAGGTTAGCATAATTGAGTCTATGGAATAGCTAACGAATGATAGGATCTCAACTCTAACCAGAAGAAACACAGAGTCAATTTCTCCTTGAAGAAAGTCAATTGTAAATGATATATTAAAAACCGTTCTCCTAATTTTCAGCGTTGGCAGCCTAATAAGAGCAAGTCGATTCCTGTACGGTGGAAGGGGATTCGGATTCCAGTTTATTCTAAATCAACAGAAATTGCTTTTGAACAGATTACAGTTTATTTATATAAATGTGTAAGTTTTTGAGAGGGGTTTTTTTTAATAGGAAATTATATACAATATTTTAATGGCTATAAATTTAAGTTGATAAGTGTCGATCAAATTTTATACAATATTTTTATAAATAGCTTTTGAACTACAAAATTTTATTATTTATGTCAGCAAAAAACTTCTCATTTTTTTTAGTTTTTGAAATCCAAACAAAAATTCTAGGGTTCGTAAATTTCAGGGAGTATTGAAAGGGCTTTAATAATTTAAGGTGTGTTTTTGTTTTATTGTTTTCCTCCAAAGCATTTTAAAACAAATAAATTCTTTTCAATGAATTTTATTAAAATGCATGACCTGAAAAACACGAAAGGTAGAGCTACGTAGGTTTTGATACTTAGAATATCAATTATACTTAAATACATCTAATTAATAACAAAAATTTGCTGATGTAAAAATTTAAAACTAGTCTGATTAAGGAAACCTTAACGATATTTTTTACAAAAATAAAATAAATACTTTATTTTTATTTGATTTCAGTTAATAATAGCTTTGCTTTTGTTTCCTATTCCAAAATAATACTATAGATATAAAATTTTAAATGTTATTTCATTTAAAATAAAATAATACGTCAATCTTTCAAACAATTATTTAAAAATTTAAAACTTTATCAAATTATTTTTAACATATTTTCAAGCAAATCACCGGAAATCTTTAAATGAGATGGAGAAACATTCAAACCTAAAGTTGATCTGAGTAAAGGGTCACTCAAGTACCCCGGGAAATATTATTGCGGATGAATTAGATGGAAATTGTTCCCTTATGCAAAGTGAGAAACGGATCAACTGTTTGGTATACCGTTGTCACCTTGCAGATCTATGATAATGCAATACTTGTCGAGAATAGTACAACAACAAACAAACGATTCCGCGTGTTCTATCGAGTTTCATTCTGGGATTGCCAAGGCTTCAACTACGAACACTTATAGCCAATATTACAGGACACTAGATTGATGGTGCATACGCTAGGAGACTAGGACACCCTTTTAACGGCTATTGAAGAAGCTGCTTTAACGAGCAGGAGGAAGAAACAGTGGAACATTTTCTTTGCCACTGTCCTGCTCTTGCGAATTTGGAATTTAGAAATAATGGATTATGTGATCTCTCTGCAATTGATGTTTAATGGATCAGATCTTTTATTCGTGCGTCAGGTTGGTTCGATTCGAACCTATTCTCGGACATATGAAAACTGATTGACATGATCCATCAGGATAGCACAACGGGAGCAATTGAACCCAAGTGAGCTGTTTATTTTACAAATCACTTTATGCTTTATTTGAAACATACTTTGCACAAAAATAAAAACGTGTAAAAATTTTAAGTAAATCATTTTATGTAAAATCGTATAAGTTCTAAAATTTTTTTCCAATTTAAAAGAAAATAAATCTTGTTATGCTTACAAAAAAGTCTTTAAAAATATTACATCATTGCATTTATAGCCATTTATAGAAGAATTTATAATAAATTGCATTAGAATTTGAAAAAATTTCTTTTAATATTTGACCGAAATATATACAAATGTATATAGATAGCAATCTTGATTCTTCTACCTTCCAAAAAATCTTAAAAAGAAGAAATTAACAAAACAATAACAAAATTTATCCAGAAATATGATTAAAAATTTTTAATAATATTTAGTTATAAAATTATGCATATTTTAAAAATTTCCATTTTTAGACATTTATCGCTGATAATTTATACATAAATAATTTTATTTAGCTTCCAAAATAAAATTGTCTCAAAACACGCAAACTTTTCATTATGTGTTACTTAATAATATCTAGGATAAATAATATATTTTGTATGAAAAAAATTTAGGGAAAACTTTTTCTGTAATTTTACTTAAGCGCTTTTTGTAAAAATTTTGTATAGATTTTGATTTATAAAATAAAAAAAAATATTTTTCATTAGTAGATAAAGTACGATGGCGGATCAATAAGTCCGTGACTTTTCGAACTTCCCTCGTAGTTATATGAAATGCAACACTATTCCCATCAAGTACCACCTGTTGATAGCCACTGCCAAATTTTGAGCAAGTGTCATCATTTACTTTGCGTAAAAAATAGCATTTTTCGAAGTCCTTAAAATAGGCATTTGTTTGGTCAATACTTTCATAGTTGGAGCTGAATCTCTTTCCACGAAGCAATTTCTTTAGGTTTGGAAATAGGAAGTAGTCACTAGGGGCTAAATCCGGAGAATATGGCGGATGAGGTACCAATTCGTAGCCCATTTCAAAGAGTTTTGCCATTGAGACTGCACACGTGTTTATAGTCAATTGAGAGCAAACGTGGCACCCATCGTGCAGACAACTTTCGTAAACCCGGCTGATTATTTAAAATCGAAACCACACTGCCATATGAAATGCCTATGGTATCAACAATCTCATGCACTTTTACTCTTCGGTCGGCCAACACCATATTGTGGATTTTTTCGACATTTTCGAGCTTTTACTTGGTTTGATTGTTGGTTTTTTTCGCAAAAAATAATATTTAATGGGCACTCGAAATTCACTTTTCTCCATTTTTAGAAAAATACACGAGGTTGTATGTTTTGAACAGTTGTTAAACGCAAAGTAAATGACGACACTTGCTCAAAATTTGGCAGTTGTATATTAACAGGTGGTACTTGATGGAAATAGTGTTGCATTTCACATAACTACGAGGGAAATTCGAAAAGTCACGGACTTATTGATCCGCTCTCGTATTACTGTACCTGCTGAGTTATTAAATGTTTTCTTAGGCATTATATTAGAGTCAAAGGAGATAAATAGAATTTACTACCAGAAGAAAGGCGAAAGAGTCCTCTTTAACCCCATATATACAATCTGAATCAGTTTTTGCAGCGCTTTGTAACTATGGATGAAACATGGATCCGCAGACCAAGCATCAGTCTAAACAATGGGTTTCTCTGGGTGAACCTGCTCCGAAGAAGGCCAAGGTAAGTTTGTCGGCCAATAAGGTGATGGAAACAGTTTTTTGGGATGTACGCGGGATAATCCACATCTACTACCTTCAAAAGGGGAAAACAGTAAACGGCGAATATTATGCCAACTTATTAGACCGATTTAATGAGGATTTAAAAAGAAAACGACCCCATATGGCCAAGAAAAAGTTCTTTTTCATCAATATACGATTAATGAACGGGTACAGACGTGTGCAGTCTCAATAGCAAAACTCTATGAATTGGGCTACGAATTGGTATCTCATCCGCCATATTCTCCGGATTTAGCCCCTAGTGCCTACTTCCTATTTCCAAACCTAAAGAAATGGCTAGGTGGAAAGAGATTCAGCTTCAACGATGAAATTTTTGACAAAACAAATGTCTATTTTAAGGACCTCGAAAAATTCTGTTTTTTACACAAAGTAAATGACGACACTTACTCAAAATTTGACAGTAGTCTATTAACAGGTAGTACTTGATGGGAATAGAAGAATTTAAGATTTAAAAAAATTCTTAAATATGTTATGTGGTTATTAAAAAAAAAGTGAAATAAAAATACTTAAAAATGTGCATTCCTACATATTTTACGTATTAAACAAGTGTCGATTTTCAAAAACTATTGATTTACTTAAAAATTTTCTAAAGAAGATGCAAATTTTTATAGACAATATTGAAGATAAATACATCATTCCCTTTTTCTATTTATGGCAAACTAATTTTGCCAAAATAATTTTTTTTCCTTTTCCAAGAGGAGGAGGAATTTCCTTCCCCCTCTTGGATCCATGCCTGTGTTGTAGTAAGGTTTCATGGTAACGAATGCATATTCCAAAATTTTCCTTACTAAAGATGTATAAAGACGTTTGGTGACATAAGGATCTTTGAATTCTTTTGCCCAGTACACTAAAGTTAAAAGTTAGTTTCACATCAAAAAGTACTGCCAAATCTGTGAAACTGTTAACTATATTTAACTCAATACCACCAAAGATTTAGAGTACTCCTATAATAAATCATTTGTTTGCATTTTTGAGATTTTATTCCATTAAGTTTTCGCCACACCATTTAAAACAAAAAACAATTTTAATCAGATTGGAAAAGTATTTGATCATTAGGATTAGTAATTGTTTTAAATATTTTAACATCATCTGTATACATAAAAATTTTGTAGTGATGAATATTTAGAGGAAGATCATAAATAAAAATTGGGAATAGGAACGGACAAAGGTATCTATATATTCAGATTAACAATTGTTATATAAAACACAATGTTTTCTTTGTTTTAAGTAGGAGTACATCCATTTCAGAAGAATTTTGCTGAAACTGATAGCTTTAAATTTCATCATTAGTAGTTCATGATTAACTTTATCAACTGTCTTGTTGAAATCAGCATATGCTGTATCTGTCGGATTAACACTGTAGAAACCAGCATTTATATAGGATGACAGTTCCATCAGATTAGTACGTGTCGAGCGACCTTTATAAAAACCATGCTGAAGAGGCGATATTATGAGCAACAAGTTGCGGAATAGCATATGTATCTGTCACAATTTTTCGAACAGTTTTGGTATTGCGCTAAGTTTAGCTATATCTCTATGGTTTATGGATTGGAATTATGAATGTGAGTTTCCAATACAGTGGGAAATAGCCAGAAATACCATCAGGACTCGTATTGGTACCCATATTTATATTTTTTTACATAGCCCGCATTGCTAAATTAAACAAAAAACTTAGATGGCAACCGAAAATGGGCAACAATTTTATTAATTTTCTTTTCATTTCTTTTTACTAAAAACTTTTTTCAATTTTGTTTACGAAATTGATAATATTTTTGAGAGAGAATAAAAGCAACAAAAATTCCAGAGACAGTTTAGAATAAAATTTATTTTTTTTTAACCGAGCCGCATTGAGCATTTTTCATAAAAATTTGTATGGAAATTTCCGGACCGGACTTGTTGTGTTTATACATTATATCTGCATCATTCGAATATAAAACTCCATTCGTTTTCATTGTAGTAAGATAGGTGGTTTCGAGTTAACGAAATTATGAAAAATTTTAGGATATTGTTGGAAAAACCAGTTTTTACGATTTTTCAGCCATTTTAAGTTCAGCAATCTTAAGAGTCCCAGAGTGAACCACAATTCGTTATAATTTTACGTATTGGAACAGACTCAAATATAAATGTGAAGATGTAATTATAAAAACGTTGTAATAGATTATCAGAATTACTGCCGTCATTGTTAAGGGATAAAACTTCATACCAGTTGGCATTTGATAATAATTCATTCAGTTTATCGAAATTCGTTTTCTTGTAGCAGTATGTAGAATTCAATTTTGATGCTTTATAAACTTCAGCAAATGACGTTATTAAACTATGAGTAAATGACGTTATTGTTAACTAAACTTAAAACTTAAAGGATATGTTCTATTAATATCAAACGAAATGGGATTATTCACAAACACTAAATCAAGTATTCGGTTATTTATATATTGTATGTGATTTAATTGGTATAGAATTATTTAAAAAAATTATTGTAAAAAATCGACCGACTAGTCATTTGTACATATAAGAGTTAAAAACCATGATACAGATATATTGAATTGAATTGAAGTCACCAAGGGAAATAAAAACATCAGTTGATTTAATATTTTTCATAACAAATTTTACTGTCAACAGATGATCATTATATGCGTTAGGATTGGAATTAGGAGGAATATATGAGCAACTTATTTCTAATGATTTAAATCCATTCTTAATTACAACTAATTTTAATTCTATAAATAAAATAAAAACAAATCAAATTTGAAAACATTTCGGGAGAAAAGCCAAGATACTACTATTAGAACTCTACTAACAAGATTACTAACGTGATCTCGTCTAAATATTTGGAAGTTGTCACATATTATCTCAGAGTTAAAAGTATTAGCAGTAAGCCATGTTTCTCTGAGCGCTGCAATCTGGAATTCGAAATCAAATCTAAGCTAAGATACAACTTAGAAATCTTTGTTCTCAATCCATTAACATTTTGATATAATATATTTAAAATGTAAGACATAATCAGTTTTTTGATTGATTAGGAGCTTTAGGAATACGGATGTTTTCATTATTTCGATAAATAAATCCTATAATTATAGCATGTTTTGGCGAAATATGAAGATTTACAATAATTTCAAAAAGATATTCAGGGACAATAATCTCAAAAAAGATCCTCCATTCCTGTGGTTCATTTTAAAAATTGAAATATTTTGTAAAATTGAAATATTAAGCTTAAATTGTAAAAATGACGAGTATGAAATGTCCTCATTTGTAGTATCGCATGCGAATCTTGAAGCAAAAATTATTTTACGTGGTGGAATAGTTTTACCATGGGCTCTTTTTAGCCAGTAATAATGTTCGATTTTGACGGACCATTGAGAATAGGAGTTTCAGGAATAGCAATAACAGTTGGAATAGAAGATGTTGTAAATTGTTGATTTACAAGTGGTGGTGCTAATGATTGGATAGAAGTTTCAGAAATATTTTTTATTTGAGGCGTATTAATATCACTTGAAAGTAAAGATGGAGCTGCATCTATCAAATCGATTGAAGCCAAATTTTTTGAATTGTAAGGAAGCTGATTACATTAAATTAAAGAATACATATCCCGGATTTCGAACCTGCGCTATAGGTAGATATCTACCAGTATGTCAATATGCATCGCTTAAGTGGTAATCATGGTTTCTAACTCTTATTTTTTAGCAACTGAAATGGCATATTTTAGGCCTTATTGACACCAAAATTTCGAGCTATTCTCAAAATCTGTTTGCTGGGTATTGACTATTCGACAAAATATTTATTCGATAACAGAATATTTGAAAGAAATTTCTTTCTGAGGAAGCCCATTAACATAGATTAATAAGTAGATATTTATGTGAGACAAAAAACCCCGATTCAATTGTAAAAAAGCGACAAAATACATGTAGTCATATTTATTTTGTTTTTGTATTTTGAAAAAAATTAATAATTCTTTTTGAAAATTTAGTTCGAACACAGCAAAAACTTTTTGGTTTTTGGTAATGGCAACTACTTATTAAAGTAGTTTCTCGGTAATGAGGCGTCATTATTATTTGCCTACTCTGTATTACATAAATAAATACTCAATAGTATAATAGCATAGTAACATTGCAATCTCGTCAGCGTCAACCAACAACCAAAAGGTTGTTGGTTCAACCAAATTCTAATGCTGTTAGTTTTTTATAACAAAATGCTTAAAAAGATATTTTTTACTAAAAAAAATGTTTCTGCTACTTAGAAAATTAAGTGCGAGATAATGTACTGAGTAAGACGTTAGTCAAAAAAACGAATGGTTATTTGTGTCCAAGTTCTCATCTTACTGACGGAAAAAGTTTTTTGTTTTTTTGTTATTGTTATTTTAGTTTAAGTACATAATTTTGAGTATCCCTAGAGTCTAAAAATAACCACATGAATTTTTGTACAACTCGAACTAGTTATTCAGGCAAAAATTATGAAGTTTATTTTTGTTTCCATTTATACCTGCTAGCTTAACAGGAAAGCAAAGTTCTTGCTGGGAAGTGCCTCTCACACAAACTTCTAGTTTTGTTCTGTGTCCACTAAAGTGTTTGATTTAATGTTAGGAACACAATTGCGTCATAGGCACGTACTACGACCGTATTTGCTACGTAGACGTACCTTTTTGATTGAAATAAATATTGGAAAAACTAAACAAACTGTGAAATTGTTTTTATTTATTTTGTTAGAATTTTCTTTTAAAATAAATAAATATATATATATATATATATATATATATATATTTATTTATTTATTTAAAATACTTAATAAATTATTTCGTTTTTATATAATATTCTTAATAATTTATATGTATTTCTTTTTTAACAAAAGATGTTAAGAAAATTTCGTTTTATTGAAATAAATAAAAAAATCAGAACAAAAAAAAGTCATATACCAAACAACTTTTATTCAATAATTTACATTTTAGCTGATTATATTTTCCTTATAATAGTCCTAACTTATTCCTGCTGTAAGTATAAAGATACTTATTAATATTAAGGACATCATTAAACAAAACATAACAGTTGGAAGAAATAGTTAATTAATACTTAATAATTCATATTCACATTGAATAAGTTGTTTCTAGGAAACTATATCAAATTTTCAAAGTAAAGTCTTATAAACAAAACAGTTATTTGTAGGAAATATTCTAAATCAGAAAATAGTTTTATTAAAGATGTTCCAGCAAAAACAGAAAAAAATATGCCAAATAATTTTTTAATAAAATGATTAATTAACTTCATATTTAAATTCAATTATAGTATTAATTAATGTAATTAATTTTAGAATTAGATTAAAATTTTTGGACAAAAATCCACAGCTCTTAAAAAATATAAAGAATAAAGATATAGAAATAAAATAATTTGCAAGTCTATTGCAATCATTTTTAACTGTTCGAGCTCATTATATCTATTAAAAAAAAAACAGTAATACGAAATATGTACATGATTTCTCAGTGTTCGGATACGTGTTTTATAATAATTAATTAAAATCAATTATTTGATATAATTGTTAGTCGTTTCAATATTTTTGTAGAAGGTCCCATGAGTTAGATTCTATTTCATAATCCATTCCTGTTTCAAATCTGTTATATGGAAGATAATTTTTACCATATAAAAGTCAGTTAATACTGATTGCTTTTAATGATTTTTGCATATATCTTTTATATTCTTCAATGTTTTTATTTATATATCATCATAGGTCATAAAAGCACTTAAATAAGGTGATATGAACATTTTTATTGGAAAGTCCTGCAGAAAATTTCGCTTTTAAGATGTTTATGTTTAAGTATACTATATATTAAAATATATTTAGAAAGTATTCTTACAGAAACATTACACACGTGTAATGTATATTGTACATACATTAAATGCATGAGAATATTGTTGTAAATTCTATTTAAATAATGGAATAATATCTACATTTTATGGTGGGAAAAGAAACTTGATATATATTTTCGTCTTGGTATCTTATATGTTCTATTGAAAGTCACAAATAGTCATATTTGAGCTACATGAGACATTCGAGGTCAAAGGTTACAAAAACCATTATCCATGATTTTAACAGGGTGTGTATAACAATAAGATGAAGGTATACACCAACATTCGTTTCCCCCAGTCAAATTTGGAATTTTCATATTTTTTGTCTAATTTTACTTGTATTGAATTATTTAAATATTTTTAATAATTTAATGAATAATTATATTAAAATTCATGCCTTTTTAATGAAGAATTGAATTAATACAAATCTTCGTTGATTTTAGGCAAACATTCAATCATAATTCTGATTAATTTGATAAAAAAAAAATTAATTGAAATTTATGCCAAAATCAATTACTCTAGTTAATTAATACTATTATTTTGCTGATTGGAGTAAAATCAAACAAAAATTTAATTAATCTAAGCAATTTCGTAATTGAAGTTCATTTTTATTTTTAATAAAAAAAATAAAAGCATCAAGATAAATACATAGATGAATTATCATCTCAGTTCCGAATATTTTGACCACAATTGCAACCCATTTTCATAGTGCTTTAGCACTTGAAACTAATCTCATTATTTTGATCAATTTTTATAATTCTTGATTCCAATGAAAAGCATAACTTACTAAATATCTAATGTATATGTACTGAACATTATTTTTACTCATTATATAACTCATTATATAGTAAAAGTTTTTGTTGATTTATTTATTCATTTTTATTTTATTTTAAATTTCTACATTTACAGATTGTATTCCTATTACAAAATAAACAAAATTTATGTGTCAATGATATTATTCCAGAAAAAATTAAATTTCATATATTCACTTACACTCCTAACAACAAGCTATAGCACTCACTCCCACTCAAATGTCACTTAAAATACTTAACATTTATATTTACATTTTAATGCAAAATATAATACCTACTACTCCTTAGGTGTACCACACTGTTTATGCATACATTTAACAACTTTTTCGTAGAAAAAAATAAAAAGAAATTATGAAAAAAGTAACTAATTTAAATATAGAATACATTTTTCAAAAAGCAAAAAAAAAAAGAACAAGCATAAAATAGTGTGAAAAAAGTATATTCATATATTAAAACGTAAGCTGCTTTTATAATAAATAAATATAAATTTCAAACTTTTAATTGCCAGCTGCCTTTTTTTCATATTTTATTTGAAGATAAAGTTATATCAACTGCTAGAAAATATTTATTTAAATTGGTTATTAGAGAACAAACATTTTATTTCGTTTATGAGAAAAGAAAATTAAAATGAAATTCTATACAATGAAACTAATATTAAATATTTTATTTAAAAGTTTGCTCAAACAGTTGCAAGTGCGTATGTGCAACTATTTATAATGAATAACTTTGTGGTTATTTTAAGTTATTCCTATGAAATCATGACTGTTTTAAAAATGCTGCAAACGCTTTTTAAATTCATTCATGTATTAAAATGAAATTTCCTGCTTCATTAAACCGTAAATTTGCTTTAAATGAGTAAATATACTTTACAGTGAAATCCTTTAGCAGTTTTGTTCCTTGTGCTCTTTTTATTTTATTACTATTTTCTTGTAGATGGCCTTAATTCTTCAAATAAATAGAATTTTTGGTTTTATTTTATTGTCATTTTTGTTTTATTCTATTTTTGGACACTTTACCAAGTGTTGCATATTTTTTTTCATTTTTGTGAAATAAGATTTTATTTTTGTCAAGAATGAAAATCAGTATATGACATGATTTGTAATAAAATAAGAAATTGTAAAAAGTGCTCAATAAGGAAAAGACATTTTTGCTTGATTTTTTTTATACAATATGATTTTATTATTTGTGATTTTGGTAAAAATTTGTTAATGTTATAATTCTAGTCACGAATACGTAACATTTACCAGTTTAACATTTTTTTCGTTCGCTTTTTTATGTTATTCTTTTACAATAAATAGAACTGAAATGCCAGCAGCATATTTATATGGGAAAGTATACCCCATTTAAGATATATCGGTGGAAAAGTATGAACTGGAGTTACGGCGGATACTCAGTTTTTCTATTTTTTAATCCACAATTTATTTTCTATGGACCGATTTTGCCCACTTTCAATATAATACCAAAACTATATATTCCCTATATATATATATATATATATATATATATATATATACTACCTGCCACGTGAATAAGGAATCACATTTTTTTAACTTTAATTAAAATAATTTTTTGCACAACCAAATTTCAAAGTGTTGGCTTTAGTTTTCTGAAGAAATAAAAAATATACATATTTTGTTATACTAAAATTATGCATTTATTTAAAGACATGTATATCTGTGGTACTATTTCGTGTATCACTTCAATAAGGAATTCTTTTAATATTAATCGCCTTCCTGATTAACGATTTGAGTTTCTTTCAATATAAACGGCTAGAGAATTTTTAATTTGATAGTTTTTAAATAGTTTTTATTCAAAATGGGACGTGGTAAGACTCTTAATAACTCTGAAAAAGAAAAAATTCTGATTTTGAAATCTCAGGGTCAGAATCCGGCCTAAATACCCAAAAACATTAATAGAGGAAAGACAGTTGTGTACAATTATTTAAATAACGTGGAAAGGTATGGAAAAAACATGAAAGGGCGGAAGAAAATGGCAACAACTCCAAAAAAAAATTAAAAATTCTTAGAATTGCATCAAATTCTGCCATGTATCAAAAATATGTGAAAAAAGTGGAGTCAGTGTCAGTCTAAGAACAGTGCACCGTATTTTATTGTCGTGTCCATACATAGTCCAACAAATGGTTTAAAGTTGTATTTTCCGATGAAAAAAAGTTTAATATTGATGGTATATACACATATATATATATATATATATATATATATATATATTTATACTTAATGAATTAAAAAATAATTTTTTTAGCTCAAAAATATATTTACTTTTTTTCGTGAAAAATTCACCTTGCGGTGAAATATTAGATAAAAAATGGAATTTTCAATGAAATAGTTTTAACTTAAGTGCTTATCTTATTTATTATTTATGTATTTATTATTATTATTATTATTATTATTATTATCATTATTATTATCATTATTATTATCATTATTGTTATAATTTTTTTTTTTTTTTTTTTTTTTGAAAAATGTAATTTCTTGTGTAAAATTAATTTTTCGGTGAAATAGTGATTTTACGTGGAGTAATATTTTTGGTTAAAGATTGTATTCTTGACAAAATATTGAGTTTATATTAATTTTCAGTAAAATATTTATATTTATTTATATATATTTATATATCGATTTTTCACTAAATATTGATTTTTCATTAAAATATTTATTTTTATGTAAATTGCAGACTTTTTTGAAATATTTATTTATCGGTTAAGTATTAGTTTTCGGTGAAATATTGATTTTTCTGTGGAATACATATTTTACGTTAAAAAAATTTTTTTCGGTAAAATACTTATTCGGTTAAATATTAAGTTTTGGTGAAATAAACATTTCGCGGTGGAATATTTCTTTTGCGGTAAAAAATTTATTTTTTGATGAAATATTTTTTTCTCTGCTAAATATTTTTAGTGCAATATTAATTTAATTCTAACCTTGGGTGAAAAGTTAAATTTACGACTTCTTTTTCAGTGAAATATTTATTTTTAAGTGAAATATTTATTTCCCGACAAAATATTTAATCGCTGACATATTTATTTGTCGGTGAAATATTTATTTTGCCCTAAAAAATTAATTTTACTGTAAAAGTTTGTTTCCTATTAGACATTAATAAAATATTAGAATATTGATTTTTCGGTTAAAAAAAATTATTTTTGGGTAAAATATTTATTTCTCGGTTAAATATTAATTTTTTTTTGTAAAATATTGAATTTTTGGTGAAGTATAATTTCCGTTAAAATATTTGGTTTTCAGTGAAATACTGACTTTAAATTAAATTATATATTTCTCGATAAGATATTTATTTCGGGTTAAATAATATATTTTGGGTAAATTATTATATTTTTTGTGAAATATCATAATTTCGAAAATATTGTTTTTTTTTTTTCTATGAAATATCGATTTTGGGAAAAAAGAAATTAAACCCTTTTCTGTTAAAATATAGGCAGAAAAAATTATGGCTAAAATTTTTCTAAATAAATCATTATTTTGATTTAAATTAAATTTAATAAAAAATAATATTTGGTTTTAATATTCTATTTTATTGCACAGAAAAAATTATGATTAGAATATTTTAAACAAATCATTAATTAAATTTAAATAAAATTTTATAAAAAAATTTGTTTGATTTTAATGTATTATTTTATTGCTTGTAAATTCATTTTAAACTAATACAAAAAACAATAATAACTTCTTGTTTTTTGACAATTAAAGATATAAAAATAAATAAAATTATAAAAAGTTGACACAAAAAAATATAAAATCCATCATTTGCGGGTTTCCAGAAGTAAGTTACCTTAATTTTCGTATATATTTCATTATCAAATATGTATAGTGATTTATTTTTGTGTATCTTCTAGATGAATCAAAAGCATATGGAATATGCATATATGTAGCAATATATCGCATAAATGATGGGGTCTGTTGCATATTTCTGTATAAACCCCAAGTCGATTAAATTATGTCCTTTCAAATGTGTGCCTGAAAATGTAGCTGTCTATCTCGTGATATAACTTATGCGAAAGTAACTGGACTTCTTGAAGATAATTTAATATATTTTAATTTTTGTATTTAAAAGTATTTTGTAGAAATGGTCTTTAGCGGTAGTGGTCCTTAACAAAATGATACATGTTTGCAATCGTAATTTGCCCTGTTGTACGGTTTTGGCGGTACCAAAACAGAGTTTGTTTGGGCATTTGTTATATGCTATCTATTTTGGTTTCGTTGAAACTTAGATATTTCACCCCATTAAAAGATATGTAAGTTGAATTCATTTAGAAAATGCTTCAATTGATAACGATTGCATTTCTGTTTTAGATGGTTTTGCACTCTAATGACGTTTGGAAATAGTGTCGTGTCTTCTTTTATTTCATATATATCTTTTTATTCATATATGTATATTTTATATACTACTATACATGAATACATAAATTATTAGTTATGGCACCATTATTTTTCATCAGCATAATCACACATTACCTATAATATAATAATTATACATTACCTACATTACCTACATGCTATGTATTACTGTTAAACTATATTTTATCTAAAATAATCTCTATTAATTACTTGTATTATATAAAAGTTTCGCTTCTCTACACTAAATTTTCATACATGCATTTACATCATAATGCAATACCAACATTCATTCCGAATTATTGTAGATATTATAGAAAATGTAAAAAAAATATTAAATAAAAAATAAAAATTGTTTGAAAATCTGCAAAAAATTTAATATTATTTTTATTGATTTTAATAAAACATATTATTGAATTTCTTAAGAATTTTCAAATATTCAAATTTATAAATAATAAAAATATTTTAAAAAGAAAAAAATTAAAATATTTTTCAATAAAATATTTACGAATTTGAATATTTGATTTTATTAGTTCAGTGATAGTTCCGATTTCAGTAAAAAAATGTTATTGGTTTTATAAATTTAGTAATAGAATACGAAATTTAATTTTTTCTGTGTAGTACACAAGGCAAACTTGAGTCTACGTAGTGAAACTTCTTCTATTTTAAAATATACTGTTCATTTCAAAATCACTTTCTGATTTGACTTCATGATATCTGTCCGACCGTCTGGCTAGTATAGCTCGCAACTTTAAAGATATCTTAATGAAATTTGATAAGAATAATCGTTTTGATACAAGAACGAATTCTGTTAAAACTAGTAATGATCAGTCCATTATTTCACCTAGCCTCCACACAAATGTTCATTAAATTTAAATTCGCGAAAATAAATTTTATATTCTTAAGTATAAAACTGTATGCCAAATTTCGTGAAGGTCGATCCATAATTATCTATAGCTTCCATATAAACCCTTCTACCGAAAATTACTTTAACATGTTTAAATCTCATATTAATTATATATTAATACTTGACACAAATACGTTTTATATAAGTAAAAACCACAGGTCCATAATTGACAATAACTCCTACATATTCCTCACTTTCGTGAATCAACTTAAGGGACATAAATTCATATAAATATTAGTATTATCATAATATTATGCATACATGTAATTTATTTTATACTTAATATAATCAGCGCTTCTCAATTGTCCTCAGATCCATATAAGCCCCTGCTCGATTTTGATGCACATACATATGTGACTCATTGGTGTCGGGCTTGACGGACTATTAAAAATTCCCAAGTTTCTCCTTTTCCGCCGTTGTCATAAAGATGGATATATTAAAAATAAATCGAGCTTTATTTCATTAGAATCGATACATAAATATCGAATTTATTTATAATAAATTGAAAATATCTTTTTGAGAAGTTATACCAAAAGTAATAAAATTGTTTATAGAAATAACATACATTTCAATAAGTTAGGAAAAATTTATATATTTTTTTTAAGAAAATGTTATAACAAAATTGTTAATAAAACTGATATTTATATTTTGATTTTAATAAAATATTTATTCCTTATATATATTTTTTTAAGAAAAAGTGCACTTTTGATTATTTTAGGTTCGTCTGCTTGAAGAACAAAAATGTTTGCTCTAGATAATTGGAATGAATTAAAAAAAAAACAATCTATAGGTATAAAACTTCATGATCATGATCATGTGCAAATATCACAATTAACTGATAAATCTTTTGATATAATTAAACATTTTCTCTATTCCCCACTTGGCATACTTTCCCCTAAATTTCTTACACATAAATTTTTGCCTTTTAAAAACTAAGTTTTTTTTCAGTTTTTCTTCCCTCAAACATAAAAATCCTTTTCTCCGCTACAAAATGAAAAAATAGGTGACGAGCATCCTTGCTCACGTACATAATCGCATATACTTAAATGTAATCTATATTGTATATTCGTTGTATCGGTCCCCAATAAAATTTGTTTTTATATCTTGTATTTTTTTATATTTTACACTTTACAACATTTAAAATACAATACACACATTCAGTATATATTAATAATAAAAAAATAATAAGAAAAAATTAGCAGCAAATGTAGATTTAAAAAGATTTTTTTAAAAAAGGTAAAGATTTTGTGAAAAATGGTTGTCCTTTCTTTTGTAACAAATAGTTGAAGTTAAAGTGTCAGTAATTAATAAGTTTCTCACGTGATTCTTAAATACAAGTAACCAAAAAAGAAGTGAAAATAAAAGAATAATGATATGAAATTATTTTTTTCTTATTTATAACAAGTATTTGGTTTTTTTTTTTTTATTTAATGGCTTAAAAGGGAATAAAATAATTTGTTTTATGTCACTGATAAATTAAAAAAAATGTACACAATTTATATTCAATCGGCAAATTGGGTTAAAAGTAACAAATTTTAGTTTTTTAAAAGAAATTAATCAGATTTGGGTTTTTTTACTCACTTTAATAGTGTAAATGGTGTTAATGGTTTGAAGCTACTTTTGAATAATAATATAGAACTATTCTCAAGTCCACTCACGATTATACTTTAAATCATTTGTATTCATAGTGTTTAATTGATGAATGTCTGGGATTTGTGTGGCTAAGATTATAAATTAGTTTAAACGTCATATGAGTAGTAAATAATTAGGTAAATGATTTATTAGCTTCTACTAAAAATATAGGGAAAAGAATAATTTAAAATTTAGTTTTTTTTTCAATAAGATTAGATTTCAATAAGATTAATACTAATACGGAAGTAGTTTAATAGTACTCATTTATTTATTACGATAACAATTAGGCACAACTTAAAGGAAGTAAAAAATTTACCTATTTCATATTTGAATGCAAATGAAAATTAAACTGGTTATACAGAGATAGTCCAATAATCAAACCAAAATATAATCCATCCGTGATTTTAATTCTTTGACAAATTACATGCACACAGAAAAAAAAAGAATTTTAATTACAAAATTGCTTGCATTAATTAAAATTTTGATTGTTTTTGTTCCAATATAAATAATAATAATTTCAAACAAAACTTTAATTAAAATAATTTCTTTTTCAATTATTGACAATGAAATTTATGTTATAATTTTCCATAAAAAATATTTTAATTTTTCATTTGAAAAAAATTACTTAAAAAATATTACTACAAAGCTTTTACTAATATTTCTGAAACTAAACAAATTATCATCAAGAAAACGTGTGTAAAACTGGATGAAACAATACTAAGTAATGTATATTTCATTATAGATAATTATAAAAACTTATTATTTCCCTCCGAATGACTTCCTGTAATTTTCATGATATTTGCGTGTGAAATTTCAACTACTTATCTCAATTTTAAAATATCTTAGTCCAGTTTTTTCAATATACTGCCAATTTTTTTGGTCCTATTTTATAATTTTTTCTTCCAATTAGTTAAAGAACACATCGATTAAAAAAAAGTAGATATCTTTTCCGAGTCCAAAATTAAACGATTTTGAAATTGATAACTACAAAAATTATGATTTTTTGTATTTTTTTTTTTTACCGAAAAGGTGTCTACACTATTAATGAAAATTTTCGGCTGCCAGCAAAATAACTCAGAGCAAAATTGCATAAAAAATTCCGATATAAATTTGGGTTATATTTCATATGAAAAATAACCCAAAATTTTGTGGCCATTTTTTGTAATTTTTGGGCTATAATTCGTTTCTTTTATTTATTTATTTATTAATTTATTTATTTATTTTTTAATTTTTACATCATGCATAACAAAGTAAAGTAAAAAGTCATCTTATTCAGAAAAGTTTGATTTAGCGAAGACGGGACTTAAAATACGCCAGAGGTGAAAACCCCTGCATCCGGCCAAAGACCGGCTGTCTAGGAAATAATTTTAATCCAAACCATTGTTAAAACTATTTATTATTTATTTAGAAAGTGTCAGAATGGGCATTGGGTGAGTGTGGTTTTTGGTAAATATTTGGGCATTTTGTCAATTTTTTGGGCAAAATTTACATTTTTTTCATTTGTTTTTTGGGTAAATTTTCATTTGGGTGATTTTTTTTATATTTGATTGGGATGATTTTGCTTTGGGTCATTTTGCTGGCAGCCAAAATTTTCTTTAAGAACATATAATAATTTTATATTTTGTGAAAGTTATCTTCATGGAAAAACAGTCCAATCACCCAATAGGGCTATGTACAGACACTCCCAAATTTTTGACTTAGCTAACATATTCTAAAATAGCAAAACGTGAATCTACAAAAACAATGCAGTTTCGGAAATTTTAATGTGTTCTAAAGAATTTACCATTGCTTTTTTCTAGACTTACAACAAATATAGACTTTGTGAGCAAAATTCAAAAAAATCACATTTTTGTGACTTTCGACGATTTTTTTTTTGTGAATTGTGGTATTTGTTTTACGAAAATCCTTAATTTTTTACACTTTAACATTTCCAATTTTGAAGTCAATAATCACTGAAAATCTCGTTACGATATCTTAACTGACAATGATTTTCTTACAGATCAAACATTCATAGTTTCTCCAAAAATCAAATTATTGCCAAAATTTTATTTTAATTTCAAAAATAAGAACAACTATGGGTTCCAATTTTTTTTTTAATATATTAAATTATTAAATCTAGCTGACATAATTCTTTATTACTTATATGCAAGAAAATTGAAATCAATATCTTTCATAGAACCAAAACTACGCTACTTTGAAGTAAGGGTCTATAGGGCCCCCCTTCCAAACTTAAAATTGTACACCCTCTACTACGCCCATATGAAATTTCATATAAATCCAACCAGCTTGAATTATTTTAATTATAAAGAGTAAAAAAAGAGGGTTCGAAATGTTTTTGACATTTTAATTTCAAACGACATATCAAACAATTATTTTTTTTTTTTTTTTTAATTGAATGGTTTCTTTTTTGTTAAACGAAATAATAACGAAATCCTAATTAATTAACTGTAGAAAATATAAAACATGCGTAACTAGGAAAAATATTTAGGGAGTAAAAAAATAAATGTAAAATATATTCTCAGTTCCGAATGTTTTGATCACTATAGTATGTGCAAAAAATACTTATTTATAATTTTACATTCTGAATAATCATAGTTCTATCATTAGCTATATTTTTGCAAACATTTCAGTCAGAGTTGTAAATATTGGAATTTTCACCAAGACCCTAAAACACATTTAATTAAGTATAACTTTTAAAAATTGCAATTAACGCCTTTCGAGCGCTTAAAAAGATAAAGCTCACATTGATCTCAAGCAATTATTACCACTTCATGAAAAGTTTTTTTTTTTCGTGGCTATTAAAGCACGATTTCTATATTTAGCAATAATTTGGTACTAATAATGATGATCCTTTGTTGGACTAACCTGCAAATAAAAGAAAATAAAAAAAAATAATTAATATATATTAATATATATGTCCATATATATATATTTAATAAAAATTTTTTTTAGTATGTTGTCACTAATCTACAGAAAATTTATTTATCCAATTGAACCGTAGTGTGAATATTTTTATGTTAATAATAAAAATAAAGTTTTCCTTTAAACAATTATGTTGTCAGTTACACAGCAATTTATTTTTTAATGTCACAAATTTTAAATTAAAATTATTACTTGAAACGAATTAATATTTCAAAAAACCTTTTTTATAATCCTAAGTAATATTCTTTTCATTATTATATAATTCTCCAAATATCATAATTTAAAAATTCATAATAATTATTTTTGTTTCATAACACTTAATAATTTATTAAATATTTAGCCTATTTAGTCAATTTCCAACACAATGGCAATTTATTTTAAATTTAGTCCTATAAAGTAACATATATTACAAATAAATATTACATCAAATTCAATATAAAAGGATTATTCGAACAACAACGATTTTATTTTTTTCAATTCAAATTTTAATTTAATTATAAGTATCCTATTGACTATTTATTCTGCATAAATATTTGACTATTTATTCTGCATAAATAAATAACAATTTGTGGCCTTTTCGGGTTTCAATATTGGCAACAAGTACATATTTTTTAAAAAATTTCTATCAAACTCAATTTACAAATCAATTTAGAAATTTACTTTAACTCCTCATCTAATGAAACGGAATAAAAAGGGTCAAAAATTAACTTTTGAATTTGAGTGTTTGTATAGTGTATTTATTGGGTAAATGTGGCTAAAAATCAGCAATCCCTAAAACACACAAAGGCAGGCATACATACATATTTACGATACATGTGACACATGTATTTAATCTTATGTAAAAAAATATTTGGAAATCATAGGAACGTAATCGAAGCATAGAGCGACAAAAAAATAAATCGAAATTACATTTCAATATATATTTAGGAAAAAAAAAAAATATATATATATATATATATATATATATATATATTGCAATACTGCAAACATTTAAAAAACCGGATCATGTTTTAATCATCGCCTGTGGCTTCAATTCTATTTTACTGCTCTTATATTAACACATAATCTCCTTCAGTTATATTTGAACAAACAAAAGAGCAAATTATTTTTCTGAATAGTCAACATAACCAATTGTGATCACAAAATAAAGGTATAGAACAAAAGAGACTAATGGAAAAGCCAAAAAAACATATTTCGTAATATATAAATTCAAGGAATAAAGTATCAAGTAAAAAAGATTATACAATATTAAAAGTAACTGACTGCACATGTTGAAATGAAATGAAATTTTGTGTTATTAAAATAAAAAGAAATATTTTAAAATTAAGGTTTGGGGTACAAATAAGGATTAAGGATGTTATTTAAAAATTTAATATTTTTAGCCCATTACCCGCCTCTGCGAATTATGAAATAGTTTTAAATTGCACAAGAGTTAAAGGCTGTATTAGTTAGTTACCCAACTCAGATGGAGTAATTTGTAAAAGCTTTTAGTCTAGTCTATAGTCTAGTCTTTAGTCTAGTCTATAGTTTAGCCTATAGTCTAGACTATAGTCTAGACTATAGTCCATTCTATAGTCTAGTCTATATTTTATAATCTAGTCTATAGTCTAGTCTATAGTCTAGTATATAGTCTAGTCTATAGTCTAGTCTATAGCCTAGTCTATAGACTAGTCTATAGCCTAGTCTATAGTCAAGTCAATAGTCCAGTTTATAATCTAGCCTATAGTCCAGTCTAAAGTTTACCCTATAGTCCAGTCTAAAGTTTACCCTATAGTCCAGTTTATAGTCTAGCCTATAGTCCAGTCTATAGTCTAGCCTATAGTCCAGTCTATAGTCTAGCCTATAGTCCAGTCTATAGTCTAGCCTATAGTCCAGTCTATAGTCTAGCCTATAGTCCAGTCTATAGTCTAGCCTATAGTCCAGTCTATAGTCTAGCCTATAGTCCAGTCTATAGTCTAGCCTATAGTCCAGTCTATAGTCTAGCCTATAGTCCAGTCTATAGTCTAGCCTATAGTCCAGTCTATAGTCTAGCCTATAGTCCAGTCTATAGTCTAGCCTATAGTCCAGTCTATAGTCTAGCCTATAGTCCAGTCTATAGTCTAGCCTATAGTCCAGTCTATAGTCTAGCCTATAGTCCAGTCTATAGTCTAGCCTATAGTCCAGTCTATAGTCTAGCCTATAGTCCAGTCTATAGTCTAGCCTATAGTCCAGTCTATTGTCTAGCCTATAGTCCAGTCTATAGTCTAGCCTATAGTCCAGTCTATTGTCTAGCCTATAGTCCAGTCTATAGTCTAGCCTATATTCCAGTCTATAGTCTAGCCTATAGTCCAGTCTATTGTCTAGCCTATAGTCCAGTCTATAGTCTAGCCTATAGTCCAGTCTATAGTCTAGCCTATAGTCCAGTCTATAGTCTAGCCTATAGTCCAGTCTATAGTCTAGCCTATAGTCCAGTCTATAGTCTAGCCTATAGTCCAGTCTATAGTCTAGCCTATAGTCCAGTCTATAGTCTAGCCTATAGTCCAGTCTATAGTCTAGCCTATAGTCCAGTCTATAGTCTAGCCTATAGTCCAGTCTATAGTCTAGCCTATAGTCCAGTCTATAGTCTAGCCTATAGTCCAGTCTATAGTCTAGCCTATAGTCCAGTCTATAGTCTAGCCTATAGTCCAGTCTATAGTCTAGCCTATAGTCCAGTCTATAGTCTAGCCTATAGTCCAGTCTATAGTCTAGCCTATAGTCCAGTCTATAGTCTAGCCTATAGTCCAGTCTATAGTCTAGCCTATAGTCCAGTCTATAGTCTAGCCTATAGTCCAGTCTATAGTCTAGCCTATAGTCCAGTCTATAGTCTAGCCTATAGTCCAGTCTATAGTCTAGCCTATAGTCCAGTCTATAGTCTAGCCTATAGTCCAGTCTATAGTCTAGCCTATAGTCCAGTCTATAGTCTAGCCTATAGTCCAGTCTATAGTCTAGCCTATAGTCCAGTCTATAGTCTAGCCTATAGTCCAGTCTATAGTCTAGCCTATAGTCCAGTCTATAGTCTAGCCTATAGTCCAGTCTATAGTCTAGCCTATAGTCCAGTCTATAGTCTAGCCTATAGTCCAGTCTATAGTCTAGCCTATAGTCCAGTCTATAGTCTAGCCTATAGTCCAGTCTATAGTCTAGCCTATAGTCTAGTCTATAGTCTAGCCTATAGTCCAGTCTATAGTCTAGCCTATAGTCCAGTCTATAGTCTAGCCTATAGTCCAGTCTATAGTCTAGCCTATAGTCCAGTCTATAGTCTAGCCTATAGTCTAGTCTATGGTCTAGTCTGTAGTCTAGGCTATAGTCCAGTCTATAGTCTAATCTATAATCTAGCCTATAGTCTAGTCTATAGTCTAGCTATAGTCCAGTCTATAGTCTAGTATAGTCTATAGTCTAGCCTATAGTACAGTCTATGGTCTAGCCTATAGTCTAGTCTATAGTTCAGTTAATAGTTTAATATAGAGCCTACTCTCTAGTCTGATATTTAATTTTTAATATAGCCCTTTCTCCTCTTTTATTTATGATGTCAGTCTAAAGCATTTCATCCTTGTTGTAAAATATTTTTTTCTTTCCTTTTTCTTTTTTTTTTCAACTGTCTCTAAACTTCTTTTCTGCTATTCCTTAGACATTTCTAACACCAAACCTCTTAACCAAATATATTAAACCACTCAACACCGTTTTTGACATTCATTTTTCCAACTGTCATAATTTCACTTTTTATTATTTCTCTCTTACACACTCAACATTTTAATAAATCCTGCACATTGGAACCAATCACAAAATTGTTGGTAACAAGTCTGTATATCCTACGAAAATTATCTTGTAGTTACCCAGTAATTATACGAGATAAGCTACAGCGTTTACTAGAGTATAAAAAAAATGAATGAGGGATTTTTTTTAATATTCTCTAATTTGTAGTACATAGCGAAATAATATATATATATATATATATATATATATATATATATAAACAAAAAAAATTGTTCAGCATATTATTTCGGAATGTATTACAAATCGCAGATTATTTTAAAAAATCCTCATATATCTCAGGACTGTACCTTGTTGTATCGACTTTGAGAAGGCATTTAACACCCTACATCACCAAGCTATTTGAAATTCTCTTAAATGCAAAGGTATACCAGGGAAACTCATATCAAGGCCCAGTTCGGTAACGCTGCTTTGCGCGTCTTTTATGAAGACACAATAAGTTGTAATATAAACATAAATGTAAGAGTCCGCCAGGGATGTCCACTATCCCAATTGCTTTTTCAACGTGGTAATTGACAGCATCATGTGGAAAGTGACATCAATACCAAGAGGCATCACATGGCATTTGAACGGCCGCCTTGAGGACATGAACTACACAGACTATATATGTTTGTTTCATTCTACGCTAACAGCAAATAGAACGTGTCCAATTGTTCTGTTATATAGGAAGCATAATAAAAGCAAACGGAGGCTCCAAAAGGGACGCATAAATAAGTCTCGCAAAGCCTATGGCCAACTCAACCATGTGTGGAATTCCCAACATATCTCCAGCAGAAGCAAACTCAACATTTTCAGCAGCTGCGTTAAATCAGTTGCCTTGTAGGAATGGGAATCGTGGATTGCAACTCAGAGAATTGCAGGTCTTTATCAACTGTTGGCGCCATTGAAATCTGAAGGTATACTGGCCAAATACTATCTCCAATTAGGATTTTTGGGCACAGACTGAACAGATACATGTTGAAAACGAAATTGGAAGACATAAATGGTGATGGAACGGACATACTTAGCAGAGGCCAAAATCCGACATTACCAGAAAGGGAATAGACCCAAGCCGGATATGGAAATAGTAAAAACTACACACAGAAAGAAGATTTGTTAGAAAACGGTTACAATGATAAATTTTTAATCAAATAAATCAACATTTCATTATAATTATTAATAATTTATAAGTTAAACATACTTTCTCAATTTGAAACCAACAATTGTGTTGTTGGTAATTTCAATCAATTGTAACTTTATAAAATAATATTTTATAATTCGGCATATACAACGTAGTTGTTTTCTCATCTTAAAACGAAATATTGTTGCTGGTAACAACAAACTTGATCATTTTACTTTATTTTACGCTACAACTAACTTTTAGTTGCACAATCACTAGTTTATTACTAAAATATCATTCGGTGGACACAGCAGACTAAATATTGTGATAGTAAACTAAATTTTAAAAGTTTGGCACTTTAGAAAAATCAAATTAGAATAAAAATAAATTAAACTAAAACATAAAAAAATGTATACAAATAAAATTTAACGAATAAATTCCAACCGACTATCTAAAGCCATGGTATCATCTGAGGAAAAGGTAAGTGGTTAATATACATACATATATGTATTCGTATTTACATATATAGTTTTCTAGTATACAGTTTTGGACTTGGTTGAATCCCAAATGAATACAGATATTCAAATATGTTACATAGGTCGAGTGCTGTGATTCACATATTTTTACTGAATCGATGGCTATTTTGGAAGTATTGTGAAAATCAATTACATACATGAATTTTTATGAAAAACCAACTCCAAGAATATTAATGAGACTAATAAGAAGTTGATGTTCTACCTAGTTAAAGGTTAAATTTGTTTGTATGATATCATTTCCGAGCTAGTTAGATTTGTAAATAAAATTTGGAATTAATATTTTTGAAATATTTCCTGAACTCTGCACATCTGGCTAGTGCTGACATAATAATTCTACAAAATTAATTACTAAACTAATTCAAGCATTTTAGTTTTATGAATCAGCAGACGATGCTATTACCAGAAGAATTTGCTTCCAAACGGATTGATACTGATCCATTATCATTTTCTAGACTAAATAAAAGAACAAAATAATGTGTTCATTCATATATAAATTCCCAAAAATTTGTAATTATTTCTTTGAAAGGATAATAAAAACTATATCTCTTAAAAATATTTATTTTTTATTTGAGTATATCTAATAAAATATTGAAGAAAGATATAATTACTTCAGCCGAATTATTTCTCAAAACTATCCCAACCACCATATTATTCGGCAATTGTAACCAAATTTTATGATAATTCATGAAACCGACAAAATTCGATAGGCGAAAACTTCGGTTATAATTCCAAATCTGTGCAACAAAAGTCATTGCAACAGGCAAACGGGAATGTGCTTTCTGTCATTTTCAAAATGCAATAACTCAGAAACTAATAAATATATTTTCATAATTCTTCCACAACTTTCTAACTGATATAAGTCCATATAATATGTGTGTAAAATATCATACTGATTGGAGTCGTTTACATTAACTTATAACAAAAATATGACGAAGGAAGAAACAAATTTTGAACCTTTTGGATAAAAATTATGGTTTAATTTAAAGTCGAGCCAATTATAATTCTTATGTGTATATCTGAGAAAAACGATTACATATGATAAATATGCAACAAATAATAATTAGTTCTAACTAATTGTATATTTGATAAATTGATTATATATTATACATTTTAAGAGCAAATTAAGAGTTGCGAATTACTTTTACACCAAATTGAACTATTTTCAGCATTATGTCCCAAGTTTTTATATTACTTAGAGCAATTCGAGTCTCAAAAAATATACTTGGACATCATTTTTTTATTTCTTAAAAAGCTAGCATCCTTTTCGTTGATTAATTACTTGTATATTATTAATAATTTCTAAATGACGCTATTTAGGATTATCACACTCAATTTGTACTAATTAATGTAGTAAGAACTACCCAGCAAAAACTTTTTAGTTTTCGGTAATGGTAACTACTTATTAAAGTAGTTTTTCGGTAATAAGGAGTCATTATTATTTGCCTACTCTTTATTACATAAATAAGTACTCAATAGTATAATAGGACAGTAATATTGCAATCACGTGGACGAGTTGGCTAGAGCGTTGGATTAGCAACCACAGGGTTGTTGGTTCAACCACATTCCGATGATGCTAGTTTTTTATAACAAAATGTCTAAAAACCCAGCAAAAACTTTTTGGTTTCCAGTAATGGAAACTACTTATTAAAGTAGTTTCTCGGTAATGAGGCGTCATTATTATTTGCCTACTCTTTATTACATAAATAAGTACTCAATACTATAATAGGACAGGAATATTGCAATCACGTGGACGAGTTGGCTAGAGCGTTGGATTAGCAACCAGAGGGTTGTTGGTTCAACCCCATTCCGATGATGCTAGTTTTTTATAACAAAATGTCTAAAAACCCAGCAAAAACTTTTTGGTTTCCCGTAATGGCAACTACTTATTAAAGTAGTTTCTCGGTAATGAGGCGTCATTATTATTTGCCTACTCTTTATTACATAAATAAGTACTCAATAGTATAATAGGACAGTAATATTACAATCACGTGGATGATTTGGCTAGAGCGCCAGAAGGTGGTTGGTTCAACCCCATTCTGAGGCAGTTAGTTTTTTATAACAAAATGTTTAAAAAGATATTTTATACTAAATAAAGTTTTTGTCACTTATAGAATTAAATGCAAGATAGTGTACTGAGTAAGATGTTAGTCATTAAAAACGAATGGTTAATTTGTGTCCAAGTTCAAATCTCACTGACGCCAAAGTTTTTTATTTTTTTAATTTTATGTTCATTTAGGTACATATTTTTGAGTATCCCTAGAGTCAAAAAATAACTACATGAATTTGTGGGCAACTCTAACAAAAATAACTGCTTATGCAGGCAAAAAATAAGTAGTTTATTTTTGCTTCCAATTACACCTGCTAGCTTACCAGGAAAGCAAAATGTTTGCTGGGTAATTAAAATTATACGATGGTATATATTGTCAAGTACTTAATTATTATTTGGCTATTTTTGGCGATTAGTCATCGTAGTATATGGGATACATGTTCCCAAATATCAATTAGTGTAGTTTTGATACTAAAGATATCGAGAAATGTTTTCGCTATAACTAAACCATTTAGAGAAATTTTATGCTACAAATGCTTCAGGGTTATTAGATTTAAGATACTTAAAATTATAGTACAAACATTTTGAACTGAAAACCTCTGCGTAGTATATAGATTATTATGTGTCCAAATTAAAAAGTGAGGTTATAAGAAAAAATCGCAAATTATTTAAAAGTGGAATTTTATATTAGGGTCAAAAGCATAGACAATCACCTTTAATTGGGTATTATTAGTTTTTCATATAAATAATTTTTATCTTGTCAAGCACTTTACATTAATATAAAAATCTTTGAAACCGGACTTGATTTGTAGAAATTACATACTCGAGGTAATCAACTTTGACACCCAGTAGCTTATCTCATATTATTACAGGATGACTATAAGATAATTTTCCTGACAGTCCTCCTCTGTAAGTTTCCCATACATTTCAATTCGATCTGACCAGTAGTTTACGTTCTACATATTTATTTACAAAATTTTTCGATTCTACCCCACTGTGCCCTCTTAGGAGAAAAAAAACAGTAAAACCACTAAAAAACAATACAGTGCAATGGAAATATTTACAATGAAAACTAAGCATATTTATGAAGAACTTTAGTATGTCATAAACTTAGAGAGAACAGAATTTAATTTAACATTTTTAAATAGAAAAAAATGAAACACTGGAAAATAAAACTCACACTTGACAGCTGAACAAAAAGAGTAAAGAAAGAAGAACATAACGCAATTTCCGTTAAAATACAACAAAATAGTGGCAAAAATGTTTTTTATGTGGTAAAGGATGTGTTCATACAAAAAGTGTGAAAATTTATAATAGCAACCATAATGTAATTACAAAGTGATTACACATGTACAAAAACAACAATTGCTTGTATTTTGTTAGTGTAAAACCACTGCACATAATGTCAAAATGTTATGAACAAAAAATAAGAAAGTGACGAAAAAGAGTAAATAAATGCGGCAAAAAATATTAAATATGAATACAAAAACAATTTGACAGTTTCGCGCGGTATGTACATGAAAAAATTATAAATCAGCTGGTCTTATAGGGATCTCTTTCTTATTGCACTATGAATAGCCACATAGAAAATGTATGTACTCGTATAAACCAATAAAAGTAATTCATAAAAAAATAATAATTTATAACATTTTAACCCTACAATGAGTTGGAATTTCATTGTAGGGTTAAAATGTCATAAACAAATTTTACTCAATATTAAACTTAAGCTACAAATTTGGAAGTTATTCACAACGTTATCAACACAACAATGGATTGTGACTTCAGAAACTAAAAAAAATCCTTGCTAGGATCGTAGTATATTAGATGCATTCTCAGTGATTATTGTGTTTATTTAAAGGAATAAAAAAACTTGCAGGTTTATAAAAAAAAAATAATAATTTATCCCCTTTAACAATTTCTATATGTTAAAAAAGTAAAAACACTTTACAATAATACATTTTTATTAAAACACATTATGTTTCTGGTGAAAAATCAACGAGCTAAAAAAATTTTAATGCAACACTTAAACAAAATGCAAAAGTCTGTAGACAATTGAAAATATAAATGTAATAGACAAAGACGACTTTTAAAGCCTCTAATTCTAACACATCAAATTATTTGTTACCTGAAACAGACTTCTGTCTGTATGACCACAATTTTGAAACATTTTCTTCTTTTGGAGAACTCTATTGATATCATAGCTCTCAAATTTTTAGTTTGCCCCACTGTGGTTCCAAATTATTTTTATTATTTCTTAATTTACAGTAGGGTAAATTGTCAAAATTTGCCTACAAATCAAACATCAATACATATCCAATAAAAATATAAAAAAAATATAATTTATAATTTTTTAAATATAAAATTTATGAAAAATTTTGTATAATAAGAAAATCTTAAAAAAAAATTTATATATATATATATATATATATATATATATGAATTTTTTTTCCGAAACTTTTCTCATAAAAATAAAATTTTGTTTATTAAATTGTTCATAATGAAAATTTTAGAAATTTTGTAAAAATTTGCTTTGATTTTTGGTAAATGAAAATTGTTATACATGAGAATATTAACAACAAATGCAAAATAGTAAAATTCTAAGGAGAATCTGTTAAATATTAATGTTTAAAAATTTGCATAATTTTGCTTGCATTCTGCAGCACAACATTTTGATAAAAAGCGCATCTGTTCTGTTCCAAAAATGCACCTAAAAATGCTTAAAAACTTAAAATTTTCCAAAGAAAATTTCAAACATTATTTTACAAATTGAAAATATAAATGAAAATTTAAACAATTTTTTCAGACTTCTTGAGTTTTCATTCATTTTAAAAAAATAAAAAGAAATTTTAATGCTTAAGAAATTATGCTTAAATATTATGAACTGAAATTAATGAAAGTAAATTTTTATATTTATATACAAACGTTTTTCTGTGTATATAAAATAAATAAATCAAAAATTTAAAATAAATAAAAAATTTAAAGAAAATATTAACCAATAAATTTAAAAATAAATTTCTAATATTAATACTTTCTCGTCACAAAAGTATCAAATATCCCATTAGTATATTTTAAAGTTTGAAAAAGTCTAACATTATTAATCTAATCAACATAATTATTTGCTTCTACACAGAAAAAAGTTTCTACATAAATATAAAAATTTATTTTCATTGATTTCAGTTCATAATATTTAAGCATAATTTCTTAAGCATTAAAAGTTTTTTTTATATTTTTTCAAATGAATCAAAAGTCAAGAAGACTAAAATAATTGTTTAAATTTTCATTTATGTTTTCAATTTTTAAAAAAAATGTTTGAAATTTTCTTTGGAAAATTTTAAGTTTTCAATAATTTTTAGTTACATTTTGAGAACAAAAGAGATGCGCTTTTTAACAAACTGATGTTTTGTAGAATGCGAGCAAAATTATGATAATTTCTAAACATTATTTTTTACAGGTTTTCCTTGGAATTTTACCATTTTAGGGAATTTGTTGCTACATGAAAATAGTATAACTATTTTCATTTACTATTTGCAAACAAATTTAATAAAACTAAATCAAAGATTTAACAAAATTTTTGAAAAATTCCTAAAATTTTCATTATGAATCATTTAATAATATCTATGAATAAAATTTAATTTTTTATGAAAAAAGTTTGGAAAAAAAAGGTCATGTTCGATTCATAATAATTATGAAAAAAATGTTCAAATACAATGGATTTTTTTTCTCTGTGTACTCTAGATTTCATACTTCCTACTTTTTCGATAATATGATAACTTTAAGGGATAAAAAGGGAAAAAGACGGGTAAAACAGGTATTTCTTACGTCTTTTAATTTTTCATACATAGACACAAATTGTATTCTTTCCTACGCAAAAAAGAGAGCAGATAATTTTTTTAAAATTTTATGGATTAAAAGCTCATAAGAGTAAAAATAAAACAAAATTAATCAGATTCTTCTCTAATCAACAATAGAAAAGACTTTTTAAAATTCTGAACGTTTAGACGATAAAAACTTTCTTTTGGTACTTTTTTGTATCCTATGTACTTTGAAAACAATATCTATGTATGTTGTATAACATTTTTATCGTCAATTTTTCTTATCCAAAAAGTATTAGACTGTTATTTTATAGTTTTGGTAATTCGAACATTTGAGGCGTAAATTGATGCAAAATCACTGCCTTGTTGCCTTAAGACACACTTTGTGTCTTCTAAGACATCAAACATTCCTTTCTTCTTATTATAGATGACATTTTATATTTTTTGAACAATCGGGGATAAAAACTGTACTTTAGTACACTTTTTTCTTTTGCGCATCAAAAATTTAATTTTTATTCACTTATTTTTCACTATTTTAAAAAAGTTTAGGGTTGTGATAAAGTATAAAAACATTTAAACCAATAAATATTAAAATATATTTTAATCAAAATTTAAGAAATTTAAACATTCAAGGGGTAAGAATTTTACCTTTCTCCACATAGATATATAGAAAATACTATTATTTCCAGGCAACTTTTACTTGAAATATGAAATTTAGACTGTTGGTTTTTGACAATTGGGATATTTAGGTATTAGTAAGACTTGATAATTTTTATATCTACAAAAGTTTCTTCTTTAATTTTCTTCTTAAAATATTTAAGAAATTTAATTTAAGACATATATTAATTATAACAACATTAAAGCTACCAAGTTTATGTCTATCCTATGTAGAAGATCCGTCAATGTATTAGCGGGCTTAATGCTACTCTATAAATATAAAATTTAACACAAAATTTACGAAAATGTTTCTAAAAAATTTACCGAAAACTTTTCTGTAAAATAAAATTTAAAAAAAATATATATCAAAAATATTTCATCAATAGAAAATTTTCCCTTTAATACAGAATTATCTGTAAAATGTAAAAAAAATACAAACTTGTATATAAATAGAAAATGAAATATTTTTTTCAATTATAAATTAATATTACAAATATACTATATATAATTTAATAAGCATGTTTTCTCTTTCCAGACTTACTTAAAAAACTATTCTGGCAGAGCCAGAATATAAAATTTCTATCAGGGTGCAGAGACATATGGATTTATATATAATTTTCTAAGCATTTTTCTCTTTCCAGAGCTTTTTGAAGATCCCCGACGAGGTAGAAAATCCAAATTCGGCTTAATTATATACTAGTCGACCTAAAAATCTTAATGGAACCAAATTTTAAAATTTCTATCAGGGAATGGATATATCTATCTGTATATGTTATTTCCTAAGCATGTGTTTTCTTTCCAGAGCTTTGTGAAGTTAACAGGATACGTAAAAATTTAAAATTTGGTTTACTTACAAAACCATACGTAGAACAGATCCCAGTGGAGCCAAATTTTGAAATTTATATCAGGGGACGGAAATATCCGGATTTATATATAATTTTCTAAGCATTCTTTCCCTTCTAACGGAGCCAGATTTTAATATTTCTACCATATATGTGCATATATGTAATTTATGTTTTCCCTCTCCAGAGCTTTGTGAAGCTCTTAGACAACGTAAGAAATTAAAATTCAACTTACTTATAAAACTATTCGCCCTGCAAATTCTAATGGAGCCGGATTTTGAATTTTCTATCAGGGAGTGGAGATATATGGATTTATATATATTTTCTAAGTATTTTTTCTTTTCAGAGCTTTCTGAAGTTTTTAGACGACGTAGAAAATCTAAATTCGGATTAATTATATACTCTTCGTCTTAAAAATCCTAACCTAGCCCGATTTTAAAAATGCAATCAGATAGGGAGACGAAAAGCGTCAAAATATTGTTCATATATGCTGTTGTTCACATTTTTTAAAAGATTTTATGACTTTTTTTTCTTGTTTTTTTTTTTTTTTTTTTTGTATATTTTTATTATAATATTAGTTTAGGTAGGTAGTTTATATATAAATTAACAAACAAAAAAAAAACAAATACTCTCCCAATAAAATTTGTCACGAAATGAAAATTGAAATCATTTATGTGGGGACAAATCTTTACATTTGCAATACTGCAGATAAGCGAACTAAATAAAAGTGCATACTAAGTAGGAAACTATATCTGTCACATCAACTTTCCTTTAGGAATATATCCAGTGCTTCATACTTACTGACAATTAAACTATACTTTCTTTTCTTTCTGTAGGAACATAAGTATATGTTTCTAAACTGTAGAATATTAAAGAAAAGAGAACAAAACAAAGGACATGTTGAATAGCGTTGCTTTAAAATGAATGTAATGAAAATATTAAAAAAAAAGTGAAAGAAAAGTTATTATAATGACACAAAAAAGTAACCAGATAGTTGATAAAAACTACACACACAAAAAAAGATTTGTTGGAAAACAGTTACAACAATATAAATTTTATGAAACTAATTAATATTTACTTACAATAATTAAAGCATTATAAATACTGCATTTTTTAACATTTGTAACAATTTGGTAGTTACAGGAATGGAGTTGAAATTAAAAAGTAAATTTAATCAGCTAAACCAATATGTGTTTTTATTAAATTAATTTAAATAATTTGATTACCATAGCCGAACGTAAGTGCTACAAATTGGTAACTGCAACCATTTATTTTATGAAATAAAATAAATTTTCGGTTAGGAAAGATAAAAAACCAAATTCCGTATTTCCATTCGAATTTTTTTTTTTATAATATTTTGGAATTTCAAAAATAAATTATTTATTGCAAAATTTGCGACCAAATACATAGTCTTGAAATTTTATTTCAATAAAACAAAAGAAGTCTTTTTAACAATAATTTAAAGTACATATGATTGTGAGTATACATTGGCTCATTAATTTTATGCTATAAAAGCTAAAATTTTCAATCTCTATCATTAAATTTTTGCATTATTTTTCCTTGTTCTTAAACCATATTCTATTTTTGAACCAAATCCTCTCCCAGTAAAATTATAAACATCATTATTCTCATGACAATAAAATGTTTCATATAAATATAAAGCTTATCCTTTTCACAAACTCAGTGGAAAAATTAAATACTTGTTTGTTTTAAAATATATTTTGTTACTAGTGTTTGTTTGTTTGTTCGTTCATTATAATTCTCATTTAGTTTATACATGAATAAATATAAATAGATAAGGTTTGGTTATACTTCAGGCAATACAAGATATTGGTTAACTACCATTAAAGGGTTTAGTTAATAAAATATATCTTGCATTTGAAACAAATGAATATAGTTAATGAAGTAATAATATGGAAATATTTTTTCTCTATTATTTTTTTTTTTTTTATTTGAATAAAAAATTTATAAAAATAATTTTTTATTAATATGTCTTATTTTAACATATGATAAGATTGAATAATAATAAGACGAACTGAAATAATAATAATATGATAAAATTGGATAACTATAAGATAACATGTGATAATAATATGATAAAATGTAATCATAATATGACAATGTGATATAACAATATAATAAGATAGAATAATAATAATATAATAACATCAAATCATAGTCTGATAGAATGGGATGATGATGTAGTAAGATTGCTAAATTATATGTAAAACTAGAATCATAAAATGAAAAAAACAAACCATAAAATCTAACACAATATGATTAAATAGAATCATAATAATTATAACTTATAATCTTTTCTATTTTTCGCAGTGATCATATGTTCCAATCATAATATGTTGCTCTTAGATTATGGTCACTACAACTATAATTTTTCTCTGCGTGTACACTATAAAACGTTACATCGAATCTCACTCGGATCATGGATTGCAAACTGCGCAATTTCTATTCTAATTCTTTATTAGCCAACTAAAATAAAAATAACCATGGGTAAAGAGATGGTAAGTGCAAAAAATCATTAATCAAATTAAAGTCTGTATCAATATTTTCAAATAAATCAGAACTTAGCAATACCCGGTGATGAGTACACTCATTTTAGTCTGGATTTTTTGGCAACTGGTAATCAACATTTGTTCCTATTATAAAGAAGATATATTATTAATATTAAGATATTGTGGAACAAATCTATGGAAACAGAGGTAAGAAACTTATCATTAAATTTATTGTCTACATTACTTTGATAACATTATTTTTTTTATTTGTATTATTTTTCACAGTCAATCCATTGAAATAATAAAACTATTGATAATATACTTGTCCCCCGCGGCAATCTACACTTCGATTTGTACCAATTCTATGAAAAATATAAGTCCTCAACAAGATGTAAAGAAAACATTATTAAAATGAATTTGCAAAGTATTCCTAAGTATACATATATCTATTGAACTTTTTGCATGCAATTTATATATATTATATTCTTTTATATTTATATTTTATTCTTAATAGAAATATTAAAAAAAAAAAGTCATTTACAATAGCATTGTAGATACTTTAGTACCTAATACAGAAATTTTTATGAAAACGGTTACAAGTACAACATACATACTGTAATAATAACTGAATTATGGGTTAGTACTTGCAGCTGACTGAATTGGCAAGAAATTCGGTTGCTACGAACAACCAATCTGTTTTAAAAGATGACATTTGAAAATGTGTTAAAAGATATTTAGATAGAATTATCTAAATAGTTAGAACATTATTACATTGCTAAGGTGTTAACGTGGTTTTTGGTAACAATTAATTTTTTCTTAACAAAAATTTTCCTGCTTTTGGTGAAAAGGCGATTTTTAAAGAAAATTTTAATTTGCTAGTAAAAACTCGGTAAATTTTTTTTAATTCCTCTTTTTTTAATTATCATCCAATCAAGATGGTCACCTTAATACTTTCCTGTCATTCTTGCACAACTATTATTTAAATATTCTTACTTAAAGGCAGGAGTAGTAACATTTATTTTCCTTAACTTAACAAAGAAATATAAAAATGTGTTTCTTCTATTTATTCCCCTGAAAAAAAAATAACACAATTGTGATGTTAAAATAGGAACTTATTTGAAAAAAAAAAATAAACCAAATTATAGCAATTTTTGAATAAGAAGAAAAAAAGGCAACAGAAAACTGTAACAAAAGAGCGGTTTTAAATAGAAAAGAGCCCATATTTCAGCTTGGACAAGTAATACTTTCAACTAAATTACTTAAGCAGAAAAGAGGATAACGAAAAAAATACCATAAGACGAAAGAAAGAGAAAAAAATAAATACTAACCTTAGGCTAAATTTGTCTACAAAGTTAAGTATAAAAGAAATAAAAATTTATTAAATTTTTTGTATTTTACCCACATAATACCCTAATTAAATTATAATGTGGAACAAGAAAAAAAGAAAGAAATGAAACAAACACCTACAGGATATTCAATAAACTTCAAATTTGTTCATATTTTTTACTTTAAAAAAAAGGAACCGAAAAAAAATAATATTATTGTATTAAAAGAATTTTATATATAAAAAATGTTAATGTTCTTATTGTAATAACTCAAAGGAAAATGTTAAGAAAAAAGATAATTTAGTGGATTTTTTTTTTTTTAATAATATTGTTGCTAATTTAGTAGATGCTATCAGTTATTTATTTTTTTATTTCTTTTTCTTAGTATTATAAAAATAATTTTTGTTTTTATATTTGTGCAAAGTAAGCTTTTTCATGTAAGTCTTATAGCTTTTAAGTTTCTTCTTTAAAACTTAAACCTTAATGTTTATTTTTCTTATTTTTCTCCTTTAGCATGACAATTTTGTCAAGGACTTTTTTGGTAATTAACTTGAGATGATTATGTTATTACGCATAATGTAATGACGTTTTTTATATTTTGTCTTATTTTAATTTACAAAATATAATTACATTGTTATTTTTAATGGGAGATGCTAGAGCATAATTAATGGATTATGAAACTCCCACCTGAGTCTAGCGTGAATTAAAAACAAAAATGAAATATTAAGGTCCTCATGAAAACGTGCAATTTGCGCAATGTGTGCAAGTTTGCACACTTGCAAATGAACTGTCAAAAATTGTATGGAAAATCATTTGCACAGCACTTATACACTTGCACTGTTTTAATATGCATTTATAAATCAGCTGTCTTTTGTTTATATTTAAAAATTATGAATAACTGCGATGTAAAAAAATTATAGTTTCATTAATTATAATCAAATAAAATTGCACGTATCTTTGATTTTAATAAAATTTTTAATTATTTTCAATTATTTCTTATTTTCTTTTTCTTAATATTTCAAAAGAGAGTTCATGAAGTAGGTCGCATAAATTTGCACAAATGGTAACTTATTAAATTAGAAGTTTAGGTTTTTTCTTATATATTCTATATCATATTATAGTTATGGAAAATTTCAATAAAATTTAAAATAAAAAAATTAATTTTCATCTCTAAAAATTACACATTTTTCACACTCCAGCTGTTAACATCTGACAAACAGACATAAAAATAAAATTATTATTACGGCAGACATATAATAAAATTTTATTTAAATTCAACCTTTCAAAAAAGATTTATGTTGTTATTGTTTCCTTTTTAATTTTATTTTAATTTTATTTGCTTTGTAAATTGAGTTGTTTCTTAAAACTTGCTATTTTTTCAAATTTCTTTCTTATATGGGGAATTCTCTTTTTAAATTTACCTATATGAAACCGACCTTAAGCCTCAAATATTTTTTTAATTATGATTTTTTTAAAATAACTTTTGAGGCAGTTATGTTAACAATACATGGTGGAGTAAAACAATACAAATTCAAGAACTGAAATGGTTCTATATGGTACCAGCAAGCACTCAATTTTCAAAAAATCAAAAAAAATGTGTTTAAAAATAACAGTTTTTTTTTTTCTTTTGATTGCTATAATCGCACGTTTTGGCATATATGTCCAATTCCTCTAATGTAGACTACAAATACTTGTAGAAATAGGCCAACTTATATTCAATCAGTCTGTCCTTGACCAGTATTGAATTATATTGTGGAAAAGTGGTAAAACCAAAATGTTAAATATTTTAATTTTTTGCAGTTGTTTGATTAGAAAATTTGCGCCGTTTCGAGTATTGCAAAAGAAAGAATGGAGGTTTATTGCTCTTGTAGTTATAAATAGCAGCGCTATATAGGGTACCCAAACTTACAGAAAAGAAAACGTGAATAGTTCTAAAAGGTGCCTTTTTCGCGAGGCACACTCACAGTGCAATTTCAGTGCAGCTAAAGTATCGCGTGATCAAAAAAGGTTTTCAAATTACATTTTAATTCGTTAAGCGCGATAAAATATTACTTTACGAAAATGTTATAACTCTTTAAAATCGATCTAATCGGTGCAAATGTATACCAATCTGTAGCTGTTATTATAACTTATTATCTAGCACCGAAATTAAATGGCACTCAGAAATAATTACGCGTTTGTATTTAATGCAACTTTTAACATTTTTGGGTGTGTATTTTTATCATTGAAAAATTTATTTTATAGTTATACAATCGTTTAAAGAAAATTATAGTCGCTCAAGATCGATTATATAATACCCTACACCATTGTATAAGAGCATAAAAATTCAGAAATACAGAATAATACGTTGATACTAACATCTAGATGATTTTATTCGATTCCTGGAAATAGGTTTATATCGGACCTATGGGAAATTATGGACCGATTCTCATGAAATTTGGCTATGTTGTTTCTACTTACATAAGGCTTTTTTTGGGGTCGAATATTAACTTGATACTAATATTCGCATGGGATTTATAAACGTTAAAGTGATTTTAGGAAGAGGGGTTTATATGGAAGCTATGGTCAATTGTAGACCAATCTTCTTAAAATTTGGTACAAAGATTGATACTTGTACAGAACTTCTTTGTACCCAATTCCATTAAAATGTTCTTATTTTTTAAATATTAATTTTTAAGTGTTTAAACCCTATTCCGGAGGGATATTTATATGGAGATTAGGTGAAATAATGAACCGATTACAATTAATTTCAATATGCTTCGTCGCTGTATCATAAAAGTCCCATGTACCAAATTTCATTGTATTATCTTTAAAATTGCGATCCGTATTTTGTGGACAAGGTTTACAAATACTGACAACCAGCCGTCTAGCCGAACGCACGGAATGGACATCGTTAGATCGAGTTAAAAAGTGATTCTGAGTCGATTGGTATAATTTAAGGTGGGTGTTGCATAATTTTTTTATGCAATATAAGCATCAGCACAAACGCATATCACCTCAGCATCTATGGTGGTGTAGAGTGTAAAAATTTTTGGTTGTCAGATATTAAAAATATATCAATGAATTTTGTAAAATTAAAAAACGAAAAATCTATGCATACTTTTTGATTAAAATTTTTTATTTTCGGTTATATCAAGCATATTGTTTCACTTTTAATTTGTATTTTAGACATATTAATGTGGATTATATACGTGTGTTAATTTTTTTATATATCGTTGAGAATAGAATTTTGGCATTTTTTTTAATTTTTTTTTTTTTTTTTTTTGCTTTTTGTGCGAAACTCCATTCATGCGAACAGATTGGTGTTTCATTAAAACCAAATTTTGTATTTTTTCGAACCCCAAAAGTAAGCCAAATTGAAGAAATCCCCATATATATTTTGAATCAAAGCTCAATTTTTATTTTGTTTTGTTTATTTTTTTCCTTTATTTCAAAAACTTCTCCTTAATAAAATAATATAAATTTTAACGGTAGATTTTATTACTAAGAAAAACTAAAAAAAACAAACATTTGCTATGGTTACAATTTCAAATAATAATTATTATTATTGCCTTGACCTAATCTTCAAAGTGTGTTTCATGTATATTTGACTTTCTCCCACAAACGACATAACCATCATAATCCAAACTCATACACTAGTAGAAAAATATAAGTAAAATACAAAATAAATGTAAATAATGCGTTTCTTACTACAACCCAGCAAAAACTTTGCTTTCCTGGTAAGCTAGCAGGTATAATTGAAAACAAAAATAAACTACTTAATTTTTGCCTGAATAACTAGTTATTTTTGTTCGACTTGTCCACAAATTCATGTAGTTATTTTTTGACTCTAGGAGTACTCAAAAATATGTACCTAAACGAAAACAAAAAATAAAAAAAAAACAAAAAAATTTTGCCGTCGGTGAGACTCGAACTTGGATACAAACTAACCATTCGTTTTTAATGACTAACGTATTACTCAGAACACCATCTCGCACGTAGCATCCTAAGCGACAAAAACCATTTTTAATTTAAAATATCTTTTTAGACATTTTGTTATAAAAAACTAACAGCTTCAGAATGGGATTGAATCAATAACCTTCTGGTTGTTAATCCGGCGCTCTAGCCAACACATCCACGTGATTGCAGTATTACTGTGCTATTATACTATTGAGTACTTATTAATGTAATACAGAGCAGACAAATAATAATGACACCTCATTACCAAGAAACTACTTTAATAAGTAGTTGTCATTACCGAAAATCAAAAAGTTTTTGCTGGGAAGTAGTAATTCAATATAATTAAGTGATGATTCTAATTGGAATTATGTCACTAATAGGAAAAACCTGTTAAAAGAAAAGCTGTAACTGGCGAAAATAATAATTCAGAATTAGAAGTGGTTGTAAAATTGAGATGGGTCCGTTTATCTGCTTTTTAGCCATCCATTTCAGAGCAAAATATAATATCGTATACAGTGTTGCCATTTTGGTTATTTTTAACCAAAATTGGTTGTTTTGTTTTCCAATATATAGATGATGACTTCTTTCCAATTTGGTTATTGTTTTGTTATATCAAAATTAATTTTTTTTTTATTAATTTTAAAAATTCTATTTACTCTTGCTAACAATAAAAAGCAATAAAAAGAGATTGTGTAAAAATTCATCACATGTAAGAACTAAAGGTTAACGTAACTTCTTATTCCAATTTTAACTGACAAATGAAAAAAACAATTTAAATCAATATATTTTCTATTGATTTAAGTTTTATAATTTTTAACTAAAAAGCGAAGGGAACCTAAATATAGAATAAATTACTATTAAAAAAGAAATATATATTCGGCAAAGACCGACTATATGATATCCTACACTATTGTGTTCCTTAAAGTAACACATACTTGAGAGAGAACTAAAATCTTATTTGAGCCAAATTTTATTATTTATTATTATGTGTGATTTAAGCACTTTTTACTGATTTTCGGGAGAGGACCCTATATAGAAGCTACAATTCATTTTAAAGCGATCCTTTTCAAACTAAATGCCATCTTATATATATTTAATTCTGTAGAAATAAGTTTATATATACTTAAGATATTTGATCCTCAAAATATTACTCCAAAAGAACATTTATTTAGGGACTGAGTGAAATAATGAACCAATTTCCACCTGTTAAGGAAATTCTGAGTCGTTTGGTATATTTTAGGGGGATCCCCAATATCGTGCTGTTGGAAATAAAAAATGTGACTTGTTTAGTTATTAAAATTGTACTAAACAACATAATAAAATAATAAAAATTTAAAAAGTGCACCACATTATTTTACAATTAACTGCAATAAAATTGTTTTATCTATTTTGATGTATTTTCAATTAGGCCACAATTTTGTACACAATTTTTAAAATAACTTATTAAAATTTAATCTATGTGAACTCCTTGGTATATGAACGAATGATATTGAATCTTTTCGCCAAACCTCCTAATTAAATAGCTTTTACTTTAAATTTTTAGATTTTGGAATTGATATTACTAAATGAGATTGGCCCAACTGTTTTGCAATTCTGAATTTATTACAAGAATAATTAAATTTTTATTATTAAACTTTATATTCCGACCCCCTACAAAATTGGTTCAGGGACCACATTTTGATAAATAGTTAAATTTTAAATACCTTTTTCTCCTAAACACTAACTAAAGTTTAGATTAATATGCAAAATATTTAAAACCTGAATACATATATTAAGATTATATTAATTTTTATATAATAACTTTGAACTTTTGAAATTATGTTATATTTTTTTACCTATTTTGGTTAGAAAAAAATTTTGGCAACACTGATCGTATGTTAAAAAGCATTTACAATTTGTTAATGAGAATATATTGTGCTACAAACTAGTGAAAAAAATGCTAAATTTGTTAGCTTTAAACTTGGTGTTTCAGCAGCTTATTATGAACAACTTTTTCGGCCTGAACTTTGGACAGCTGCAACTAAAGTTCGCAATTTTAAGTTTTTTCCAAAAATAATCCAAATACCCAACCACACATATAACGCACAGCTCTAACTCATTAAAATTATATTATCAAAATGTCTCTGGTATGAGATATAACTTGCAGTCATTTAATACTTTCTTACCCCAAACTGATTATGATATCTTTTTAAAGATAGAGATGCTGAAAAACCAGGTTTTATTAGAGGAGGACGCGTATTAATACCCAGCAAAAAATTTTCTTTCCTAGTAAGCTAGCAGGTACAATTGGAAAGAAAAATAAACAATTTTTTGCCTGAATAACTAGGTATTTTTGTTCGAGTTGTCCACGAATTCATGTAGTTATTTTTAGACTCTAGGGATGTTCAAAATGAAAACAAAAATAAAAAAAACAAAAAAAAATTTTGTCATCAGTGAGATTTGAATTTGGACACAAATTAACCATTCGTTTTTAATTACTAACGTCTTACTCAATACATCATCTCGCATTTAATTTTTTAAGTGACAAAAACTTTTTTTTAGTATCAAATATCTTTTTGGAATTTTTTTTTACAAAAATCTAACAGCACCAGAATGGGGTTAAACCAACCACCTTCTGGTTGCTAATCGCACTTAATTGTCTAAGTGATAAAAACTCTTTTTAGTATAAAATATTTTTTAGATATTTTTTTTTTTATAAAAAAAACTAACAGCTTCAGGTTGAACCAGCAACCTTCTGATTGCTAAACCAACGTTCTATCCAATTCATCCACATTATTGCAATGTTACTGTGCTATTATACTATTGGGTACTTATTTATCTAATACAGAGTAGACAAGTAATAATGACGCCTCATTACCGGGAAACTACTTCAATAAGTAGTTGCCATTACCGAAAACAAAAAACATTTTGCTGAGTATCTAATATGGATTCATTACTTGGTCAACTTTGTGTAACAGTTAAGTCGGTTAATTTTGAATTATTTATAATTGTATCATATATACCCCCTAATAGTTCTGATGATTTATATGATAGTCATATGAAAGTATAAGAAATGGTGATAAGCTATGTGTTATGGGAGATTTTAATCTTTATGATATTGCACAGTGGGGCAGAATCGAAATTTTTTGGAAATAAATCTGTAACTTCTGATCGGCTGGTTGGATTTTCATAAAATTTGGTACAGGCGTAGCAGAGGAGTCCACAATGCTACGTTTGGAAGGGGGTGCAACAATCCCCCAAAGTTAGGTACCTCTGACATAAAAAATTTTTAATCGCTTGCAAAATTTTTGTTTCTCATCCGAGTTTAAATATTTTATACTGTTGTAGGCCCTGTTAAGACCTATAAAAACATGCTTACGTGTCCTACTTATCTCTTATACTTTTCGAGTTATTTGAGTTTGAATTTTTAAGCACCATAATTTTGCATGTTCTTGGTCTTTTTCATATATGTCCTAGTATTTCCGACCGATTTTATTAGTTTTTTTCTTAACTAGTTAAAGAACAAAATTATCTATTGAATAAAAAATTGAAGTCGATATCTTTACCGAGTCCAAAAATAAACGATTTTGAATTTGAAAATTGCAAAAAGACGACTTTTTGTGTTTTTTTAGCCGAAAAAGTATCTACACTCTTTTTTATCTAAAATAAAATTTTCTTTAGCAACATATAATAATTTTGCACTTCTCTGAAAGCTAACTTCACAGAGATAACTTTAAGATAAAAAACAAGCTCAATAACTCAATTGGTCATGGTACATACCCTCCCAAATTCGACCCATTTTATATCAAAGTTTTGATTTTAGATCACATTTTCTCAAATCCCAAACCACGAATAGACAAGCGGAATATATTTTAAGAATCTTCAATATGTTGCTAAAGGTTTTAAATCAAAATGTACGGGACCACGGAAAAATGTTGATTCTATAGCCAAAAATGTAAAAAATCCCATTTTTGGGAATTTTCATTAGTTTTTTTTTTTTTGGAATTCAGGAAAACCCTACCCCTGCTTGAAATTTAGTTAACGCATTTTTACTTATATTAATAAGATCCATATTTGCTGCAAACTTCATTAAGATATCTTTATAAACAAATATGTTGTTACAATTTAAAAATTTTTATTTTCTCCAAACAAAAGGACCAATTTGGGGCGAAATTTTGGCGAAAGAAATTTTAAAAGTATGTATTCCAAATTAAGCTTATTCTTTAGCATATATAATTTCCGATCTTTTGCAAAAAGATTCAAGTTAATATCATGCCTCATTTCAGAAATATGCGCGTTTAAACTTTTATATTTCCAATTTATTGTATATATGACTATATTTTTACAAACTTGCAACTTTTGCCTTTAGTTTTGCGTGAATAATTACTTAGAAAATTATGAATATTTCTGTATACTTTTAATAATATCTATACACAAAATATTTTTATAAAAATAATTAATAAATATTTTTTATTTTTCCCAAATTTAAGTAAATCTATATCCTTTTCTAAGCATTCATATATTTCTATTAATGAATTTAAAATAAAAAAACAAACAAAAAATGTCTATTTTAACTTAATTAATAAGTATTTTATTAGTTTACATTTATGGTGTTTACCTAAATTTAATAAATATATTTATCTATTGGAGATGGTTAAAAATTTATATAATTATGATCTAGTGACAATGTAAAGGTATCCTTTCCGGTGATACCTAGCTGCAGCATTTATCTATTACTTATGGTTCAAAATCTATATTTTTATGAGCTAGTGACAATAATATATAATATCAATGAATTCGGTATAGGTACTCTTCCAAATTGGCTCTTTCAAATATTTTACCTGTAAATATATATACCTGTGCGATATATCTAATAGATATATATAAATGCGCAGCTAATCCTTATCAACATCATAACGAAGTTGATTACCATGGTGATTATATTGAAACATGAACAATGGTGTTGTGTTCTGTGGAGTTTATCTAAAAATGATCTTAATCGTTTAGAAGCTAAAGTGGAATTCATAAAAACTACATATCATGCAAAAGTCGACGTCATTGGTAAATCTCAGGTAAAGAGATTGTTAAAGTTGTATGACATAAAAATGAAGTCCTTGAATCAGCGTACTAACAGATTAAAAATTAAACATTCCGATTGGATGGATACTGATATAGAAATATCGGCGTGCAAAATATCAACTGGAGCACCCTGCAAGACATATGATAATTTAAGTACAAGATCTAAGAAGAAAAGACTGGCCCATAAGGATTTAGTTGAATATATTAAAGATGAAATGAATGATTTACAACCTCTTTCAATAACCATAAACCAATACACATTCGACATATCCTTTCAACTTAGTCTAACAATGATTGATGAAAAGGTTAGTAATGCCATTTCGGAAACATCTTCTTTTTGGAAATGCTCACTATGTGAAGAGACGAAATCACAATTTTGGGATATTGGTAAAGCAAGGAGTATTAATGAAGAATTTCTGTCTTTCGGAATATCTCCACTTCACGCCAGAATACGGTTCATGGAGCATTTTCTGCACATAGCATATGATTTAAAGTATAGAAGTGTGCCAGAAAATTTAACAAAACCTACCAGAAACAACAAGGATTTAAAAACACTTAGAATATCCTAGAAAAGTAGAATCCAGGATGAATTCAGAGAAGAGTCGGGATTAAACATCGACAAACCTCTGCCGACTGGTGGTAGTACAAATGATGGAAACACAGCAAGAAGATTTTCCGGAAATTTCGAAATTACATCAAAAATAACTGGTATTAATAAAGAGTTACTTGAAAGGACTAACATGCTATTAATGGCAATTAATAGTAAGTCAAAAATTAACTCTGCTCGATTTGGAGAATATGCAACCGAAATATCTAAACTACTTGTTTCTCTATATCCATGAAAAGAAATGACACCAACAGTACATAAAGTATTGTGCCATGGCGAAATTATAATTGAACGAAATATTCTTCCACTTGGAGAACTTACCGAAGAGGCTCAAGAAGCAAGAAACAGAGATTTCAATTATTCAGCTCCAGGAAATGCTCCAGAACGTCACAAAACGAGAATACTTTTAATAGCCTATTGTTATCATCAGACCCTGTACTATCATCAATGAGAAAACGTTGGATTTATTATGAGCCTTTATCAACTCAAAATACTGAAGACTTGAAGGACCTTTATTATCTTTTAGATATGTGTACAGATACAATAGATTATTTTATAGAAAATAAGTAGTATAAGTTTAAAATATTAGAAAAATTGGCTACATAAATTTAATGTAAATATGTAATAAAAAATCGTATTATAAATAGAATATTTATTAAGAAAGATGATAAATACCAAAAATAATAACAATAATAAGTCAAAATAGACATTTTTTGTTTATTTTGTTATTTTAAATTTATTAATAGAAATATATGAATGCTTAGAAAAGGATAAAGATTTACTTAAATTTGGGAAATGTGGCAACCCTATTAAAATAAAAAAATAAAAAATATTTATTAATTATTTTTATAAAAATATTTTGTGTATAGATATTATTAAAAGTATACAGAAATATTCATAATTTTCTAAGTAATTATTCACGCAAAACTAAAGGCAAAAGTTGGAAGTTTGTAAAAATATAGTTTATAAAAATATATAAAAATAAATTGGAAATATAAAAGTTTAAACGCGCATATTTCTGAAATGAGGCATGATATTGACTTGAATCTTTTTGCAAAAGATCGGAAGTTATATATGCTAAAGAATAAGCTTAATATGGAATACATACTTTTAAAATTTCTTCCGCCAAAATTTCGCCCCAAATTGGGCCTTTTGTTTGGAGAAAATAAAAATTTTTTAATTGTAACAACATATTTGTTTATAAAGATATCTTAACGAAATTTGCAGGAAATATGGATCTTATTAATATAAATAAAAATGCGTTAACCAAATTTCAAGCAGGGGTAAGGTTTTCCTGAATTCCCAAATAAAGTAATCAAAATTCCCAAAAATGGGATTTTTACATTTTTGGCTATAGAATTCACATTGAAGATATTGAAGATTCTTAAAATATATTCCGCTTGTCGATTCGTGCTTTGAGATTTGAAAAAATATGGTATAAAATCAAAACTTCCATATAAAATGGGTTGAATTCGGGAGGGTATGTACCATGACCAATTGAGTTGTTGGGCTTGTTTTTTATCTTAAAGTCATCTCTGTGAAGTTAACTATCAGAAAAGTGCAAAATGGTTATATGTTGCTAAAGAAAATTTTATTTTAGATAAAAAAGAGTGTAGATACTTTTTCGGCTAAAAAAACACAAAAAGTCGTCTTTTTTGCAATTTTCAAATTCAAAATCGTTTCTTTTTGGACTCGGTAAAGATATCGACTTGAAGTTTTTTAAGAAAAAAACTAATAAAATCGGTCGGAAATACTAGGATATATATGAAAAAAAAACTGGACCAAGAACATGCAAAATTATGGTGCAAATAACTCGAAAACTATAATAGTTAAATAGGATATGTAAGCATGTTTTGTATAGGTCTTATCAGGGCCTACAACAAAAATTTTTCGAGCGATTAAAAATTTTTTATGTCAGAGGTACCTAACTTTTTTTGGGGGAATTGTTGTGCCCCCCTTTCCAAACATAACATTATACCCTCCTCTGCTACGCGTATACCAAATTTCATGCAAATCTAGCCGGCCGATCAGAAGTTACAGATTTATTTCCAAAAAATTTCGATTCTGCCCCACAGTGTAATGAATTTATCTTCACTTAGTTGCGGGTATTCTCACTTAATTCTGAATAAAATCGAGATTTGTGCATCAATTTTGATGATACATAGCTTATTTTATTCGTAGCATTACTAACTTTACGATAAAGGATAAAAAACTGAACATTTTTAAAAGAACTTTTTAAAAAATCTTCAATTTCAATAACTCGAAACTGTTAAAGTGATTTAAAGACAATTTTCGTTTGCATCTTTTGATGTTTCTCTTATCTAAACCGTACAAAAGATTCTTGAGTTATGGTGAAATATACTCGTGTAATTGCCTTATTAAGGGGAAATATTAGACATACAAAAAAAAACAAGAACTAAAAAAAATGAAAGCATATTCGTGCTTAGCACGTTAAATTCCATTTGGTCGACCTATTTTTGTTTAAAGGAGGACAAAGAAATTATTTTCTGCCTAACAGTGTTAATAAAACAAGGTCATATAGTTTTCATACATCATGTAAACAAAAAACCAATAGTGTAAACACATGTTCAATACCTTACATTATTGGACACCGAGTCAACAATCAGTAAGTAACGTGATTTTTGCAAAAAGTCGAAGAAAATTTAAGAAGTAGATGAAAGGCCATTAATTTTTTTCTTTGCAACGTTTACACAATGTCAGCAATAGGTCAATAATTTAAAATCTAAAAAATATATTTGAAAAACTTTTGAAAAATAATAATAAATGTTACATTTTATATTTTACATTTAAATAAATGGTAAATGATCTAAAAATCTAAAATCATTAAGAAAAATTTAAGTTAAATTATTGATATTATGGTAAATTTATATATTTACATTATTGATACCATATCAATTATTAGTAAATAACATAGTTTTTTCAATAATGCAAGAAAAGACAAGAAAAAATATAAAAAGCAAATAATTTTCTTTTTACATTGTTTACGTCATTACAACAATATGAAAAGTTTTTTAAAGAATATTTGGATTTTTTGAAAAATCATAAAAATGCTACATTTAATTTTTTACATTGTTGACATTACGGAAATTAACACTAGATGAAGTAAGAATCAAAAGCTGCTTAAATTAAATTGCTGACATTGCCTAAAATGTATTTATTTACATTATTGACATTATGTCAACAATGAATAAATATCGTAATAATTGCAAAAAAAAATCCAAAAAATATAAAAACTTTCTACTTATTTTATTATTATTATTATTATTATTATTTTTAATTGTTTATCTCATGTTCACAATACGTAAATATTGTAAAATGTTGAAAATATATTTATAAATAAAACACGAAGTAAAAATCACAAAATTTATATGAAAAATTAAAAATTTAATTATTTGTATTTGATGAAAATAACAGTACATTATTAACAATAGATAATAATGTAAAATCTTTAAAACACATTTGGAAACTTTTGAAAAAATCATAAAAAACTAGGAATTTAATTTTTTTTACAATTTTAAAATCACGTAAATAATAAACAGATAATACAAGAAGAATTTGAAATACCAAAATAAAAATTGGAAAAAAATGTTAAACAAATTTTAATTTTCTAAAAAAGAAAAAATATATTTTTTTAATGTAGAAATCATAGCAAAACTTGGTGAATAATTTAAAAATTACTGAAAAATCTAAATGAATCAAGAAATATTACAATGTTATTATTACAATTTCCATTATGTCATTAGAAGGTAAATAAAGCGAAATTTTAAAACAAAACTTAAAACGATTCGCAAAAGTCATAAAATACGTGATAAAAAATATTTTACATTATTGACATCATGTAAACAATAGGTAAACAATGTAAAAATATTCTACTACACGAAAAAAATATGTTAAATATTAAAAAAAGAAATTTAAATTGTTTACATCATGTCAACAATAATTTAACTATGTAATATTTAGGCAAAATACAACAACTCTCATGTAAAAATTGTACACATAGGTAAATTAACTTTAAGATTATAATAAAAATAGTTATGTTGTGTGAATTTGTTTAAAATTTTCTCAAAATTAGTGCAATAAATTAATTAAAATATTTACATTAAAAACATCATGTCGATAATTGGTGAATAATGCAATTATAGATAAAGAAATTAAAAACTAAAGTGTATTTTGGTTTCCTTATATTCACTTGCTTACACTTTTACTAAATATTTTCTTCCTTTCGCTCATCACAGTGCCCCCCAGTATGTAACACCTCAATTTAAGTAACACTTAAACACTACTTCATTATTAGCAATTTCACCAATATTTCAAAAGCTAATAATTGAAAATACAGGAACTCTTTAGCTTAATTATATACACAATTGCTCAAATTGCTATATTTCTAATTTAACAACTTGCAATTTTTTTTAAATGTTTTCAAAACCACCTCTAAAGTACTTGTAACTCATAGTTTTGCTACTTAAGGAAACTTTTGACTTCTTGTTCACGTAACCTATACGCCAATGGGGGTGATAATTATACTGTACCGCATATTTTTGTATTACGTCAATAACTTTCTTCTTTAGCAGCTATTCAAAAGAAAATGTAAACGATACTAAAAGCAACAAACAACAAAATAATAAAGAAAATGTACTTAGTTGCGGTAACTTATTTAACTCAATAACTTTAGCATAGAAAAAGAGAAAGAAAATAAAAATTAAAACGATAAAAACAAAATTGAATTATTGAATTTAAGTCATGACTTCATATCTAAATATTAACCTTCATCTTCAAAATATTGTGTATTTTTTATATATTTGTTTTATTTGGTTAGTTGTAAAACCAAATATGAAATAATAAAACAAATTAACAAAAAATTTATATAGACAAATCATTGGCAATAAACACAAACAAAATGTGTATCATTGAACTTTGTGGTTACTCAAAATAGTAAAATGTAATACTAGCAACTAACAAACCAAACAAGCCATCAATTCAACCAACCATACAACCAGATCACCAAACAGTCAGCCAACCAAACAGACAAATAGTATCATTCAGACAAATATTGCACAAACAAAAATAGAAAATTAAGAAAAAAAATACACAAACTCTAAAAGTCAAGCTATATTAAATTTTAGCAAAAAAAATAATAAATAAATAAATAAATAAAAAATCCATAGATAATAACCAACAGACATAACAACTAAATATAAATAAGCAAACAATTATGAGTTGTAAATTTTATTTTGGTGTCAAAGTAATTTCTGATACTCTAAAAGTCATCTAAACTATGAATTAAATAAAACTACTCTAACTAAAATAAAACAAAGAAGTGAAAAATATATACCTTCCCTACAAACATTTGGAAAATATCTTCATGGAAGAAATTTACACAATATCCTCTTTTTATTATTTGGACGAAAATCATCAAAGCAATACTTTTCTAATATTGTATTTTTATTAGTTTAAAGAAAATTAGGCAATAAACAACAAAAAATATATAAATTTTAATTTTTTTTAATTTTTTTTTTTTTTAATTTTTTTTGTCCTCAAAATATCAACCTTATTTCAGTAAGATGGTTATCGCCTCCGCAATAAATTGATAATATCCCATTGAGATCATCTGGAAGAAATTAATGCAATACTTTTATTTTTCAGTCACAATTTTTTCAATTGTCGAAAGATTGTTCAAAAATTAAAAATGTTGAAAAAATTTGATTGTCTTTTAGCAAAAAATGGATATTTTATGTGAGACTTTTAGTTTTCGTACTTTATAATGTTAAGATTTATGTGCGTGCATGATTCACAAGATGTAAAAATTTTCCTTCTTATATTATTTCAAGATTTATTTAGTGATAATTTTTCTATATAGTTGTTACATCTTCCAGAAGATTATCTTTTTTTTTTTTTTTTTTTTGCTTAGATGATTATTTAGCAATATTGCCTATTTTTCTCTCAGGCGTATTGATTTCTTATTGCTTAGATGTACTAACTGTGACGCACAATCTCTCCCGTTGGGGGAAACTTCCGCAATACGAATATGATTATGGCAGCAATAAAATTTTTATTCTAAGTAATACGAATTCGTATTATTTGGCTAGTAGGGTTATATTAGGCCAGTGGTTAATTGTGTTTGTATTTTTCTACAAAACATACATACGTATGTTGATTATTATATGGGATATATGCACTTTAGGGCGATTCCCGGGAGTGAGACTTGTATGTGAGCTATTGTTAATTATAGGCCGATTCACATAAAATTTGTCACTATGATTTCTACTTATATAAAACTTATTTATATCAAATATTATAATTATCAAAAATAATTATCCAACACCCACATTTAAGTATATTAATCAATCCAGATTCACCTCTTAAGTCGATTTAACGATGTCCGTCAGTCCATCTGGCTGGTCGGCTGGCTGACTGTCCGTATAAATCTTGTGCACAAAGTACAAAGGTCACAATTTTGGAAATAATTCAAAGAATCTTTTATGATATAACACACACATGGGGATGGCACATGGGACTTTTATGATGTAAAAACAAAGTCTATTGAACTTGATTTCACCTAGCCTCCTTACAAGTGCCCTCCCGGAATAGGGATTTAACAATTATCAATGCCTTAAATATAGCAATATTTTAATGAAATAAATATTCATGAAGTTCGGCCCATAATTTAGTATATCTCCCATATAAAGCCTTATTCATAAAACACTTTATTAAACATAAATCCTATACTAAAGTTATTATCAAGATAATACTTGACACAAATAAGTTTTATATAAGCCCCACTTGCGGGAATCACCCTAAAATGCATAAATCTTATATAAATGTAAGTATCAATATACATGCGTATATTTTGTAGAAATGCAAATACAATTAGAAACAGCTACGACCCAGCAAAAACTTTTTGGTTTTCGGTAATAACAACTACTTATTAAAGTAGTTACTTGGTAATGAGGCGTCATTATTATTTGCCTACTCTGTATTACATTAATAAGTACTCAATAGTATAATAGCACAGTAATACTGCAATCACGTGGCTGAGTTGGCTAGAGCGCTGGATTAACAACCAGATAGTTGTTAGTTCAACCCCATTCTGAAGCTGTTAGTTTTTTTATAACAAAATGTCTAAAAAGATATTTTAAACTAAATAGAGTTTTTGTCGCTTAGGCTGCTATGTGCGAGATGGTGTACTGAGTAAGACGTTAGTCAGTAAAAACGAATGGTTAGTTTGTGTCCAAGTTCGAGTCTCACTGACGGCAAAATTTTTTTGTTTTTTTTTATTTTTGTTTTCGTTTGGGTACATATTTTTTAGTACCCCTAGAGTCAAAAAATAACTACATGAATTTGTGGACAACTCGAACAAAAATAACTAGTTATTCAGGCAAAATAAGTAGTTTATTTTTGTTTCCAATTATACCTGCTAGCTTACCAGGAAAGCAAAGTTTTTGCTGGGGATATAAGACACCTCCTCGAATTTTTACGCACACACACAATGATGTAGAGTATCATATGCTCGAGCTTGACCAACTATATAGTTTTCACTTGAAATAATAATATGGCAACAAAAATTTTACAGCTTGTTCAAACTAGTTGATACAGAACTTCTATTATCAATTTTGGATGACCACATATCTTGTCATTACATTATCCAAATTTTCATGACAATCGGACTTTTAGTTTTTTTAAAATATTGAAAAAAAGAGAATTATCTCGGAAATAAATCTGTAATTCTTTCGATTTTTTAATTTTTACCCCAAACAAAATGATTTATATTTTAATTCAGATAGCATGAGAGTCAAAGAAAATATGTTTTCCATAGATCCATTGAAAGAAACATAACAAAAATTTTGACCGAAAGTTTTTTGAGGAAAAAAATGTTTATGGATTGAAATCAATTTGTGCGGAAATTTTTTTGGACGTTTTTTTTACTTCCATTTTTGGTTAATATGTTAAGTAGTGTAAGGAAAAAGTGATTGATTCCATAAAAAGAAATATCGAGATATATTATACAATTAGGATATATCTTCAAAACTACTTTAATGTACGAATATAACGACATTGTGATTTTGAGGATTTAGAAAAATCTCTAAATTTAATTAAATTTAAAAATTTTAAAATCTCCAAATATTTCTAAATTAGAAACGAGAAATAAGTATGGAGATATTTTAACAGGAGACACTTTAGTAAAATTTTGTCGACAAATTTTCAAGGCAATCTAGTAACCGAACAAGAGGCCCGCAAAACTATAATATTGCATTTTGAAAGCAAGTCCTCCGGAAGTGATTTAAAAGTTCATAAAATGGATCCAAATTTTTAACATATAAAACCAACATCATAAGTTATCTCTTAAAGATGTTATGTAAGATATATATTAATGTTTGGAAAAATTAAAACATTTTCAATGTTGTTGCAATTTTATTCCGCATACGTTAAAATAAAAGCAATTTCGTGTTAATAAACAGCGTTCTCTCATTTGTGTTCTACACAACACCACTTTTTCCCCCACCTAAACTCAATCTCTTATTCTTTGCATTAGACAATATTATTTCTTACAGCAACAATTATAACAAAACAACCATCAACAATAGCTATTTACAACGCTCAATAAAAAATCTTAAATTATCTGCAAAATAATGACACAATTCAAAATCAAGAAAACTAAGCAACATCGAGCACACACAAAACAGAGCAACTAAATTGTAATATATTTTTTTTTTTTTTGTTATGTTCAGGCTATTGTTGTAAAAATTACAACAACATTATTACTTACCATCGATTGACTTTTGAGTCATGTTACAAACAATAACAGTGGCAATGACAGCAACAGCATCAACAACAGTTGCAAATGTTTTTTTTTTTATACCAGTGATGTCAGATAAAAATTTGAAAAAAATCCCTCCGTTTCATAAAAAAAATCCCTCTTTTCCCCTAAAAAACACCCCACCAATTTTCCACTACACTAAAATCGTTATTTTTATTAAAAAATATTTTATAGTTACAGTGCCTGTCACTTGAATAAGGAATCACATCTTTTTGAATTTAATTAAGTAGTAAAGTAAAGTTCAGAAAAAAATAATTTTTTGCGCAACCAAATTTCAAAGTGTAGGCTTTAGTTTCCTAAATTAATAAGAAATATACATATTTTGTTATACTAAAATTATGCATTTATTATGTCTTTAAATAATTTCTGTGATACTTTTTCGTGCGTCACTTGAATAAGGAATTCTTTTAATATTAATCAGGAAGGCTATGATTTGAAATTCTTTCAATATAAACGGCTAGAGAATTTTTAATTTGATAGTTTTTAAATAATTTTATTCAAAATGGGACGTGGTAAGGCTCTTAATAAATCTGAAAAAGAAAAAATTCTGATTTTGAAATCTCAGGGTCAGAATCCGATTCAAATAGCCAAAAACATTAATAGAGGAAAGACAGTTGTGTACAATTATTCGGTATCAAAAATACGTGAAAAAAGTGGAGTCAGTGCCAGTGCAGCGTATTTTAAAGTCGTGCCCATACATAGTCCGACGAAAACTGCAAAAAAAACCACCACTTAATGAAAAACGCAAATCACAACGTCTAAAGTTTGTAAAAAATAGAACGACAATGTCCGACAAATGGTTTAAAGTTGTATTTTCCGATGAAAAAAAGTTTAATATTGATGGTTCCGACGGGTATAACTATTACTTCCATGACCTAAATAAGTAGGAATTATTTTTGAGCCGCAGATACAGCCGATAGGGCGGAATATTGGTATGGGGTGCCATTTCGTATTATGGTACCATAGAATTGGTTTTTGTATCCAACAAAATGACTGCAACGACTTACAAAAACATTCTGGAGGAAGCATTTCCAAAATCTAATGATTTCTTTGGACCCATATCTTGGACGTTCCAATACGACAACGCTCCGATTCACGCCGCCAGAGCAGTAAAACAATGGATTAATCAACAAGGTGTTCAACTTTTGGATTTGCCCCCATATTCACCAGACCTGAATCCAATGGAAAATGTCTGGGGTTGGCTTGCAAGAAAAGTTTATGAAGGAGAAAAACAATTTGAGACGATAGAATCCTTAAAAGATGCAATAACGGAAGCATGGAGTTCAATTTCGCTAAATTATACAAGTCGATGTCAAATCGCATTTTTGATGTTATTTCTAAAAATGGTGGCAGTACTCATTACTAATTGAATGCTAGAAGATAATAACTTTCATTTTTATAACCTAAAATTTAAAAATAAATTACAGTTTGCTTAGTTCTAAAATATTCCTTATTCAAGTGACACACGAAAAAGTACCACAGAAATATTTATCTTTAAATAAATGCATAATTTTAGTATAACAAAAAAAATATGTATATTTTTTATTTCTTCAGGAACTTTAGTTTAGCAGATATACTTAATTGAAGTTAAAAAAATGTGATTCCTTATTCAAGTGGCAGGCAGTGTATATGAAAATGTATTGAGATTTCAATATTTTAATTCTAGTACACTTAATTCATCTAAATATTTACTTTATTCAGATAAGTTTTTGTAGAAATTCTAAGAGAAATAAACTTATGTAGTCTGTTACTATTTACGGCGGAGAATATAAACAAATTATTATTATTATTATTATTATTATTATTATTATTATTATTATTATTATTATACACTCAAATATTCTAAAATACAGTTTTATCCTTAAATTAGTTTTGATTTTTTAATTTTAATTATAAAAAAATTCCCTTTATTTCGACAAAAACTAAAATTACCTCTCTTTTTCCCTTTGCTTAAAATTTCTCACAAAAATTCCCTCGAAAAAGGAAAATTCTCTCCATCTGACATCACTGGTGGATACAATGTTTATAAACATGAACACATGAATGTAATATGTCTTGTTCAAATGTAGGCAACAAACAAGATAAGCAGACTGAGAGACCAAAAAAGGAAAAAAAAAATAGACAAAATGTTTAAACATTTTTATGTTTAGCGCATTCCAAACATTTTTTAAATATTGTCAATTGAAACGTGTATAGTGGAATTTTCAGATCGATTTGCAGGATTAAGCTAACAGAAATTTTAAATACTGAATTGTACCGCTACACAGTGAAAATAATTAATTAATTTATATGAATAGACATTAAATATTCATGTTAGTAAATGAAAATAATATTATGAAAATATATATTAAAATATCAATAACTACGTAAAAAAATTTTAAAAATAAAATTGTTTCTAAAAAATAATACAAATTTGATTATAATCGCACTTGATCCAAAACTCCTATACCCCTCAAATTGATTTTTTTTATATAAAAATCTTATGTAATTTTCTGATGAACAGTGCTGATGCGATAATTAATATTTACTTTATATGGGAGCTACTAATGCCCCTCAAACTATCCGTCCTATTCAAAATTTAATACAAAAATTAATTTTAAAAACTTGTGAGACTTTCCCCCTGACGCAATCCGTTCTATTTTAATCCTATCATTATAATAGTTCTTATATATAATGGGTGATTCAAGTAGAGATACTTTTTTCAATAGCCTTTTTTTTTGACAGATCACGTGTGAGTTGTGTCATGCTGTCATGTTATTTTTGTTTAGTATTGTTTGGCATTTCATAACAGAAAGACTTATGCCTGAACAATGTTTACAAATCGTTCAACTTTATTACGAAAATTCACGTTCTGTGAGGAATGTGTTTCATGCACTTCGCTCATCTTATGGTCAACGTAATCGACCTACTGACCATACTATTCGCAACACCATCACCCATTTTGAGACCCAACATTCATTATTGGATAATATTCGACCGAATAGATCACGTCCAGCACGCTGTGAAGAAAATATAGCGGCCGTAGCCGAGAGTTTACACGAAGACCGTGGAGAATCGATTCGGCGGCGTTTGCAGCAACGGCGACCGTTATCGTGCCATTATAACCGACTATTTGATGCCTGAAATTGAAGCTCGTGATCTCGGCGACATTTGGTTTCAGCCAGACGGCGCCACTTCCCACACATCGCATCAATCAATGGATTTATTGAGAGAACACTTCGGTGAGCATATAATTTCACATTTTGGGCCGGTCGATTGGCCACCAAGATCGTGTGATATCACACCGTTAGACTTTTTGTTGTGGGGATATGTAAAGTCTAAAGTTTATGCGGACAAACTCGCTTCGATTCAGGCCTTGGAGGAAAACATCACGTGTATCATTCGCCGTCTGCGATGTAGCAACGGCCAACGTTTGATAATCTTAAAAAAATAAGTGCCAAATGATGTTCTTTCAAATAATAATAAACATTCCCCATTAAATTTTAATTTTCTGTGTTTTTTTCTTTAAAAAAGTAGGGAACCACGAAATGGATCACGTGTTATATATTTATATATGATTTCTAAAACTAAATCAAAACAATTAGAATTATAATTAATGGAACATATTTTATAAATTTGAGCCTGAATATTTTCGAGATAGTTATAGGCAACAAAATAATTTTTACATAAGTCATAAAGTAATTATTGAGAATTTTAGAAGTACAAAGTTCAGGTAAATATATATCAATTCACTATATATTTCTAAAGTTTGTAATTTGTATTATTTGAAATTGGTTGATTTTTCTAATAATCTCTTCGTGTAACTAAAATGCTGGTAGGTTTTCACAATTTTTTGCAAAAGCTTTAAAAGTGTATCAATCTAACTTATCTAATTGAACAAAGTGCCGAAATCAACAATCTATATTTTTTTATAGACTCAAAAATTTTCACTTTTATTCTAAAATTGCCCATTTCGAGCACTGCTGGATATAGGGTGCTTCTTTAAGGTCTATTCTTTCAGAAAATATTGAAGTTGTTTAACAAATTTAAATAATATAAATACTAATGTGCATCGATTTGTATGAAGACAAAAAATGTTACAAATGAAAAGATTGATATGTTATAAACTAATCCCTAAAATATTTCGGTTCAATTATTTCGTTCACGTAAGCTGGACCATATTTAAAATACCTTCAAAAATATGGTTTTCGTGTACACAATTTTTAACTTTTTGTAAAAAAAAAAAATACAACATGCAATAGACACATGTCGACTAATACGTTTAAAACTAGTTTTCGTTCTCATGAAATGAAGATTTTAGTAAAATTTTCTACCTTTTTTTTAATACTATTTTATTAAAGTTTGAATATTTCGGTAATTTTCCATCGTAATTTAGATATTAGAGCATCATTGGAATAGCTTTGTTCAGTACTATTGATATATGTATTCATATATCATATATAACAAAAGTAATATTTTGGAATCACAGGTCCATAATAGGTTAAATTATTTTTTATGGCAAACAAATGATTACTTAAGAATATAAAAGTCACAAGAAGCACAACAAACTTGTCAAAAAAAACTATAAATTCGTGTAAAATAGCAACTAAACTTCAAAAAATTGCTCACATTTCAAAACTTTAAAGTCCTTTTGAGATGAAATTTTACACTCCAGAGAAAAACTGGGTACACATTTGTACCGTGGATGGTCTCTAGTTTTATCCATATAATGATTTTTTCAGGTATGAGAATGGTTTCTGCAGGCTGACATACATGTGATAATAAATAGTAAAAGGTAACATTTTCTGCAACATTTAAACGAAAAACATTCTTATATTGTAGATATTCTTAGCTTTCATACTGGGTTGATATAATATTCGTAAATATTTTACAATTGTTTTTTTTTAATGTGTATCCTTCTAAACTTTCATGTCCTTTTAAGAGGAAATTTGACGTCCTGGTTTCTAGTTTCATGCATATATCGATTTCTTTATGAGTCACATGGTGTTATCAAAACATTTTAATAAAATCTTGATATTGCGCGAATGAAATGAGCTCCAAGTATTATTTAAATGCATATTCCAAGCCTTAATATCTCACTACAATATTTTGAAGTTAATTTTCTTATAACAAAGATTTTTATAATGCTATTGAAAGAAATCTATATTTTTAGAGGTGTTTTTAAACTAGTCCAGTTCACGTAAATTGAAACATTCAGACGTAATATTTTGGAAATCATATAAGAACATACTAATCTTCATTTTCTTCGTTAGTCACTTTAAAAAATATATAAAAAATTTAAATATATAAAGTTACTTTTTTTAGCAAAAAATTGCAATTTTTGAGATTGAAATTTCAATTTTGAGCATATTTTTTCTTGTTATCGAATTGAAATAACTAAAAACATTTTAAAGAATTTTAACATATTTTTTTTTTATTTTAGAATTTTTATTTTAAAAGTTATAAGGCAAAAACGCAAAACTTCAAGGCAAAAACAGGGAAACTAAATTTCTGAAGTGAAATATCTTGCTTAGTAGAATACAGAAATGTAAACATATTTAAAATCGGTTAATATTTGTAAAAGTTACAAACTCCAATATGGTTTTTAATCCACGAGATGGCCAACTTTGGCCCACTGTAGCGCCCACGGTGCTTAATTTACACACTCCAACAACCAATATTCTGAAGGCCTAACTTCTAAATTTCATCAAAATCTATTTAGCCGTTTAAAAGTTTCAGATTTATTACCATTTATTTTTAAAAGGCCCAACTGTGGAATTTTCAAAAAACAAACAAAAAATCATTATTAGGTTTTTTCTCTATTCCGAACATCTCTTAGACATTAAAGCTATAATCTTTACTATATAGTTCTTGCTAAAAACGTGAAATATATTTATTTGTTTTTTACCAGACTCGCATTTCGAACCGTTATCACAGTGAAATGTCCATGCAAAGTTACATTTTCTTTTAAAAGAGCTTCCCTGAGAATAGCTTTCAGATATTTTGAAAAAATATTCTTGATTTTTCGATCTTCTCATGTAGTTACTATAAGGAGTTTTTCTACTTTATGAACATTGTCCATATTTTTTTTATGAGCTATATTTAAACGTACCTAAGATTAAAGACAACAAAATTTTCAGTAAAGATTTCTTCCGGAATCATCAATACAAGTGTACGTATATTTAATGTGTGCGTTCAAATACACGATACTCTTTGTTTTTTTTTTTCATTTTTTCATACCCTGTAAATATTGCCATTATTAACCATTCAATAAATTGTTGATTTGGGAACATGATATTTGATAGAAATTTCTTTTTTTATTTTGAAAAACTGAATGCAAATATAACAGATAATATTAATAGTGCCACAAATATTAAAATTAGGAAAATATATAAGGAAAATATAATTTTCCTTCTTTCTTATCATTTGTAAATTATTGCTTTAATTAGAAAAAGTTGCAAATGTTTTGAACACTTTAATTTCAAACATAATACTAAAAGATATTTTTTGTTACTGTAAGTTAGAGGAATGATTTATGATTGGACAAAAAGTACCAAATAAAATTCATAAATTTATAAAAAAAAATAAATATAAAAAAATATTTGGGGTTAAAAACAAATAGAAAAGCTAAATAACATCTCAGTTCCAAAAGTTTTGACTACTACGTTATTGAATCATAGCCTAATGAATGGTGCACAATGGTTCCAAAACGCTTTTTTTCTGGAAATGTACAGATTCCTAGCGGGTCAAAAAATTCAAAAATTCATTTATGATTTGACATAAATGAAAAAATTGCATATAGATAGTCCTTGTAAATCCCTAAAAAATACGCTTACATGCGTAGGTTATCTTCTTTTATTTTTAGGCGGGCTCAATATTGGACCTATTTTATTTTTAATATTTGTCGGATTCCTTACAAAGTTCTAAATAATAATTCTGCAAAAATCGTATAAATTAGATAAAAAGTTATATTAATCTGAATTTGAAACTTTAAAAAGAATTTAATATTTTTTTGGTTTTCTTTTTAAAAGGTGGCAATATTTTTTACTTTTTTTTTTTTTTTTTTGTTCTGGCCCATATAATTTTTTAATGTTTTTAAAAGGAATCTTAATGTAGATGCGTGTAAAGTAAACCCGAAGGCACGCAATGGCCTCCTCGTGGTACAAAACAGGCCATTCTATCTATAGGTTTCAAAATTTCATTTGAATATATTTATTTGTTTAAATTTAGGTTCAAATATTAACATTACACAGTAGGGCCAATTACAAAATAAATAGTAATAAGTCCGGATCTTTTAAACCGCTGAACCGATTCTGATAAAACTAGGAACATCGATAGAGATAGAGTTAAGCTTTCAGAATTTTATTGTTTAGAGAGCTGGAGCACGGACGGTGTTAAAGTAAGCCACCTCAAGAGTGAATAATATATATCGGAGTTTGTAACTTTTACAAATATGAACCGATTTAAAATATTTTTACATTTTTTAATTTTTCTAATCAAGACAAAGCAAAAACATGCTAATTGCTCTAAACTATCTCTTTAGATAGTTTATCTTTAAAAGATATTTGACTTCAAAAATTTAATTTTTCATTTTTTGCCTTGATTTTGTCTCATAACTTTTAATAATTTAAATTTCTAAAATTCTTTTAAAAATACGGCAAAATTTTCTACAGTTTTCTAAATTATGGTAACAAAAAATGTTGAAAGTAAAATTTTCAAAACGGATCCCAATAATTACAATTTTGTGCCAAAAAGTAACTTTATATACTTAATTTAAAAAAAATTAAAAAAGTTCAATAGTTTTTGGTATTTTCTGAAAGACTGGATCTTGAAAAAGTATGTAAGTATAATTTTGAAAAGTTTTGAAGGTTCACTCTACATCCAGCAGTGATGGAATATGATCAATATTGGATGAAAAGTTCAACTTTTTGAATGGTTGATTTCGGTACCTCTGCGAATGCGATTAGATGGTTTAATTTGCTTTTAAAGGTTTTGGAAAAAATTATGACAGCCTACCGGTAAATTCGGTCACACAAGGACATTTTTGGAAAAAAAAAACATATTTTCAATAATAAAAATTTTTATTTTTAAAAATATATTGTAAAATTATATATATTTTTCCGATCTTTACACTTATCAATTTCTCATTAACTAATTTATAACATGTGCAAAAAATATTTTGATATCAATATAGCATATAAATATTAATTAATAAATAAATAAATATTCAGATTAAATTTTATGAAATATGTCCTTGTAAACGTAATTTGCATTTTTTTTTTTTTTTTATTTCAAGAAAAGTGTTCCAAAAATTTTAAAATATTATTTTTGAAAAAACCAAAAACTATGACATTTTTTTAATATCCAAATTCAGAGTAATATAACTTTTTATCTAATCTATATATTTATACGATTCTTGCAGCAATATTATTTAGCATTTTTAAAAAATCCGACAAATATAAAAAATATTATGACCACTATTGAGCTCCCCAAATTAAAAAAAAAGAAACGAGGCTAAAAATTACTGAAAAATTTATTACGACCTAAATATCTCTTACAGTCAGAGATAACCTCCACAAGTAAGCGTATTTTTCTAGGGATTTACCAGGACTATCTATATGTACATTTTATTCCTGTCAAATTATAAATAAATTTTTGACGGTTTAAAAAAAATCGCATATCCGAGATGACCAACTTTAGAGGTCTACTCACTCAATGAAACCGGCAAAAATATGAAATTTCTTAATCCTTTATCACAAATCTGGTAATACTATGAATAAGATATATCATTAATATTAATGTACAACTATTGATTTCACAATTGAGTGAAATTTACTTACAATTAAATGGAGACAAATTGGTGGGATAAAAGAAAAACAATATATTTTTTTAACAATAATAGGTGGATTAGATGGAATTTTACGTGCTAAACAAGAATCTGCTTTCACTTTTTTCCTATTAGTTTTTATTTGCTTGATTAATTCACCATCTTATTCAGCGGTCACACTTGCATAACTCTAGAACGGTTTCTCCAATTTAGATAAATAAAAATCCAATAGATGCAGTTTAAAATTATCTTCAAGTTATCTTAACATTATTTTTTAGTCCACTCAATATAAACTTTTAGAAAAATTGGAAGAATATTAAAAAAAAATGGAAAAACCATCTCTGAAAAAATTTAGCGGAAATAAATAATGTTTAATTTTTTAATGTAAATGTATTTATATTAAATTATTAAAATCTTCCCGCAATTACTGCAGTTTAAAGTTTCTTTTGAGATTTCTTAAGTTCTTTAAAAAGTAAAAAAATTCTTATTCTTATCGAATTTGTAGTGAATCCATGGTACAAATGTATAACATACCTTTAATCTTATAGATTAAAATCGCACAGATAACATACCTGAAATGGAAAAGAAATTAATTAACATTAATTTTATTACAAATAAAATATATAATATTTTTATATAAAGTGGTTCTAATTACACTAGTTCCAGAACTAATGACCTTAGAACAATTTCTAAAATTCTTCCTGAGACATTTTATATATTAAAAAAAATAAAATTTTCGTTAAAATAAACGTAAATTTTAATTATGAAAAACAAATAAAACAGTTGTAGTCGGTCGACTCGACCTTATATTATCCTTCACTATTGTACAGAGGTGACCTTATATGGGAAATATAATCAACTAAGGACTGTGTGATTCTACTTGTGATGTAGCCAAGGGATAAGAAAACATTAAATTTTAAAAATTCCGCTTGTACGGACGGACGTAATTGTATATACACGAAGATTTGAAAATACATAAGAAGCAATATTTTTGATACACTATTACAAACATAATATTCCGGTTAATTTTCAATTGATCAACTGATTTCGAAGATACTATTCTGGCTTTATACAATTGTATGATCATATTTTTATGTCCTTCCAAATGTCTTCTTTTTTACCTTCACCGCAGGTGTGAAGAGTATATATGTTTTTCATTCTGTTTGCAATTTCCACTATTTTCGTCGGAGAGCAAAAACATTTATATTTTCTGGATCCTGGCAATATATATATATATATATATATATATATATATATATATATATATATATAATTCAAAACCTGACTATTTCAAAACTCCAATTTCAAACTTTTAAAAATTTTTTAAGCAATGTTCAAAAAAGTTCGAGTAAAACTATACAGGTTTATATATAACACTATGGTAAATAAAACTAAAAAAGAATTAGGTCAATACCTTGTATGACTAGGCCGTAACTGCGGTTTGAATTTTACGGATTTCAGCAAGAAGGCATTTTTTGCATTTTTTTAGTTATAAGGTTTTTTTTTAACTGACTATACAAAATTATTACACAATAATATAAATCATATCTCAAAAAATATATATCCTGAAGGTTTTAGGAAAGTTGTACAAGGATAATCTTTAAAATCACGAAAGTCAAATTTTGGAATATTTGCGGCACGAGTTAATGATATCCGATTTCACTAATATTTCTTAGAATATCTTTCTACAACCCAATAAACCATTCTAGGGGTAGTTACGGTCAAAATTCAAAAGTCGTAAATTTTGGTGCGGTCGAATATTTATGTCCAAAAAAACGGTTTTCTGAGTTTTTTTCAATTTAAAAACGGTTTAAATGGCGTTCGTGAAACCTCCCTATAATGTAGATATATGGTATATGTATTAAAGGATTAGAATTTTTTCCAAAACTTTCTATTGAAATTCAGAAAAAAATACGGTTTTCAATGCGATTTTCGATTTTCTGAAGCCCTTATATTAATTAGGGACTTCGTTTTTCACGTATTGAATTTTTGTGCTAAAGAAATGAACTCAGTCGATCCATTAGTAATAGAGATATTGGCCAAAACGCATTTTTTAACCGATATCAAAGTCCTAAATAAGCTACTGACTTGGTTTTTATATATTGACTCAATCCAATCGGTTGATAAACAACCGAGTTATTGACAAACCTGTTTATTTTATTATTAAGATTATAAGTTTCCCATTTTTGCAATTGTCTAAATTTGCGCGACATGATTCATGAACCCCCTTTTCAAATGTTGTGCAATATTAAGTAATAATGCAATGATTTTATTATAAATAACGTAACTTATTAATAATTCTTAAATATAAACAAAAGACAGCTGATTTATAAATGCACAATTAAACAGCGCAAGTTTGCGAGACTAAATAGTCGCGCAAACTTATACATAACTCTCGTGCATTATTTTTCATTAAATTTTTGACAGTTCATTGCGAATGTGCGAACTTGCACACATTACGCAGTCTGCGACGGTTTGCGCGTTTTCATGAAGAAACTCAATATTTATTTAATGTCTGCTTTCATTATTATTGTTATTTTCGTGGGTACTGAAAAACAACAACAACAATAAACTAAAGCATATTTGGGTTTTTCAACTTTTTGAAGCACCTATGTAAGCTAGAGACTTCGGTCTTTCACAGAAAAATCGGAAAGTTTTTAAGAATTTTTTGTTAAGAAGAGAACTCAGTAGATCCAGTGTTAAACGACTTATAGGTCAAAATGCGTTTATTACATTATTTGATGCTCCAATATAAGTTATGGACCCCGTACTTGCATAAATTTATCGCAAGTATTTTCTTCGAATATCGATTTTATAAATCAATCAAATCGATCCATAAAATTTTCACCATACCATTTTTATATCCTTCACCACAGGATTAGAGGGTTTGACGTTCCATTTATAAGTTCCGCAATTTTCATCGGAGAGCAAAAAAGTGTATTTTCTATATACTAGTAAGAAATGATGTCGATCGGACGATCTCTGTTCGTCCGTTTGTCGGTTGAAATGGCGTTTATGAAGCCGACCTATAACTGCCATGCACAATACATATATATATCAAACTATCGGAAATCCTTTCGAGAATTTTTCAATTGAAATTCAGAAAAAAAGCTTCTATATAAGCTAGGGATTTCGTTTTTGCAAGGAAGATAAAGAAATTTTTTTCAGAATTTTTATGCTTAAGAAACGAACTAAATCGGTTAAATATTAATCAAGATCGAATATAAAAAAAAACTAGAAGTCGATATCTCTTATGAGTTTAAAAATAAATGATTTTGAATTTGAAAATTACGATTTTTTTTTTCTTGCCTAAAAAGTGATACACTCTTTCTTTCCTTCTTAAAATTTTCTTTAAGAACATATAGTAATTGTATACATTTCAAAAAGGTATCTTCATAGAGATAATTTTGGAATTAAAGACAAGCCCAATCAGCCAACATTGATATGTACAGACCAACCTGAATTTGACCTGCTTTAAATCAAAATTTTGATTTTAGCCTATATATTCTAAAATCTCAAAGGCTAGTTCTCCAACGTGTTCCAAAGAGCTTGGAAATGATTTTTTTCAAACCTGCGATAAATATTTACTTTATGGGCAAAATTGAAAAAATGCGTTCTTAAGATTTTCGTCAGTTTTTTTTTTTCGAATTTTATAAAATTTTGCAAAAATCTTAAATTTTTCTGCACTTTAACATTTAAAGTGATAAAGTCAACAATCGATGAAAATTTCTTTAAGATATCTTAGTAAACCAAGATTCTATTAGAGATAAAATATATATAGTTTTTGTAAAAACCAATTTTTTACAAAAATTACAAAAATACTATTTTTTGTGTGTTTAACTAACATGTATCAAATATATTTTTTAGTTGATCTCGGTTTTGGCATTTGAGAATTAAAAAAAAAAAATCAAAATTGACAAAGGGCTTGTTGGGATAACGTTACCCAAAATGTCTCCGTTTTTACTTCACACACAAATTCTATAGAACAAATAAAAAATATATTTTAAAAGTGAATGAATATTTTTGGTAAATAATATCAAAAATATGAAATTTTTAAAGACTAATATAACATTTTATGGGATAGATATAATTTTTATAATTTTTTCAATAGATATATAATATTTGCAGCAGTATTATTTAGAATTTTGTTAGAAATCTAATAGATATTTTAAAAAGAAAAACTTAAAAAAAACTAGACTAAAAATGAGGGTTAAAATTTCTTCCACCTAAATATCTCTGAAACTAAAAGAGATAACCTACACATTTAAGCATATTTTTTTAGAGGTTTAAAAAGAATACCTATATATAAATTTTGTTACAATCAAGTCATAAATGAATTTTTAGCGAATTTTTAAAAAAATTACATATCCGAGGTGACGTCATTATTATTTGCCTACTCTCTATGACATAAATAAATACTCAATAGTATAATAGCACAGTAATATTGCAATCACGTGGATCAGTTGGCTAGAGCGCTGGATTCACCACCAGAAGGTTGTTGGTCCAACCACATTCTGATACCGTTAGTTTTTTTTTAACAAAATGTCTAAAAAGATATTTTATACTAAAAAAAAATTTTGTCACTTTGAAAATTAAAAACGAATGTTTAATTTATGTCCAAGTTCAAATCTCACTGAGGGCAACTTTTTTTTCTTTTTATTTTTATTTTCGTTTAGGTACATATTTTTGAGTACCTCTAGAGTCTACAAATAACTACATGAATTTGTGAACAACTCGAACAAAAATAACTAGTTATTCAGGCAAAACATAAGTAGTTTATTTTTCCTTCCAAATTATACCTGCTAGCTTATCAGGAAAGCAAAGTTTTTGCTGGGAAGTTACAGAATCATTTCCAAAAAACGTTTTGAGCTCACTGTGTGTTGGTGTAAAATTGTGTTCATTTATAATGAAGCGACCCTGTTTAATTACAATAATTAAATGGACAGACAGACAGATTAACGGATATCGTTACTTTGACTCTGTTAGCTATTGTAAGCCTATTGTTATAATATAAGCTGGTACTAATCCATATAAAAATGAGCACAAACACATAATATCCCCTCCTCTCTGGAGGGTAAAAGTTTTTTCCTATAGCATTGTGTAATAAGAAATCTACAAAAATCCTATACTTTTCAACAACTGTTACTGTCTTTAATTGTAATTTTATTTGAAAAAAAAAATATATTGTTATGTTGCTTACCACTTACAATTGTTGTTATTGTTGCTACTGGTATTTGCCTCTTCTCTTTTGGTTTATTGCCAATTAAGACAAAAACATTTTTTAAGTTACATACGTACATTTGCACAGACTACTTATAGAGACTATAGAATACATTCAATTTTGCACACACACACACGCATACAGATACTAACAAATGCACTTTGAAAATCTATTATTAACAGAATGTATGTTTGTATATGTTTCTACATATACAAATATATTGGTAACAGAAGTTTTTATAAATTTATGTATATTTATCTCTGTCTAAAAGCAGAAGACTATTAAGGGAATTGGGTTAATTGTACTCTAGATTTGTTAAGATTATTCAAGCTTACAATAATAACAAAAAATTAAAAATTTAATAATGTAAAAAAAACCTAGCAAATTGGTAATGATAACAGCTTACAACATTCATTTAAAAAACAAGAGTTGTAGCAAAAATATAAGTAGTTTTAAAGTTTTTTTTTTTTTTTCTTAAATAAAACAGTAACAATATTATGTTATTAAACATTGACATTCTGTTAGTGAAGAAAAGAAATTGTTTAAAAATACTTTTCTTATTTCACAACATATTTCTTTGAGTTTGCATTTTTTCATTTATCTTATCTCTTCTGACTCTTCCCTGATGACTGCTTCACGTTCATTCATTATCATATCTTGTTTTTTTTTAAACTTTGTTAACTGACTAAAGAATTTTGAACAAAAAAATCTGAAAATTTACTACAAAATAAAATGTAATTAAACCACAATAAAGTTTCAATGTGAAACTTGTTCTTTATTTTTTATTACTATTTTTTTTTTTTTTTTGTTTAATTGTTGTCTTGTGACAATCTTTTTTTATTATTTTAACTTGCTCATCTATAAAAACAAAACATTGTTTTTGTTATATTTTATTTTGTATTAACAAATTGTTATTTTTTTCGAATCTAATAAAAGTTTATCTTGTAGAAAAAGTATTTTACATCGGTGTTGATGTAAAAGAATTTGTGTTTAGATTTAAGAAAGTTTTATTACAATTTATTTTTGTTACAAATATTTTTAAGAAATAAGAAATTTGTTTAGGATTTGGACAGTTTGTGCAGCAGCATGACCAGAATTAAATTAAATGAAAAATAGGGTTATTTTTAAATTTCTAAATATTTATGTAATAAAATACATAGTATCAAAGAATAACGAACAAAATCTTGGAAAAAATATATAAATTGTAATACAAATTATCCTGTTACACCTAGCAGAATTTGAATATGTCTTTAAGCTCAACAAATTAAATCAAAATAAAATACATGGAAATTACAAATTTTAGTCTACTGTTGCGTCTATAGTCAAGACAATAGTCAACAACAGCCTATAGTCTATAGTTGAGTCTTTACTCGAATCTATAGTCCAAATTATAATCGAGACTATAGTCAAGTCTATAGTTGAAACTATAGTCAAGTTTATAATCGAGACTGTAGTCGAGTTTAATGACGAAACTATAGTCGAGTCTAAAATCTATCCAAGTCTATAGTCAACTCTATAGTCGAGTCTATAGTCGAGACTATAGTCGCGTCTATAGTCAAAACTATAGTTCAGTCTATACTCGAGGCTATAGCAGATTTTATAGTTGAAACTACAGTCGGGACTATTGTCGAGTCTTTATTCCAGTCTAATAGCCGAGTCTATATTCTAGACAATATTCGAGCCTGTACTGTCAGTACTATAGCCGAGTCTAGACTATAGTCGAGTTTATAGTCGTGACTATAGGCGAGTTTATAGTCGTGGTTATACGATAGTCTAAAGTCGAGTCTTTAGTCTAGACTATAGTCGAGTCTTTTGTCGAAACTATAGCCGAAACTATGGTCGAGCCTATAGTCAAGTTTATAGTTTATAGCTTTAAGCCGAGCCTATAATGCAATCTACAGTCGATATTAATGTCGCGTTTATAATCAAGTCTATATTAGAATAGATATTGCGGCTGAAATCAAGTTAATAAACGAAACTATTGTTGAGTCTGTAGCCTAGGCTATAGTCTAGCATATATTAGAGTCGATTGTGATATCTATAATCGATACTATTTTCAATTCTACAGGTATGTCTAAAGTCGTATCTGTAGTTGAATCTATAGTTTAACCTATAGTCTTATCTAAAGTTTCATCTATAGTTCTGGCCTCTAGTAAGGCCTTTTACATATTCTCCATTATAGTCTAGTAGTTTGGGCTTTAATCTAGTTGCTGAAAAGCGACTAAAATACTAGGTAGAGCCAACTATCACTATTAAAACTTTCTATCACTGAGCAATTCCATTTTAAATTTAAAATTTGGTGCATGTGTAGGGGAGGATACACAAGCATGTAAAATAAAGTTTATTATTTGTTCTTTTGAAAACTGTAAAAGTGACTAAGATATTTTTTTTTAAATGGCCATAACATTTGTTGTATGGAAGACATCTATTCTATTTCAGTAGATTTGTTAAAGCTTGTTTTTTAAGATTTCATATATAAATTAAAAAGTCATCTTTTTGAACATATGTTTTTCTTAAAATTATCTTTAGGTACGTATAATTAAAGAACTTCATCTTTATTTTTTTTTTTTTTTTTTTTTTTTTTGTAGGAAGCTTTATCTGAACACTTACAATAGTCAAATTTATTTAAATCTAAAATGAAATTACTGCGCTATCACTTTCAAACGAAACTCACAAAATAACATATTAAAGCGTCACATTTTCAATCTGTCACAACAAAACAAACACGCAAAATTTGGACCAGTCTATAAGCGTAATAATTCAAATGTCACTAAACTCATTGGACATGAAAAAAATCTAAGCAACACCAAAGTTCCTTCCAACAACCAATCAAACTAATTAAATCAGCAATAGAAAGTATAAATTTAATCTAGAAATTCTCATCAATTTCTTTAAACAAAAATTCTATCAAAATCAATTAGTAAATTGTATTAGATCAACCCATAATATTTGAAGTCACAAAATTCTCATAAACAGAGGAAGAAATTAATATATACTCTATCTGTACCATAAACTTTATCTGCTAATATATGAAAATTTTGTTACAAAATTTTCAAAACTTAAGCAAAAGTTGCAAAAAGAAAAATGTTCAAACTGATTTTTACTCTCGAGTTTCTTGTAAAAGAAAATGTATTCCCCTAGAAAAAAAAAAATTCGGTTAGTTAAACTCATGCCAGTTATTTTGCGTACGTATGTATATGTATGAAATAAGTACTTATTCACAAACTTGTATAAAGTTACACAATACAATCATTTTTTGTAGATGTATAAGTATGAGTTAATGTGTATGAAAATGTTGTTTTATTTTGTTTTAAAGTTTCTTTAAACACACTTTTTGTATACATTAGCACGTAAAGGATTTCTTTAGTTACACAGATACACACACACATTAATGTTAAACTTTATTCTTAACGTTTGTTTTTCTATTTCGTCGTTGTTGTGGCGTAAGTTTAACTTCTCTATTTACAAATGACGCTAATGGAAGTGCTGATGTAAAGTAAATATATGTAACTTAAATTTAAGTTGTGTACAAAACGTATTTTCATTATTTTCTTTAGATTTTTTTTCTGGTACTTTTGTTTTGTTAGAACTACTAACAAAGCACTTGATGCAGATACAAATTTTGGGAAAAGAATACAACTATTCGTATAAGAGATTGCTAGGAACAAATGTACATTGTTTTCGGAATTTTATAATTTTTTGTTTCTTACTTGTTGCTGTTTGCAAGTAGTTTGGGAATTCCTCGTTTAAGCACTTAAAGAAATAAATGAAAGGAAAGAAGAGATCTATATCTTCGATAAGTCTAAAGTAGACCAAAGACGAGACTGTAGTCTAATTTGTAGTCGAATCTATATTCTAATCTTTAGTTAAGTCTAAACTCTAGGTTATAGTCTAGTCTATAGTCATGTCTATAAACTCGTTTATAGTCTTGTTTATAGACTCGTCTATAGTAAGATCTATAATCTACAGAAATGCCACGACCGTACCAGGTACATTTGATGGAGTTATAGTGGACTACTAGATAATAGCTTGCTACCACTAGGCCCAATAAAAAAGTTTATAGCCTAGTCTATTGTCCAGTCTATAGTCTAGTCTATAGTCTAATCTGTAGTCTAGTCTATAACCTACAGCCACTTTATAGTCTAGTCTATAATCTAGTCTACAATCTAGTCTATAGTCTACTCTATACAGTAGTCTATAGTATAGTCTAGTCTATAGTCTAGTCTATAGTCTAGTCTATAGTCTAGTCTATAGTCTAGTCTATAGTCTAGTCTATAGTCTAGTCTATAGTCTAGTCTATAGTCTAGTCTATAGTCTAGTCTATAGTCTAGTCTATAGTCTAGTCTATAGTCTAGTCTATAGTCTAGTCTATAGTCTAGTCTATAGTCTAGTCTATAGTCTAGTCTATAGTCTAGTCTATAGTCTAGTCTATAGTCTAGTCTATAGTCTAGTCTATAGTCTAGTCTATAGTCTAGTCTATAGTCTAGTCTATAGTCTAGTCTATAGTCTAGTCTATAGTCTAGTCTATAGTCTAGTCTATAGTCTAGTCTATAGTCTAGTCTATAGTCTAGTCTATAGTCTAGTCTATAGTCTAGTCTATAGTCTAGTCTATAGTCTAGTCTATAGTCTAGTCTATAGTCTAGTCTATAGTCTAGTCTATAGTCTAGTCTATAGTCTAGTCTATAGTCTAGTCTATAGTCTAGTCTATAGTCTAGTCTATAGTCTAGTCTATAGTCTAGTCTATAGTCTAGTCTATAGTCTAGTCTATAGTCTAGTCTATAGTCTAGTCTATAGTCTAGTCTATAGTCTAGTCTATAGTCTAGTCTATAGTCTAGTCTATAGTCTAGTCTATAGTCTAGTCTATAGTCTAGTCTATAGTCTAGTCTATAGTCTAGTCTATAGTCTAGTCTATAGTCTAGTCTATAGTCTAGTCTATAGTCTAGTCTATAGTCTAGTCTATAGTCTAGTCTATAGTCTAGTCTATAGTCTAGTCTATAGTCTGGTCTAGTGGAGAAAAAATTAATGAATATATTTTTTGGGGAAAAAATAATATATGAAATTTTTTCATTTCAAAATGTTTTTTCTTAAATTTATGTACATAAACAACTAATAAAATAGTATTAAAATACAAAAGATTCATAGATTTTTTATAACATTTTAATTTACTTAAAAAAATTAATATTATTTTAATAACTTTGTTTTATTAAAGTGTATATCAAATTGGAAAATCCTCTCATATTCATTCTCTTTTTTATATCCTTTTGAAATTTTTCATACAATACTTACGCATACAATGTGAGTAATATTTTTTAACATTATGATTTTCCTTTTTTGCATTTTACTGCTAATGTATGAAAGTGAAACAACCCACTAGGAGTAGTAGTGGTACATAGTTTCCATTACATGAAATTTTATGGGTTTTAAACTATAAATAACAATTAGTGGCTAAAAAAAAATAACTCGGAAATTGTTATAAAAAACAGATAGAAAGATATAAAAATATGTATGTTTGTATATATGTATGTATTTATATATATATATGAATGTATGTATATATGTATGTATTTATATGAATGAAATGAATTCAACAGAAACAAGCTACTCTACATATTCAGAGAAAATATTTGCACAAATTTACGAAAATGTAGGTCATTTAAATAGACACATTTAACACAATGAATTCATTTTTTTAAACAATAAAAATAATTTAAGGGATAAAATCTACCAAAGGAAATTTAAAAGAGAAATCTTAAAGAAATTTTGACAAGGAAATTGCCACAGAACATGTTAAATAGTGTTAAGTAAATTAAGTTAAAAATTCTATAAATTTACTCTGAGGCATCATACCTATTAAAAATCTAATATATATATATATATATATATATATATATATATAATCTTAAATACCTCCGTATAAAAACTGAAGATTTAAATTTACTTGTCACAACGAACTAAGAATAAACATATATATATGTATATATGTATGTATATATGTATGTATATATGTATGTATGTATATATGTATGTATGTATATAGCATTATAACTTTAACGTAAATTTCTTACTATTTAGTTAATTTCTATAACTATTTTAGTATCTGAAACTTTTTCTTCTTTAAAAAGTATAACTAAAATATTAAAACAATTTCTTAAATATCTGCAAAAGCAATTCTTTTAAAACTAAAACTTTATTTTATTCATTCCTTCAGCAACTCAAAAAAAATAAGCTTTTCTCAATTTTTGTTAAATTGTTTTCGCTTTAAAAAATTTAGCAATTTATTATCGTTCTAATTTCTAACACTATATATTATAAATTTATCTGTAAAAAAAAACTTCTTTTACCTCTTACCAAATATTTGCCTTTTATTTTTCCTACTCCTGTAGGTTATTGGAAATGAGTATTTTGTTTTCTAATATATTTTTAAGCTTTTTCATTGCTGTTCGCAAGTAATTAGTATAAGTGCACATATAGACACAAATAGCTGTTGTATAAACATTTAAAGTTATTAAAACTTTTAATGAAAATTGTCAGCAGAATACTGAACTGAAAAATAAACTTCTTTTAAGTTTTTATCCTTCAACTTCTTATAGTTCACCTAAGAGGTGTTGTTGACGTTGCTGCTTGTTGACAATCGTATGTTTATACGTGTCTGTATACGAAAATGTCTTCGTAAACTATAATTGCAAAAGCAAATAACCAGATAGCACCTGACAAGAAATACTCAAGAAATATAAACTTAAATTGAGATTCTAGTTAAATAAATAGAGATGCTGAAAGGAAAAAGAGCTGAAAACAAATTTTAAAATAATGACTAATGGTGGAAATAAAATGCAACTTCGACGCGCGGCCTCATCTTACAAATTTTAAAATTTTCTATTGCAAATTTCAAATGATAATTTTGAAACGTACATTAGCATTCCACTATAAACTAGAGACTAGACCAAAGACTAAACTAGATATCAGACAAAAAAAAATTGACTAGAGACTAAACAGGAAACTAGACTAAATACTAAATTATAAAATATATAACAATAAACTATAGAATTGATCAGAGAAAAAAATAAACTATAGTCAAGAACATAGGCTAGAGTATAGACTGGAGTACAGACTAGGCTATATAATAGACTATAAAATATACTTTAGTTCAAACTGTAGACTAGACTAAAGAATAAATTATAGTCTAGGCTGTATATTATACTTTAGAGAAAATCATTATATTATAGTTCAGACTATAAACCATACGAAGTTCAAACTACAGATTATACCATGGTACAGACTAAACTATAATTCAAACTATAGTCTGTACTATAGACTACGCTTCATATTATAGATAAAATTATAGACCAAATTGTAGACTCAACTACAGACTAGTTAGGTTATATAATGTATAGTTAGGTTATATAATGTACTATAGAATATATTATATATCAGACTAAAGACTAGACAATATTTTAGACTTTAGGCACGACTACATTTTAAATAGTTTAGGCTATAAACTATAATGCAAATTATGAAATATAATATGAACTATGCTATTGTTCTGACTATAGACTATGCTATAATCCAGACTATAAGCCGAATCATAGACTTTACTATATTCCAGATTATAGAATATAATATAGACTATGCTATAGTCCATACTATATACTATGTTATAGTCTTAACTATAGACTATGATATAGTCCTTTTATATAATATGCTATAGTCCAAAATATAAGCTATTCTATAGTCCAGACTATGTTATAGTCCAGAATTATAACTACTAGGGGTTTTCTCTTTCTTCGTCTATCAGTTTTTTCTGTTATATATAAAGGAATCACAATAGACCGAATGGTCTCTTGGTGTAGGCGTGAAGACGCTGACCTTTTTAACCTAACCTAACCTATAGTCCTAGAATATAGACTATGTTACATAGTTAAGACTATAGACAATAATTCAAACTATAGACCATACAATAGTCCAGATTATAGATTATAATATAGACTATGCTATAGTCCAGACTATAGACTATGTTATAGTCCGGACTATAGACTATGATATAGTCCAGTCTATACATTATGCTACAGTCCAGACTATGTTATAATCCAGAATATAGACTACGATATAGTCCAGAATATAAACTATGCTATTATCCAGTCTATAGACTATGCTATAGTCCAAACTACAGACTATGTTATAGTCCAGAATATAGACTACGCTATAGTTCAGACTATAAATTATGCTATTGTTCAGACTATAGACTATGCTTTAGTCCTAGACTATAGACTATACCATAGTCCAGACTATAAACTATGCTATATAGTTAAGACTATAGACTATAATCTAAACAATAGACTATGCTATAATCCTTACTATAGACCGTATTATATTCCAAACTATAGACTATGCTTTAGTCGAGACTATAGACTATACTATATTCCACACTACAGAATATGCTATATTCCAAATTATAGAATATGCTATAGTCCAAATTATAAAATATGCTATAGTCCAGGCTATAGACTATGCTCTAGTCCAAATTACAGATTGTGCTATAATCCAAACTATAGACTATGCTATAGTCCTTAATATGGACTATGTTATAGTTTTGACTATAGATTATGCTATAGTTCTTACTGTAGAAAATTTTCCTTTCACTTAAGAATTTCTTAAAAACAACATTGAAAAAAACCATTAGTTGCAACAAAAAAGAACCCTCAAAACCAAAAACCAATACAAAATTTATTTGTTTTGTACATGGAATACATAGTCAATAAAAAACAGTAAAAAAAACAAATAAACTTGGCATTTGTCCAAAATAATGTAAGCGAATATCGTTAACCTACAAAATTCTAAGCAAGTTTTTCAATTTAATTTGTACAATAAAAAAGAAGAAAAACAACAAACTAACTATATAAAAGATGTTGAAGAAGTATCTATTTACTGTCATACTTATTTTACTTTGATTTAAAAGTATGACAAAAAATATTTTTGTTTTTTTTTAATTTCTTGGAAGTCTGTGTTTTAGAAAAAAAATCGAGATTTTTTTAAGCTCTTCTTCTTTACCAATTACAGAAGTTTTGTAAGAATCTAAAAAGAAGCAAATGAAGAAAAATTAATGATGAACTATAGTTACATAATAAATTAGTTGAGTTATACTGGCAATGAAAAGAAAACTTTAAATGATTTTGGCAGGGGGAATTAGATACTAACAAGAATAATTCTTAGTATTAAATACAGTCGTAGGATATTAACAAATAAGTGTTTCCTCTTATATGTTTTCAACAATCTTTATTCCAATTCTTTTGATTTTGTTGCCAGTGTAAACCCTCTTCTATATAGTAGATTTGTAAGTTTTGAAGTCAATGCCAACATTTTTTTTTTTTTTTGTGTTTATAAGCAATAAAAAATATAAAACACGCCATGATGAGTGAGTGATATGATGTGATTGTAATTTTATAAATGTGGATGTGAACTGAGTGGAATGAATGAAGAACTTTGAGACTGGTACAGATATTGGTTGCTTGCAATTACAAAACTGGCTCTAAAATAAAATTTTCAGCTGTTATAGCAACCAAAAAAAATGTTTTTTTTTCTTTTTTTTTTTTTTTTTGTTAAATGCAGAATCCAAACTAGAAAATAAAAACAAAACAAGATGATACAATCTTTTTTTTTTTTTTTTTTTGGAATTTCAACCAAAGGCCTTTTACTTTTTTTGCAATAAAACTTCAAGTAATTCTACATATACATATATATATTTTTGTATTTAGGAATGTAGTATGTATAAAATTAGGTAATATTTGACAAATAAAGGAATGCAAGTCTACTTACAAGAGTCGCTTCTTTACTTAATTTTTGATTTGAATATACATTCATATATATGTAACTTGAAAACTATAACCAGCTAGTTTAGAAATATATACATTCATATATTTTGATGTTGGCATTTTTTCACATTATGAATTTTTGCAAATATTTTTTTTCTCATTTTTTTTTTTTTTCTTATTCCAACTTACATTGCTTAAGATTAATTGTATTTTTTTTTACATCAAAAATATATTGCCAAACATTACATCTCTGTTTCGTATTTAATATAGAGACCTGCTTAGCTCTAATACATCATGGAAAAATGTTACCAAACCAACACATCACTTCAATTACCCACCACCACGAAACCAAGTTTGCAGTAACAACGTTAGGCTTTAGTTTTACTTTAATATGAGGAAGCTGCACAAATTATAAATTATACACTTATTAGTGGCAAAAGTTAGCCAAACTCTTGTAGTTGGTAAATTGAAATGTGCCATCATCACCATCTTCTCTTCTTCTGTTTGGAAAACGTTTAAATTGTTTATTCATTCAGTTTTTTTATTTAATAGCAGTGGGTCGATTGAATCACTTTTTGCCACTGTCATAAGCGTTAAATCGAGAATGGCTTTAAATTATGTCTTTCAATTATTGTTTCTTTTTTGGGAGGTTTAGATAAAGATGCCAGTGAAACAGTGAATCAATAGCAGTAAAAGGTGTGTTTTGGTTTTTTTCTTCTTTCAAAGTTTTACAAAACCGATTAAAATATTCCCCCCAAAAAAGTGAAAGAAATGGAGTAGATAATTAGGAAGAACATGCTGAAAAATATCATTAATACGCACGAATTGATTATAGAATTATTATACGGTATAAAAGTTCAAAGAAAAAGTATGTATTCTAAATCGCTGTGATTTTCTTCACTTTTTTTTCGAGGTCCTTTTGTTTGGTCAATAATTTCATCGTTGGAGCTGAACCTCTTTCCACCGAGCCATTTCTTTAGTTTTGGAAATAGGAAGTAGTCACAAGGGGCTAAATCCGGAGAATATGGCGGATGAAGTACAAATTCGTAGCCCAATTCATAGAGTTTTGCCATTGAAACTGCACACATGTGCACCCGTGCATTATCTTGATGAAAAAGAACTTTTTTCTTGGCCATATGAGGTCGCTTTCTTTTTAAATCCTCATTAAATCGGCCCAAATATTTAGCATAATACTCGGCGTTTATTGTTTTTCCCACGTGCATCCCAAAAAACTGTTGCTATCACCTTATTGGCCGACAAACTTACCTTGGCCTTCTTCGGAGCAGGTTCACCCGGAGAAACTCATTGTTTAGACCGCTGCTTGGTCTCCGGAGTACAGAAATGGATCCATGTTTCATCCACAGTTACAAAACGCCGCAAAAAGTCATTCGAATTGCGGTTAAACAACTCGAAACAATCCTTTGAAGTTGGCACACGTTTACGTTTATGGTCAATTGAGAGCAAACGCGGCACCCATCTGGCAGACAACTTTCTTAAACCCAGCTGATCGAAGCCACTGCCATATAAAATGCCTATGACATCAACAATCTCACGGACTTTTACTCTTTGGTCGGCCAACACCATATCGTGGATTTTTTCGACATTTTCGGGTGTATTGACCTCAATTGGCCGTCCAGAACGTTCAGCGTAATTTGTACTTGTGCGACCACAACGAAAGTCAGTAAACCACTTTTTTACCACTGAAATCGATGATGCAGAGTCCCCATAGTATTTATCGAGCTTTTCCTTGGTTTAATTGATAGTTTTTTTTCGCAAAAAATAATGTTAAATGAGACCTCGAAATTAAATTTTTTCCATTTTTAGAAAAATATGTTTTGAACAGCTGTTCTCATCCGCCTATTCTGATAAAGATTCACATGAACTTTCCAATTATCCATATCCAATTCCAGCTGCAACCCTTATAAATTGTCCAACATTAGATAAATCGATGGTACTGAGAGCTGTACAGAATCTAAAATATTCTGATAAATGTGGACCTGATGGTGTTCCAAGCTGTGTTCTTATAAAATGTTTACATTCTCTTATATCTCCAATAACATACTTATTCAACATATCAATATTTAGTGGTTACTTTCCTGAAGTTTGGAGGAAATCTTATATTATACCTTTGTTTAAATCCGGTAGCAGATCCAACATTTCCAATTATAGAGGTATTGCTAAATTAAGTGTTATTCCAAAACTTTTCGAAAAGATAGTTACTGAAATCCTTTCGCATCAAGTTGTATGTTATCTTTCGCCATTTCAGCATGGATTTAAAAAAGGATGTTCCATTACTACTAACCTTTTGGAGTTCACAACCTCAGTTATAACCGCATTTGATTCCGGTTTACAGACAGACGTAATATACACAGATTTCAGTAAAGCCTTCGATAAAGTAAATCACGATCTCCTACTGTTCAAATTGGATAAGCTCGGATTTTCTCCTGTTTTCCTTAAATGGATCTCCACATATCTTAAAAATAGATGCCAATGTGTATTATTCAGAGAATGTACATCAAAAACCATTCCTGTTTTATCTGGTGTTCCACAAGGTAGTCATCTCGGCCCCTTACTATTCCTAATATTTATAAATGATCTTCCAGCTTGCATTAGGAATTCTAAAATATTAATGTATGCTGATGATGTAAAGCTGTTCCATAGCTTTAACTATTCCTATCAATGTTCCTTACTCCAATCAGATCTTGACAATCTTTATGATTGGTGTATGATGAATCTAATGGATCTGAATTTAAAAAAGTGTAAACACATGATGTTCTATAGAAGAAGTCCAGTACTCTGTAGATACACAATAAATGAATATCAACTTGATCTAGTCGAAGAATTTCTTGATCTGGGTGTGTTGCTTGATTGTAAACTATCCTTTAACTCCCACGTTTCACAAATCGTTAATAAGGCAAAAGGAGTTCTAGGTTTCCTCAAGCGCTGGGGAAGAGAGTTTAATGATCCTTATGTTTCCAAGCAATTATTCATATCTCTTGTAAGACCAATCCTGGAATATGCTTCCGTGGTCTGGGATCCTCAATACGAAGTTCATATAAAGAAAATTGAATCGGTCCAGAAACAATTTCTCTTATTTTGTCTTCGTAATCTTCCATGGAATCCTAATATTAATTTACCATCATATGAAAGTCGATTACAGCTTATTGATCTCCCTACTCTTGAAAGTAGGAGAAAATATATGAATATTTCATTTGTAATTAATTTAGTAAACGGTTCAATTAATTCTGAGTTCCTGCTTCGTAAGATCGAATTCGTAATCCCAAATCGTCCAACTAGAAATTATACTCCTTTAAAAATAAAATATTTTCGAACCAATTATGCCAACTTTGATCCCATGAGACGTATGTGCAATCAATTCAACAGTTTCTATCCATATATTGATCTCTCATTAAATCCAATCCGCATTAAGAGGAGTATTTTTAACTTAGTTAAATAATAAGTTTTTGTTATTGAATAATTATGAAAATATTTTATTGTTAATAGCTTTAAGAATAATATATATGCTAGCCTGTAAGAAATTGTAATTTCATTGGCTATTAAATAAATAAATAAATAAAAATAAATAAAAGCTGAAAAATAAATAAATAAATAAAATAAACGCAAAGTAAATGACGACACTTGCTCAAAATTTGACAGTAGTCTTATAACAGGTGGTACTTGATGAGAATGGTATTGCATTTCATATAACTAGGAGGGAAGTTCGAAAAGTCACAGACTTATTTATCTCGTAGCTTTTATCATTTATGTACATCAGTATGTTTATATTGTATTATTACAGACAACAATGTTGCTAAACATTTGAAAAAATAAATTATATAAAATGGTTAGAATTTTTAAACATTTTCTTCAGCAACATATAGTCAAACAGTTCTATAAAAAATTTAATTAAATTATAATGAAATTAAATTAGAATGTGTGAGTTATGGTATTTAGACAAATATTTTACCTTTTAAGGTTAGCAATAACTACACAGCAATAATTTTGCTGATAAATTGGAAAAAAATTTATTAGCAAATACTTTTCTTGTATTTTTTTTTTTTATTAAAAATCAAAAATGTTGCAAATTTTTACAGAAAATAAGTTTTTATTATATTTTATAATAAAACAAATTAATTTGAACATGTTCCTTAATTTTGTGACCAATCAACAGGGCAATCAAAAATATGTAAAATTATATTTCTTCTTGGGCTTCCAATGAACCAAACTGTTAGTTATTTATCCGTTTCAGGCGATTTTAAGAATTTTGTCACTGATTTATTACAGCATATTTTGGACATAACAGCATGTGTTCGCATATTTTTAACTTAGCAGCATATTTTCATAGAAAATCCTTATTTCAGAGCATATTTCAGCAATTTAAATCGGATATTTTTGCATATTTTATACTTAAGAGCATAATTTTGCATTATTACATTAAAAAGCATAATTTTTTATATTTTACGCTTAAAACAAAATTTTGAAACTTTTTGCAGGCAATAAAATTTGCTAGATAATTTTTCACTAGTGAAATTTTCGTTTTACTTTCACATACGTTTTTCATATCCCAATCCCTAATAATTTTCATCTTATAAATTGATAGAAATTTTAAAATTTCCTGATAAAATGTATTAGCTTTAAATGTTTTTAGGTGTAAAAAGAAAATATTTTTTAGCAATTATTAATAAAAATCAAAATATTTTTAGTATGAATATAAGGTAATTTAAAATTTAACTAGAAAAAAATAAAATTAATAAAAAAATAATCGATTTAACGATGTCCGTCCGTGCGTAGGTAATCCTTATGAAAAAACTACAGATCACAATCTAAAAAATATATTGCTGAAATTTGGCACGTATTATTATTTTGGGAAGGAGCCTATTGCAATTTATTATGAGCGGCCCTTTATTTTACTTATTCCCAAAAACAAATGCTTCCAGAATAGGGTATTAACACTCATAAACGTCTTAAAAATTTAAAAAATGTCTGTGAAATCCGAAAGTTTTATATAACCAAACAAAAACAGAACTGAAAAGTCATGATTCTTATTATAGGAAAGAACTTAGTGCTGAAAAAAAGCTGCAGGAGTTCTTTTTTTAACCCATAGTTGTCATTGGTGGGATGTTCTTTTTTTTATTATTCTTGTTCATTTTTTTGAAGTTCTTCTCTTAAAGCTATGTTTATACAATCTTTTAAAAGATACTATTTTAGTTTTGTTAAGGATAAAAAAATCTTTAAAATTGGTAAAATTTTAATTTTCTTAGAAATTATTGAGTTTTTTCGAGTAAAAAATAAGTGAAAACTAACACTTTATTGGAAGCAATTATTAATATCTTAAAAAAAATACAAAATATGCACTTAGTTCCACTTTGAAGTAGTGAAAATGTTCATTTTTTGAAGCACTTGCTCATTTTATGCTGGAAAGTGATAAATTTCTTGAGGATCGGTCCATAATGGACCACAGCTCCTATTAAAAGATAATTTCGAAAAATCTACTTAAAGTGTGTACATCCTATCAAAATTATATTTGTTCGTGAAAATAGAATAAACTGTATATTTATAAGTTGAAATCACAGTGACTAATTTTATGATGTTCGGTCTATAATTGATCATAGCTTCCATATAAGACCCCCTTATGAAAATCGCTTTAAAGAGCACAAATCTCATATGTATAAATATCAGTAACAAGATAATATTGCACGTATACATATTTTTTAAAAATATAAATCACAATTCCTAATTTCATAAGAATTGATCCACTATTAACGCAGGTCCCATATAAGGTTCCATATAAGAAAATTATAGTCGGCCAAATTCAACACAAAAATTGTAAAATCTAAAAAACCGGGTTAATATTGTAATAATTTCGAACACGTTTTTATACCCTACACCACCATAAGTGGTAGGGGTATTATGCGTTTGTGCTGATGTTTGTAACGCATAGAAAAAGTGGGTATTGCATACCCACAAAGTACAGGTCGCAATTTTAAAGATAATTCAATGAAATTTGGCACGTGTGACTTTTACGATGCATGTACGAAGCCTATTGAAATTGGTTGTGATTGGTCCATTATTTCACCTAGCCCCATACAAATGTGCCCCGGAATAGAGTTTAAACGCTCAAAAAATGCCTTAAAAATAAGAATATTTTAGTGAAATTTATTAATTCGGTGCAAAGAAGTTCTGCACAAGTCTCAATCTTTGTACCAAATTTTATGAAAATCGGTCCACAATTAACCATAGCTCCCATATAAACCCACTTCCAGAAATCGCCCTAAAGTGCTTGAAATCATTTAGATGTTAGTATCAACACATTGTTCTGCATTTGTATATTTTATTTTACATTTTGTAAAATTGGCCACATGTGAAATATAAGTCCCCTTCCCGAATTTTTATGTTCATACACAATGAATACAAAGGATATCCGACCGACTATATCTTTCTTTCTCGTTTTTAAACAAATTTGTACCTAATATAATTTTTATTATTTTAAAAATTGTGCAAAAATTATTTTAAAAAATAATTTATCAGTGCAACTCAGCTAGTAGTGATAATATTGTGAGTCATTTAAATGTGGTGGTAGTTCTTCATAAGATTAGTAAATGTGTGCTATTATAATTGAAGTTTGAAATTTTGAGATTTTTTTTCAATTTTAAATAAATTTTGGGCCCCTCGAGAAATTGATTCACGCCAATCCATTTTAAACACTGAAGTGTTGCTTTTATTTGTTCAAAGAGCTATAAATTTGCCAAGAAAAAATCTGTAAGAAAAAAAAAATTGCCTGAATAATTCCAACAATAAATGAAAGGGTACCAATAGTCCACCAAATTACCAAAGGGTTTTTCAAAGTTAATTCGAATTTCGATTTTATGGCATCTTGAAATTTGAATTTTCCGGAGCCCTTTTTTTCATTTTATTGGAAATAAAAATAATTTATTTAAACTATTTAATCAAATGCAGTTTATTATGCTAGATTTTTACTGGATGCCACACCCTTTTTATGCGCACCTTTTTATGCAAGAATATTGTTCACTTTATTTGGCTTCAACTTACACTGTACCAAATTTCATATTGAAGAAAAATTTTAACGAAAGAAATATTTAAATTAATAGATTTTTTCTTCAAATCAATATAATTTTTCTTCAAATAAAAATTTAATATTTTGAATAAAATTTCTTAAAAAAATAACGTAAAATCTGTTAAATATATTAAATTAACGAAAATTTAGTCAAACCAAGAATGACGCTTAGTAAGTAAAACAACACACAATTTTATTCAATAAAAATAAAATAAAATCCTCAAAAGAAGTTAATTGGACTAAATTATTTGTTAATTTAATTATCTTTTTTTCAGTTTTAAAATGAACTAATATATTTTAATCAATTTGAATTAAATTCTTCAACCTGACCAATTAAACTAAAATTTTGTAGGACCAATGCTATGTTCAGACTAGTCAAATATTTGATGAAAAAGACGTAACCACTAAATAAAATAAATATTAATTTCTTCTTGCAATTTGGAGAATGTTTTTTCTTATCGTAAATTACACATTACGTTTAATTAAATTTCGTTCTACGCTGTTTTATCTTACAAACCATTTGCAAGATCAAACAAAGGCAAACGATTTTTATATAAAACTAGTGGTCACGCAATTTTGATCAAATATTTGACAAATGTGAACGTAGCTTAAGTAAATTAAAATAGTCAAATTTAACTAAATTTCTTTAGTACGAACAAAATATATATTTAATTTGACTAAAATTTAAGAAAATTTTTTAAAATTAACTATCTTATTTTAGCCAAATTGAACAAAATTCTTCAATTTGACTAAATATCTTTCAATTTAAAAGCTTGTAGAGTTCAAAATATTTCATTGAAATTCCTTAATTTGACTAAATATCTTTCATTGAAATTAACTAATTAATTTTAATCGAATTGAAGAAATTTCTTCAATAAAAAAAACACAGAAGATCAGTTGATCAATGTCTATAATATATTCTTATTTCTGTTTTGTGTTTAAATATTAGTATATGTACTTACATAAATACTCGAATAATAAATTAATGGTGAATAATAATTATCAATTTGTGTCGTATCAGGTATATATATATATATATATATATATATATAAAATTAATATATTATTAACATATGTACCTATGTATATTTTAATTTCTGGTAAGAATGAAATGAAATTTTTAATAAGTGTATATCTTTCATGTACACAGATCAATATCGTTACCCAAATTCTGGATGTTTCCATACGAATTGTGAGGCATTTCCGTCAAAAATTACTATTCATTATTTAATTACTAATTATAAAATAACAGATTTTCTTATTTTTTAAATAATTCTTCTTTTAAAATATTTTAGATGGTCGTTGCTTTGGTTTACTTCACCTTAGTCATAGCTATTAGTCATATAATCACTTATAAACAAAACCTACATGTTAGTTCTACAACTAGTTCGCATGAGAATACTCTGTACTCATTCTACGTTACGATCAATGATTTTTGTTCGAAATTGTCACCTTCAGAACTAGTTCTAGTTTTTGATTGAGTTTTTTTTTATTCTGAAGAGCCATTTCGTAAATGTCACTTTTTAAATCACTTTAAATATCATACTTTATTTTTATTTTTTTTTTATCTTTTTTTTTTTTTTTGAAGTTTTTAAACCAGTTCTAGAAAGTCATTTGGGAACCAGTCATTTGTTCAGAGAATTAGTTCTTAAGCACTACTTCCCAAAAACATTCTTTAAAACCAATTTATAATCACAATAATGTTCTACTTTATGAGTTCCAGAATTGTTTGCGATCCCACTAGTTCTAAGGATGTTGTTAAAGATTCTGAAGTGATTTTGATTACATCAGTTCTAGAACTAATGATTTTAATACAAGCTCTAAAATTTTTCCTGGTTTTTTTATATATCTAATATATTTTTAGTGCAACAGATATTATTAAAGTTTTTAATATATCTTGTTTTATTTTTGATTAAATAGTCATTTATATGTTAATGCAATATTTACTGAAACAATTTATACAACAATACATGCTTATAACCATAAGACATAGTTTTTATTAGTTGAACAAAATAATTCAATAATATATAAACTATTTTTTCCTGCTTGGGCTTAGCAGGTATTTCAAAATTGATAAAATTTTTTTAAACTTAATAAAATTTAATAGTTAAAATGAATAAACATTCTTCAATTTGTTGAAAAAAATAGTAAATTTGAATAAATTATTTATTCAATTCAACTAAAGTTTAATAGAATTAAATAAAATAGTGTAGTGAAATTGAATAAAAATTATTCAATTTGAAGAAACAATTTAGTTAGTTTGGATAATATTTTATTCAGTTTGACAAAAAAAAATTCAAATTAACAACCTTTGAATTATTTAATTCAATTAACCATATTGACGATTTTTCACCAATTTAACTAATTTATGAAAAATTAATTAAAATTTCTGTTGAATTGACTGATGATTGTGTTGGCTGACATTTAACCTACTTTTCTTTAATTCAACACCTTGAAGGAACTACTGACTGACGCTTTTTTTAAAAAAGGCTGCTTTGCTTCTCAGTAAGCAAATTTAAAAATTTATCAAAATTTGTGGTGGTAACAAAATATTACACTATAATAAATGTGGGCGAAAAATAGGCATGGCAACCATATAGATTAAATTTTATAATATGCAATATTTCCTATTCTTCGTGTATGTCAAATTTTATGTAAATTGGCTTAGTGGCATTAAGAATGTAGCAAAATTAATTTTTACTGAAAGTGGGCTAAAAAATGCTCGTGGCATACAACTTATATTTTAAACCATAGTTTTCGCCACTAAATACTTGATATATGTGCTAAATTTGTGTTCCATTTAGATTAATATTATATCTTATATTTCCTTTCGGAGGATGCATTTAATGATATAATTATATACATAAATGCAAAATATCAAATAATTAAGCAGATATTGCTAACAATCTTGTTATGAAAAGTGGGCATAAGAGCATTTAATAAAAATATTACACAATATCTAAGAAAAGCTTTCTACACTATAAAATAATAAATACCTATAAATATATTGAAATTTATTGATAAATGAAAAAAGTGCTACAATATATTGGAAATTTAAGAGTTGCAAAATCCTTTGGAGATTTTATTAATCTGAGGCAATATTTGATGAACCAAAATTTGTCGTGTATATTGTATTCAATGCTAATACATTATACCAGGAAACTACAAAATTTCAATATTTTTTATAAGATGAAAAAAATTGAGGAATTACATTTGAAAATCGTATTTGATAGTAAAAAATAAAAATGATCCAATAGTAAATTATATAAACAAATTATCTTTTGTAGTGCAAAATATGCAAAATTTAGCTCTTAAGTGTAATATATGAAATTTTATATACATTATTATAAAATATATAAAATTATGATTTAAATTGCTAAAACATGATTCAATGAAAAGATTTTTCCTGAAAATATGACAAAAAATTCTGTTAAGCTCAAAATATGCTGCGAAAAATTAATGAAGAATTCTTCAAATTTTCTAAAACGTAAAAATAATTAAAACTTTATTATGATCAGATTTTTCGTTGCCCTGGTGATAATAATATTATTTCAGTTTTTCCATTTAATTTCTCTAATTGTTAAATGTTAGTTACACAATTTTCCTCTCAGTTTACTTATATAATATTATAAGCTGTAAACCATAACTAGTTCTCACACATCAAAAAAAAATATATATCTACAATAAACAAAAAAAAATTGGGATTAACCTAAATTTTGTTGCATGTAAGTATTTCAACTCTTTACCACTGTACTGATTTGGAATTTTGCCTGGTAACTTATTGGCGCCTTCATGTTTGTTTCTTTGTATATTTTCTTTCACTTATTGGCCTTCAGTTGTATAATACTCAAACAAATGATGATGATATTTTTTTGATTATAATACAAATTTATAATCTCAATGTATTAAAATCCCAAAAAAAATTACTACTAAAATGCGGCACGAACATGATTGAATCTAATAAAAAATCAACGAAAAACTATTTTTTTTTTTTTTAATTTAAAGATGTTGCTTTCTTGTAATAAATTTAATGAAAACTCCTTTTGTAGCTCTAATGGCATAATGTCATTACGATGAATGATGCGATGTGAATTCAAAACATTCACGGAAAATCAACAACAGTAACTTAGTTGCAATAACATGAAGAAGAAGAAAAACCAAAATGCAACCAGTTCATGTAGCAGAGTAGTTTTAATAGCATGAAATAAAAAAGTAAAAGTGAATAAATTTTTTAACACAATAAATAAATACAAATAAATAAAAAATGGTATAAAATGACAGACAAACTGACTGACATCTTCTACATTCAATTTATAAGAGCTAAGGAGGAAAAAAAAAAGATGTATGAAAATACCTAAGTAGAGTTATGTAAGTTACATAGATACCAGTTATTTGGATTGTTTTAAAGATTACATAATTTTTGTAAGATACATTTAATTAGAATTTAGTTGAAATATTTCTTAATAAAAAACTATTAATTATTATGAAAAATTAAAGGAATATTTTTGGGATGAATTTAAATTTAAATTTTTAATAAAAAACTATTATTTCTCAGATTAAGTTTTAATATAATATAATAATTTAATATATTATAATAATTTTTAAATACTTAAAGTATTTTTTTATAAATTTCTTAAAGTTATTCTATAAATAAATTAAAGAAATAAGTTTTAAAATTTGTTGCATTATTGCAATGACTTATTCATAATAGTTTTGTGCAACATATAAAAGGTTTTATTAAAGATTAATAAAAAAAAATTTTTAAATTGTTGTTCATAAAAGTATAAAATTTAGAAATTTTATTATTTTTGAGAACCTACTTTAACATATAGGTAAAATAGATTTTGAAGAAAATAGTAGCCCTTTCTCCAGTTTTATCATAATTTTGCAAAGTTTTGGATAAACTATTTTATAGGTTTTATTAAACATTTTTAGCAAGATGGATTTATATCTCCCGGGGAACATTTTTTAAACAGACTCATGATAATAATGATGGGTACATAAATTATAAGAATAACTATATGACTTAGTTTCAACCAATAATTGTTCCTGATTTCTGTTACATAAAATTCATAAAGTATTAAAAATGGTGTATGTAAAATTATATATAAACGCAGAGAAAAAACATGGTTATAGCATTATCACTACAACAATATTATGTTCAAATTGTTGATTTTCTTGATTTTTAAAAGCTCTGTGTTCATGATAACAATATTTTTAAAAAAGCAATAACAATATAAAAACTCTAATATGGTTAATTACAAAAAATATATAATTTTAAATATTTTTACCAGAAACAAAATTTTATTAATATGAAAAATATCTGCTGTCATTTTCTTATTCCAAAAGCATATTTTGTTTTTAAACTATGTTAATATTATTCCCATAATAATAAAAAAGATAAGTATTATATTTATTTGAAAATATAATACTTATAATTTTTACAAACTTAGTGGAAAAATTCAATACTTGTTTATTTTTAAATATATTTTGTTTTTAATGTTTGTTTGTAATTCACATTTATTTTTATATAAATAAATATAAATGGACAAAGTTTGATTATAATTGGTGTGAGTCAAACAATATAAGATATTGATTAACTACCATAAAAAGGTTAGTTAAAAAAAAAACATCTTGAATTTGAATCATATATGGTGGTTGGTTGGTTGGTTGGTTAACGTGGTAGCCCGTAATCTTACGGGCAATCAAATAGACTCGTTTGAGTCCGTTTTGATGGAACCACACTACTCGCCAGGTGAATTAGTTGTGTCGAGTCTGTAATGAGATAGAAATGTAGGGAAGAAACAATGAGAACATAAATTAATTAGACCCAGCCTGTAGCATTGAGATATTTAATGATGTCACTGAGTCTAGTGTCATATATCTCAGAGAGGTTGTCTAATTGGTGCCTTCCCAGAAATTTATGTCTGCTTGCGTTCAAGGCTGGGCATTCACATAGAAGATGAAAAACTGTTTCCTCCTTCTCGCGATTGCCACAACTACGACAATATTCATTGTAAGGGAGACCAAGTCTACTTGCATGTTTACCGATCGTCCAGTGACCTGTAAACAGTGCTATTAGTCTCGAGATGTCCTTGCGTTTGTAGCCAATGAGTTGCATTGAGCGTTTCTCGTTGTAAGTAGGCCACGTTTCTTTCGCGACTCTACATTTGTCCAGATTTCGCCATCTATTTTTCGCCTTTTCTAGAAAGTGTTTTTGGATTCTGCTTTTGACTGTTCCCAACGGGATTGCGACTAAAACCGCTAAGGAGGCATTCATAGCAGAGCCTGCCCGGGCTAATTCGTCTGCCTGTTCATTACCATAGTAGTCCCTATGCGCAGGAACCCAGATTATAGTAATGTCATACAGTCGACTTAGTCCAAGCAGTTCCTCTTTACACTGGTTGACTAGAATAGAGGTAGTTTTCGGTGATTTGAACGATAGTATTGCCGCTTGACTGTCGACAAATAAACCAATATTCCCTTGAATATTTCTATCGCGAATTAGTTTACACGCTTCCCTGACCGCTAGTATTTCCGCTTGGAATACGCTTGCCTCGTCAGGGAGTCTACATGAGTGTCTAATTCCAAGATCATCAGAGAAGACACCAGAGCCTACACCGCAGTTCATCTTTGAGCCGTCAGTGTATATCCTAGTTCTAAATTGTCCAAGAAGATTGCCCCTTCTCCATTCACTCCTGGTGGGGAATAGGACTTTAATAGTATCCCCGAAGTCCATTTGGGGAATCATATAGTCGGTAAATTTATTGAATTGCGGGGGTATTAAATTTAATATCCTCGCGTGCCCATACGTTCTTGATCTCCAGCTATTCGTCGCAGATAATCTTATCGCACTATTAACTGATGATTCAATTATGTATAGGTCTATAGGTGTTAGGTGCAATATAGTGTTCAGAGCTTCTGATGGACTAGTACGTAATGCACCTGCAATGCCAATGGAAGCGGATCTTTGTATCCCATAAAGCTGATCCACCACATACCTCTTACTAGTAGCGGTCCACCACACAAGAGATCCATATACAAGAATGGGCCGTACTATTGCAGTGTATAGCCATTTTGTCAATTTTGGACTCAGACCCCATTTTACACTGAACATCTTTCTACAGGTGTAGTATGCTACCGTAGCCTTACTAACCCTATGTCGAATGTTCAGTTTCCATGAAAGCTTAGAGTCCAAAATAATGCCCAACTATTTCGCATTGTCCGACAAGGTGAGTTCACAGTTTTCTAACCGTGGTAGTCTGAAGCTCGGAATCTTGGTCTTTGTGGTGAAAAGTACCAGCTCTGTTTTGCCCGGATTCACTCCTAGTCCACATTCTTTGGCCCAGTCACTGAGTGTAGCCAGAGCAGTTGACATGATATCACTTATCACGTTCGGAAACAGTCCTGATACTAGTATCACCACATCGTCCGCGTAAGCCACGACTTTCACTCCCTTGTCTTCCAATTTACACAGGATGGTATTAATGACAATAAGCCACAACAGCGGAGAAATCACACCCCCTTGTGGAGTTCCACGCATAACTTGCCTGGTCTTAACACTGTTGCCTAAATTCGCAATGACGATTCTTGTCTCTACCATTGACACCAGCCAGTTGGTGATATAATCATCAACTCCTAGTTCGTACAGAGCTCTCTGTATCGCCAAAGTCGTGACATTGTCAAAGGCGCCTTCAATATCCAGAAAGGTAGCCATAGCGTATTGTTTAAATTCAATGGATCGCTCGATGACCCTTACGACCTCATGAAGAGCCGTCTCCGTGGAGCGACCCTTAATGTAGGCATGTTGACTACCTGAGAGTCGGGTTGTACCCTCTAGACGCTGCCTTATATGTAAATCAATGAGTCTCTCCAGAGTTTTCAGCTGAAAAGAAGAGAGACTAATCGGACGGAAGTCCTTTGCATTCTCATGACTTCTTTTTCCGATTTTTGGAATGAACACTACCTTTACTCTCCTCCAGTTCCTGGGAACATAGTTGAGGGTTAGGCAGAGTTTAAAGATCCTATGTAGCCAGGGTATGATGTACACCTTTGCACTTTGCAGCATCCGTGGTATAATACCATCAGGCCCTGCAGATTTGTACGGAGAAAAGCTATCAATCGCCCATGAAATTTTCTCAACGGATATTATGTCATCCTCGATTCCTTGCGAGGATATGGTGGTACAAATAAATAGAGTTAGTGAACATATAATATGTCTTTTTTTGCCAATGAACACTTCTCTGTTATTTTCAATAAAAAAAATTTATAAAAATAATTTTTTTATTAATACGTTTTATTTTAATATGTGATAAGATGGAATAATATGAGAGAATAAAATAATGATATGACAAAATTGGATAAATATATGATAACATGGGATAATAATATGATAAAATGGAATAATATGAATAATCAAATAATAATGTTATAAAATCGAATCATAATATTACAATATGTTATAATAATATAACAAGATAAATTACTATTCTATTCTAATGACATCAAATCATAATCCAATAGAATGGGATAATGATGTAATAATTATATGTTCAATTATATACAAAACTAGAATCATAATATAAAAAAAACATAAAATCAGACACAATATGACAAAATGGAATCATAATAATTATTACTTATAATCATTTCCATTTTTTCGTTGTGATCATAAGTTCCAATTATAATATGTAGCTCCTAGATTATGGTCACTACAACTATATTTTTTCTTTGCGTGTAAATACATATGCATGTAGAGTATCTCTGTACATATTTAAAATTCGTAAAAGATTTCGGTGAAACAATATCCAGTAGGTTTTGAAATACAACAAAAACCCACTTTTTCAAAAGTATTTTTGCGAAAAAAAACTTTGTTTTTTTAGTTAACTTGTATAAAACCCTGCTGAATTGCAATTTCCGTTAAAGCGTAAAAATCCAAAATTATTTATGTTGGGTATAATAAAAACGCAAATATTATGAAATATATTTAGAGTGGTAATGCATAATGGACTCATATATTTATAAATAAAGCACTCAATAAACTTCATTCAATTTTTAAGGTATTTTATTTGCTATTAACAAAAAAGTACTAATGGTTTGCTACTGCAAATTGCAAAGTTTTATTTTTAATAAATTGCCTTAGGTATGTTTTCATAATTGGAAAATAATTATAATGAAATGTAACGCGTTTTATATATTAAAATATGTACTTTTTATTTCTTCTTCTTTCTAAGTTGCATTTTTAACTTCAGGCTTTGTTTCTTTTTTTCCTTTCAATTTAGTTACATTCGGTGGTACAGGGAAAGCTATTTAAAATAATAATAATAATAATAATAATAATAATAATAATAATAATAATAGTAATAGTAATAATAATTAACAAAAACAATTAATGATATATGTGGAGACTTCCACATTCTACTTGTGACAAAACTCTACTTAGAAATAAATTTTATTTTTCTCATCAAACTTACATTTTAATTTTCAGTCAAAAATTTTCAATTGAATTGTTAAGACCTGAAATATATTGTGTAAATTATATGAAAATTAAATTTTTATAAAAATAAAATTAAAATAAATTATATAGATTTAACATCTATAATTGGTGAACCCGAATAAAAGGACACTTATTATCTGATGATTCAATCTGGTTTAGGAAGCCGGTAAAAAAAAAGATCATGTCAGTAACTGCGAAATTATGAATTTTTAATAACGTCATAGCAAACAATCAACAGTGGAAAATATCCCAAGATTAAGAGTTAATAAAATCATCAGATGTCATTTTTGACATAAAATCTCGAATTTTGACTTTCTGAAATTGAGTAAAAATTTCGAGAGATTATTATCGGTACAGACAATTTTCAATATTTGGAGGTATCTACATATGTATATAATAAGGTGTCTCAATACTAGCCTGTTATCGTCCTGAAATCAAGACAATAAACTGACAACTACTAAGCGGTGTACAATGCTTTGGTTTACTTACAATGTAACGCATTGATACTTTAAATTTTAACAGAATTTCAAGTTTATTGGTGAGACCCTCATAATCCTGCTCGAATCTCTAAACGATTCAAGAACTTGGCAGAGACTTCTCAAGATATGTGAATTTTCAAAAGTTTAATTTAATATCTGTGGGCACATTTCAGTGGCATTGAATCTTCAAAAGAAAAGGCAAATGCTGTTTGAAATTTTCATCAAACAAAAGAACTACAAATCTAATTTTAAAAAATATCGGAAACGGTATATTCTTGGAGATCAAAATTGTTGTAAATCTTAAATCTTAACATGAACTTAAGTCCACGAAAATACATTCTCAATTATGTAACATTACTAAAGATGAGGGTAGTGTAGAGAATTCCACATTTTACTTGTGACAAAACTTAAAAACAAATTGTATTTCTCCCATAAAACTTATATTTTAATTTTCAGTCAAAAATTTTCAGTTGAATTGTTAAGACCTAGAATATATTTTATAAATTATATGAAAATAAAATTAAAATAAATTGTATTGTTTTAACATCTATATGTATATAAAAACAAAACAATTTCATTCATTATTCAAGTATTTTAAATTATCTCAAAATTAATTTACCAAAAATGTTCTTGTTTTACTTTGCCTTCATTAGCTGTTAAATTCTTAAAGCATTGATAACATTCACTAATAAAAATTAATATTCTTTTGTAGGAAAAAGCAAGAAATAAAAGTAAAACTAAAATATATATATTTTTTTAAATTACCGAATAAATTTGCAATATTTTGTTTATCACTAATATAAAATTGAAAGAAAATGAACAAAACATTTCCAGTAGAAAACAAAAACTGTTTAATAGTTTATATTAACTGTTTTAATATATTACGAATAAAGTTTTTTTATAAAAGGTTAGTAGAGATAAAACTGTTTAATATATATTTCGTACATTAAGCGTACAATAAGAATTTATTATTTATTTATGGTTTTAAACTTATAATCAAGTCTTTTAATTATTTTTATCTTTTTGCCTGAATTCTTTACATACTATTTAAATAAAGATAAAAATCTTTAAATAAACTAAAATATAAAGTTTATTTCTTGATATTAATCATTATCACCATATTTATTTTTATTATCTATAAGTTTTTGTCACTGTTTTATATTTTATTAAAGCAAACAAGTAAACTATATAAGTTTCTTGGCAAATTATTTTCCTTTTTAGTAGAAAATTTATCTTGTAATCTAAATATCTTTAGTAAATAAATATAAATTGAATTTTTTTTCGAAATCTATAAACATAAATACGCATCTTTACTATAAGAATAAGCCTTGATAAACTTTTGAACTAAATGAGACGTTATTAAGGATATGGAACTTAAAATGTACTAAAAGAAAAGGCTGTAGCTTTATAAAGCAAAATTCATATTTAATGTATATTAATATATGAATCCCCCTAATATTTGCTTTTACTTATACCATAAATCTTCACTTTAGCTGGATAATAAAATATAAATTTGCTACGTTCCAATTGTTTATTATTTATAAACATAAATTGCTGCTGCTCATAATAGAAAATAAAAATGTAAAAAAAAACTATAAAACAAACATGAAAAATTTTGAAAATATATAAAAAAGTAAACTCTGTATGTATTAGTTTAAATGTTCAAGATTATAAGTATCAAAAAAAAAAAAAATATATATTTAAAATAAATTTTACTTTAATATAAACAAAAAAAAAGAAAGAAAACAACAACAACACCCTCTTATAGCAAAAAAAAAACTAACACACAAATACATAGTGTTAAACAGTTTTCTATTAAAGTGTGTTGGTTTAAATACTTCTCTTTATATATTTATTTTTCTCTCTCTATATATTTCCTTTTATTATTTATAATTTCGAACTACAAACACAATTTAAGGCATTCAACTGGAAGACTGAACAGTAGAAATACAAATTTTATTTAACATCAGAGAGTTAAAAGGACATGAAAAGAAGCAAACTATATAAATAGAAATGGAAGAAACACAAAAAAAAATAGACACACAGATATTCGATTTTAGATACTACACACACACCCATAGAAAACTATTTATTCCATAGAGAGACAAGTTGTACTGTAGTAGTTTCTTTAATCTTTAGATAGTCAGCTAACAATACAGACCAACACTTAATTTTTTTCTTTTTTTTAAGTTTCCCTGCAAGTATTTAGTAAAATCTTTTTCGAAATAGCTCACTTCTTTGCCACTCTTAGAAGTGCAATAGAAGATTTCTCTCAATTTTCCAACAACAAATCTTCTAAACGTAACTTCTTTAATCACTATTAGAAGTTGTTTGGCTAACAGTTACAGTTATCCAAAAACGAAAACACTATCTTTCAATACCTTTGCTAGCATTTGGAAGATTGTTTTTTATCAATCCACATAATGTGTCTAATTTGGCACCTTAAGATGATTAATAATAGAATGTGCAAAACTACAAAAACAAAAATTTTATCATAAAATCATGATTTTGGCAATTGTTTACATTTCATAATGGGAAAAAGAACAAGCAGAAACAATATAATTTTGTTAAGTAAAAATATAAATTTTGAAGTGATTAGAATGAAAAAGTATTGACAATAACTAAAACTATTTATGTAAGCTGATAGTGAAACAAAAATTCATAAATTTTATTTATTAAAGGAAAATTAAGAAAATAAGGTAAACATTTATCATAATTTAAAAGAAATTATCAATATTTCAACTAGTTCTGGGCAAGCGAATTAATTTGGGAAAACATTTTCATTTTCTATAAAATTAAATATGTTATTAACAATTTGAGGGCCACAACATGGACAGAAAATTTTGTTTTATATTAAATTCTTAAACAAACTTAAAAAACATTTTTTAAAAATGTGGGAGTTTGACTTCCGTATGACATGCCCGCAGCAAAAGTCGCTAATTTTCAGAATAATTTTCTATAGAACAAAAAATTGAGTATATATTAAAAATTCGATTTTACAAGTCTATTCTGTGGAAGATTAAAATTTGTATATAAGGCAATCAAAATTTAGGGAATGCATCGTATTAGAGTACCTGAAAAATATTTTAGCAGAGCCTAAATTTTTGCATTTTAAATTTGAAAAGGAATTTATAATTTTTAAAATTGTATTTATAATTTTCAAAATTTTAAATTAATTTTTTTTAAAGTTTGAGAAGAATTCAAACATTGTTGTTGTTATTACATATTTTGAAGAAATTGTTTTGTTGTTGTAATGCTTGAAATGTGTGGAGTATATTGTAGTAATTTCTGGTTAAATAGTGGTATTTATTTCTGAGTTTATTGGCAAAAATGATTGAAAAAACTTTCAGGGCCAAGATGAGATTTAAATAACGATTTAAAATGGTACATCATCATTAAAATTTGTAATAATGTATGGAAATGGTTAAAAGACCATGTAATCTTTAATAAAGGGAATCCCCTTTACAAAAATTAAAACATTTGAAAGAGAAATTAAAGAAAATTTGTTATAAATATTGTTTCAAATATTTCCAAAATTTTTAGTAGTCCACTACTTGTTCAGCGAGATAGTATGATTTTAAGAATGTATATGTTTTTCTGTAGCAAAACTGACGACTTTAGAAAAAAATTAACTAAAAAAATTTTATTTATTTTAATTACATAGAAAATTCAATACAAAATTAAAATAAATAATATTGTAGTCTTGTAATATTTAGAAATCATATATTATACACGGCCCGCCACTTGAATAAAGAATCACAATTTTTTAACTTTAATTAAGCATATCTACTAAACTAAAGTTCAGAAAAAAATAATTTTTTGCACAACCAAATTTCAAGGTGTTGGCTTTAATTTCATGAAGAAATATAAAAAATATACATATTTTGTTACACTAAAATTGTGCATTTATTTAAAGACATGTATTTCTGTGGTACTATTTCGTGTGTTACTTGAATAAGGAATTCTTTTAATATTAATCAGGAAGGATATGATTTGAATTTATTTCAATATAAACGGCTAGAGAATTTTATTCAAAATGGGACTTGGTAAGGCTCTTAACAATTCTGAAAAAGAAAAAATTCTTATTTTGAAATCTCACGGTCAGCATCCGGTCCAAATAGCCAAAAACATTAATAGAGGAAAGACAGTTGTGTACAATTATTTAAATAACATGGAAAGATATGGAAAAAACATGAAAGGGCGGAAAAAAATAGCAACAAATCCAAAAGAAAGACGAAAAATTCCTAAAATTGCATCAAATTCTGTTATGTCGGTATCAAAAATACGTGAAAAAAGTCAGTGCCGGTCGTGAAGTCGTGCCCATACATAGTCCGACGAAAACTGCAAAAAAAAACACCACTTAATGAAAAACGCAAATCACAACGTCTACAGTTGTGGTCCAATAAATGGTTTAAAGTTGTATTTTCCGATGAAAAAAGTTTAATATTGATGGTCCCGATGGGTATAACTATTACTTCCATGACCTAAATAAGGAGGAATTATTTTTGAGCTGCAGACACAGCCGAGAGGGCGGAATAATGGTATGCGGTGTCATTTCGTATTATGGTAACATAAAATTGGTTTTTGTATCCAACAAAATGACTGCAACGACTTACAGAAACATTCTGGAGGAAGCATTTCCAAAATTTAATGATTTCTTTGGACCCATACCTTGGACGTACCAACACGACAACGCTCCGATTCATACCGCCAGAGCACTAAAACAATGGATTAATCAACAAGGTGTTCAACTTTTGGATTGGACCCAATATTCACCAGACCTGAATCCAATGGAAAATGTCTGGGGTTGGCTAGCAAGTGGCAGACAGGGTATTACTGAATAACATTGTGTAAATATTGAATTACACTTTTTATAATGCGAACATCTAAACCTTTCTAAAAGTCATACATTGTTGCCGAACATACTAATAATTGCAGAAAAATTTGTAAATATTCTAATATATGTTAAATGTTCAAAATCTTTTTGTGCAATTAATTTCATTGTTTTCTGTAATAAATGCAAGGAAGAGTTATTTTTGTTATTTAAAATTTATTATTCTTATTTTATTTTATATACCAACTTTATTAAATTTGAAAGAAACAAATATTCTTTTCTAATTTTGTATTTAAAATATATCTAAGTATTCTTTTTTATTTATATTTTTTAAAGTTAATTTGAATTGAAAATATTGTTGTGCAATTAAATTCATTGCTTTCCATAATGAGTTAATTTTGTGATTTAAAAAATTTTAATATTTTTACTTTTGATAATTTTGTTCATTCCTAATCCTTCATTTTAAAATGTAAGTATTTACTGGTATTACTATTTAAAAAATTTTATGCAAAATAGATTTAAAATTCTGCAAATATTTTCTATCGAAAGTATAACTACATTGGCACACCGAGAAGGAGATATGTATTGCTTTTACTATCGAATTTTGATATAATTAGAGGTAGCATCTTTTGATAACGTTTTGATGAGATTGGAAGATTCAAAATAAAATATTTTTATTAGACACTTTTTACTGCGTTATAGTAAACCTTAATACGTGATATACAAAATTCACTAAAGCGTTACGAAATCTGATCTACTTAGAGATAGCTTCTGTTGAGTATCGCTTTAGTTGGGATTTGAAAATTCGAATTAGCACCTTTCATTATACGCGTTTTACATAACATTCAGTACTGACTAAAGGTTTACTCAAAAGGAACTATCGCTTAGTGGTACAGTTCTTCCCTAACGGTGTTACTAAGTAGATCAGAATTCCATAGTAAAAGCGACGCAAATCAAAATCTCGGTGTGTCGATATAGTTACGCTTTCGATAGGAAATGTTTGCTGGGTTTATATCATGTAGACTTTTGTAGCTGTGTTATAGCATGTATAAGTATATGTTGCAAGTTGTAACAAGTGTTAAATTTTGCAAACATGGCCAGTGTATTTAATTAGATGGAATATTAAATGATATTGCAGCCACTCGCCGATATTACATATGTAGACAGATTTTTTGTTTGTTGGTTACTTTTAGAGGTTTCAAGAAATTTGCTTTGTTAAGGATATGGGAATTGCTTACATATTTATACATGTCTTGTTTTATCAAAACCAAAATAGAAAGGAAGTAAAGAAGCTACACCAATTAGGAAATAAGTAAAATGTTAAGAAATTAAGTAAGCTACTTGAATCAAGGGATTTTCTTAACAATAATTGTAAGAGAATACTCAGCGAAAATAGATTATAGTCTAAACTTAGTCTAAATTGTAGTTAAAATCTTAGCCTAAACTATGGACTAAACTATAATCTAAACTATAAACCAAACTATAGTCATAAATGTGGTCTAGATTATATTATAAACTATAGTCTTAACTATTATCTAAACTATAATCTAAACTATGGTCTTAATAATAGGCTAAAATATAGTATAAGCTACAATCTAAAAAAAAATATATACCATAGTCTAGTATACAAATAATAGTCTAGTTTGTAATGTAAACTATAGCACACTCCAAATTCTATATTATAGTCTAGAATACAGTCCGCACAGCGATCTAAACTATAGTCTAGACAATAGTCTAAACCATAAACTATACTGTAGTCTAAACCAGTCTACAAAAGTCTGGTCTATAGCCCAAACTATAGCTTAAAGTATAGCATAAACTATAGTCTAGTCCACAGTCTGAGCTAAAGTCTCTTTATAGTCTAAATTGCAGTCCAGTCTATAGTCTAAACTTTAGTCTTTTCTATAGCATAAACTTTGGTTTCTTCTACAGTATAAACTATAGTATTTAGTTTATACTATAGTCTAATCTATATTCGAAACTGAATTGTAGTATACAGCTGCATTTTAACTATAATCTAAACTATAGTCTAAACTATAGTATAAACTGCAGTCTAAACTATAGTCTAAAATATAGTCTAGTTTGTAGTCTAAACTATATGAAGTTTATAGTCTGTACTAGGGTCTAGTATACAGTCCAGACAGTGTTCTAAACTATAGTCTAGTCTGTGGTTTAAACTATAATCTAGACAATAGTCCAAATAATAGTCTAAACAATAGTTCAAACTATAGGCTAAATTATAGTCTGAACTATAGTCTACTCTATAATATATTTATATTGTTCCCTATATTCTGAACTATAGTCTAGTATACAGTCCAGATTGTGATCTAAACTATAGTCTAGAAAATAGTCGAAACTATAAACTAAACTAGTCCACAGCCTAAACTAAATTGTCGTTTATAGTTTCAACTTTTGTCTAATCTATAGTCTAAACTTCTATAGCATAAACTCTATAGTATAAACTATTGCATATAAACTAAACTAAAGCCTGGTTAATATTCTAAATTATAATATAGTATATAGTATTGGTTTGTTTATATACTAGGGGGAATTACAAGATTATTTTCATATTTTATATACAATCGAACGCAGTTATAACGAACACCGGTTGTAACGATCTAGTGACTGGTAAATTGATTTCGATTCACTTTGTCGAAAAACAATTATTTTGTAGTCGATTCTTACTAGCCAGCTTTATACTGAAATCTACTTTTACGCTTCGATTAATCGAAAAATCAACACACAGTTGATTCAGTGCACAGTGAAGTATTTTTTTGTAAAAATAAATTGCAAGAATTGCAAAGCAAAATCTTATACTTTCTAAAAAAGAAATGCTAGTAAAATTTTTTAAAAGATAAAAAAAAAATCAGTAAAAATACATTTAAAGAAATAATTGTTAATTATAATGGAAGAACTTTGATTTCTAGTTATATAAAATCTACATTCGTTCGCGTAAGTCATCTAAATTAAAATGGTTGGTCGAAAAATCAAAAATCGATTATTTACTTTTCCTACCATTCACTATAACGAACTATGACTATAGCAAATACTTTTCTTCGGTCCAATTGATTTTACAGAAATTTTTCATACAAAGAATTAAATTTATAACAAACATAATTATAGGGAAGTTTTTCTATAACGAACACATTTTTATGGTCCCAAGAAGAATATTTCATACAAAAAACTACGTTTACAACGAACTCCCACAAATATTAGTTTTAGATAAATAAATTTGTAAAAAAAAAAAAAATCAGAAATGAAAAACCAAGAGAAATTACTTTTATTAATATCAACTTAAGTTATTGGAGAAATAGAAATAATTTTGAATTTAAATTAAAATTATCGAAAAAAATAGAAAAAAAATGTATTATATAATTGTTCATCTTTCTAACATAACACACACGCATTTATGGAAAATAATAAGAAAACTAAAACTGAAGATCGCTATACCTCAAAGAGAAAAGATCTCAAAACATGCCAATTTCGAAACCTCGGTATAAACGGAAACATTTAATTAGTATAAAAAATATAATTATTCTCAATTTTTCACTTGGCAAATGGTTGATGAATATCCTTCCTGATATTGAAATTAATAATACATATGTATATATGTACATATGTATTTAAAAATCACAAACGCAGCCCATTTTTAAAGGAAAGAATTACAAATTTTAGTGTCGTAATAAATACGTATATTTTGATAACAAACAATTGGTTTTTAATGATATAACGAACTAAACTGTCGGTAACATCGAGTTCGTTATAACCGTGTTCGACCGTATAAAATATTTGGTGCAAATATTGGTTCATATAATATTTGTAGGTCAAATGAATAAAAAGATTTTGTTTAGGAAAAACTTATAATTGTTTACAAAACAAAAAATAGTAAACTGTAAACTAAACTATATTCTGAACTATAGACAAAAATATAGACTAGAAACAAACTGTAACTTTGACTACAGACTGGACTATACTTTTGACTACAGCTTAGACTGTAGTTTAAACTACAGCTATAGACTAGAATTCAGTTTAGACTATATACTAGACTGTAGTATAAACTAAATACTAGGCTGTAGTTTATTCTATATGCTATATACTATAGTTCGCTACAACCGGTGTTCGTTATAACCGCGTTCGATTGTATATAAAATATGAAAATAATCTTGTAATTTCCCCTAGTATATAAATAAACCAAGATGAAAAAAAATTAATTCAAATATTTTTTCCATCAAATCTAATTCCCTGTTTAGTTTCATAATTAAAGTTCTGCGAATTACAAACATTTAAATTACTTCTATACGAATATAAATCATTTTAACATTAATTATAATACGTTTTTTTTCTTTTTTTGCTTTCTTTATTAAATATTTTTTTTTTTTAGCTTTTTTATCTCAATTCAATTGAAAGTAAAAGTTAGGAGCATCAAAAAACAAACAAACAAAAAAATAAAAAAAGCAGAACACAACATTTAACATTTAATGAGGGGGAAGAAAATTAAAATATTTATAGAAAGAAAAACTACAATATTTTACATACATATTACATGAGAAAAATGCATACTATACACTACTGACAAATGTGTTTTCACAAAAAAATATTTGTACGTATATCTAGTTAAAAATATGTGAATGTTAATGTATTTTAGTGATATAATTTTAATTAAATATATTGTTGTACGAAAAAAAACCTACAGAAGAAAAAAATATGGGTATGTGTTTAAATAATAAAAATAATTATAATACTGAAAGCAAAAACAAAGCAAAAAAAATTAAATAAAAAGTAAACTAAGTTAAAATAACCGGAAATATGACAACGGTAACAGCAAAGCAAGAGCTATAGCAGCACTCAGCAACTGCAAATAAACCTAACTCTATATACAAGTGACAAAGAAAAAGCAGTGGCAAAAGCTGCAATATAAACATTTAACATTTACAAACAGAAAACAAGTCATCATTAACGAAATAAATACGACCAAAAATAAAATAATAAAAATACTCGTAATAGCAACTGAAAATAAATGTTGAAAAGTTTAAAAAGAGCTACAAAAATAAAATACGAAATTAAAAGCAAAAACAAAAGTGGACAGGTAATAGTGCTAGAGTGGTAAGGAACGAATAGAAAAGTACCTTAAAAATAATAATGTTTGTAATATTGAAAGAGCTATAATCAATATGTACTTATGGCATAAATACTTACGAAATATTATGATCATGCACTAGTTATTCGTAGCATATTTATTTTTAATACCGTCTCTGGTAATACGTAATATTGCCCCAGTGGTACTTATTCGTACCTCTGTCATAGTGTAATCATTTTCTATTTATAATCCAGTTATCTAAAATTATGCTTCAATCGTGCTTAAATCACTTGTACCCCAACTATAGGATACTATAGGGTGCTTAAGCTAGAAAACTAAAGTCGTAATAAATATTATTTAATCTAGGACTAGAGGCGTAAATAAACATTTTAAATTTAGTAGGTAAACGGCGATAACATGACCACATTTTAATAGCAAGTAGACACAAGAGTTGCTAATATAAAACTAAATTGCAATTGAACATTTTATTCGTAGAAAATATTTTTTTTTTAGAAAACAACTTCACTTTAAAATTAATTTCTGCTAAAGTCATAATTATCAAAATAATTTTTCAAATTAATTAGAAATAAGTTATCGATAAATAAAATTTTTCTCAAAAGAAAGTTATAGAGGTGTCAAAGCTACCGACAACAAAATTTTTCGTATAGAAGAACTCTTTTTAAGATAAAAAAAACTCTCTAATAAAAACAAATTAAAGAAAATTAAATTAAAATTATACATTGTTATCAATAAATACATATTTTACTTTTTTCTGTAAGAAAAATATTTCTCTCCATAAAATTACTTAATATAATCGATAATTTTAAAAAGTCTTTTTTAGAGGAATTTTTTAGAGAAATCAATCACTGAAATCTAAAAATTTTTTCTGGAAAATTATTTTCTTTATTCAATTTCTTCACATTAAAATTTAAGTGATCGCTAAATTTTTTTTTTTTTTGATAATAAAACTTTGGCAAAAATCTATTGTGAAACCTGAAGTTATCGATAGCGATAACAAATATTTGTAAACATAATAAGATTTTGTTTATCGACAGTCTAAAGTTATAGGCAGTGAACATATTACAAAAATCGAAAAATAACTTTATCCACCAAATATTTACTCTTTTACCCAAAATTTTCTAACCAAAAATTAGTGTTAACAGAGAAAATGAATTTATTTAATAAATCAAAATTAGAGAAAATAGCAAATAAAATAGTAAAAATAATAAAGATATCGATAAATTATAAATTGAAAATGTAAATTTATCGAATTCAATCATTTTCTCTACATAAATTTTTCTTAAAAAATAAACAAAATCATTGGTAAATACAAATTTTTAATATATCAAATTTTAGATACGACTACATTGTTTTAATCGATAACAAATTTTCTTTGGACCTAATTTATAAAATAGATCATACTGTTTAGAAAAAAAAGCTAAGGTAACCGATAACAAAATTTTGTTTTACATAAAAATTTAATTTAAAAAAATCGAAATTATTGATACATACATAAATCAGTAAAGAACAAATTCTTAATCGGAAATCAAAGTTATCATTAGCAAACATTTTTCTCAAGAAAAAGCAAATTAACGATAAATTTTGTTACTAAAGTTTCTCACAAGTAAATTTATGTTATCGATAATTTTCTTCAGAGCATATTTATAACAGAAAACAAATTTCTATTCTAAATTTGAGTTATCGATAACAAATAAATATTTTTAAACAAAATATATTGTCTAGAATAAATATTTTTTAATAACTATCAATTTCTTAATAACAAATCAAAGTTATCGACGGCAAACATTTATTTGTTTAGAAAATAAATATTATCTATATAGAAATCTAAGATCGATATATAAATACATATATTCCCACTAGTAAATTAATGTTATCGATAACAATTTTTAAGAGCAAATTTGTACAGAAATTAGTTTTCTATGAAGAAATTCAATCGATAACGATCATATATTTTTTTAACAAAATTAGAAAAACAGTTTCTGATAAAAATAAAAATAAATAATTGTAAATTAAAGATACAGATAGCAAACAGTTTTTTGAAACGATCAAACAATAATAAAAACTCGTGTCTAAAAATTTAAATACAGGAAAGAAAAAACAATTTTTCAAAATAAAAAATAAAAAATAAAAAACATAAAATAATTAAAATTTGTACTTGAAAAAAAAAAAAGAAATAAAATTATTATATGTTAATAAGTTTTGAGTGTTTATTTACATATATAAAAGTTATCGATAAATAGGAATGTATAAACATAATTTTAACATTGTTATCGATCAAATTTTTAGGACAAATTAACGTAAGAAATCGAAGTTATCGATAACGAAAAAATATTTTTAAACAAACTCTGTTTTCTATTTTTAATTTGCTATATAATTGTTATCGATAAAAAATTTGTAGCAAATAAAAGAAAGGAAATACAAGTTTTGCGGAAAAAAAGTAGATAAAAGTTATCGATAACGAAATTTTTTTCGTTAGAGAAATCTAATGTTATCGAAAACTAAAATACTATAACATTTAAAGCAAAAAAAATCGTCTCCAAAAAAATGGTCTCTAGAGAAAGTAAAAATTATTGATCATAAATCTTTTGACAAACAAAATATAAAAGATATCGATAACTGAATATTTTTGTAATTTTCTTTTGGGAGAATATGAATATATAAAGTATCGATAGCAGTCTAAAAATTAAGTGATTGCTGGTAAAAAATTGACCTTAATCGATAACAATTCTTTTTTACATAATATTAAATGGAGTTGGTCACCTTAAGTCTCTCTTCAAACTTAATTCCAGCTGTAAATCGTCTTCGTCTTAAACTTTTAACTAACAAAAATTACTTTTAAAACAGTTTATCATGTCAGTTGGTGGTTGCCATTGTTATTGTTGTAGTTATTGTAGTATTTAACACATGGGGCCAAAAGTCTGAAACTATGAATGAATGTAAAATGTGGTTGCACTCGCTTCAAGAGGAGATTAAATATTTTTGTTAGTTGCTTTTTTTATTTTTTTGTTTTTTTTTTTTATTTGTGGTTTAAAATTCACAAAACGACCTTGCAAAAGTTTGTTTAGCTTTTATTTTATTTTATGTTTTGTTTTCTCACTTGCATTTTGTAAAAAGAGATTTATAATTTTTGAATTGGCTTAAAGTAACGTTTTAGTTACTGCTTACTTTTTCTTAATATTTCCACATAATCTTTAACGTTTATATATATATTTTTTTTTTTTTTTCTAAGCATTTTTAAACAAGCTAAACTTTTAGTTTGTAAAACGTTTGTTACTTCTGCTAGCATGACTAGATGGCTGGCTGGTTGCTTGGTTCGCTGTAATCGTAGCTGCCTCTGGGAATTTATGATATTTAAGCAGTTTCTTTTTTTCACATTTTCATATATTTTTGGAGCAGGAAGATGTTTTAACAACACTTGTGAAGTAGAGGCAAAAAATATACCAAAAATAGAGTTGTTGATAGAGTTTGTTTTATTAAAACTATTACTAGTGCTCTTAGTTAAAAACAGGGTTATTTATCAAAATTAATGATGTTTGAATATCATTTATTATAATTTTTTCTTTGTTGCCTTTTATTATTACTTCTCCGTTTTGATTTTATTTGACTTCTGGTGCAAATGTCTTCTTTAATTATTTTTATCAAGAAATTTGTTTTTAATGCTTTCACTTCTATAATGAATTTTCTTCATTTTTCATTTTTTATATTGTTTTATGTGCAAATTTTGCTCATTACTCTTTGTTACGTTTGTTATATAAAATTTTCTTCATGACTGAGATTTTCTCTTTTTTTTTTTTTTTTTTTTTTTTGTTTTTTCTTAATTAAAAAGTTTTACTTTAATAAGTCTTCTAACAATTTTTCAATTTTATTTAACAAAATGAATGGTTTTTACATAATTAGCTCAAATTATTAATAAACAAAAGAAAAAACTGGGTCATTGATAATTTTTAAGAAATAATACAAACAACAAAATCTGGTGAAATTACCTAAAACGAAAAAATTATAAATAAATGAAGAACTAATACTAATAATAAACAATCATAATCTTAAGATAAAAATTGCCATCGATAAAATTTTCTTCTAAGGGAAAATTTGTAATCGAACATTTTCTTAAGAGAAAATTTTTTATCGATCGATAACAAAAAATTTTCTTAAGAAAAAATTAGTTATCGATCGAAAAGAAAATTAGTCATCGATCGAAAACAAATTTTCTTAAGGGAAAATTTATTTTCTTCAGAGAAAATTTTCTTACGCGAAAATTCGTTATCGATCGATAACGAAATATTTTCTTAAAAAAAAATTTGTTATCGGTCAATAACAAAAATGTTTTAAGAGAAAATTTGTTATCGGTCGATAACAAAAATGTTTTAAGAGAAAACTTGTTAGCGATCAATTACAAAAAATTTCGTTAAAAAAACTTTTTGTTATCGATCGATAACAAGAAATTTTCTTATGAGAAAAAAATTATTGAGAAAAAATTTGTCATAGATCGATAACAAGAAAATTTTTTAAGAGAAATTTTTCTATAGATCGATAACAGAAAAAAATTTTAACAGTAAATTTGTTATCGATCTATAATAAACAATTTTCTTAAAAAATACATATTATCGATAGCAAAAATTTTCTTTAAAAAAAGGCTATCAATCGATAAAAAATGTTCTTAAGAGAAAATTGTTGGAAATATTACTTAAATTACAAACACTACGCAAAACATACTATAGGCCCTTTACAAAAATTATTTATCGAACGATGACAAAAAATGTTCTTAAAAGAAAATTAATTATCGATCGATGACAAAAAATTTCCTTGAGAGAAAATTTGTTATGGAAAAAATAATTTCTTAAGAGAAAACTTTTTGTCGATTGATAAAAAAGAAATTCTTTAAAGAGAACTTGTTATTTTAATTTATTAATAACGAAAACCTTCTGGAGATACTTTTTAATACTTTTTTGTTGCAACTAATTTTGCAAAAAATCAACTTTTTCACTATGCACAGCATCTAGTTGTATCCCATTCATTTAAACATTCCAATTTACAACTTAGAATCAAATATCAATTATTTGGGGTTAGTGGAGCCATAGAAATACCACAGTTAAATGACTTTAGCACTTCTACAAATGACATCATTTTCACTCATTCAAACGTTCATTCGTACTAGAATTGTATACATTTAATTTTTTATTTTATAGATACTGAAAATAAGAATAATTAATTCAGCACAATATTTTTTATTTATTTCTCAACACATATAACTATAGAATCTACAAATATGGGATGAAACAATTTGTATGTTCAAAAGTCAAGCTAAAGTTTATGATAAAATTTACATTCAAATTTAATAAATTTGAGTCATTTCTTAAAAAGGCAAAGAACAAAAGAGATGAAATTGTATAATTTAATTATAAAATTTACCTGTTTACTAATAAATGATAAAACAAAATAATTAAATAAAGAAATTGCCAATTAATCGATGCCAACAATAAACCAGCAAATATTTTTGAATTTACAATATAAAATTTAGAAAAAATGCCAACTTGATAAAAATATATAGATAGTTTCTTTAAAATATTTAGTTCAATAAATAGTTCATGTTATTCTTCCCCAGAGAAAATATTTGTTGGGTTACATGTGTTTATTAAAAATCACCACTGTTATTAATTATATTGTTGTTTTTATTTTATTTTTCGGGCTGAGGATACAATCAAATTAAATCATTAATTTGATTCAAATTCATACAACCATATAAATTTTAATAAATTCATTTGAAAAAACTTTTCTCTATGACATCAGTTTAAGTAAAAACTATCGAGAAAAAAGTTTTCAAGCACAAATTATTGCCGATAATCACGATAATAATATTGTTATAGTTATAATTGTTTTTGTTAAGTGAAACATGAAAAATTTCATGCTTAATTAAATAGCTGTTATAAATATATAATTGTAGACTATCATGGAAAAAGTACCTGAATTAATAGGTAATAAAAAATTGTTTGAAATAAATTCTAGAAATTGATTTTATTTGTGAAGGCACTGTAATAAAAATACCATTTGCTAAATTTTCCATAGCTAATGCGAACATAGTTTCACTAAATTGTACTTAATTCTCGAATAAATTTTAATTTCCATTTAACTTATTTCCCCTTGTAAAATTCTAAAAGAGTTTTATTTTAAGCTATAAAAATGTGTTTACGCTAAAACTTTAACTTTTTTTTCTTTAACTTAACCCCAATTTAAATCGACATTTGTAAATAAAATAATAAAAGTCAAATTTTTAAGAAAAAAAAAATAAACAAAGAGTTAAAACTAATCCCCCCCAAAAAATGTGAAACAAAGTGCAAAATAAAGAAATATATTGCATAAATTATGCTTCCAGTCATAATTATACTCTCATTTTAAACTTATAATTTTATACATAATTTTCTATTTTATTGTTGTTATATTACAATTATTTCTATACGAAAATATTATGGTCAGCTTTATGCGTTGTGTTGCCGTCATCATTAACTTCATACTCTTGCCATTCATTTACTGGCACTTTTTTAATCATGTACAAATAAGCGTCATTTTTAAAAAGTCTTGAGAGGTTAATTTAAAAAAAATTAAAGTGAAGCAATAAATAGAAACAAATTTTATTGTAGAGAAAATACAAATTTGTATTATAATTTTCTTTCACTATTTTTTATTTGAGTTTGTTTGCTCTTAATTGAACTGTTTGAATTTGTTAAAATGAAGAAAATAAATTGCTAGTAATAATAAAAATAAAATTAGTTTAAATTAATCTTTCAAAATTAAATACAAAATTGCGAATTTAAAGTCATGATTTGAATTTAATGAATTTTAAAACAAATTGAAAGTAATAATTTTTATTAGATTGCTAAGCAAATTTTCTGTTATTGATATATATAAATGACAAATTTTACTTCTTAACATGAAATTTTTTTGTCACCAATCAGTGACAAGAAAATTTTTTGTTGTCGATAGACGAAGTTTTCTCTTAAGGAAGTTTTTTGTTATCGATCTATGGCAAACTTTCTGTCTATATTTTTTTTCTCTTAAGAATATTTTTTCTTATCGATCTGATCGGTAAAAGATTTGCTTTTAAGAAAATTTTTATTTAAATTTTTTTTATTATCGATAACGAATTTCCTCTTAAGATATTTTTTTCTTAGTTTAATAATATATATATTTTTTTTTTCCTTATCGATAGGAAATTTTTGCTTAAGAAAAATTTTTGTTATCGATATTTAATATTCTCTTCAGAAAATTTTTTTATTACCGATAACGAATTTTCTCTTAAAAATATTTTGTTAACGATAACAAGTTTTTTCTTAATAATATCGATAAAAATTTTTTCTCTTCAAAAAATTTTTTGTTTTCGATAATAAATTTACTCTTAAGAAAATTTTTTGTTATCGATAACATATTTCCTCTTAAGGACAATGTTTATTCTTGTTCGGAAATAAATTTTCTCTCAAGAAAAATTTATTTATCGTTCGATAACAAATTTTCTCAACATAACATATTTTCTCTTAAGAATTTTTTTTTATCGATCAATATATAAAATTCTTTTCCTTTAAGATTTTTTTTTACCGATCGATAACAAGATTTTTTTTTTTGGTTATCAACCGATAACAGAATTTTCTTTCAAGAAAGTTTCTGGTTATAGATTGGTAACAAATTTTCTCTTAAGAAAGTTTTTTGTTATTGATAACAAATTTTATTTCAAGATCAATAAGAAATTTTATGATGGGAATATTTTTTAAAAATTTTGATCTTAAGGGAAAATTTCGAAATTCCTCAAAAAGAAAATTTTTATTATCGATCGACCACGAATTTTATCTTAAGAAAAAAGTTTTTTATGGATCGATAGCAAATATTTTCTTAAGAAATTTTTTTATTATTGATCGATAGGATGCAATTTACTCTCAGGAAAATTTTCTTTATCGATCTATAAGATGGAGTTTTCAATTAAGAAACAATTTTTTTATTTCCTCTCAAGGAACTTTGTTTTTTTTTTTTTTTTTTTTTTTGCTGTCGATTAATAACATGGAATTTTCGATCGATAACTTGTAACGATAACTTTTAACTTTCTCTTAACCAAATTTTTCGTTATCCATAAAAAATGTTCTGTTATTAAGAAAATTTCGCGTTATCGAGTTTTAAAAAAATACTTTTTCGTTGTCAATAAATTCTATGAATTATCTCTTAACTCTCTCTTGAGAGTTTTCTTTATCCATGACAATTTTAAAGAATTTTTTTTTCTGTAATCGATCGAGAATTTTCTTGTTTTCTAGCGATCGATAAATTTCTTCAGATTTTTTTTTTTTTTTGCGATCGATAAGTTTTTCTTAAGAACATTTTTTGTAGTCATGATGAATGATTTTGTTTTTTGTATGTTTTCTTAAGAAAATTCTTTGTTCTTTAAAGAAAAAATATTTTTTTGGTTATCTCTTGAGAACATTTTTTTATTACCGATCAATAAAATGGAAAGTTTTTTGATAGCTAGAATTTTCTCCTAAGAGAAAATTTGTGTGATTGTTAAAATTAAATTCTCTCTTAAAAGAAATTCAATAAAAAATTCCTCTTAAGAGAAAAGTTTTTGTTATCGGTAGAATGTTTATCGATGTTTAATTTTCCTACAATTGCATGGAATTTTCTTTTCAGAATATTTTTTATTTGCAAAAATATTTATTTTTTTATTAGAATTTTTTTTTTTTCAGAAATCTTTTTGTTATCGATGACTAATTATATGTTAAGAAAATTTTATTATTATTGTTATTATTTTAATTATTATTATTATTATTGTTATTATTATTATTATTATTAGTATTATTATTATTATTATTATTATTATTATTATTATTATTATTATTACAATTTTGTAAACAAGTAATGTTTGGACATTAGTCTCTTTGCAGTTCATTGAAGAAATCTTAAAGGAATTTAAAAGGAACTGGAATTATAAAGATGTTTGTCAATTAAATTACATTTGTATTACACAACAATTACGTAATGGATCACATTTTTATTAAAGAAATGATAATATTACCTTCAAATTGATTGGCTCATCATTATTTTCACATTAATTAGTTCATACATTTTTTTCTCTTTTTCTTACCTAAAAGCAAAACAAGAAAATAAAGCAATAATTAAACCATATGCTACGAGTAAATGTGAATTTTATAAGCAAATATATAATAAAAAGGTTAGTTTATTAAATTCATAAAAAAAAAATATAATTAGCCACATAAGATACACATAGGTATATTTAGATACAAATGTATCTATGACAGTAATCTATGTAATCTATGATAATAGAATAAACCCAATACTAATAATAAACACTTTTATTTTAACTTTTGTTCCAGTATCTAATAATTATAGTTACAATGTTCCGATATTTAGTTAGTTTTTTTTTTCATTTTTAGTTTAATACTCATATTAAGTTCAATAGGTCAATGCACCTAAAGAGGTTTTTGAAACAAAAACTACTTAAAGCAAATTGGGTTTTTCAAATGTACATAGTTTTATACAGCAGAGACAGTATGAAATTCTTTTTTTTTTGTGATTTTAATTGAAAAAAATCATATAAACTCAAATATGGAATGGAAATGCGGAAAAAGGGGTAAAAAGAAAAACAAAGTTCATGACTGTGATAAAAACACAACACAGAGAACACAATAATAACAAAAAAGAATCACTTACGATATAATACGTGAGTATGAGAATAATAAACACTGAAAGAAATGTGATGAAATCAAAAACATTTTCCATAATTTGTTCTGAGCTTAAAGAATTTTATTGCCGTTGGAGCTTTTTGGCACTGTGCATACCCAGCGGTAAAAATTATAAGGCCTACATCGTGCAAGTCTTCTAGAAGGTCTATTTACACCTTCTTTAAGATACAGTCGCTTATGCTAACCTGCCTTCTATAGTAAGGCATTCAGGAATGCTTTCTAAAATATTCGATAGAACTTCCGACTTGCCTTCCCTTAGAAGGAGGTAAGAAGCTCCATTTTTTTAATATATTTCGTTTTAAGCAACAACAAATCTATTTATAAAAAAACAGTGTCTTAATTTCCTTCTTTTAGGGGAGAAGAAAGATTAAAATATTATTTTGCTCTAAGGAAAAGCAAAACCATTCAGAAACCGTTACAAAAGCAATATCAAAATTCAAAGCAGGAATTCAAAAAAAAATAATACAAGAATTCATTTAGTTTTGTTTAATGCTTTGTTTAAATAGGTTGTTTTTCTAAGATAATTTTGTTTTTTATTTACAGTTTTTATTATAGGTATTTTATTAAAAACTGAATAGTTTCTATTATATCTGTGCACTTTTGACAAAATAAATTAACAAAAACTTAAATTTTTAGATAAATTGTCTTATTTCGATTTAAGATGTTTTGTCAAAAATTTGTGTTTTTTAATACTGAATTTTTGTTTTTTTTAAGTTTTAAACCTTTTAAAATAATTTAAAACAAAAAATTGTTATTTTTTAGAAAACGAAAATATTTTATTAAATAGTATAGACATGCTGATATCTTTTCTTCAAAAGGTTGTTGGCAGTTTTTATTCAAGAGGTCTTTTAGAAGGGCCGCATTGCGTCGCGAATGTGTAAGGCTTTGCTCTCAATGACATCGCGTGTAAAAAATAATTAACATGGAATGCAGGGAGAAGCTCTTCTGGCTATAAAAAAGGCCTCCTAGAAGGGCCCTTTACCCTTTCTTTTTACCACAGGGTGGTTTTAGCTTTTTGTATACATACGTTGTACATGTGTATGTAAATTTTTATGACAGTTATAGTTAAATGTAAAGAACGTTACTACAAAATAATACTGCATGCAGCATATGTTACATATAGATATTAACATATTCGTAGCAGTTGTTGTCGTACATACGTACGACTAAATGTATTTCAGTTTAGTTACCTATAAAACCAATACTAAGATTGACAAACCCATAGAGAGAGACATATAGAACTCATGCATTAACACATCAATGCATGTCAGCAAAAAAGTGAACAGGTTAAAAATTTACATAATAAAATGTAACTGTTACCTTTTTCTATTTTTATTATATGTATTTTCATACCGACATATATTGGAACAATTTTAATTTTCGATTTCTATCAATACACTAATACATATACACTCAATCAGTATTAAGTGGGAGGAATAAACCCTACCCTTTTCATGCTATATACTTATAAAGTACGGGACCCTTTTACAATTATATCAAATATAATATGGTTTAATTTCACTCCAATTTACATATTTTTCGGTAATTGATTATTTTACCAACTCTAAGTAATCTACAAAGTAATATATAGTAGAATCTAATATTTCGAATTAGTAATTCGTTTGTCTCTTATAAGGAGGATCAATTAACTACGAGCTGACCGGTTCAAAGTCGGCTGTTCGCTGCCGCCTATCAATTGTCTATTTTATTAGCCGCTGCCGAATTTGTCGGCTCAAAACGACTCAAAATAAAATTTTTCATTTTTCATTGAAAATCAATGCAAAAAGTAGTGAATACAATTATCCCATTTGTTATTGTTTATAATCATTTATTTTTTTCGCGCCTCCGCCGACTAAAAGTGTCGCGCCGTCGCCGATGAAAATTTTGCCCCGGCTTGTTTTTCTGCTTCCAATTGATTGGATTGCAATCACAATCAGTTTTGCTTGGAGGTGAAAAAGAGGCTAAATGACCTAAAAAATAAGAAAAAAAAATATAATATTTTTATTTAAAAGTTTATACCCATATTCTGAACTTTCTGGCAATGACAAAGTTATAACAAAATTATTTTTTTTACATTTTTTCATGAAAATTGTTTTTAAGTGTTATTTGCTATAGTTTTGTCATCAGTCATAAATTTCAAAACACGAGGGTTATTTAATTTTTGTTGCTCTCAATAGTTCTAGATTTTCTTTAAGATATTGTAATAAGTTCATAAATAAAATATATAATAGCAGCCAACAAAATGATCCAAAGAAAAATCACATTTCCCATACAAGTTCGGGTTATACTTCATATGAAAAATTACCTAATGTTTTGAAGCGATTTTTTGTCATTTTTGAATTATAATTCCTTTTTGATCATTTCCAATTTTTTTTTATTATATTCATCTATGGTTAATGAATTTATTAAAAAATACTTTTTTGATTTGTACAATGAAGCGTCACAGGCAAAAATTTTTCTAAATATAGGTAATTTAGAATTTTTTGTGCGAATTAATACACAAAAATGTTGAAATACTAAATTTTAGCCTTTTTAAGCAATTTTAAGAATCAAAAAAAGGTAGAAAAAATCTAGAAGCTAAAACGAAAATTTTGTAGCTAAAAATAAAATAAAAGTGCTAAATTTTGCCTTAAAAGGCTAAATTGGCAACACTGATCACAATACTTCTATAATTGCAACAATACAAAGTAGAAAAAAAAAACAATATCAATACAAAACTGGTGATAATAATGCGACAGTGATGTGATACTTGTTATATTACCAACAATAACAGCAACAATATATTGAATACAACAATAGTAGCAATAACATTTGTAATCAATATGTACCAACTACTAAAAAGGGTGGGTGTTACTGGCACCATGATAGAAACAGAATAAAAAAATCGTTATAATAATAAAGGAAATGCTGTAGAAAAAAAGGTAAGAAAAATAAATTTTACCGTTTATTTTTCTCACAGCCTTTAGTTTTATGACCTCTTTAAGAGGAAGAGAAGCAGAAAGAAAGGGAGGGTGGTGGAGGCTTACTTAGACACTCACTTGTGAAAATATATAAATGGATACGAGAGAATTTATAGTAAATTTATTTCTATATGGGCAATATTTTCTAAAAGGATGAACATTTTATATAATATTAAACCTCCATAAATTTCAAATGTTTAAGAAACTTTTTATTCCACCCTCATATATGTCTGCTTGTAGGAAAGAGTACTTATATTAAAGTCTATGCATTGCACTTGTATATCTATGTATAATATTTGAATTTAAATTACAAATCAAAATTCAAATCAGACATAAATTTGGTTAAAATTGTTTTAAAAAAGAAGAGTCAAAAAAAGTAATTTATAAAGTGAGAAAGAGTTTTCGGAAAACAAAGGGTGCAGGGATATAAATAAATGAATGCTATATTAAAATCCTTTAAGAAGAAAAATTGTGCTAACATTAGCGCTATTCTACAACATATTTTTGGAAAAGTCGCCAACTTTTGGAAACTTTTGACTTAATTGTACTTAAATGAATTTTAAATTTCTTTGAAAACAGTCTTCAACCGTGGTACATATGATTTTTCATGTTCTTGTACCTAACAAGGAAATAATATAGTTATCACGTATACACACTTTCAGTTTATAACACTCCAAATATATTGGTTTGGTCACAAGGCTTTTCAGTCTTAACTATATAATCTATGCACTGCTGAAATAATTAACCGTTTATAACCAAATTTTTCTATAGGATTATTTCCTATACCAAATTAAGCTAAATTTTGTCCAGAAACTACAAAATTATACTTATCTATTATACATCGTTAAAGCGATTCCAAATTCTGGGGTACGAATTCTATCTTTCAGGTAATTACCTAAAATTTTAATCAGATATCCTCTCCTTCTCGTATTGTTTTGTTAAACATATTTTATTTTCTTTATCCTTGAACTTTCTTTCTCATATTTAAATTTTTAATCTGTCATTTCTGAACATTTCAATATCTTGTGTGTCCGTTATCAGTATCTTCACGATTTCGAATATACTCCTCTAGGCCGGTGTTGAATACATCCGCAAATAAATTACGATTTCATCTTGCAAGTGAAAAGATCACAAGTAATTTTGCAACGGGCAAAAGTTGCCCTTTTTTCTCCTTATTGGGGAGTAATTTACTCACTATAATTTATGGCCAATTTGAATTTATGCCTGGTATTTTTCAACGGTTTTCCTGCTACCTCATTATTATCCAGTACCTACTTCTTACGATAGTGATTACCATGCCTTACTTTTTAAATCTTTAAGTAAAGCATGTTAATGGAAAATTATCAAATTTTTTGTTGCAGCGCCATTGGTCCTAAGATAAATTTTCTCCTTGTATCTACTTGCTCAGCTTTATGATAATCTTTTCTAAACGTTGTAGTTTAATGTTCTCATATAAAAAATCCCTCTGCGTCAGTCGGTAAGTTATTCTCTGTTTGATATCCTTCAGATTTTCTTTATACTTTTCTATAATTATTACATACGAGGGCGGATCAATAAGTCCGTGACTTTTCGAACTTCCCTCGTAGTTATATAAAATGCAAGACTATTGCCTTCAAATACCACCTGTTAGTAGACTACTGTCAAATTTTGAGCAAGTGTCGTCATTTACTTTGCGTTTAACAGCTATTCAAAACATACAACCTCGTGTATTTTTCTAAAAATGGAAAAAAGTAAATTTCGAGGGCTCATTAAACATTATTTTTTGCGAAAAAAAAACCGTCAATCAAACCACAAAAACGCACGATAAATACTATGGGGACTCTGCCCCATCGATTTCAATGGTAAAAAAGTGGTTTTCTGACTTTCGTTGTGGTCGCACAAGTACAAATGATGATGAACGTTCTGGACGGCCAATTGAGGTCAGTACACCCGAAAATGTCAAAAAAAATCCACGATATGGTGTGGGCCGACCGAAGAGTAAAAGTGCGTGAGATTGTTGATGTCACAGGCATTTCATATGACAGTGTGGTTTCGATTTTAAATAATCAGCTGGGTTTAAAAAAGTTGTCTGCAAGATGGTTGCCGCGTTTACTCTCAATTGATCCTAAAAGTAAACGTGTGACAACTTCAAAGGATTGCTTGAAGTTGTTTAATCGCAATCCGAATGAGGTTTTGCGGCCAAGGTAAGTTTATTAGCCAATAAGGTGATGGCAGTTTTTTGGGATACACGCGAGATAATTCACATCGATTACCTTCAAAAGGGAAAAACAATAAACGGCGAATATTATGCCAACTTATTAGACTGATTTAATGAGGATTTAAAAAGAAAACGACCCCATATGGCCAAGAGAAAAGTTCTTTTTCATCAAGATAATGCACGGGTGCACACGTGTGCAGTCTCAATAGCAAAGCTCTATGAATTGGGCTATGAATTGGTACCTCATCCGCCATATTTCCCGGATTTAGCCCCTAGTGACTACTCCTATTTCCAAACCTAAAGAAATGGCTCGGTGGAAAGAGATTCAGTTCCTACGATGAAATTATTGACCAAACAAAAGCCTATTTTAAGGACCTCGAAAAATTGCATTTCATATAACTAGTATTGCATTTCATATAACTACGAGGGAAGTTCGAAAATTCACGGACTTAATGATCTGCCCTCGTATACAGTTCCAACTAGATCGACCAGGATACATTTACATCTTGAATACTCATTAAATCATTTGACTTACTGCAATTCCCATTTCATTTTGTTTACAATCTCCGCCATATACACTGGTATACAGTGTTGCCAGTTTAGCCGTTTTAAGGCAAAGTCTAGCCTTTTATGTTTGCTTTTAGCCTCTCTTTAGCCTTTGTTGTTTCTTAAAATTGTCTTAAAAAGGCTCAACTGTTAGTATTTCAAGAACGAACAATATAATTTTTATCACTAATCTTATTTTTATAGAATCACCAATTTAAGAATTTTTGTGTATTTATTGGAAAAAAAATCAAGATTATTTATATTTAACAATAATTTTAGCCTACGCCGCATCATTTTCCAAATCAAAAATAACTAATTTTGTGGACTTACTAAATTGATTACACGCTGTTACATTAAAAAGCAATCAAGAAATTAATGAACGCTATATATAGGCCTTCTTGTGGACATCATTTCTCAATAAATCAGTTTTAAAAATTTTGCAAAACACCCCCAAAATTTCGACTTATTCGCAAAAATTGTTGTCATGATATAAACATAAGGAGGTAGTGCCACTTCGCTCTAACAAATATATATATGAGACTATTTTTGGAATATTTTTTATTATGTGTATTTTATATATTACAAATAAGCATCAATTACAGCAATTATTGAATATTTAAAAATATCCATTTAACAAATAATTTTGAACTAAAAAAATCTTTTTATTCAATGCTTTAAAAATATACTACTTTCATTAAATGATTGCATGAAGCTTTCTCTATAAATTATGAAAACTTTAATATTGCCTTTATGTCAATATATTTCCGGGATAATAATACTTTTATGAACAAACTCAGAAAAAATATTGCAATTTAATGGATCATTAAATTGGTTTATTTCGAATATAATTTAATGGATATTTGAAAGCAGATGCATATCGTTTGAATCTTATTCCGATCGGTTTACAAATGAAAGATATATAAATATTTGAATCTTTATATCTCTTAAATTAAAAATTGATTAGCTAAAATGTATATTTCACTAGCCTTAGAACAAAAATCTCTACTAGAAGTAGGAAAATTTGTCAAGAAAGGACATATAAATATAATTTTGATAATTTTTAATAAAATGAGAGAGCGGCACTACCTTGTTATTTTTATATAATGGTTTCTGTTAAAAAAAAAATACCGCCTTTCAAAAAATTCAAACTAAAAAGAAAAATATTAAAAAAAAAATATATATAAAAATGTTTCCATTAAAGCAACAAATAAAATAAAAATGTACGTTTGTATATCCATGTGTCGACTATTTTCTTAGCCCTTTTGTGACTTTTTGTAACTCAAACTGGATATGTAAATGCAAAAAGAGATTTTCGGTAAATTCATTTGGTTTGTTAATGACTAGTGATTTTGCTAAGAATTTTGTTGTAGGGATTCGGCTAAGCTTCAAAAAAAAAAAAAAGGTAGATATATTTTGCTTATTTCTGACAATGTTTTTGTCAATATGTTGTGTAATACTTCGGTTATTTTTCGTGTTATAATCGTGAAGGTTAAACCCCACCTCTTTATTGGACTGTTCCGTGGAGATAACTGTCTCTGCCTAAAAATGTGTTTTATCGAAATTCAGAAGATTACATCACATACAATTCAATTTACATAATATATTTCTTGTTTTACATAAGTATACAAATAACATTCCATGTATTTAGTTTATTTTATTTTATTCTATATTTTTATTGTATTTTGTTTTTTGCGTAATGGTACAGAATAAGATATTTTTTAAATAGACTCAGTTATCAGCTTGATCAATTTTAGCCAAAATATATAAAATTAATTGATATTTGTACAAAAAATCAATTATTTTACTTAATTAATATTATCATTTTACTGACTGGAGCAAAATCAAACAATTTTTTAATTGATGTAAGCAATTTTGTAATTGAAAACGGTTTTTATTTTTTTCTGTCTAGCAAATCGAATTTAAAAACCATATATAAGCCATTGTAAAAAAACTTTAACCCGACAAAAATCTCACTTTTTGCTCTTATATTTTTATATAGCAAATTACAATTTGTACAAATGTTTTATATATAGATATAGAGATGGCGATATAATTAATAGTTGAAAACGGGACACTTGTCAAAACACATTTTGCTAACACACATCGAGTGAAGTTGACCACAATTGGCTTAAATAGCTCAAGCTTTTAATGCTTAACGAAAATGTAGAGGCGCATAAAAAAATTTAGAAAGATACAAATTTTATGCACCAAAAAAAATCACTTAGATTAAAAAGGGATCACGATATTAAAGAGCATTTCTTTATTCTTTATTATATATATAATAAGTTAGATTCGATCCGAATTTTTTGCGAAATTTTTTAAAAATTATGAAAATTTTTTAAATTTCACTAAAAAACTCTAAAGTATGCCACACTAATATCATCAAACATTGAAAATATCATATTTTTATCAGAATTATACATAAACTTTTTGTTTGTACAACTTAAAACCGCTATATTTTTCACGCCCCCTGCACGAAATAACGCATATTCAAGTCACTTTATTTATAAAAAAAAAAAAATATATATATATATATATATATATATCATTATATATCATTGTACCCCACACCATCATAGGTGGTTGGGGTTTTATGCGTTTATGCCGATGTTTGTAACTCACAGAAAATATCATCCAACACCCACCTTAAAGTATACGAATCGACTCAGAATCACTTCTTGAATCGATCTAAAGATGTCCGTCCGTCCGTCTGGACGGCTGGTTAAACGGCTGGCTGACTATCCATGTAAACCTTTTGCAAAAATTATAGGTCGCAATTTTGAAGATAATTTAATGAAATTTGGACTTTCATGCAATAAGGACAAAGCCTATTGAAATTATTTCACCTATCCCCCATACAAATGTCCTCCTAGAATAGGGGTTCAACAATCATAAATGCCTTAAATATAGCAATATTGTAATGAAATTCGGTGCAAGGAAGTTTTGTACAAGTAACAATCTTTGTACTAAATTTCATAAATATCGGTCCATAATTGACCATAACTCCCATATAAAACCCTCTTTAGAAAATCAATTTAACGTGCATAAATTTCATACACATATTAGTATCAGGTTTATATTCGACACAAAAAAGTTTTATATAAGTAGAAATCATAGTGACAAATTTTATGGAGGTCGCTCCATAATTTACCATAGCTCCCATATAAGCCCACCTTCGGGAATCATTATAAAGTGCATGAATTCATCAAAATGTTAGTATTAACGTAATATTCCGTATTCGTATATTTTATTTTACACTTAGTAATAGTATCAGTCCCCAATTGACCGCATGTCTAATATAAGACCCTTCCACGAATTATGATAGACATGCACAATGGTGTGGGGTATCATATGGTCGGGCTTGACCGACTATATCTTTCTTTCTCGGTTTTTGATGCCACTTTTAAATCCATTTGAATGACAACAAAATCAAACATTTTGGATAATGGCCAAAATGCTCCTAAAATATTATTTTTTCTTTCAAACTGCGTACTATTCATACTAAAAATAACTTGATTTTCAACCTTTGTCGTATCGTTGTATAATTGTATATCGTAAATATTTTTAAATGATTTTTTTTGCTTTCAAAAATTTAGTTTAAAAAACATTTACAGCATGCAATAACGCAACGATACGACAGAGATTGTGAATTGGACAATTGTCTCAGAAAATTACAAAATTTTTATTAATTTATAACATGAGCCTTATTCGGGAATCAGATTTGAAAATCATATGTGTGTGACAGTAAAAAAAAATTCACAAATAAAAAATTATATAAAAATGTCTATGGGTTACAAAATTTTTTTCTTAACTCTAAAGTATGTAAAATTATGCTCTTTATTGTAATATTTGTCAATTTATGCTTTTACATATACATATTAATTTGCTAAAACATGCTCTAAAATAAAGAGTTTCTATGAAAATATGTCAAAGCCCAAAATATGCAGAAATATGATTGATGCCAAAATTCTTAAAATTGTCTGAAACTTATTTACTTATTTATTTTATTTAATAGCCAATGAAATTACAATTTCTTACAGGCTAGCATATATATTATTCTTAAAGCTATTAACAATAAAATATTTTCATAATCATTCAATAACACAAACTTATTATTTAACTAAGTTAAAAATACTCCTCTTAATGAGGATTGGATTTAATGAGAGATCAATATATGGATAGAAACTGTTGAATTGATTGCACATACGTCTCATGGGATCAAAGTTGGCATAATTGGTTCGAAAATATTTTATTTTTAAAGGAGTATAATTTCTAGTTGGACGATTTGGGATTACGAATTCGATCTTACGAAGCAGGAACTCAGAATTAATTGAACCGCTTACTAAATTAATGAAATATTCATATATTTTCTCCTACTTTCAAGAGTAGGGAGATCAATAAGCTGTAATCGACTTTCATATGATGGTAAATTAATATTAGGATTCCATGGAAGATTACGAACACAAAATAAGAGAAATTGTTTCTGGACCGATTCAATTTTCTTTATATGAACTTCGTATTGAGGATCCCAAACCACGGAAGCATATTCCAGGATTGGTCTTACAAGAGATATGAATAATTGCTTGGCACTTGAGGAAACCTAGAACTCCTTTTGCCTTATTAACGATTTGTGAAACGTGGGAGTTAAAGGATAGTTTACAATCAAGCAACACACCCAGATCAAGAAATTCTTCGACTAGATCAAGTTGATATTCATTTATTGTGTATCTACAGAGTACTGGACTTCTTCTGTAGAACATCATGTGTTTACACTTTCTTAAATTCAGATCCATTAGATTCATCATACACCAATCATAAAGATTGTCAAGATCTGATTGGAGTAAGGAACATTGATAGGAATAGTTAAAGCTATGGAATATCTTTACATCATCAGCATACATTAATATTCTAGAATTCTTAATGCAAGCTGGTAAATCATTTATAAATATTAGGAATAATAAGAGGCCGACATGACTACCTTGTGGAACACCAGATAAAACAGGAATGGTTTTTGATGTACATTCTCTGAATAATACACGTTGTCATCTATTTTTAAGATATGAGGAAATCCATTTAAGGAAAACAGGAGAAAATCCGAGGTTATCCAATTTGAACAATAGGAGATCGTGATTTACTTTATCGAAAGCTTTACTGAAATCTGTGTATATTGCGTCTGTCTGTAAACCGGAATCAAATGCGGTTATAACTGAGGTTGTGAACTCCAAAAGGTTAGTAGTAATGGAACATCCTTTTTTAAATCCATGCTGAAATGGCGAAACGTATAAATATCTAAACATTTTGGTTCATTTAAAGTCCAGGGAAAAATATAATTTTGCAAAATTTTTAATGTTCTGACCTAAGTAAAAATTAAAAAGAGCACTCTCTTTTTAGATAGAGTGGATTTATTATCCCCGGTTTTTTAATGTTGCATTGTTTAACAACCATTTAAAAACCATTTGAACTTTAAACCATCTTTTTTTATATTAACTATTTAAAAATTTCAATTAATTCTTTTACATTACTGTCTTGCGGAACTTTTTAGTTTACGCCTGTAACTTTCTGCAGTAGCATTAATTCAATTGTGTGTTATTTTCTTTTTTCTTCTTTTACATTTTATATTACCACTTTTGGCCACTAGAGGATACTCAATAGACCATTAACTGCTGTAGCAATAGATTTCTATTCCCACTCACCCTCACCATAATATCACACTCTAACGAATAGGCTTTTTACAAAAACATTATAAAATGCTTTTGTTCTTAACAGCTTTGTTTGCTTTTGTAACATAAACTAACCAGATACCTGGAGTAGCATATACTAAGTGAGAGGAGTTTTTCTATACATAAATTTGAATCTACTATCTTCTAATGTTATCGACTTATATAAATGTATGTACACTGTGAAGCTGAGGGAATAAGGTAAAATTTGAAGTTACAGATATTATATCAAAGAACTATGAAAAGAAGATACAGTTGTATACTTAAAAGAATTTAGAATGCAAAGCACTATAAAATTAGTTAAAAATTTTGAATTAAGAAATTTTGTCTGCACTAAAACATAGTCACTTTGGTTTTACATATTCACATTGGGAAAGAAAATGTATAACTTCTAATCGGTTGGTTGAATTTATATAAGAATTCACACAGACGTAGAATTTTAAGTTAGGAAGGGAGACCCCATATACCCTTCAGGAGCGGAGCTATTAGAGCTCCAAATATAGTACCTCTGAAATAGAAAATTTTTCATCACTTGCCAAATTTTTGTTTCTTATCCAATATCTCTTACAGTTTTCAAGTTATTTGAAATTTGCAATACCGCAATTTTAAATAATCTTGGTCCACTTTTTTCAATATATATTCTAATGTTTTTGTCCGATTTTGTAAATTTTTAAACGATTTTGAAATCGAAAATTGCAAAAATTATGATTTTGTGTGTGTTTTTTTGCCGAAAAGGTGTTTACACTCTTTTCTGTTTAAAATCAAATTTTGTTTTAGCACTTTTCTGAAAAGTTTCTTCACAGAGAATTAAAAACAAACCCAAACACCCAACAGGACTATATACAGAACCTCCCGAATTTGATCTATTTCAAATCAAGATTTTTACTTTAGCATATATGTTATAAAATCCCAAAAGAAAGTTCTGCAAACCGAATGCAGTTTCAAAAAATTTTATGGAATCTAATGATTTTACTAAGGGATTTTCTAAACCTGCAATAAATGTGGACTTTATGGTCAAAGTTAAAAAAAAAACATTTTTAAGATTTTGCCGGTTTTTGGAAATTGTGGAATAATTTTTATAAAAATCTTAAATTTGTCTACACTTTACCATTTCAAATAATAAAGTCATTACTGGCTGAAAATTTCGTTAAGATATCTTAACAAACCACGATTTTATTAGAGATCAAATATTTATAGTTTCTCCAAAAAAATATTTTTTACAAAAATTTTACTTTAACTCCAAAAGTCAGAAAAACTATTGACTTGATCTTTTTCAAACAAACTATCCTGTCAAGCTGACATGATTCTTAATTACATATAGAAAGATTGAAGTCAATATTTTTTTTTTTTTTTTTAACAAAATTATTCTTCTTTCAAATTTAATATGTAGTGAAAAATTCCAGACATTGTACTATTGTGGATGTTAAAAAGTCTTAACTAAATAAACTATTTTTTCCCGTCACCAATGTTCGAAGGTGTGTTTGTGCTAAAATAGGCAAAAAGGGAAATTTTTCGTGAAATATTAGATTTTAAAGTGGCGTAGTTTTGGTTCTATAAAAAATATTCACTTTATTATTTTTGTGTATAATTAGGAATTGTATTAGCTAGACACTAGCGTTTATTTGAAAAAATTAACTCAATAGTTTTTTTTTTTTTTGATTTTTCGAACTAAAATAAAATTTTTGTAAAAAATAGGTTTTTGTAGAAACTACAAATATTTTATCTCTAATAAAATCCTGGTTTGTTATGATATCCTAGCGAAATTTTCAGCAATTATTCACTTTATCATTTGAAATGGTAAAGTGCAGACAAATTTAAGATTTTTGTAAAAGGAATCCCACAATTCCCAAAAAACCGACGAAAATTCCAAAAATGTATTTTTTTTTAATTTTGCCCATAAAGTCCACACATATTGCAGGTTTGGAAAAGTCCATTAGTATACTCTTTGGAACACCTAAAAATTTTTGAAACTTCATTTGATTTGCAGAACTAGACTTTGGGATTTTAGAACATACATGCTAAACCAAAAATTATATAAAAATTTTGGTTTAAAATAGTTCAAATTCGGGATGGTCTGTACATAATCCTGTTGGGTATTTGGGCTTTTTTTTAATTCTGTAGTTATCTCTGTGAAGATAACTTTCAGAAAAGTGTTAAATTATTATATGCTCTTAATAAAATTTTATTTCAAAAAGAAACTAGTGTACACAACTTTACAGCCAAAAAAATAAAAAGAATCATAATTTTTGCAAATTCCAATTTCAAAGTCGTTTGTTTTTGGACTCAGAAGAGATATGGATTATCAGTTTTTTTTTATTCGATAGACAATTTTGTTCTTTAACCAATAAAAAAAATTACAAAATCATGAAAAGTATTGAGGTATATATTGAAAAAGCTGGACCAAATTTTATAAAAACGAGATAGTTGAAATTTAAAATCCAAATAATTGAAAAATATGCAAGCATAGTTTTCATAGGACTTATCGAGAATTTTAAGAAGTTGTAAAAATATTTGAATTCGCAAAAATTTGGCAAGCAATGACAAATTTTCTAGGTCAGAGTTACCCTGATAGCTTCAATCCTGAAGGGTGTGTAGGGCCCTCCTTCCAAACTTAAAATTGTACGCTTCTCTGCTACGCCTCTGTGAAATTTAATATGAATCCAACCAACCGATTAGAAATTACAGATTTGTTTTGAAAAAATGTTGATTCTGGCCCACTGTAATATGTAGTTTTCCATTGTCTATTGTCATTTCAATATTTAATGAGATTGATCGAGAAATTTTTCAATTTATATTTGATTATATTTGTGATCTAAATGTCAAAAAAACTTTTAATTTTCTCTCTTTATTTCATATGTACATTAAATAGAAATTTCTAAAGAAACCACAATGAAATTAATTCTTACGTATTTAACAAGCAAGAAACTATAAATACTAATAAATTATTTAACCCTATTCTAATCACGTCCAGTGTTTGTATGCTGAATTTTAAACAGTGGCACTTGCACAAAATATATTGACTGCATTCAATGTTGATTGTATTTTTTTTTTCTTTTTTCTCTTCTCTTACAAAATTTGAATTAATTTTTAAAGTGGTTCTTTTCAATTGCCATTCAAAGATACAATTTACTTTTTTTTTTCTTCCATCACCAGACTACTTACATATGAATGAGTACTCAGTCGTAACAAACAGTCCGCAGTACATACAAATATGCTGTAATTTTCATGTGCGAGTAGTAAAAATGGTTGAACATATTTTTTTTTTTTTTTTTTTTAGGGTAAAACAATTTCTTTTCTCAATGTCTTTTGTTAAACCAAAAACTTTAATTAAATCGAAATATATTTTTGGTTTTTTTATTATTATTTTTTTTTTCTTTATTTTTTATTTTGGTAACAAGAAAAAGGAAAATCTTTTTTAATTTTATTGGATAAATGTCATTCACCTTTGATTAAACTTTTAAAAGACAAGCAAGTATTGGAAACTGGTATTGAAAATTGTGGCGGTTGACTTTTGGGTTTTTCTTTGAGTAACGAACTAAATTGAATGACATTTTCTTTTGCCTTAAAAAAAAGGCCAACTGGTTTTTTTTTTTTTTTTTTTTTTTTGTTATGGATTTTTTTTTGCATGGACAGTGTAAATTTAATTTATAACGGATTTAATTTCGCTTTTAGTAATATAAAAAGTCTATTTAAATATTTTTTTGTGTTAGCTTATGTCATGGCAATTTATTTCATTTTTTTTTTTACATTTTAAATGTTAAAAAAGTGCTTTTTTATAAATTAATATAATAATAAATAAATATTTTAGTTAACGTAAAAAACTTACTAATATTTATTGTTACCAACTTTTTTACTTTAAATCAAAATGTTCTAGAGTTTATATTGTATGTTGTACACACATATGATAGCCTCTGAGTAGTGGAAAATGTCAAAGTGTCAGTTTTATAGTAATAAAATATAGTACATGGCTTATTTTTATTGTGCTGACTTGTTCAGTAAGCATTTTAATAAAATTAAATAAATAAATAAACAAATTGTTGTGTCAATTACGAAACCTTTTATGTGATTCTTTTTTTTAATATAAAAACGTTAGAATTAGTTGGTTAATAGCAAATGATAGACATATAGTAGCAAAAAAATGCAACTGGTATAAAATATTTGATGGAAAGACTAAACCAAATAAAAAGAAGAAGAAATTTAGGAAGTGTACAGTGGGGAAAATTATGAAGAAAAATTACTATTAATGTATTGGTAAAATTTTTTTAAATATAGTCTGCACTCTTGATGACTTGCTAATAGAAATAATTCATTTCTGCATTTAGTACACCCACCATCAAAAAATATGGGGGGGGGGGGGGGGGTATATAGGGTTTGTCATTCTGTGTGTATATAATATATATTTTCTGGATCCCCGTAAGATTCTCAGTCGATCTAATAATATCCGTCCGTCTGTCCGCCTGAGCGGCTCTTAAAAGGATAGGGCTCGGGGTGTAATGAATATGGGGAAAATTGGCTATAAACAAATAAGTTACGGGCCAAATACTTGAAACACAGAGTATCAGTTGTAACTCTAGTTCATACTTATTTGTCGATATCTCTTACAAAAAAGCATGTACGGCAACGAAATTTTGTACAAAATAGTTGAAGAATCTCACTTACTTCACCGCCCATCTCCCATATAAGATGAAATTTTAAATAATGATTAATAAAAAATTTCAGATGGTAGATATATAGATTCGCCCAAGCCGAATATAGAATTCTTACTTGTTTTAAATTTAGAATCAAAGCAATATGAAGAAAAAAGTTTAGCATTATTATTAAACAATTAGATGGATGGTAAACAAATGGAAGATCAATAACGTCTTTACGTGATATTTTTTATTTTATTAGTGGGGAGTTAAATTTCGACACATGTGATAATTTTCAGTTTTGCCTTATTTTATAACATTAAAATAAAAAGCGTATTATTAAAATATTAATTAAACACTTGTTTTAATAAAAAAAAAAAAAAAACATAATTTTTTTTATTTTTTATTTTTAAGTGCATTTTTTCACGTTTATAGAGCATATTTGTAGTTTCCCTAGTTATCACATTTTATACCCTACACCACCATAGTAGTATACCAGTCGACTCAGAATCACTTTTTGAGTCGATCTAAAGATGTCCGTCCATACGTCCATCCATCTTGCTGGCTGGACGGCTGGCTGGCTGTCCATGTAAACCTTTTGCACAAAGTACAGGTCGCATTTTGATGATAATTTAATGAAATTTGGCACGTAGGACTTTCATGATACAAGAACGAAGCCTATTGGTTATGGTCGGTCTATTATTTCACCTAGCCCCCATACAAATGTCCTACCGGAATAGGGGTTTAATAATCATAAATGTCTTAAATATAGCAATATTGTAATGAAATTCGCTGCCAGGAAATTTTGTATAAGTATCAATCTTTGTGCCAAATTTCATGAAGATCGGTCCATAATTGACCATAGCTCCCATATAAAACCCTCTTCGGAAAATCACTTTAACTTGCATTAATCACATACACATGATAGTATTAGGTTTATATTCGACACAAATAAGTTTTGTATAAGTAGAAATTTTATGAGCACCACCCTATAATTTACCATAGATCCCATAGAAGTGCACCTTCGGGGATCATTATAAAGTGCATGAATTCATCCAAATGTTAGTATTAACGTAATATTCCGTATTCGTATATTTTATTTTACAGTTAGTAAAATTATCGGTCCACAATTGATCACATGTCTAATATAAGACCCATCCACGAATTATGATGGACATGCACAATGGTGTGGGGTATCATATGGTCGGGCTTGACCGACTATATCTTTCTTTCTCGTTTTTATTTACAAAATATTGTTTTATTTACTATTATATTATTGCAAAAAATATAATGTTATAATAAGTTTTGTTTATTTTTGTTCATATTTATTACTCGTATATAAACAAAGAGCTGGTTTATGCATTAGGGCTTTTATTTGATTTTCATTTTATATATTGTTTAAAAAAATATATATATAAAATTGTACTTTTTGCTACAACAAACAAATATTTTAAACTTTTTTACATAAAAATAATACTTTTCTTTTGTATTTTAAAATAAGATTAAAAATAGAATGTTTGTTTTATATTTAAAATACATTTTAGTTTTCTTATATTAAAATAATATGAATACAATTTCCATCAAACAAAACACCTTTAAATAAAAATATTTTATATACAAATTTATTCATATTTTGCTATTCGTAATTTTGAACATGCAAAACAATTATTAATTTGAAATTTGTTACATAAACTTAATGTAAATATTTATAAACTTTAGTAAATATTTTTGTACATAAGTATTTGCAGCAAATTGATCTATGTTTATTATTAAAATTTTAGTAGCAGAATCCAAAGCAAATGTAAAGGTATTCAAAATAAAATATTTACATTTACATAAATAAAACAATTTATATTCTACAACATGTGTATGAGAACAGTTAGTAATCTGCCAAATACATGAGTAATTATTCAATTATTAACATTGTATATATTGGACAAATGTAAATGTATAAATGAATGAATATTTAGATGAATAAATTATGATGGTTTGAAGGAATATGTACTGGCAGGCTAGGTAATGATTTATGATGGTGAAATCACCCAGAAAATAGTATTAAGGGGTATTTTGCAAAAAGTTTCAGGAACAAGTTTTTTGTTTTGAAAAATTGGTACGTGATGTTTTTTCCGGAAACTGATTTGATTTCAATTATTTAACTTTTATAAAATCTTTTAGCTTTCTTTGAAATGTTTACTGGGTTATTAAGACATGCCAATTAATAATATTTATTTTGATTTACTTACTTAGTTTAGCTGCTGGTCTATAAAATACAATACATTTGCAAAATTTTCCTTATATTTAATAAAAACGCCACAACCGAGTAGAAGAGAGTGTAGCAACACTAATTATGACAGTGATGTCAGATGGGGGGAATTTTCGCTTTTTAAGGGAATTTTTAACGAAAATTTAAAGCAAAGGGAAAAAGGAAGGGAAATTTAATTTTTGGCAAATTAAAGGGTATTTTTAAAATGTTAAAATTTTTTCTCAAAAAACGACTGAAAGTAGGAATAGAAAAAATGCAATATTATCGACTTTTTCGTATTTTGCCGAATGGATTTTGTCAGTAATTACAAATATTTTTTATAGTTTAAAAATCTTTCTATATTAGTCGTGTTTAAAATATTTTTTTGTAGTTTTTCATTAAGTTAGAAACAAAAGCTACGTTTTTGGCTATTTTTTTTTTTTTAATAATGAGTGAGATTTTAAGGAGGAGGGAAAATTGGAGGGAAACAATTTTTAGAAAATAGGGAAAAAAAGGATTTTTTTTACAAAACAGAGGAATTTTTTATAAATTGTATCTGGCATTACTGAACAATGTTTATGTTATTGATAACAACGTAGGGTCTACACGAGATATTTTTCTACTATCAAAAACGTCAAATTATTATCATGGTAAAAATTTATCACGTATACCAAATTTATTTATATTATTGCAGCATTATGATATAATTGTTACAGCTCAAACGTCATTTTGTTGTTGTTTCTTTTTTTTCGTTTATTTCTTTAAGAAAAAGCGAAATTTTTCAAGACAATCACAATTAATTAATTATTCAGAGCAAAAATAACACAAAATACAATAAAATTAAAAAAGGAAAATTTCACTATTTAATTTTGACAACGAAAAAAATGATTTATTACAATTAAATTTTATCTACGTATTCCCATATATGCTGACATAAATAAAAACAAAATTGCAGTAGCTCTGCCGACGTTTTGTTACTTGTTATGATAGAAAAATCTCTCGTGTAGAAAATACGTAACGCAGTGTCTATATTAGAAAAATTTTTATCAAGAAAAACTTCAAAATCAGTATGAATCTATACACGGTAACCTCAGTTAAACTGCTGATTATTATTATTTATGATTGTTAAGCTGTCAAACTGCATATATCAAAAACATTAATGAATTCCCCATATTGTTGTTTTTGTGCAATTTTTGCCACCTTCCATAAATTCGCGTTGATTTTGACGTTTGTCTTGATAAAAAATTGTCTAATGTAGACACTATGTAAAGGAAACAATAATAACAGCAAACAATTTTTAATTAATTGTATAATAAATACTATTTAATTTTCATAGTATTTTTTCATGTTATTTTACTACACACTTTAATCGAGTTTGTTTATAGCTGTAAAACATTTTTTGGTTGGTTTTAATAAATCAAAACAACAACAACAAAAAACTTCAACAAAGAGGGAAAAACGAAATGTATAAAAATATAAAATACTGCGATTTCGCAAAAAAAAAACACATAACATAACATAAGCTACAAAATTTATGGTTTAAAACACAGTTTTAAACCAAAATATGAAATAATAGTAGAGGAAAATAATTCAATGCAAAATTTATAGTTCCTTTAATATAAAATATGCAAAATTTTTGTGTAGAAGCTGGGGGTTGGTATTGTTAAAGCAACAACAAAAATTGTTGCTACCGCTGTTTTTAATCGTACTTAACTCCAAAAAAAAAAAAAAAAAAAAAAACTAACAACAATAGCAACAACATCAGCAGTAGCTATGATACAATAAAATGTATTTAACCATGAAAAGTGATCTATAAATATTGTTACCAGTTTTTATTTTGCAAAAACTGAAAACAGAGGATAAAATTTACATATGCAAAACTTTTAGCAAAATGCATTTATATCTCAATTTGGAATTGTTTACAAACAAAACAAATAAATGTTGTAGAAAAACTTTATTTTTTTTTTTTTTTTTTTTTGCTAAATACAAACACACTAAGTTGAAGTATTTTACAAATGATTATAAATGGAATTGTAGATTAGAAACATGCAGAGTTAAAACTTATTTTTCGAAAATATTTAAAACTTCTAAATTAAGCTTTCTAATAAAGAGTATCAATTTAGGAAAAACTCTGTATATAAAATATTTAATTTGAAATTAATATTAATTTAAGTTTTAGATGAAATTGAGAGAAGAAAAGAATTTGGCATTCAGTAAATGAGCTCAAATGATATTTTATAAGAAATTATTGCTCAGCTCAGTAATGGAAAATATTTTTCGCTATCAAAATAAATTTTAAATAGTACTTTTTTCACATTCAAACCAATAAAATTCAAATTTTTTACAGTTATTTTATCACTTATTTAGTGCAAAAGTAAAGAATGTAATTTTTATATCTAAAAGGAAGGATTAAATACGATACCAATTCAGTAAATGATTTTATTTTGGTTAAATATTATAGTACAATAAAATATGAAAATATTAATAAAATCTGAACCTGTTATTGATATTAACTTACGGAGAAAAAAAAGTCTTCTAAGCAGGGTTATCAGATTTCTTTGAGCCTCTGTCGCCAAATTGTTAAGCAGAAATCGCCAAAAATCGGCAAATTAAAATTTTATTTGGTTTTTAAAGAAATACTAAAAAATTAATTATTTGTAAATGTAAATTCAGTTTAAACTAAGAAAACGATTATGAAAGTAGCGAATTAATTGAAAATTAATTGTTAAACAATAAATCGATTGAATATATACTCCAATCAGAAATTAAATCAGTTTTAGTCCAATTTTAAATATTTTTATATTTTTGTTTAAAAAGTTGCTCATTGGTAGCAATAGTTAGTTTGCCTATTATATTATAGCAATATTTTAAAGTTTTGTTTACTAGTGTTTAAAATATATTTAATAATAAGAATTCATTATTATATACTTCAATGGAATCTTAATTCTTTATAATGTTTAAATTCAAAAATTAACCCTCGTATTCACAAACCAATTTTTAATTTAAAATACATTTTACAGACAAAATTTGTATGAAAAATTTGATTTAAATTGCATTTTAAATTTAAAAGTTGTTTGTGAATACGGGGATAAATTATTAAATTTAAGCTAAAAAACTTAATTTTCCTAAACTCTTTTTTAGCCTTTTAAAATGAAATATCTCAAAAAGGAGCGCTTTTAAAAATGATTAACACCACTAAATTCAGCATCGTCGATTTAGTTTAGCCCAATAGGTGGCCACATTGTTAAAAAAATTAGTCTCATTTTTAGTGTAATTGATTTAGAAATATATATATATATTTCTGATATATAGCCCCTTTTTAGGTCATCAACTTTCAAAATTTGTTTGGACTTTATTATATTTTTAAAAGAATTATTCTAAGATTATATAACAACGTTGGTCCTATTAAACTTATAAATTTTTTCAAAGAATTAATTTATTCATGAACATTTTTATTTCATTGTGATCGAAATCATCAATATTCTAAATATATTTGAAAGATGATGGAAAATAAATTATCAAACATTTAATACATAAGTATTGCAAAATATATTTTTTTAGGATAAAATTTCCTAAACTAAGTTGAACCTATTTACAAATTAATGTTCTTCATTTTGCTAAATAAGTAAATACTAAAAATAGTCGATTTCTAGTAAGAAAATTTAATAGCTTTTCTTCAAAATTGCATATTTAATAAAATTTTATAAATTAGCCAAATAAATCGCCACCATGTTATATATCGCCAAAAAATTCGACATGTCGCCAACAGAAAATTCAGTCGCCAAAAGTAATTAAAAATCGCCATGTTTCACGACAAGTCACCATATCTGGCAGCCCTGCTTCCAAAATCAAATTATTAAAATCGAGCATTTCATCTTTAGTTTTGTTAGCATATAATTAATTATCTGAAATTCGGAATATCTTCTCTTAAATTTGATTTACAAAACGTGGAAACTTGTAGTTTTTAATAATGACTTATTTTAGAGTTTACAATTTTATAAATTAAACCTACAACACACATTTTATAATGATATTTGTTTACCCTATAAACTTATTTAAATTTCCTTATCTCGAAGAACCAGCATTTTATCAGAGATAATGTTTATTACAATTTAATTATTACTTCTGACAACAATTGTGAACCTAATTCAAAGGTGTTAAGAAAAACTTATATTTCTATTCGAAAATAATATATGTTTAAAATATGTTTTCATTTAAGGATTTTTAAATCGAATTATGGAATATCAGGTACCTGCCATGACGGCCTAACCCCACGGTGGTCTTACCACTGGGTGAGTTACAATTCGTCAACCAACGCCCCCATGTGGCTGTTGCTTAGGAGTTGGAGCTATCTAACCTCCTGCCGCACTATTGGCGACATGTGTTGCTATGCAACACCACATCGGGACTATAAACCCCTTCTTGCGGTTTAGGTCTAAACCACAGCCACCACGTGACTCCCCGAAGGGCCTCTCCAACAGCCAGTACAGTACAACAACACCGACAAGCAGGTGTTGCCGTACCAGGGTCTACTGGCTCCCGTGGTACCAGATTGTGTTAAGTCTCTGGTCAGGCCCCGAATGTCCTTTTCTCCCATTATAGACACAAGTCCAGGCAATGGTGCACCTTCTTATTCCTGCCACACCGTGTAACATGACACCACGTATGAGCTATACATCAAGGAAAAGATTTAATCCAAGAAGACAAGCCGTGGCGTGCTAATCGTTTGACAGTATCAAATGACTTGAGAAAGTACTTTTGAATGTTAAATAGTATCAAAAAAAGTACTATAGTATCAACTTTCCATCCCTGGCTCCGCTACTTTTCCAATTTTATCTTTTACTAATTTGGGATGTATTTTCTCTGTTGGAATTATCCGTCATTACTTTTTTCGAAACAATTCCGACTAATTATCAATTACTCAATCAAATTTCCTTAATATTGTATTTGTGACAGTTGATAATTTTTGGGAAATTTTGACTTTTTAAAAAATATTTAATTTAAAAGTCTTTTTTAAGTAGTACATTTTTTTAAAAAATTGGTACCAATTTAAAAGTTGCTACTTTTTAGAAAACTGTAATTTTTTAAAGTTTGTTCTCATTATTTTTGAAATTTAAAATTTTTTTAAATACAGCTCTTTTTTAGAAAATTGGTACTTTTTTGGATATTGATAATTCTTTTTGAACTTTGGTACTCTGTGTTTTCATAAATTGAAACTTGCTATAGAAATTGAACTTTTTTTGCAAATTCAACTTAAAAAAATAAATTTCTTTATAATTGATACTCTTTTTGAAAACTGAATTTTTACTTAAAGTTAATACTTTTCTTTGGAAATTTGGTACTTTTTTTTAAATTTGGACCTTTGTAATATTCACACATATTTTTGGAAAAATTGGTGCTTTAAGCCGCAGTTATCGGATATATACGTTTTGTACATCAAATTGTAAAGAATATTCCTTAGAATGGCACTAGTAAAAATCAACAAAATCCGTCCTTTATTGGCCGGGAAATCGTTAAAAAGACCTCTAAAAACGTATTTGTTTTAAATAAACAAAATAAAAAAAATCGGTTCATTATTAACTAATATAGCGGTCAAAATACATTTTAAGACTTTGTGAAACTTTTTTTATACAATCTGTTGTAAACATTTTTCTAAAATTTCGAGTTATAGGCAAAAATCTGAAAAAATTATTAAAAATATACACACACAAACATATAAAAAAAGCATTGCAATGAATTTTAATGCTGTTGTTTCTTGTATAAGCAAGCAATAGTTGTTGATTGTAAATAAATACACACAATCATTTTTTATGTATGTTGGACTTTTTTAGTTGGAAATAGAAGCATTGCAATGACTCAGTGTTGTTGTTTTTTGTAAAAGCTCTACAAACAAACATACTATTTGTAACCAAAACGCGCTAAAAAGCGCTAAATTAAATAAAAATTAAAGGAATGGTTCAATTTAGCGCTCTTTTTAGCTCACTTTTTTAAGAGTAACAACTTAAACATTACAAGGTCTATATTTGCTATTCTTTTAAATATTTTAACTTCAGCAGAAATAGTGAATTAAATTGGTGTTTTTATTACAGAAGAATTTCATTTAATAAAACTGTTATCTTCGGTTAAATTTTTTTTTTTTTAATTTTAGTGCAAAACCTTTGATTCAATTAGTTCAATTTTATTCCAAAAAAGGCAATTCCTAAAATAAATCGGAAGATATTTGGAAGAATCTGAAAACTTGCTAATAAATTATTTATTCAATGGGATTTGGAAAATCGGACAGACTTTAAATGGCATTTCGAAATGAAAAATGAAAAAAATCGTTTTAGGTTTTGGTGAAAAATTCTCATTTCTGTTGTTTGAAATAAAAACTTTAAAAAATAAAAAATAAAATTTAAAAATATTCACAAATTAAAATTTTATCATTAAAAAATTTAAAATGTGTAAACAAAAGAAAAAAGAAAAACAAGAGATTTGAATGAATAAATTTTAAATGTTTTGATTGTATTTTAAATCCATTCTGAAAGCTACACTCTATTTTGGAATTGGACATTTAGTAATGAATATGAAATATTTTAAAGAATGTAATATAAAATTTAATGTTAATATTCTGTGCAAATATTTAACAACATTGAATTTTTTATCAATTTTAAAACATCGAAAATTTATATAATTTTTTCAAAAATTCTACTAGCCTTATGAGTTAGTAAAAATAGCTGTGTATAATTTTCTAAAAATAATAATTTTCTACCGTTTTACACAGGCCCTAAATATCATTTTTTTTTTTTAGTTAATAGGGACGTAAAATCCTAATCCTAATCAACATATTACTAAAGTAAAACGCTCAAATTGTTTGGGTTGTTAAAAAGAGCTAAATCTAGGGCGAAAAGCGCCAAATTGGCAACGCTATTAGTGTGTTGTTTTTCTAAGGAAGCAACGCTTGCTATAATAATTTAATTTTGAGTTTACATTATTGTAGTTTGGAAAAAATTTAGATTATTTTTGTAAGAATAAATATGAAAATATGAAAGCATAATTGAAGACATAAATTTTATTATTTTATGGTGATAAGGAGGTCAAGGGTAAAACTTGTTATTTTTTAGAATATTTTATTCCTTTAGAAACCTTTTTCAAAATTGGTACTTAAAAATAATGATTTCAGTCGATTTTAAACTGAAATTGAGGGTCTTGAAATCAGCCGCCGATAACCTTTGCTAGCTGCACAAGTAATCAAGAAACAAAATTAAATGGATTTCCTGTGTTTTATGACCATTAATTTCATTTCATTTGATCGATAGGACATTTTCTGATAGATCTATAAAAATCGAAGTCCGTAGCTTATGTATATGATATGATCTAACATGATGATATATAAAACAAGTTTTTAAATTTTTAGAGAGGCACTTGATTTCAAAAGAAACAAGGACGGACGTACGGAGGAACATCGTTGTTCCGATTCCTCTTGTCATGTAAACGCAGCATATGTATAATCAGTGGGGACTAAGATTTTTTGAACTTTGATAATAAAAACTGACTCCTAAGTTCTTTATAAAACTGAAGTTTTCCTGACATTTTTTAGGAACCATATTAGTTCTATTTTTCACTATTAATTTTACTATATTAACAAAATGAGAATAATAAATACTTTAATCTATGTATAAAAATATGTTTCCTCCCTACAATTTATAATATTCTACATTTTTCTCCCCACCCTCATTTTTGCACTTGTTGTTGCATTTACTACACTCTCTACAAAGTACTTTAATTACCAAACAGGAGCTCTTTAATGTGACAATAAATTATACGAGATACGAGTGAATACAGGTACTAAATACATAAAATACTGTACATAAATTATAAGTAAAGTACACGTGTTGACATAACATAATATACACATAAAATTTATGTAACTAGTTACAGAATATTCATTCATATATGAAGTATGTACAATAGACTGCACCAAAACTTATCGACTTTTGAATTTTGACCGTAACTCCACCTAGAATCATTCATTGGGTTGTAAAAAATATTGTGTGAAATACTAGTGAAATCGGATATGATTAACCCGTGTCGTATGGGACCTGAAGTTTTATTACGAATTCCCCAGACCATTAATATGTTTTTGTCAAACAAATTCAAAAGAGTTAAAAAAAGCACTTTGCAGATTTATAGGCAACACCACAGGAAATAAATTTGAAGAAGAATTAAGTCAATACCTTTGTATGACTAAGCCGAACCTGTGATTTGAATTCTGCGGTGTAAAGTGAATCTTTTTGAACTGAAGATTATTACACAGTAAGATAAACCAAGTATAAAAAAATACATTCGGAAGATTTTAAGATAATTGGACAAAGATAAACTTTAAAACAAAAAGGTCAAAAGTAAAAATTTTTTCAAATTTTTAAAGAAAACATCAGTAAGAATTATTTTTTTTTTTTTTATCTAAATTTAGACTTTTGTGAAAAAATTTTGATGGCTTAACAGGACTTTACTTTTCAGAATAAGGTAATTATCATTTTATTTGTTAATTATGAGTAATTCCACATTAAATTTAAAAAATTTTGAACCTTGGTTACCGATTTAGATAAAATTTGGTGCATGTATAGAGGAGGATACAGAGGCATATAAAATGAATTTTTCTTATTTTTATTTTGAGAACTGTGGCAACTCTATAGCTTTGGAGGCGATTTACATATTTATTTAAATTGGGCATTACTTTTGTTATATAAAAGATATCAAAATAATTTTTCTTACAGTGGATTTGTCAAAACTTGTATTTTAAGATGCCATATAAAAATTTTGAAAATATTTTTATTAACATATTTTTTGTAAGAATCCCCTTTAGTGACGTGTATATATTCTTATATATTTTTGATAGAAAGCCTTATCTATATACTTGCTACAGAGAAAATTTCAGAGAGGTTAAAATTTTGAAATTTAAAATGGAATTACTCTGATATTAATTAATAAAATTTACTTTACAAATATTTAAGAATAGGTGCGTTTAAAAAAAAATGTTGACCCCTAGCTCAGTTGAGGATTAAATTTGCATTTTTTGCTGTTAATATCAACGGAGGACTTTCAGTTATATTTCTAACAAATTTTATCTTAATCCAAACAAAAATAAAAGAGTTTTCGCTATGTCTTCATTAAAATCTTAAAATATTCTAGATTTTGATTTTTGATCTTCGTGATTCAAAGGTTATTCTTGTCCAATTTTCCCAAAAACTTCAGAATGTAGTTTTTGGGACAGGTTTTATTTCATTCAAAAAACTTATTTAGTCTAAATATCAATTAAAAAAAAAAAAAAATACTACAACTAAAAAACTGCAAAAAGTGCCTTTTTGCCGAAATCTGCAGAATTCAAATCGCAGGTACGGCTTAGTTATACAAGACCTATTTCTTTTTTAGTTTTATTTATTGTGATGTTGTCTATATTTAAACTTTTTTGAAATTTGTTTAACAAAATATTTAAACGTTTGAAATTGAAGTTTTGAAACAGCCTTAAAAGAACCAACAATTTTTAACCAATTATGGAAAGGGGTTTGAATTGTCATCCAGAAACAAAAACGTATTTTTCATTAAATTTGGTTCAAATGTAATTAACAGGGCAACGTGAAATATGCACGAAAATAGTGAAAATATGCGCCTGAAAAAACATGCAACAAAAAACAGACAATTTCATGTGAATTTTATATAAATATGCATAAATAAGCTTTAAGTTTTTGATAGTTTTTGATTTTTTATAAAAAATAAAAATTTGAGTAAATAGACCTTTTTAGTCAGTCACCTTTGTTACATGTGAATTTTTTTCTTTACATTTATATACGTAGTATTAAACAAATTTACGAAATAATTTATACAAATCACTTATTCAAATTCTAAAAAATCATTAAAAAATAGCGTTTTTGTTAAGAAAATTAATTTTTGATTTCTTTATATGCAAATTTATGCAAAGACTTGCAAAAAATGCATTTTTTTTAAATACTTGAGAAATATGCAAAAGGCGAAAAGCTTGAAAAACTTGCCCTGATAATTAAAAATATTATTTTACTTAAATATTTCTCAAAAAAAAAAAATAAATAAATAAATATTTGTTTTGCACACTCCTTACACATTAATGGTCTGAAGAATTCGTAACAACTTAAACATTTTTTTAACGACTTTTTCTTTTTATATCTTGTTTGATATATAATTATACGTAGATTACAAATTTTTAACATTTTGTTACAAAGCAAAGTATTTAATAGCTAAATGTTTCTAAAAACTGTAAAAAAGGCATATTTTCCCCCATATAAACGTATCATACACGCAGAAAAAAAATATAGTTGCAGTAACCATAATCAAAGAGCAACATATTATAATTGGAACATATGATCACATTGAAAAATAGAAATAATTTAAGTAACAATTATTATGTTTCATATTGTATCCGATTTTATGGTCTGTTTTTTCATGTTATGATTATAGTTTTCAATATAATTGAACAATTTTATTATATTATTATACCACGTTGTCATATTTTGATTCCATTTTATCATATTATTACCTCATGTTATAGTATTATTTCGTTTTGTCATATTTTTACTATTATTACTAATATTATTTACTATTATTATTATTTACTATTATTACTAATATTATTGTTATTATTATTATTATTATTATTATTATTATAACATTTTTGTAGAAACATTTTACTTATAATCATTGGTTTCAACCACCATATGTGGTTGAAATGCACGATATCTTATATTGCTTAAATCACACTGAGTAAAACTTTGTCTATTTATATTTATTCATATATGAACTAAATGAGAATTAGATTGAATTTAGAAAACAAATTAAAAAAAACACATATATGGTTAAAAACAAACAAGTATTGAAGTTTTCCACTAAGTTTGTGAAAAGGAATATGGTTTAAGAACAAGGAAAAAGACCGCAAATATTTAATGGTTTTAGAAGTAATGATATGTTTCATATTAATAATATTTTGTTTGTGGTAAAAATATTTCAAAACATATAATTTTTGCAGTCAATCATATTAAAATTCTTATTGAGTGTAAACATTAAATGACAAAATCAAATCAAAATCATTGTTTTCATGAACACAGAGTTATTAAAATTCAATAAAATTAACAATGAGAACATAATATTATTGTAGTGATCATGCTGTAACCATGTTTTTTCTCTGCGTGTACAAACTTCATGTTCGATGCGATATCCAATTTCACTAATATTTCACACAATATCTTTTTACAACCCATTTAAGGATTCTAGAGGGAATTACGGTCAAAAGTTGGTAAATTTTAGTGCAGTCTAATGTACAAGTAGTTATTATAACTATAATATGAACTGCATAGTACATCTCCATATATGATATTCTATAGTATTATTATTTAAATTTTAAATTTTACTAGCACATACTTACCACACATACAGAAGTATGACGATAATAATGATGTATTTAGTAATGTATAGCTTTGTATTCAACCAAGCATAACTTTGAAAGTTCTTCAAACTAAAATTATGTATCTTAAATGGATGATAGCTCTATTGTTATAGTGGACTATAGAGATACTGCCAGTAATGTCCGTCTGTTAAATAAACTGTTAGCCAGTTTACACTCACTCATTCACTCAGTGCTAAAGCTCTTATGCAAACCTTACTTCATGCATAATAATTGGTTTATTAAAGTGTTTATTATTAGACCAACCATCATAATCAACATTAAACTACTTTTTACTTATATTTATTATTAAACAAAAAGGTATTTTTGTATATATTTTTGTTAAATAATTTTTAACTTTTAAATACGTTTTTAGCCAAAAACGAGTTAATTTTTATTACACTTTTTTTTCGTAAATGGCATTTTATAACGCATATGTGTGAAGCCACCTTGGAAAGACATTTATGACATAAGATGGATGGTAAATTATTAATGTTGGTCATGGCGATGGTGCTGACGAAGAAAAGATGAATTACAACACATTAGTCAAATTGGTGGTACAAAATTACTTTACACACCATTAATTTATTAATAATTTGTGCTAGTTAAGATTGCCCAGCAAAAACTTTTTGGTTTTCGGTAATGGCAACAACTTATTAAAGCAGTTTCCCGATAATGAGGCATCATTATTATTTTCCTACTCTGTATTACATAAATAACTACTCAATAGTATAATAGCACAGTAATATTGCAATCACGTCGATGAGTTGGCTAGAACGTTGATGATGTTAGTTTTTTATAACTAAATGTCCAAAAAGATATTTTATACTAAAAAAAAAGGTTTTTGTCACTTAAAAAGTGAAATGCGAGTTGGTGCACTGAATAAGACGTTAGTCATTAAAAACGAATGGTTAATTTGTGTGCAAGTTCAAATCTCACTGACGGTGAAATTTTTCTTTTTTTTATTTTTATTATTATTATTTTTTTTTTTTTCGTTTAGGTACATATTTTTGAGTATCCCTAGAGTCTAAAAATAACTACATGAATTTGTGGACAACTCGAAAATAATAAGTAGTTATTCAGGCAAAAAATATGTACTTTATTTTTGTTTCCTAAAAAAGTGTTTTATTAAAATATATAATATAAAAATATAATATTATATTAAAATAAACCTTAAAAATATTTTGTACATTGAAGGCACGGGTTCCCAAATGTCCGTTGCAATTTTTAGGAGGTTCCCGAAGAGATCCAAAATAGAGAATAAATTTGTTTGCTTTTCTTTGTCGAAATAAGGGAGGTAACAAGAGATCGAAGCCAATCAAAGAACCAATTGAGGTATTAAAATATCTAATAAAGTCAATAAGTTCCAATGTTGCCAGGGGCAGCTTGCAAAAAGTTACAGTATTTTATTGGAAAGTTAAAATTTTTTCTAAAAATAAATTGTCAATAATTGTTTATTTTCGACTCAAGATTTCGAAGAATAAGATAATTCAAAATATGCTTTAGAAGATTCATAGTTTTGAACGATATTTGAACAAAAAATATGCATAATCATATTTTTTTCCTGTGCTTCAAATGAAACTAACTGTTAGTTATTTATCGGTTTCAGACAATTTTGTGAATTTTGGCATCGATTTGTTACAGCATATTTTTGCATATTTTGGTCCTAACAGCATAATTTTGCATATTTAAGGCTTAGCAGAATATTTTGTCTTATTTTCATTAAATGACAATTTTTACTTTTTTACATCCAGCAGAACTTTTACATAATTTGCCATTAGTGAATTTTTTGCTGTCACATATGTACGTTTTTCAGATCCGATTGCCTAATATTTTCATTTAAAATTGATATAAATTTAGCTTTTTAATGAATTGCTAATAAAAATCATGTTATTTTTAACATGAATATTGGACAATTTAGAATTTAGTTAGAAGGTTAGGTTAGATGGACAGCTGTGAATATATAAAATAGACAGCTCACTTGGGTCCTATTGGTCCCGTTGTGTTACCCTGAGCGATCATGTGAATTTACATGTTCAAAAATAGGTTCGAATCGAATCAACCTGACGCACGAATAAAAGATCTAATCCATCTGAAATCAATTGCTGGGAGATCAGATAACCCATGGACTCCCAAATTCTGTAGTCCTAATGTTCGCAAGAGCAGGACAGTGACAAAGAAAATATTCCACTGTTTCTTCCTTCTCCTCGATAAAGCAACTTAATAGTCATTAAAAGGTAGTTCTAGCGTGCGCACCAGCAATCCAGTACTCGGTATAATAGATACAAGTGTTCGTGACTAACGCCTTGGTAATCCCAGTATGAATTTCGACCGTTTTTGATCGTACTGGGCCATATCTGTCTCGAGATAGAACATTTAGACACGTTTGTCTATCTATGTTGAGATATTCTCGACAAGTACTAGATTATCGTAGAACTGCAAGATGACAGCGATGTTCAAACTATTTGGTCCGTTTCTTTACTTTGAAGAAGAGAACCAGTTCTGGCTAGTTCATCTGCAATAATATTTCCCGGGGTATTTGAATGACCCCTAACCCAAATCAACTCTATGTGATTGAATATCTCGCCATCTTATGTCGAATAGACACCCGAAAGAGAATTAATCGCGGGTTGACTATTTAGCCAGAAAAAAATTTTAGTTTTAAGGGTATATTTCCCGATTTTAAAATCATTCTTAATGCGAATAAAACACTTTTTATAGCATAGTTTTACGACGATCTGTTACGATGATCTGATTTTATAAGTTTAGTTGACAAAATATTCTCTCAACTATACATTTGAAAATACATTCTTTAGCTTTCTTCAGATCGAAAGAATTTTTGCAATAATCGCCGACACTTAAGTTAGGATTTAGTCTTTTTATCTTGTTATCGAGGAGTGAATGCTGAGTGAATAAAAATAGAAAATTGTTATATTAATCAGTTATGCTCTTCTGACTAAAATATTGGGCCTATTCAGGGTTAAATACTTTTATGATCAAAAAAAATATATTATCGTTAAAAAAATAATTAAATCTATAAAGCAATTATTTTTATATAACTCTGACGATATTGTTTGAAATGTGACAACCAATCTGGATATTTATCGTATATATATATATATGACGAAAATCCCCAGATTTTTTCCATTGCCATAAGTTTAGTTTTTAACCAATTCAAGAGCATATTACTTAAATATTCAAATTTTCTATAGTCTGCCACAAAAAGATAAAAAATACGTTTCTACTATTTTATTTAAAAAAATTTATTTAAATAAAAAATAATTTCATCCGCCACGGAGATCAGAAGATTGTTACAGACAAGAAAAGAGCATATTTAAATTTTAAAATTTATTTTTTTTCAAAAGAGTGTTGCTCTAGGACAAAAAAAAATTACTTCTAGATATAATTTTTAAACATAATACTTAATTTTACTGAATCAAAAGTTACGAAAATAAGATTAAACCCAAAAAAATTATGCATATTACGTAGAGCGTTAAAAGTTACGAAAAATATAACAAATGTAACCTAACGGCAACACTGCTAAGTTCTTGTATATATTGTCTAGCACTTGTGAGTTTTTCCCGAGAAGTAGAAGCCTGATTGGGAAATTTTATCATTTATTTATTTTTATCAATTATTATCATTTTGTTTTTAAGATAAGTGAAGTTGAAAGCCATCATATGTTGGTGCTTTAGTTGAAACAACACGTCGTGTATGGTTTAAACGATTTAAAAGTGACGATATCTATGAGCGAAAAAAAGTTTAAAAATTAAGAATTGAAGGCTTTACTCTATAATGAGTCATGCCAAATACAAGAAATGCTTACATAATAATTGGGAATAATGCATAATAATTGGTTTAAAAAGCTCTTGAATTTATCCAAAAGCATCGAATTTTTACAGTCGATGAAAAGGGGAACAACTACGATAATCGAAAGCGTGGATAAATATCGACGCCATGACATCCAAATAAAGCTCTGTATTTAAGGGGATCTTTAATGCGCTGCTAAAACGGGGTGAAATGATCACGGGAGATTTGTGCTGAAAATAATTGATCAGTGTTTAAAAAGCTTTGAACGAGAGACACAAGACACGAGACACGAATCCGTGACTTTCCATCCTGACCATGTGGTTGGAAGGCATTTTATTAAAAAACGATGGGAATTAACACATATGCCAATATATTTTCTTGGAGATCCTGCAAAACATTCTTTTACTCATTTTGCATTTGTATTATTAAAGAATTTAAATATGTATGTGGCTACCCCTGATTCAAGGAATATTAAGTTTAAGTGTTTAAAATTATATACAAACTATAAAATAAAATTAATATTTATAGATTTAAGATATTTTTACTCAGAATTTCATTTATAACATTAAATAGTTTTTGTCTAAATTGAGTGCATAAAAAACCTTTGTATGAATTTTTAAAATAAATCGGACGCTTTCGGCAAAAACCAAATTAAAGACGAAAAAAATTTAAGTAGAGTTATAGTTGACTTTTCTCCCATACAAATCCCCCTTCATCCTCCTTCATTGCTAATTTCCATTTCGAAGTATGAAATTGATTCCAGAATACTTTTCTGGATCTGAAAAATAAAAGAAATATTTAATCTTACCAAATTTTCCCACAAAAGCTAACATTGATTTTTTTTCCGGTCTTGAAAATACTCTTTGAAACGTGTTTTATATTAAAAATTTTATTGTATTTTTTTATAACTTTTGTCGGTATTGTAGTATACCTGATGTCATATGATTGCAAATTAATACTTAAATTATTTCTCAGCCAAAAATTTATACTTACAAAGTTTTCTGAAGGCAACATTGATCATGAGAGATTAAGGTATCTCTTAAGGTTCCATATAATTGGAAATTCTGCGATACTCTGTACTTATTATTAGATATGTGGTTTCAAATTCAAATAGAAAATTGTTGACTATTTATAAATTTTATAACGTTTAGTTATATCGATATTGTTCTAGAATTTCGACTTGATAAAAACAAATGTCTTCAATTTTATTCTATAATATTGCATACACTTACTTTTATTTTGCGAACAAAATAAAATTGCATTATTCAAGCTGACACTTTAAATATATTATTTTAATTAAAACTGCAGCCTATGGGACACATTTACATTGAAATTGCATAAATCTCTTTTATACGAGCAGGGCATAACATTAGAATTTAAAGTATAATTGCTTCAGTATAAATATTGTAACAACCAAAATAAAAATCTAATTTTATATAAAAACCTAAAGAATTCTTGAGGATACCCCTACAAAATTCTATTTTTAAAAATAAATATTAAAATTTCTTATAACCTAACAATTACAGTATTTAGAGCAAAAATAATAAAAATCTATAATCGACCGTAATTCCCATTGAAATAAAATTTTATATATAAAAAAAACATAAAATTACTTTTATCATAACCCCTAATAAATTCCATTTAAAATTTTATTACTCTATAGTGGGTGCATAAAATTCGTTGCAAACGTTTTGATATTAAAATTCTAACAATTTATTTCCTGAAATTAAATTTACTTTGTGTACATTAATGACTCAGTCCGTGGTTTTATATTGGATTATTTTGAAAGCACATGGTGTGACGTATACAATATTTTTATTTTATTTTTTTGGTCATATAAACATAAAACCAAACAAAGCTGTCCTAAACACACATGCAAGCATATGATGTGGTTTTTACCGCCTCGCAGTGGTTCCAAAACGTTTTTTTTTTTTTTTTTTTGGAAATAATTCTGAAACTCGGGTATGATTTTTTTTTAATCGCCAAAAATTCATTCATACATTTACATGTTTAGGTTATCTCTTCTAATTTAAAAGATATTTAGGTCAAAATAAATTTTTCACACAGTTTTACCCTAGTTTTTTAGGTTTTTTTTAACTTGACTGGCTCAATATTGGACCAATTTTTTTTTAATCTTTATGGGATTTTTTACAAAATTCCAAATAATATTGCAAGTTGTATTAATCTGAAGTTGGAACTTTAAAAGAATTTCATAGTTTTTGTTTTCTTTTTCAAAAAGGGTGACAATATTTTTTACTTATAAAATTTGCTTTTTGTTTTGGTTCATATACTTTATTAATGTTTTCAAAACGAATCTTAATGTCGATACATGTAGAGTAAACCCGAAGGTCTCCCCACAAGCCCTATCTAAACTGTCAATTTTCCAAAATTTTTTTAAATTTGGTTTGTAAAATTTTCAAATCGTAAAGCTGGGATCAAACAAAAGTTATGTTAATTAAATACCTCCATATGTTGGGTAAACACACAAAAATTACTTTCTGACGGACGCCTCTTATAACGACAGTGTGACCATTTAAAAAAAAAAAATCAATAGGGTCAGAACAAAAAAACAAATTTCATAAGTAAAAATATATCGCCACATTTTTTGAAGAAAACTCAAAAAATATGAAATTTTTTTAAGTTACAACTTCAGATTAATATAATTTTCTGTCCAATCTATATATTTAAACGATTCTTGCAGCGATATTATTTAGAATTTTGTAAGAAATACAATGAATATTTAAAAAAATTTAATATTGAGCCTAAAAAAAATTTCTTTCGACTTCAATATCTCTTAATTGGAAGAGATAACCTAAACATGAAAGCTAATTTTTTGTAGGGATTTACTATCTACATATAATTTTTTTTTTCGTCAAATCATAAATGAATTTCTGGCGATTAAAAAAAATGCATACCCGAGATGACCAACTTTATAATCCGCTAAGAATCTGTGCTCCTCCAACTCAACTCGAAAACACCTCTTACCAGGTGAATTTTTTTGTGATATTTGAAACGGTTCACAATTATTTCCAAATTATTTCCAGAATTATTTCCAAAAAAAAAGCATTTTGGAACCACTGTACGCCTTTCACCCATTACAATTTAATTGTGCACGAAAAAAAACGACAAAAATACAATTTTGACATACCAAAAATAAACCTAAACCAAAAAAGTATTTTTTTTTTCTGTCTCTTCTTTTGGCCTATTGGTTTGGCTACAACAAAATAAAAAACAATAAGTATGATAATAAAATAAAACACTTGCATTAATGTCATTATTTTGTTTAAAAAATAATATAAATTTTTTTTCTCTGCTGACCAAATACAAAAAGAGAATTATAAAGAAAAGTAAAACATAAGCCTCAACAATAAAGACCCCAATATAAATGTAAATGACTGAAATTATGTATGAGTATGTTGGAAAAATATTTTTTTTTTATTCATTTATACTTATGTGCCATGTTAATAAGAGACACGAATTATATTCAAACAAAGCAAAAACAGCTTTGCAATAATGAAAAAAAAAAAATTAATCACGTTCCGTTTGCCGGTGGTGAATGGCTTTGTGTTGTTGCTGCATTACCATCACCCCTTTTGACTCATGTGTACATGATGAGGGGATTGTTGTCTTTTATAATTTGTTAGTAGAAAGTGACAAAAACAAAAGTGTTTACAAAAAAGGACATGTGTCTTTTGGACCAGCCTTCCTACTTTTTGGAACCATATATCTAAGCATTTTAGTCTCTACGAATTAAAACTCTGCACAGGAACAGGTTGATTGTTTTTTACCGACAAATGAAAACAAAATTGGAATTTTCTCGCATGTGTTGGCTACAATAATATTTATCTAATATTGATTGCAAGGAGGGAAAGGCCAAAAAGTTATTTCAAAATAATTTAAATTAAAATATTTCGAATTAATTTATTTTTGGTTTCCAACAAAAAATTTATCAATATAGTCAAATCGAAATTCTCTGGATTTGGATGTTTATAACCAGTGTTGCCAGATGTAGTTATTTGCCCCAAATTGGCGATTTGAAATTTGTTTGGGGATAGATTTTCTTGTGGAGGAATTTGGGAATTTTCGTATTTTTTTGATAATTTGATAATTTGTTAATTTTGGGATAATTTTAAATGCTATTTTTGATAGATTATTTTTTATTTATAGAAAATATCGTTAAATTTTCAATTTATAATAATTTAGATAAATTTTCATTTTGTGGAAAATTTTCGATAAATTTTAATTTTATAGACTTTTGATAAAATTAATTTTATAGGTATTTAAAAACTAAAAAAAAAAAATTGCATGAAATTTTCTAAAAATAAAATAGAAAATTTTCGATCAATTTTCTTATAATAAATTCTCTATTAAAGTTCCCTTTATATTTTTATATATTTTATATTTATATGAAATTTTTGAAAGAGTTTGTTTTTTAGGAAATATTTGATAAATGTTCATTTTTATTTTTGAAATAATGTTTACAATTATTATTATTATTATTATTATTATTATTATTATTATTATTTATATAATAATTAATTTCTATTTAATTAAAATTTTTAATAAATTTTCCATTAAAAAATATAATTTTTCATAATAAAAAAACTTTAATTCTATATTTAATTTTGAATTTAAATAATTTGGAGACATGGAGTTTAAGTTTGGAAATATGAAGCGAAATTTTTATTGTTTATTACGATACCTTTCTTAACTCTCTAACATGTGAGAGACTAAATAAATTCATAATTTGTTTAAGCTTATGGTAAAATAATAATTAAATTATTAAATTACTTTGTGAATATTTTACAAGACTTATAATTATTCTTTTCATATATAGATTAAAATAGCAATGAATTTTTATAGCATCAATTAAAAACATACAATAATAACCATAAATGTCTACATTTCCCCATGCCTCCATTCCCAGATAAAGTTCTTGGTAACTCTGATTTAGAAATTTTTTGAACTAAACTTGTACTTGTATGTAACTTGAAAAAAATTTTACATCTGTTATAAAAGTTTTGTTGATAACTCGCAACCAGTATGTGTAAAAGTTACACAGTGCGATCAATTGCAAAAAATTATAATAAATCTAAACGCTAAACTACTAGTGGAATCGAAATGAAGTATATAAGATACATGTAGAGAAAGACCTAAGCTCTTAGAAAAAGTATATACAATCACCCTGTTATAATACGAAATGAGTTACAGGGTGTCAAAAAATACCACCGCGAACATGGAAAAGTTCTATGAGCTCATAATTTCTTTAAATTACAGCCGATTTCAAAGACTTTAAAATTTTTTTAAAGAGTTTTATGAGATTAAAAAAACACATGTCTAAATACCTAAAATAATTCTTAAAGTTAACAAACTATTTACGCTTGAATTTAGATTTTTTATAACCTACACCACCATAGATGGTTGGAGTATACATTTGAGCTAATGTCTGTAACGCATAGAAAAAGTTATCTAACACCCACCTTTCAATCGATTCAGAATCACTTTTTAAATCGATCTAACGATGTCTGTCCGTCCGGCTGGCTGGACGGCTGGCTGGCTGTCCATGTAAACCTTGTGTACAAAGTACGGGTCGCAATTTTAAAGATAATTCAATAAAATTTGGCACGACTCTTATGATACAAGGACGAAGCCTATTGAAATTGGTTGTGATCGGTCCATTATTTCATGTAACCTCCATACAAAAGTCCTCCCGAAATAGAGTTTAAACACTCAAAAATGCCTTAGAAATAACAATACTTTAATAAAATTCGGAGCAAAAAGCTCTGCACAAGTATCAATCTTTGCACCAAATTTTATGAAGATCGGTCCACATTTGACCATAGCTCCCATATAAACACCTCTTCCGAAAATCGCTTTAACGTGCATAAATCCCATACGAATGTTAGTAATAAATTAATATTCGACACAAATAAGTTTCGTGTAAGTAGAAATAACATTTCTAGATTTTTTGAAAATCGGTCCATGGTTTACCATAGCTTCCATATAAACCCATAAATAAAATCATCTAGATGTTAGTATCAACGCATTATTCCATATTTGTATATTTTATTTTACATTTAGTAAAATTGGCCACAGGTTTAATATAAGTCCCCTTCACGAATTTTTATGCTCGTATACAATGGTGTATGGTATTATATAATGGATATTGACCGATTACATCTTCCTTTCTCGTTCTTTTTTTTTTTTCTTTTTTTGTCTTAACTTCACTTTGTTTTTCGCCAATAACTTCCCTAATACAGTAATAAAAATTGTTTTAAAAATATCTTGTAGTTCTCAATATATTCTAAAAAAGTTTATAGTTTATTAAAAAAAAATAATATTTTTAACACAATTCATAAGAATAAAGAGTTAGAAAATTTTGATTTTATTGGGAGTTGCACCCAACATCCAACATCCAACATCGGTCAAAAATTACGAATTTTAAAGCGAAATTTCAAGTTTTTCGAGTTGAAATAAGTCATGCAGTATTTATTTAAATTCAAAATCTAATTTTAATAATAACTTATACATAGGCTCATTTAGTTTTTAATTGCTTCTCGTCTGGTTAAAAATGTAGACAATAGGGAATAGTTTATGAAAATAGTAGAATTATCGGAATCATTTTCTTTTAATATCATAAAAAACATAATAAAATTAATTCTTATAATTTTATTTTTATTGTTGTCTAAAAAAGATAACGGACTTTTCTAATGCAAAAACTCACTTCATTATTTTAAGCCAGTATTTCTTTTTTATAGGTTTTTAAATATAAAATATTTTTTTTTTTTTTTTTTTTTTCATTATTATAAATATGTCTATGTTTTACAAAACCGCACTCTAATCCTTTTTCTCAAAATGTTATAAATAAACAAGACATGTGGACAATTGTGGACCAATACTTTTACTAAGTATAAAATAAAATATACCAATACATAATATTACGTTAATACTAATATTTATATGAATTTATGCACTTTTCATAAAATTTGTCACTGTGATTTATACTTATATAAAACTTATTTGTGTCGAATATAAACTTGATACTAACATGTGTATGCGATTTATGCACGTTAAAGTGATTTTCGGAAGAGGGTTTTATATGGGAGCTAGGGTCAATTATGGACCGATCTTCATGAAATTTGGCACTTATAAGCTTCCTTATACCGAATTTCATTAAAATATTGTTATATTTAAGGCATTTATGATCGTTAAACTCCTATTCCGGGAAGACATTTGTATGGGGGCTAGGTGAAATAATGGACCGATCATAACCAATTTCAATAGGCTTCGTCCTTGTATCATGAGAGTCCTATTTGCCAAATTTGATTAAATTATCTTCAAAATTACGACCTGTACTTTGCGCACAAGGTTTACATGGACAGCCAACCAGCCAGCCTTCCAGCCAGACTGACGGACGGACATCGTTAGATCGACTTAAAAAGTGATTCGGAGTCGATTGGTATACTTTTGAAGTGGGTGTTGGATGATTTTTTCTGCGCGCTACAAACGCATAATACCCCAATTTTTTAAATATTTCAAAAGATATGATTAAAACGAAATTTTGATTCGATTGGAAATTTCACCCTACATGCAGCATTATTCGAAAATATTGTGTTTTTAAACGATATTTAGAGTTCATTGGGTTATAAAAACAAAGCTACCGGAGACTTTTAAAACTTAAAAAAATATCTATAACAACAACTTATATATAGACCATTTTAGCACTTACTTTGTTAGGGCCTGTTAAAAAGGGTAGACTGGAGAACATATTTTATATAAATTTTCATATTTTCATAACCATTTTCTTTTAAGAGCACAGATAAAATATTAAAATTAATTATTTTAATTTTATTTTTAGTACAGTTTATTAACAAGATAACAGGCTTTTCAAGTTCTAAAACTCATTTTGATATCTTAAACCAATAATTTTATACAAATTTTCAAATTTAAATAATTTTTTTCAATTGTTAATAATTTAATATTTCTTTTATTTTTCCCTTAAAATAAAAAAATTATATTTTTTACATATTTTAAGAGATGCAACTTTAGAAATGGTTAGATAAGAAATCTTGATTTCATTGATAGTTGTACCATACATCCAACATTTACTCCCTCAGAATTTTTTTATTGTTTTATTTTTTTAATTTAGAAACTATTTTTAAGAACGACTTATATATAGACCAGTTAAGCATTAAATTGGCCAAATGGCCAAAAAGTGGACAGAATCTTTTTTAAGGAAATAGTTTAAGTCAAATAAACCGTATTCAAATTATTTATTTTAATGTGGTATATTAACAAGATAAGATGATTTCCGATTACCAAAGCTCATTTGGATATATTAAGCGAGTAATTTTTTATAAATTTGCAAATTTAAGACTCTTTCTTCTAAATGTCCACAAAGGTATTACTGGGATCTAGTAAACTGGTACCCTCTCTGAGCAGAACGATGTTTATAGAAACAAAGTGCTCCAATCCAATCAAGTAAAAAAAAAAGAAATAAAACAAAACAGAAATAGGAATTGGAATTTGTCTTTTATTGGAGTTCAGTATAAAGACTTCTTACCAGTACGGATTCTAAAGTTAGAAGGGTCGATTATACATTTTGACAAACCGGAAAAAGTATGAATGACATGATCGCTTTTGACAGAATATATTTAGGCAGTTTTTGTATTTTTTAGAATACTATAGCAATCAGCTTTTAGATATAACTCGAAGACAACCACTTTAAGGGTTAATGCAAATACGATGACAAAACGGTTTTGGCATTAACAAAGACTATTTTTTAATTATAAATAATGCCCATTTTTTGGAAAAATGTAGCCATATTTTTTTACCTTAATCTAAAAATTTTATCTAAAAAATAATAGTTTATTTTACTTATGCTTAAAAACAGTGATGCCAATTGAGTCCTTTTCGAGCTGGATTTAGCCCGCTTTTAGTAGTCTAAAACGCGAAAAATATTTTTAGCCCGAAACTAAAAAACGCGCAAATTTATCACTTAACAATTTTTGTTTAGCCCTTTAAGCGCCTTTTCACTTTTTTCTAAATATGACAAAATTTTTTGCATATTACGATCGCTTTTTGTTTGAGTATTTTTTTTTTTTTTTTTTTTTTTGTAATGGGTAATATTGATTTTACTCAGTTCTCAATTTTATCAATTATCAAAAATCTAGTCCCAACTTTTAAAAAGATCTTAACAAATTGTAAAGAAACTAAATTTTTGGAAAACTATTTTCAACAATTAAAATTAAGTTGAAAAATTTTGGATCATAATAATAAAAATTCTATAGCCTATGTTTTATTTTACCAGTTAATATTTGAGATGTAGATGCCGAAATATTGTTTCATGGTAAAAAGGATTATATTTTTATTTTTAAAGTTTTAATTTTAGCCGCTTTTTGCGCTTTCACAAACCTGTCTTGATTGTAACACAAAACCATTGTGTTTTTAATTTAACCCTTTTTGGCACTTTTTACAGTCGTTCTTGGACGTTTACGCTCGCAGAGTTGGTATCACTGGTTAAGAACGTAATTTTGATTCGATTAAGAGTTGCCCAGTATTGATCAAAAATTATGAATTTTGAAAATTGTTTTAATAATATCATATATATATATATATATACACCGATCTAGCACTATTTTAGTTCCCGTTTTGTTAAAAATATAGACATTGAATTACATTTTATGAAAATAATTTTATTTTCGGAATCATTTTCTTTTAAGAGCACAAAAGACTTATTCAAATGAATTCTTACATTTTAATTTTTATGCGGTGTCTACAACAGATAACTGGCTTTTTGGTTTCACTTCAAGCTTACTCTGATATCTTAATTTTTTATGAATTTTCAGTGTAAAATATTTTATTTTTAATTATAAATAATACTTTTTTCAGCAAATACTCCTATTTACCTATCCATTGATAATACATTATGCCTATATAGCTTATTAAACAAAAAAATATATATAGTAGCCTCAAGCCAGATATCTCGTTTAAAATTGTAAAAAATGCCGCCAGTAGTTTAGGAGATACAGGCAATCGGCTCCACTGTATCACAGGGAAAGGTTCTTTAAAACTCTGATTAGTTTTTAATTTTAAATATTTTAATCACTTCTCCTAGTATCGCAATAGATAAAATCATTTTTCAAAATATTTTAAAAAGCTTTTTTAATCTCTTCCTGGTATCGCAATAGATATAATTTTCTTTTTTTCAAAATTTTTTTAAAAAACTTTTCCTTCTGCCTCTTCTCTCCAACAACAATCAACAGTACCTTATAATGATATGAACTTAAAATATGTCTATTGTTTTACACAGTCATTATTACCCATCAACATCATCATTATCTTCTTTATCATGATTATGTGTCATATGGAGCTGCGGTATATTCGAAATAATCACTTTATAATAGCATCGATAAATACTCATGACTACATATTGCCACAGCAACGAATGAGTAGCAACACCTTTCGATTATTTCTATTGTTATAAAAATAAAATTTAATTCGATTTTTTGTATTGTTTTCAATTTCATTTAAACCCAAGGAAATACTCATTTGTACTTAATAGGAACACTTCATTTTAGTGTGGATAATTGTGAATTTATATAATTGTTAAGGCGATTTTAATTAAAACTTCATATTGTAAAAATGGCCTCACAAAATAATTTAATTTTTTAATGGAGAAATTTTAATAAAAAAAATTTCTGTAGCAACATTTAAATTCGATTATATTAAAAAAACTTGTGTTAAGTCATGGACATAATAAAAAAAATGGATATACAATCTGTTTATAATTTACAAATACCTTTAATTTCTTCTTTAATTTAAATTTAATGTAAAAAGATTTTTATCTTTTTTATTTACTTCATAAACTTTATTTAAATTTTATTAAAATATATGTAAATTTAAATTTTATTTAAAATAATTTTTAACGCCCAAATTTACACCTTTTCTTCTAAAAATCACACCACATTTATAAATATTTTAACACTTTTTTCTCTCAAACAAATAGCAACAAAATGCAAATATGTGCATAAATAAAATAACTATTTATCTACTAATTTATGCAAACTTTTATAATAAATACTTATTAATTTATTTATGTGACAAATTTAATTACATACAATTCACCTTAATTATATGCGTATGTATGAGTGAATATCTGTTTATTTGCGATGGCATATTATTAATAATATTTTACACATTATTTATCATTTTTATATGCTTGTGTGTTAAATGCCAATTAATAAAATTTATATAGAAAGATATATACAAAAAATGTAGTTAGCAAAAATAAATAACCATAGAAATGGTCAGCAGCATCATGGCCAACTATTCAAATTAACCGCAAAATAGCGAGAAAAAATAACAAAAAAATTGCGATAATAATTTACATTTAATCTTGCAATGATGATTTTTTTTTTCTACTACTACAAAGCAAAGACTTTTTGGTTTTCGGTAATGGCAACTATTTATTAAAGTAGTTTCTCGGTAATGAGACGTCATTATTATTTGCCTACTCTGTATTACATAAATAAGTACTCAGTAGTATAATAGCACAGTAATATTGCAGTCACGTGGATGCGCTAGAGCCCTGGATTAGCAACCAGAATGTTGTTGGTTCAACTCCAATCTGATGCTGTTAGTTTTTTTATAACAAAATGTCTAAAAAGATATTTTATACTAAAAAGTTTTTGTCACTTAAAAAATTAAGTGCGAGATGGTGTACGAATGGTTAATTTGTGTCCAAGTTCAAATCTCACTGACGGCAACATTTTTTTATTATTTTTTTTTTTCTTTTAGGTACATATTCTTGAGTACTCCTAGAGTTTAAAAATAACTATGATGAATTTGTGGACAACTCGAACAAAAATAACTAGTTATTCAGGCAATAAATAAGTAGTTTATTTTTATTTCCAATCATACCTGCTAAGTTACTAGGAAAACAAAGTTTTTGCTGGGACAATAGAGAAGCAGGTAAAATCATGTCTGCATTTCAGTAATAATTTAAATTTCAAATTTTGTTTTTTGTTTCCCATATAATTTGTCGAACGAAATTTTCGTTCTGCATCGTGGGACAGGCTGTAAGTGTTTTTATTGTTAATAGAATCATATTTTGGAAATTATCAACAAAGGAAATTTTAAAAAAGTAAATAAATCTTCTTAAACTTTCATTTAGTAATATCACACTTTTCCCATAATTTAAATTTATTTTAGGAAAAACTCCACCAAGCAGACAAGTATTTTCATATTTAAAAAAGTCAAAAATTTTGTTGCCGCATTCTTGGCGAAAAATGTAATCTAAATACAATTTAAATAAAAAAAAACTTATTATTAATCTTCTATTCTTCCTTTAAAGATACCGGAATTCACCAGAGGTTTCCCATAAGGATTTTATTTTATTAGTAAATGCAAAATTAATTTTTATGTAAATTGTTTATTCAGTAATGTACTTATTTAATTGTGAAATAAAAATATGTAATTATTAAATTGTAAAAGTACAAAATCATCTTCCAGAAGAGACACTTCTGTGAGATTCGTCCAGGTCTCTTTAAGAAGAGTCTTTTTCGACACTTCCAAAAGTCTCTTTTAAGATATTTATAGAAGTGTCTTCTTAGATTCGCTTGGAAGACACTTTCACGAGGAACACTTCTTTTCGATGGAAGATGATTTTTATGATACTTTAGCAATAGTTTTGCCGATGAATTTCAACTTCTGGAAGATTCTTCTTAATGACTTCCTCAATAGAAAATGTTTGCAGGGTAATATCAAATGTATAGACCTGGCCTAGGCAAATTGAGAACACACTTTATTAGTACATGTATTTGTGAGTTCTCACTTTTTAAGAAAATAAATTGGTGCATTTGCATTTTTAGAACTTCTTATTATTTTCTTACAATTGAGAATGTGCATGTGAGTTGACAAATTAAAATCGAATAAACTAATAAACAAAATATGTAAATATAAAAAATAAATAACATAAAAAAAAAGGATTTATATTACAATATTCCAAAAAATAAAAATTTTTATTTAAAATAAAATCTATTTATAGATAAAAAAAAAAATAAACAAAACACAAATTTAAAGCTTTTTTGTGTAATATTTGTTTTTGCCATAAAGTGAAATAAATATACGAAAATATATAGTTTCTGTTCCTGGTCAAATCTTCTCAGTGTACCATTTTTTTTTTTTTTTTTTTTTTTTTTTTTTTTGAAAAACAGTATTTAGTTAGATACTTTGTTGAAAGCTAACAAGCCACTAAATAAAATTCTTGTTTATCAGACATTGTTTGTAGCGTTTTTAGAAACATTGGCTAAAAAATCATAATTTGAGCAATAAAAAATCATAATTCTGATATAAAAATCATCAAAATTTCTGCCTACTAAAAAATAACTTTTTATATCTGTATGATTATTCTGTAAACAGTTCAATGTATAAATTATAGTATCTTTTATGGATTCCAATCAAAAAATAAAATATTTTTTCTATGAAGGAGTCGTTCAACACTCAAACTGAGAGATCGATTTCAGCTATAAACTCTTGGGAAGTCTTCATTTCAAGGTTTTCATAGCCTTACAAAATAATAAATTAATATTAGACAATAATTAGCAGAACTCAGTCATGTATCAAAACCAAGGTAACGTTACTCTTAAATACCCTTACCTTACTTAATAAAATTGTTTTCGGACACTAATTTCTAAATAACTCCAAAAATATATGTTATGATGGATAACAAAAGTAATTTTAACCACAATAGTCTGGACAGACCTTAAGATTCATCAAATCGACTTTCGAATAATCAAACATTGGACTTTTTGTTAAGTCGAAAAGTCGTAATCGAACTTTTTGGTTTTACAATAGTCAAGAAATAAACTTTATTGTTGCCAGATAGTCGAAATGTCGAATAAAGTCGGAAAAATTGAAAAGTCGAAAAAACCTAAAATAGTCGGAAAATATCGAAAATAGTCGAAAAAAGCCGAAAATAGTCGGAAAAAGTTGAAAAAAAGGAATAGTTTCTTAGCAGTTTTTATAGTCGAAATAATATCGATAAAACATTTTTTTGTGTGCAACCAGCACTATCATAATATGTATTGTCTATTAATTAATCAATATATTTGATTGAGTTGTATATACATATTTTATATATGTTTTTTTTAAATCTCGAAAAATCTTGAAAATATCGCAAAAAATCGAACAAAGTCGAAAAGTCCGAAAAAGTCGATACGCGTATTTGTCAAAAATTCGACTATTCCAAAATTTAAAAAAGTCGGAAAGTAGAAAAATCGACTATTTAAAACATGGAAAAAGCCAAAAAGTAAACTTTTTGTTTAAACTATAAAACCCTAGTAGACCTATTATATTCTCTTTTTAGGCTTTTTAGGAAAAGTTTCAATGTTTTTTACATTTACATCAATAATAATTTAAATAGTACTTATATAATAAAAATAAGTCAACATTTAATAAAAATAACAAAGATTTCAACAAAGTTATAAATTAAAATGTTGTTATGCCACAATTTTTACACTCTTCAACTAGAAATAGTTACATAATGCTACAAAATATGAATATATTTTTTTAATTTGTTTCTCACGAATAAGAGACAAGCAAATTAAAACAAAAACGATAAGAAGCAATGTATTAAGCATTAATAATTGATTTATTCGCTCTAAACCCAAAAAAAAAAAAAAAAAAAACGAAGTAAATAATAAATTCCCTTTAAAATCAAAATGTGTCTGGCCAAACTCATGTAATATGAAAATGAGACGACCATACAAAAATCCTTATAATTTGTCTTGTGTTGGTTCTCATAATCTAATTTTTTTAAAAATTAATAGAAAACAAAATTTTATGAAACTGATAACAAAAACATAACAAAATGTAACTATAATTAAATAGGAATTAAAGTTTAAAAAGATTACTCGAACCCAGGGTTAAAACAATAACATTTAAGAATACAACTAAGTGTATTTTTGTACTTTTTTGGAAGTTATTTCTGAATTACTTCTGAAAGAATAAAAACAAATCTTGTATTTATAAAAAAAAAATATTTAAAAACAAATCTCAATCAAAATATTTTTAAGAGAATTTAAAGACAAGTTTTTAAACTACAATAGATAGAAATCATACAAAAAATGCAAATTTCTTTGCTTTAAACTATTTTATTTTCGATTTAATATTTATTTTATCAAGCAGCATTAATTATAACAGATTAATTATTAAATAAATATTCAAAAATGCAAAAAATAATCAAACAAAAACCACAAAATATATGCGATTACAATTCAAAACAGCGTAAAGTATGAATTTAACAAATGAAATAAATAGTTACGACAATGTAATTAAAAATTTATAAAATATCCACAAATATGATAAACAACAATTTACCCAAAAATAAAAATTAAAAAAAAAACAGCTAATTAAGATCATTGAAAAAAGTCTGAGGGGAATAATGATATTTTATAAACATTTGTACCTGCTTAAATATTAAAACTTTGTATGGCTACTTATAGCATTTATATAGTATTTATTGCCAAATTTGTGTATATTTTGTTGCTAGAGACAGAGAATTATTTTCAATAAACCAGACTATCTGCTGCAATTATTGAAACACATAATTTTATGAATAAATTTTTGAAAACAGATAATAAAAGATTATTTTGCAAATGTATTTTCAATTTGGTTGATTTTTGGCAAAAACAAAATATGAGTATATTCATGGTTCTTGTGTCCATTTATTATTTGATTATTTGTTATAAATTATAATGAGCTGATGTGAGAATAACAGCTTTGTGTATGAAATTGTGAATTATTTTTGGAATACTATATAGAACAAAAATCGTTTCAATAAGCTGATTTAAAATTAAAGTTGTTTGGTGGCAAATTATGAAATTGTTTTAAATAAAATTGAAAATGATTTTGCAAAAGTAAAATGTAGATTATTAAATGTTTAATTCTAATTTTGAAATTTTGCATTTAAATATTTTATAAACCATTAGAAATAATTTGCATTATTTTATAAAGTTTTTTTAAATCATTATTTCCATTTCTATTCTACTTTAAATGGAGAAATTTCATAACCTCTTAAATAAATTTCTTAAAATTTATTAAAATGTTTAACACATTTAGAAAATATTTTCTTACTAACCACATTTTCATTTCTGCTTATATATACATATATGCAAACCTAAACAAAATAAGTATATGAATATTTTCACTTTATCTTGCTACGTTTCTCTGCCAAAGAAATCCCCTAAGGTACCGAAAAAAATTATAGTTTTATATCTTCAACACCTGCATCTTAACTTTCTCTAGAAAGTAACCATCCAACCAACCATTTACTTTTCATTATACTTAATGCTATAAATTGATTATGAAAACAAACAGAAAAAAATGTTTTTTGCATACTTTAAGGGATATTTTTATGATAAAATATGCTGCATAATTTAAGGAGCAACTTAAAGAAATAATGTATTCTTTATGGAGCAAAATAAAAAAAAAATAAACACGAAACATTGTTGGGAAAAAGTCTTCACTTTAGCAATAAAAGTTAGAAATAAGTTTGTTGCAAGAAAAAAATACAACACTATATTTAATAGATGCATTAGATGAACTTTGATGTTGTAGCAAAGAATATATATGACAAAAATAAACTTACAAGATGAGTGAGGGTGCTGGCTAGAGAGAAATAAATTGTATATGTTTAAATTTACTGTTATTAAGTAAAGATTTAAAAAAATGAAAGAAATTTTTTATGAATATAAAACAAGATTTTAATTGTATTGCTCTTTCTAAACTTGTTCTTTAACTGGTTTAATAAATTTTATTAAATACTTAAAAATCTGAATAATATTTTAGAATTTTTAATAAAATTAATACATATCACTTTCGTTGTTTTAATTATTTATTTTATTTCATTTACCTCTACAAATGACTCACAACAATTTGGTCAACTTCCTTTGCTTCACTTTACATTTTTAAAATTTATAATTTAGCCAGAAATTTAAACTGTTATCAACACTACGTTTTAGTATTTTCTTTTTTTTTCTTAACCATTATATTAAAATATACTTTTAATAATAAATTATATTTTATATTCTCTCTCTTTAACTTTTGTTTTTTCTTCTTCATTAACATAACAAAAACAGTTATGAATAAAAAACAACAAAACAAAATTAAAATATTTGCTTAAAGTTTCAAATATAAATACACTGGAGCAATTTTTTTAAAATATAAAGAATAACACAGTGCAACAAGAAAATATTGCTTCAATAATTCCAAGGCAAAATGAAAACCAAACCTCCAAAAGGTTTTTCAAAGTTAGTTCGAATTTCTGTTTTACGACCTCTTGAAGTTTCAAAATAATTGGAAATAAAAATCACTTCAATTATTTAGTTCCAATGTTGTTATCTATTGCTATTATTTTATAGACTACTAGCATTATTATACTAGATTTTTACGGGATGCCACTCCCTTTTTACGCCCACTTTTGCTATATCTTATATCTAAACTGCTGAACCGATGCAAATGAAACATGGCACATATGTATATTGTTACTGAAACTAGGCTAAAAACTGGGCGTACATACTTGATATATGTACTAAATTTAACTTAAACTTTCAAAACATGATTTGCAAAAAATGGGCGTGGCATTTTTATTAATTTTATAATTATATATTAAATATTATAATTATATATTATATACATATATTGTTATGTTTTTACCTTTTAAAAACGGTGTTTTATTTCCTTTAAATAACCCGTATACTTTGATTGCAAATAAAAGCAGTTTAGTAGTTTGCAAGTTGTAACGTCTCATTATTTTATTTAAAAATTTACAACAATAACAGTTTAAATAGTTACTATGTGTTCTAATACACACGCACTTAAATTACACACATTATAAAACACACTTTAATAATGTACAAGAATATACAGCCAAGGCAGTTAATTTGTCTTTACTTAACGATGCTTCCAATTAGACTCACTCAATGGTGTTCTCACGGCCAATTTATATACACTGCACTGCCATCTAGATGCTTCTCGAAAGCTCTATCTCTTTCTACAATGTTCTTAACGGACAAACTAGTATATTCGAATTTTAGAGCTTTCGATGTTAATGTTAGCAGTTTCAACATTTATGTGTGTGTTATTCAGCCGATTTAACTGATAGTTAAATAATGTAACTATTTATATATTGTATATAATCTTATTATTAAAAGTGGGCGTAAAAATCTTGCAAAATATATAAGAGAAGCTTTGTACTCTGTTAAATAATAAATACCGGTAAATACGTTAAATGAAAAAATTGCTCCAAAATATCCGAAGTTTAAGAGTCCATAAAATCGAAATTAGAACTAACTTTGCAGAACCCTTTTAAGATTTTATTATTCTGATGCTATACTTTTCTTTCCCTTTGGATCATTGATAATCCAAAAATGTTCGTATAGTGTTATTTGTATAGTCACTGTAAAGCCACTTCTAAATACAAGAACAAATTTAAAACTAAACTTTTGCATTTAAAACTGTTACTAAAAATAAAACTAAAATTTAAGTGAATTTAAATTTTTCCATTCCTACAGTAGTGTGTATATTTAATCCAAAAAACATATTTTTATAATAAAGTCATTAAAAACAAACGCTTTTAACAACAAAAATTTAATTTAATTAAAATCTGTTAGCAGAGGTAGTGATGTGACGACGTCTGACACATGAAATGGATGGCTGGTATGAGGCCAAACATTTAAATAATTGAAGAGCACTTGAAGAATAGTAATCAAGTACTAGTTTGACATTTTGTATAAGTTAGGTGTATGAGTGTGTTTTTTCTTGAAACATTCTTAAATTTCTTTTATATTGTAATTCATTATTATGCAGACAAGTACATTTAGTGTTTGTTAATGTTTATGAGACTTCTGTTTTTAGGACAATTATTGTGGTAAAGTGTATATTTTGTGTAAGCAATCATACATACAAATATATACTTTATATAAAAAATAAGTTATGCAAAATTAATTAAATAGTATACAACACACTCACTGTAAGATAAATGTGTATCGAGTTTATCATACTAATCGCAAAGTTTTAAAATATATGTTTATAAAATGTTTATGAAGTTAAATATACTATTTCATTTATAAACACATCTAGCATATCTAAAGAACTATTATAATGAAAGTCTTAAGATTTTGTGAGAATATGTAATTTCCTTATCAGGTTCCACAATTGAGATAAATATGGAGTGGATTGGTCTAGGGGAAGTGGTAGTCTATATAAAAAGTAAATTTTAATTGTAACACAGTGAAAGTATTAAAGTTTTGCGTGAATAATTTTTTTATCAAGCTCCACAAATGAAATCAAGATATGGGGGAAGTCGTTGATAAACAGATCGGGATAGCGAAGCAGACCGGGCTAAGCTAGTATATTATAAAAATGAGTTGTACGTTTGTTTGTTTGTTTGCGTTTCGATCACATCCAAATAAAAAAAACGATTTTCATGAAATTTGACACAGAGATTGATAGAGATTTTCCTTGCATGCCACGCCTACATTTTACGCCAACTTTTCTAACCGATTAATGCCCCGTGACAACTAAGTGCTCAAACACAATCTAGCGGATATTTTTTATATGAAGATTTAAAAACTACAACAATACAAGGAAATCCGTGACATTAGTGGCAGTAATATTTCATAAAAATCAAACTCGTAGTCACCTTGTAATAACACGAGATAAGCTACAGGATGCCAAAATTTAACACTTAGAGTATTAAAAAATTTTATATTCTACAAATCAAATCAAATTCAAAGATTGAAAAATAAAGATTTAAAAAAAACATGCATTATAAATGCGCTTCAGTAATGCTTATATAATAAAACCTCCTCCTAAAATTGTAAATAGGTTAATAGCACATTTAAAATGCATGATTTTTGTTCGATATAAGCAGCCTAAAAGCAATAGAAATGGATTTTAGTCCTTCTCCGATGATAAGGTAGAGTGTCTTTCACACACAGTCAATAAATTATGCTATTGCAATTTTGCAAACATTATGAAATTAAATAAGCAATGTTTGCATGCATTTTGCTCCCATCAGATGCTATTGCTTGCAACTAAGCAATATTTTTTGCTGGGTTAATATGTACATAGGGACATACCGATATCCACACGTAGATTCGTTTATTTAATTTTATGTTTTTATATTAAGAAAACTACAACTATTTTAAATGTTAATCAAATTTTAGAGAAATGCAAATTGTGAAATTTTAACTCTTGGGATAAAATATCAGAGGATATACTTTAGGGTAAATTTAAGTAAAGTGGAGCATACATTAATTTAATTTTAATATAATACTAACCAACAATCTTTTGAACTCTGCTATAAATCTGTTATATAGAATGGATCATTGTCTAAAGTTTTGCATAAAAATAATAAGATTAATTTGTCTTTTGGTATTGTTTTTTGCTATTTTTGGGTAAATAGGTAATGTTGGCTTTTAAGTTCGAAACTAGTAGAAAATAACACAACAATATTTATAAAAACAGACACTTATTTCTCGTATTTTGAATACATAGTCTAACTCAGAGGTGTAATAAATTGATATAATTTTCGCACACTTTAAGTGCACAGATCATTTGCATGAGTTTCATGATACCAAGTGGGAATTTTTAATACAGATTTTTATCCTTTAATAAGCTAATATAATGGTACATGTTAGTTCTAGGCACTTTTAGCCTTATCGCTATAGAATTTACTGAGTTATTTACAATTTTCATATGTTCTATTGCTTTTGATCTGTTTTATTAGTTTTTCTTTATATGTTCAAATCATTGAATTGAAATCAATAAGAAAGACAATTATTTATAATATTTTCAGCAAAATTACAAAAAAATGGTTTTAAAATTTGTAAAATTCCACTTTTACCACATTACCAAAGTTTTATACTTTTATGTTAACTTGAGATTTGAAAAAGTGTTACGGTTTTGGGACAAATCCTACTTTCAATTGAAATATATGTAAAATAAAGTATTTAAATTTGTATTCAGTGATTTAAAAATTCTATTGGTTTGGATATCTTCTGGTAAACATCTGCAAATGAGCAACTTTATTAATATATTTTATTTGCTTGCTTTCGAAGAGCTATAAATCAGAGGTTTCATTCATGAAATATAATTGAAGAAGTGTAGTGTCATAATGACAAACATATACCAGTAGACTTTTTTGCAAAAAAAAAAAAAAATTAAAAATGCGCGAAAAAAGTTACGCCGCACAAAGCAAACGCCCATTAAGAATGAAATCTGCAAACGCAAACTAAAAATATAGCACAAAATCACAAAATCGAGTACGGTGGAAGACGGCTATTCTTGGAGCCCTATATATATATATATATATATATATATATATATATATATATAAACAAATTAAATTCCAATTTTACATAGAAAAATCCAAAATCCAATTTCAATTACGACTAATTCATATTCAATTATTTTATTAATTGAAATTCAACCTATTAAAAAGTTTATATTCATATATTTATATTTATATTTGATTAATTTATTAATTCATACAATAAGAAAAACAATTGATAGTCGATAAATTGTTTAATTTTTTTTTTTTTTTTTAATATTAGAAAATTTGAATTTTTATACAATTAAAAAAGTAATTGGATAAATCGTTTTATAGGCCATATTTTTTCTGTGTACAAATTTATTATTATTATTTTTTGTTTTTGTTTTTTTTTATTGGAAAATTAAAAACTTTTTTATTAACTTTTATATACTTATGTACTCTTATTTGTTTGTGTACACAAATTTCAATGTTTTCATTATTTTATTCAAAACTGAATAAATATGCACAACTTGGACAAAATTTCTTGTCACCTCAAGTAATTGAGTCTTGTTTTTTTCAAAAATTCGAGGAAACTAATAAAAAATCGTCCGGGTAATGCGTCTTTAAGTTATATGGTAAGACCACATCCATTAATCGGCACAACATTTACGGTGCATTACACAGTTCAAACGGCATTCTTATAAATTGATACAAATTCCGATTAGAAATCGTAACAGCAGTATTTGATTTCGGGCTTTCTTCCAGTTTAATTTGCCAAAAGGCATCTTAAAAATCAATTTTTGAAATACAATATACAGGAAGAAGTCCCGCAATAAGTCCGTCAATGTTTGGTATCGGGTACGCATCTTAAACTGTTACTGAGTTTAACTTCCTGCTATCCACACACAACCTCACTTTGCCAGGTTTAATTACTACAACCGTTGGAGAAGACCCCAAAAGAGATCATCCCATCTATTTCTCCACTCAATTGTTCTACAACAGCAAATGAAATACGATAGTATCTCCTTTTTATGGGTGTAGCATCACCCGTGCCTATATAATGTACAACTAAAGTAGTACATCGTAATCCTCCTACCTCGAAATTTGAAAAAGCTACAATCATTCTGTTGAGTTTTTCCTGTTTTTCGTAAGTTAGTTAATGTTTATCTAGATCTATCTCCGTATATAAACATATATATTTTTTAAGAAAAAGATTATTAACACAAGTATTGCAAAAATTAGAACCGATTCTCAACGTTTTATAGAAAAAAAATTCATTTGAATCGCTTTTTATATTTATTGATACTTTGAAAGTGATGAAAAAGTGCTTTCTTAAAAATTACTTCTATTTATTTTCGCTGAGATGCACAAAGTACTCATTTGAACTTTAGAACGGAATTTTGTCCGCGTTTTTTATGTTATTTTGCATAAAATTATAAATTTACAACAAAAAATATGTAATATGCATATTGGAGCAAAATTTATTTAAATCTTTTGAATTTTAAAGTGTATGGATCGGGATATTATAACTCTATGACCTTAAATTATAGACGAAAAATTTTAACCAATGCGGACAATGTCTATGGAATGCGTAATTAAAATATAATATGGTTATCAAATAACATAAAACGGATCTAAATATTATCCGTTATCGTATCTTCCATATGTCAAAATATCCTCATGCTTTGCTCCTAAAATATAAATAAAAGTGTTTTGGTAAATAAAAGATCTTCATACAAATTTCATATTTTTATTAAAAAATATTTTATTTAAATGAAAACTATATCTATCACTATGTTTACACGAGAGTTTTCGTGAGAATTTTCAAACTATCCAGTAAAAACTTTGCTTTCCTAGTAAACTAGCAGGTATAATTGGAAACAAAAATAAACTACTTATTTTTTACCTGAATAACTAATTATTTTTGTACCATTCAAATATGATAAAAGAAAACGAAATATTAAAGGTTTTCCTAACAAAAGTTATTTTTTCATTCTTACTAAATTTAGCCGATTTTAAAACCAAAATTTCGAACAAAAAAGATACAATAAAAACAAAAACGGATTTAGAAATTTCGTAATGTTTTACATTAAGATCAATATTACAATTTAAATTATTCAAACAAAAAAAGTACATATTGAGATATTAATATCATTAAGTATACAACTCAATAAAAATAATCTATAATATTAATTTTATTTCATACACTTTATTACAAAAAAAAATATATTATCAAAATATTAAGTGAATACCCCAAATAAAAACTGTTCATTAACCAAATGCACACATACACAAAAAATCTATCACACTCACCTTTTCAGTGTTGGTTTGAAAATAATAAACCAAAACAAACATCCAAATAACACTAACAAATACAATCAATTTGACGTTGCGACGCATGATGACGATGATGTTGTTATCTATATAGTTGCTGTTGCAGATGTTGTTACTGATGACAATGAAATTTTAGTTTTCTGCTGCTGTTGCTGCTACTTTAATCAAAAAAAACTTTGAAATATTGCTGATTTCGTTGCAATTTTATATATATTTTAGTTGGAATATTATTTTATTTGGCAGTTATTTTTTATTTTTTCAACTAATTTCCATTAACACTTTATTTTAGATTTTCTAAAAAAAAAAATGGAAAAAAAGAGAGAAAGAGAATAATATCTGTTAATACTTTTGTTATTTTATAAAAGAAATTGCTTTATTTTTAATTGAGTTTTATATTTCTTTAAGCTTTTAATAAAATATTTAAATTGATAGTTGTCTGAGATTGTTTTTTGTTAGTTTTTGTTTTCGTTTTTTAAATTAAAATTAGAACAAAAGTTTAAAATAAAAATGGAAAAATTTTAAAATAAAAAAGCAATATTTTTATGTCAATAATATTATAATAAAAAATTATACTATTATTCATTATAATTAAAGAGACAATGGGAATAAAAAATTTGTATTATGTGTATGTAAATAGCATACACATAATTATACCTTACACCTTACACCATAGATTTTTGGGGTATTATGCCTTTGTGCTGATGTTTGTAACACATAGAAAAAGTTATCAAATACCCACCTTAAATATACCAATCGGCTTAGAATTACTTTTTAAATCGATCTAACGATGTCCGTCCGTCAGTCTGGCTGGCTGGACGGCTGGCTGGCTGTCCATGTTAACATTGTGCACAAAGTATGGGTGGCAATTTTAAAGATAATTAAATGAAATTCGGCACGTGGGTCGGAATAGTTTAAATACTCAAATAAGAATATTTTGAAGAAATTCGGTGCAAAGAAGTTCTGTACAAGTATCTTCGTACCAAATTTTATGAAGAACGGTCCACAATTGACCATAGCTCCCATATAAAACCCTCTTCCAAAAATCACTTTAACGTGCATAAATCCCATACGAATGTTAGTATCAAGTTAATATTCGGCACAAATAATTTTATGAGAATCGGTCCATAATATACCATAGCTCCCATACAAACCTACATCCAGGACTCGCCCTAAAGTGCATAAAATCATCTAGATGTTTTATTATATTTTATTTTACGTTTAGTAAAATTGGAGAAAGGTGTAATATAAGTCTCCTGCCTGAATTTTTATAATCGTACACAATGATGTAGGGTATCATATAGTCGGTCTTGACTGACTGTATCTTTCTTTCTTGTTTTAATTTATTGAAGTTGTTTAAGGTATAAGATAATCTTAAATAAATAGGTAAATACAAACTTTTTAGTATCTTAATTAACTTTGATCTTAAATAGCAGACATTTGATTTTTAATATAATATTAATCAATTACATTTTAATTTCTTTTATCTACACAACTAACTAGCATCCTAATTTTTTTTTTTTTTTTAAATTTTAACTTGAAATATAAATCATTGACAGTAGTCCAGTTATCAGCTGTCTACTTGAAATGATTTTTTACGCCAAATATAACTTTTTCAATTTATAAGATTTATTTCTACTTATTCCCCCACTTAATGACTATAAACAACGTCAAGTACTCGGGAAAATATGAAACAAAAAAAATCAAATAAATTAACTGAAGAATTAGTCAGAAGAAACAATTTGTTTTCTAATTTATTCACTACTTTTAGCAGCACTAAAGTAATAAAAATTTCTGCATACTTTTATGCTTACAAAAATAAAATATAAAGATTTTTTCTTTAGACCAAAGAACAAAAAACAAGTAATAAAAAAACTTAAGTATTTTATAATAGAAATTAGGGTATAAATTAGGGTATAATACTTTCTTAAGCCTACAAAAAAATCATTAAAATTATACCTTTAACTATAGTAAACATAAAAACTGTTTTTAAGTATATCATTTATAAAAGGAATATAAATAATTAACAGGTTTAATAATTAACATAAATTACTTTTTATATACAAAGCAGAAACATTTTCTTAAACTTACTATAATTTTATAAATTAAAACTACTTTACATTCATCTTTTTATTTAAGCCAGTTTACATTTTTTCTTAAATAAAAAATCTCTTTTTGTCTGCTTTGTGCATTAACACGTACAATTTTGATGTTTTATTTTTCAAGGATTTCTTCTTTTTTTTATATATAATAAAAATCATTATATACTTTATTGAAATTTAAATCCATATTTATCTCTCTATTGTACCGAAATTTAAAGCATACTCTTAGGAGTTTATTTTATTTATATAATATAGTATATTTTTTAGATAAGCAGTATTTATTTCGTTTTTTCCCTTCCTCTATTTTCTGTTTAGAAACTTTAATCAATCAATCATATTTACAAAATGAGGAGTAAAATCTCTGGCGAATCGAACATAAAAGAACATAATAAAGCTTTTTTATGTTCAAAAAAAAGAAATATTTTGGAAATATCTTAAAAAAAAAAGAAAAAAAAGATTTTTAGAATGATTAAATATTAAAGCGTTTTAAAAAGCAAAATATGAATTTATGCCTGGGATCATAACTTATCGATATAAACTATTGAATAGACTATTAAAAAGACTATAAAATAGGCTATTAGCAAGACTATAGAATAACCTATTAACTAGATTATACTATAGTCTATCGACTAGACTATGATATAGCCTATTGGCTAGACTATAGTATAGTCTATTGACTAGAATATAGTAAAGTCTATTGACTAGACTACAGTATAATCTATTGACTAGACTATAGTATAATCTATATAATTGACTATAGTATAATCTATTAAATAGACTATTATATAGTATATTGACTAGACTATAGTATAGTCTATTGAATAGACTATAGTATAGTCTATTGACTAGACTATAGTATAATCTATTAAATTGACTATAGTATAATCTATTAAATAGACTATAATATAGTCTATTGACTAGACTATAGTATGACCTATGACTAGACTATAGTATAGTCTATTGACTAGACTATAGTATAGTCTATTGACTAGACTATAGTATAATCTATTGCTGACTAGACTATAGTATAATCTATTATATAGACTATAATATAGTCTATTGACTAGACTATAGTATAGTCTATTGACTAGACATTAGTATAGTCTATTGACTAGACTATAGTATAGTCTATTGACTAGACTATAGTATAGTCTATTGACTAGACTATAGTATAGTCTATTGACTAGACTATAGTATAGTCTATTGACTAGACTATAGTATAGTCTATTGACTAGACTATAGTATAGTCTATTGACTAGACTATAGTATAGTCTATTGACTAGACTATAGTGTAGTCTATTGACTAGACTATAGTATAGTCTATTGACTAGACTATAGTATAGTCTATTGACTAGACTATAGTATAGTCTATTGACTAGACTATAGTATAGTCTATTGACTAGACTATAGTATAGTCTATTGACTAGACTATAGTATAGTCTATTGACTAGACTATAGTATAGTGTATTGACTACACTATAGTATAGTCTATTGACTAGACTATAGTATAGTCTATTGACTAGACTATAGTATAGTCTATTGACTAGACTGTAGTATAGTCTATTGACTAGACTATTGTATAGTCTATTGACTAGACTATTGTATAGTCTATTGACTAGACTATAGTATAGTCTATTGACTAGACTATTGTATAGTCTATTGACTAGACTATAATATAGTCTATTGACTAGACTATAGTATAGTATATTGACTAGACTATAGTATAGTCTATTGACTAGACTATAGTATAGTCTATTGACTAGACTATAGTATAGTCTATTGACTAGACTATAGTATAGTCTATTGACTAGACTATAGTATAGTCTATTGACTAGACTATAGTATAGTCTATTGACTAGACTATAGTATAGTCTATTGACTAGACTATAGTATAGTCTATTGACTAGACTATAGTATAGTCTATTGACTAGACTATAGTATAGTCTATTGACTAGACTATAGTATAGTCTATTGACTAGACTATAGTATAGTCTATTGACTAGACTATAGTATAGTCTATTGACTAGACTATAGTATAGTCTATTGACTAGACTATAGTATAGTCTATTGACTAGACTATAGTATAGTCTATTGACTAGACTATAGTATAATCTATTGACTAGACTATAGTATAATCAATTAAATAGACTATAGCATAATCTATTAAATAGACTATAATATAGTCTATTGACTAGACTATAGTATGAACTATGACCAGACTATTGTACAGTCTATTGAGTATACTATGGTATAATCTCTTGACTAGACTATAATATAGTCTATTGACTGGAATACAGTGGACACTCCACTTTATTTGTACATTTTATAGTAACAACTTCTCTTAACTATACTAGAGTTAAATATTTCGTCATCATTTCGCCATAATTCCTTATGGCTTTTCATTAAGTTTGTTAAATTTCTCCCCACTTTAGTTTTAGTTTTTATTTGGTTTTATAAGTCTTAGTCAAACCATTAAATAATTTAAAGAAATAATATCTTTAAAAATCATAAAACCTTAAAATAAAATATTTTTACTTTTAAAACAATTTTATCTAATCTTATCAAAACAAAACTAAAAATTTAAGTACTCTATACATCCACTTACAAACATAGGCATGTGTGACTAGATATGAATGAATCTATTTGTGCGAAAGCGCATCAAATTATTTACCATAGAATAATAGTTTATAATAATTATTATTATTTATTTTTTGTTTTTTTGTTATTTTTTATTTCGGGTAAATAATGTTGGTGCGTGTAAATAGCAATGAAATATTGAACTGAAATGTTTAGTTTCAAAATCATGTTCAAGATGCATGTTCTATATGTATTAATGTTATTGTTTCTCAAAAAAAAAGAAAAAAAAATTAATTATATACAAACAAAAAATGTTTAATTACAAATAATAGTGTGTGAGTGTGTTTATAAATAATTCAACAATTGAATTAAAAATAACATTTGTTTATTTTCAATGAAATGAGAAAAAAACAGAAGAATTTTTTATTATAGAATTTAAAGAAATTTTGAAAAAGAATTTTTTACAGTTATTGTGCCATTTAGTAAATATGAAATACGAAAGTGTAGAAAAAATTAAACCAGAAGTAATAGTTATAATTGGATTATTGTTTATTTTTAGAATGGATGACGTAGAGCAATTTTTCGCAAGTGGAGGTACGAGAGAGAGAGACCGAAAATGTGTGTGGAATTGTTGTACATGATATATATATATATATATATATATATATATATATATATATATGTATATATATATATATATATATATATATATATATATATATATATATATATATAATTATACCATACATAGTTATGCCAAAGTTGTATGTTATGATGACTTTCATTTGGATGGGAAAAAATCTTTATAAAACATTTACATTTACACAAAACTATTTTTATATATTAATTCGCTTCTATATCAAAATTTTGGTAGGTCCCTCTACCAAAATACTTGTCATATCCACTTGCTGAATAACATCTTGGATTCATCTGATGTTCAAAATGAATATATATATTGGCTGATTTAAATTCAAAATAGCACACTAAATTATGAGAGGTTATTCACAATAGTCATATTTTTTCATGCTATTATTGTAGAACATATGATTTTATGACACTATGTGAATCTCCTAAATAAATTTATCAAAGCTTAATAGAAAAAATTTACAAAAATTTTATTGATAAAAAGTTTATAAATAATTTTTATTTAATAATAATTAAATATTTATAATTATTATAATTAAAATAATAATTAATAATTTATATTCTTAAGGCCTCTAATATTTTTTAATTGTTTATGAGCTTTAAAAGATTGTTTGTTTATATATATTTATATATTTATTTGATAAATAAATGAATTTTATTAATACTCTGATTTATCAGTTTAGTTGAAGATAATTTAAAGAATTTGTCAGAAAAAATATTTAAACAACATATTTTTTAAGTTAATTTTTCTGATTTTAAGTACGTTTTTCATGCGCATAAAACACTATATTTAGAGCATATTTTTGGTTACCCTGATTATTATTATTAAAAAAATTTAATTTATTTATAATATTTACATTTTGCAAATTTGGAAAAGTATTTGATAGATAAAATATTGCCTACAGGGACCTAATTAAAATTTTTTTATGTTATTTTCAAACTATCTAGAATTTGATCAGCTGAAATTATGCAATTAAACAAAAGCTCACTAATGTGGGTTAAAATTTTGTTTTACAAATTACAAAATTAGTTTCAAAATAAAAAGTTTTGAAATTACTACGAGAATGGTAGATAGTCTAGCCGATTAAAGCACTTTTACTTCTTTCTTAGAACAATAACTTTGCCACTTTAAAGTTTAATATTTTTCAATTACGTGAGGATGAAAAAAATTATTTTTTTTATTTCTATTTTTGCTAAAAAGTCTAAATTAACTTTTTTGAAATATCTTTTCCAAGGAACGTAATTCTTATGACTTTAATCATAAAAAATAAATATTAAATTATTTAAATATATTAAATATTTTAACATGTCTTTTAAAATAGTATTTAGGTCATTTAATAATGTTTAGTTTTCCGAGCAAAAATAAAGCTATTTTGTGTTTTTATTTATTTATTTAATTATTTATTTTAATTTAATTTTATTTAATTTAATTTTGTTGATTTTTATTATTATCTTTTCTTGTTTTATTTCTATTCCATTTATTTAGCTGTTAGTGTTTCGAACAAAATTGTAATTATTTTGTGTTTTAATTTATTTTATATTTTATGTTTATTTTATTTATATATTTTTTTTTAACAGAAATAAAAGTTTTTCTGTTGGTTAAAAAAAAAATACTTAAATAAATTATAAAAAACTTCAAATTACAAAAAATAAACTGCCAAAATAAATAAAATGGACCTAAATTTCAAAAAAAAAAAAAAAAATAACCTATTGCATACAAATTACTTTTAATATTTTCAAAAATTTGTGATTTTTTTTTAATTTAGCGAATTTTTGCTGTCCTACTTTTTCCATTTTTGTAATTAAACGATATATTATTATTTTTAAAATTTTGTATGTTAATTATATTTCGCATTTTACTATTATTCTTTTATGTAGTATAGCAATTTGTATTCTCACTGTATCAATTGCTATTAATTTTGCCATTTATGGTGATTTCATCAACTTAAAATTTTGTGATTTTAAGGTGAATAATATCTTTTATTTCTGCTCAAAAAAATTAATAGTAATTAATAATTTTAATTAATATAGATATTTTATAATTTTTTGATTTTTTTGTGATTTCTTGCATTTTACAATACCATTTTTTTATAATTACACTTTTTGGTATTCAATTTTTTTTTTTTTTTTAATAAAAATAACTATTTTTGCTAAATTAAAAAATCTAATACTCCATGAAAATCGAGTTCATAGCGATCAATATGATATATTTTAATCAGCTCTCCGAAATTTTTGTATATGCTTTTTTCTAATCCTGACTTATTGAATTGCCGCAGTGTGAACCGCTTTTAATGTTCACACCTTGAATTTATTATTTTGAAATTTATGTCTTTTTCACTTTTAAATCATTTTTCACTTTCCAGAGTTCCATAATATACAAAAATTAATACTTTAATTTTTCTGTATTATTTATATAATTGTTTTTTATTTTAGAGCATATTTCAAGCACAATAATTTATTCTACGATTAAAAGGCATACTTTATTACTAGGGCAAGTATAACTAAAAGCACGAAAAAATGAAATAATATGCAGAGAAATATGCATAGAAAAACAGACAAATTATTATGTTTTCTTATATAAATATGCATAAACATGCATTTTTTTTATCTTTAAAATTCTGACAGTTTTCGTTTTTTTATTAAAAAAAATAATGATAAAAATATTCGAAAATTAAATTTTTGATAGATATAAATTTTTTTCTTTACAAATATGTACAAAGTTTTAAAAAAATTTACCAAATTATTTATACCGATAAGTAAATCAAACTCCAAAAACATCAATGAAAACAGCGTTTTTGTAAATAAAATTTATTTGCGGTATTCATTATATGCAAATTTATGGAAAAACTTCAAGAATATGAAAAGCTTGTCCTGTTTATTACCCTTTAGAAATTATTATTCTTTTATCAAATGTTTAATTGATAAAGAATAAAAAACAATAAATTTATTAATAGACCACATTTAAGAAAAAAAAAGATTTTTTTCAATTTTAAAGTATTTTTTTGCACGTAAAACTATTTTGAAAATTTCAATTCCACAATTTTTCCTCGTTTATAAAAATTTTCTTAAAGATTTACTTTTTATTGCATCATTTTCAAATAAATATTTCGATTTATTTTATTTTATTTCTTTATCTTTTTTTATTATTAAAGCAATTAAAATTTTTTATTTAGATAATTTTTGATTTTAGAATTATTTTTATATTTCTATGCCACCGCTTCATGTACGGTTGTATTATATATATTTATCCAATAGTAATTATTTCAATTAATCTTTTTAGGCTTTAAGAACAAACACACATTTTTTATAAAATTATATTTATTCACTAATTTTGTTAAAATTAAATTAAAATTCCATTTACCAATTTCTTTATTTGGTACGCAAATGCACAAATGCCGCTTTAACGTTATTTTTCAATTGTATTTCATATTATTTTTTTTTTTTTTATTTTTATAATTTTTCAAAATAATTAAACCAACATACAACAGTAGCTTGGCCAATTACAGCGCGACTGTTGCTGTTGTCTAAATATTTTAATCAAAGTTTATTTCACGCGCGCTTAATAAAAATAAAGAAGACACAATTTTTTTTTAATACGAAATTCAAATACAGAATTCGAACGAACGAAAAACCGTTAAACCGTACACGACAAATACTAACGTACAAATAGCCAAAAATTTTAAGTTTACATATGTTTTATCTGCATAGCTATTGCTGCTACTGCTGCTATTGTTACTGCTAGCAACAGAGCTGCTAGACTTGTGAAAATTTTATCTACATACCGCATACAGCAACAACTTTTACCAAAAAAATAACAACAACATGCAACAATAATTACAACAACTTCAAGAAAAAGTATCTAATATTTTATACTATAGTCAAATAAAATACAAATGAATTTGTTTTTGGTCTGTTAATTTTGTATAAGAGTTTTCTTTTTCACTCGCTCTCTCTCATACTTGTATTGCTTCAAACATGTTGTGTTTTGTTTGATTGCACTTATGCTTGGTATTCGTTCCCCCTCTGGGGGAAATACTTATTAACCTTTTTATCATGTATTTATTATAGTATTTGGTGCTGTTGTTGTTGTTTGCGTTATTGACTTATTTTTCAGGTTTTTTGTTTACATTTTATTATTCCACCTAAACACGTGCTAAGTTGCAACATAGTATTGTTATTGTTTACTTTGAGTATTTGCCAGTAGCAGTGCAATAATTGTGGTTAGCTATTTTGTATACAAGTTTGTATTTGGTTACTTTCATGTGATCCCAGAGGCCATACAAGATTATTTTTTTTTTTTTCAATTAAAAAAAATTTTTTTTTTTTTGTTTAAAAAGCAAGATTCTTATCGTTATTGAAAGTATTTATATCCTACACCACCATAGGTGGTTGGAATATTATGCGTTCGTACTGATGTTTGTAACGCACAGAAGAAATCTTCGGACTCCCACTTTAAAGTATACCGTTCGACTCAAAATCACTTTCTGAGTCGATTTAACGATGTCAGTCCATCTGGGCGGCTGGCTGTCTGTTCATATATGTAAACCTTGTGGACAAAGTACAATGCATAATTGACCATAGCTCTCATGTAAACCCCTCTTCCGAAAATTACTTTAACATGATTAAATGTTATTATCCAGTTAATATTTAACACAAATGAGTTTTATATAGCACCCACATAAGCCTACATTCGCAAATCACGCTAAAGTTCATAAATTCATTAAAAAATTAATAAAAAAAAAAAAATAATTAACATAAAAAACGCAATATTCTGTATTCGTATCGCACAGTGGTTACAAAAACGCTTTTTTTTAATAATTCTGTATCTTGTGAACCGTGGAAGATATCTAAATAAACTTTCACATGGTCACAGCTGATGTGTTTTCAAGTTGATTTGGATTAGCACAGGTGCCTAGCGGTCATAAAGGGTAGATCTCACAATGTAATTTTTATAAAAATTCACCAAAAAAGAATAATTTTTTTTTTTTTTTTTTTTTTTTTGTAAAATTTTCAAATGTCAAAGCCGAGATCAACTAAAAAATATATTTGATATACACCTATGTTGCCAGTTTAGTCTTTTTAAGGCTAAATCTAGCCGTTTTATTTTGCTCTTAGCCTCAAATTTTTTGTTTCATTTCTAGCTTTTTTCTAGTCTTTAAAAATGCTAAATTTTAGTATTTCAGCAGAGAAAAAAATAATTTCTTACTTGCTTTTACTAATTTTAATTTTACCAAATCATTCATTTAAGAATTTTTGTGTATTAATTCGTACAAAAAATTGATATTATTTATATCTTACAAAAATTTTAATAACGAAAAATCACCAAAAAATTTCGAAATTATTAATCAAAAAAGAACTATAGTTCAGAAATTAAAATTCAATTTTCATATGAAATATAATTCAAATTTTTCATTGAGTAATGATGTTAATAGAGGTTCTAGGTTTTACTTATAAATTTATTACAATATATCTTTAAAAAAATATGACCAACTAATGAGAACAAAAAAAATATTTTCTTTTCTGATATGTTTTTGAAGCACAATTTAGTCTCTTGTTTCTCACCTCTTGGAAACACTGATATATTCTGAGCCAAGGGTTTTGGGTATTTTGGTATGAAAAAGTGGGAGATTTTCAAATTCCCTGATTTAGAACAAGTTTATCTGTATTGCGCCAAAGTTCTATTTCGCTCGTTTGAATTTTATTTAGATCCAAATATTAACATTATTTCTTAAAAATGTACTATTTTTAGTTTTTTGGGTCTGACCTGTGTTCTTTCAAATAAACTCGATTAGATATCTCTAAAAAAAATTTAAAAAATTAAAAAAATCGTTTTGCACTGTGCATCGGTCCATAATTTGCCATATCTCTAATATAAGACCCCTCCCCTAATTTTGGTGCACATACATAATGGTGTAGGGTATCATATGGTCGGCCTTGACCGACTATATCTTTCTAACTTGTTATGCATGACAACGGTTTTTACTTAATTTTTCCATTAGCTTTATGCAAAAGAATGTCCAAAAATTTAAAAGCTGACATCACCAGTGAGTAATGTTGCCAAAATTCCATCAAAACAGAAATCCTAAAAAAGTTTGTTATATGAACTCTACTTTCCAAAGGTCCAGTGATAAAGGAGGGACGTGTGGTATACATTACTATATCGCATAAAATCCTCAGAATTATACCATTGAAAATAATTTAATTTTAAACCAAAATATACCAATTACCAAAAAAAAGATATGTTTTTAAAACATTCATAACTGAGATGAAATTTTACATTTGCATTTATTTGTTACTCTCCAAATATTTGTTAAATCTTATTTTTTGGTATATATTTGCTGAAGTCGTTTAATTAGTTGTTTTTTAAAGTATTGAAAACATTTGCAACTCAATTTAAATTAACAATTGATAAGAAATAACAGTAATCACATTCTCTTTTATTAATATCTTAGGCATTTTATAAAGCAATTGTCATATTAAATGTTACATTTTAATAGTTTTAATTAAGAGTTTTAAGACTAAAATTCGAAAATGGAAATGGAAATAAATATGCAGCTTCAAAACGATTAGTTCGATTTGAACGAAAATTTATGAGATGATAGTAGAGGTATGTACGAGTTTAAGTTTAGTGTTTGAACTATATTGGCCTAATAGGGGCGCATCTACAAGGTTCCAAACATTAAAACGATTTTATAGATATATATATATATATATATATATATATATATATAGATATATATATATATATATATATATATATATATATATATAAGATATTGGGCTTCGAATTTTAAAAACTTTCTTCCGCTATACGGGATCATAGATTCTTTTTTAATAATATTTTATTTAGTTAACACCAACTTATACAAAAAAGAAATGGTGAAAAAAACCTTTACGAAGTTAAATCATTTAAATTTTGAATTTAAAAAACAAAAAACAAGCGGCATTCGACGTATGAAAATTTAATGACTTGTGTTTTATGACACAAAGCGGATGTTTCATACATACACGTACGTTAACAAGCTAAAAATGAAAGTTTTCGAAAAACAGATACCGTATAAAGTGGTAGTGTAAATTCAACCGTTACCGATTTTGCAAAGTCATTTTTCCCTTAATGTAAGATACAAGTTTTGTACACCGAATAATCGAGAAAATATTCCTAAATAGTATCGAAACAAAAAAATAAAAATTTACAAAACAATTAGTCGTATGACAAGTTTACTCAAAATGCTTATGCAATATTGTGCTCTAGTATTAAAAAAATTTCGTCCATAACACCTGAATACTTCTACTTCGTGTATATCATACAGACGTACAATACGTACCATTTCGTATAAATCTCATCTGGAATCGGAGAATCACAACCAATTTTGATCCTCTACATTACCTGTAGTAGAATTTTAGATTTAATAATGACTTTTGCCAAAAATCCGAAAAGGTCAAATGTTGACATTGTAAGACTCAATACCTCACTCTTTGTTGGTTTTCGATCCGCATTCAAAACGGCTTCCTGAACTTTCGAAAACTTCAGAGCAAAGCAAAAACTATCAACAGACTGCCTCCAAGATTTTCTCGAGAGTAGCTTCATTTTCACATAAATTAGCCAAAACTAGATCATCATTCACAGATTCGTCTTCATTTATTTCAGCCAAAACTTTTTTCGAATTTGACACGAAATCTCTTAGTTCGAAACCGGTTCAGTAATGAATTTCAAGTTAAAATTTTTAACTATGTCCTCTGTGATGCTGCTGTTCACATCATTGAAACTGGCGACTCTCAACAATTGCCTTATAGGCTATAGGATTATATATTTCGGCATTAAGATTTTTGACATATTGGGCGAGCATGGAGAGCTGACAAATCATAACTTGCATAACATGTTTATTTCTTAGACTGACCATCTCGCCACCAAAATGCAGAGTCGTTCGATCTTCTTTTCAAACTCTGACACGGTGGAACATTTCCTTAATGTCGGCACATACTCCTTTTTTCATTGGCGAAATCTAAACAATATTGATAACAGTGATTTAGGTTGGTATTTATCAGGAACTTTCATCAACCTTAAATTAAAAGATTCGCCATCTACATAAGCAGCATCAAAAACGAGACGTCTATTGGTTTCCTTACTTACATTCGTAACAACGAAATGCGGCAAATGATAAGTACGGCTATTTTTAACTTCAGTTTCTTCCGAAGATAACTTCCTGGCATAGGATATAGAGACGTAATCATTTATGTTATTTGTTCATTTTGGCCATCGAATAATTTTCCTTGGTTTCAAAACTATCAAGCTTCTATAGAAGGTCATTTTCAAACTGGATTCCTTTCCTTATCGTAGCACTACAAAATATTTCTTCAGTTCACCTGTCATCAAGTGATACCACCAGTTCCAATAATTTAATTCCCCAATTTCTCCAAAATTCTAAAATCTGTTTATTCAAAATATCCACATCAAGCAAAACGTCCACCTAAATTCAAAACTTTAGACGGGTGAACAAGATTTATGTGGGGTAGGCCTATTAATAATTTTGGCTGAGAACCACTATAATCTTCAATAACAAATTCGTTCAAAATTGGAATTTAAAATTCCTTGTAGTAAATACATTCCTCATTTGGAATTTAACTTTCTTGACATAAATTATTTGGCATCTTCTAAAAGAGTTATTATTTAAACCATCATCTATAAAAGTCACAACTTCTATCGTAGCTTTTGGTCCTGTCACTTCAACCGGAAAATATTTAAATAATGTTTCCTTATCTACCCAGCAAACCAAAGGTTTGATTTAAAATTTAAGAGTGATTTGAAATAAATTGTTTTCTCAAATGTAAACGTTTAAGAATGATTTGAGAATAATAGTGTTCCCAATAAAAAGGGAATTTTTTCCTCCAATTTTGATGCTGATTTGAATTAAGGTTTCAACTAACCTTTGATATCAAAGAAAAAAGACATAATTTGAAGTATGATGACTCTGTGTCTGTTAGGTAAAAAATCATCAACAACCGTATTTACAGAGCCGTTAATATTTTCCCTATTCATCTTATTCATATACATTGTGTTGTTGTCCTCGCGTTCATGTTGGTTATTAATTTTGCATTCAACTGCGTTGTCACTTTCACGTTCAACTGTATTAATTTTGTTTTCATTTAATTTTGCATACTCGTGCAATAATCCATTGTGATGTTTATTACATTTAATAAACACCACATTGACGTCTGTTCTTACGTTTTAATGAAGTATGACCGACGCGAAGACAACCAAAAAAAAGGTATTTATTTTTCACAAATTGCTATCTTTCATTTGTTGGGATTCCCCCAAATTTGTCTCAATGGTGCAGCTGGAGATTCTGATAGCACATAGGACGTTTGGTAAGTCGATTATTTTCAGTAACGATCGTAAATGACTGATTCATTTTCTCTTTCCTAGTGCGCATCAATTCATTTCTAATGGTATCCGCTTCAAGCAAAAAGGAAATATATGTAGCAGCAAAAAAGAAATATATGTATGGGAAAGAACGCAAACTGAATTCGTATTAATACCTGAGGATGACCATAGTAAAACTCGAGTTCAAATTCGAGTAACCATAAATTGTTGTTATTTCTCTATATGGACTACGAACATTAGCCATTACTCGAACAGGTCAGAAAAATGGGGTTAGTTGTGGAGCTTACGAATTTGGCGACAATCGTTCGCAGATTGTAAATAGAATATATTAGGAGTCAGCTGTCGCACATGTGGGCAAGTTTTTTGATGTTACTGATGTTGTTCACGTTTTTTTGGGCTGATGTGTATATTTGTATCAAACGTTGTTGTAAATGGTCCACTGAAGTCAGCAAAAAAATTCTGCGGCAGCAACTTACATTTTTTGTAAAAATAGCCTATTAGTATTTAAAAAATGTTTATTTTATTCTTCAACTAATAAAAACAAAAAATGGAGAACGCTGCTGTTAGTACAGCCTAGCAATTACCATTAAAAAAATATTTGTACCGATTAATTAAAATCAAGAATAATAGAATTCAACTTTGTCTCCATGAATTTGATTAGATTCATGGAGACATAAGGGTTAAAAACCTAAAAATGTAAATTAAGTTTATTTAGTCCACAACAACAAGATATATGATTTGTTTGCTTCTTTAATCTAAATAAAATCGAATAATCTTAACAAAGAGTGTTATAAAAAGACATTAATGACACTCGTGACATGCAAGAGTGTTTTTAATATTTTCTGGCTAAATTCAGAATTTTATCGTTACAGTAAATGCACCTGTAATTGATAATTTTATTTTAATCCCACTGAGTTATTTGAACTACCCAGAATTTTAGCAATTGTAAAGGAATTTTATCCAAGTTAAAAGCAAATTTAAGAGGACCCCAGCAGTGCTAATTTGCGATTATTAATTTTAAATTCTTATGTAGAGATACCGCGAAAAATTTCGTAAAACTACTTTAAAATTTTTTCAGAAGTCATATTTAAAAAAAATTAAAAACGATCTAGTTAGCAATTAATTTTTATACAAAATGATATATCAGAAGAACCTGGAGGAGAAATGCTACAAGTCGTTGATTTTAATTCTAACATATTCCGTTCATTTTTTACTAAAAAAAAACTTGTTATGTTTTATTTGAACGCACCAGTTAAATAACTATTTTTTCTTTCTTTTAACTAGTTAAATTATTTGTACTAAAAAACTAGGTAAATGAAAACAGTTTTTTCCTAGATGCAAACTAGGTTTTGCTATGAATATAAAAAGACATTGTGTATGTATATACTTTTTAAAAAGGGTAAGGCCTTTTCTTTTCAATGCCGTTTAAGAAACTTAAATTGGCTAACAGGTATTCGAGATAAAAAATTTTAAAGGCGATATATCGAAAATTCTAAAAATGGTATAGTAATCTACTCAACCTTACCTACAAACTACACTATGTTACAATCCAAATGTTTTCAACTTTTCTAATTTTGTAGCACCGTGATAAAATTAAGTTTTTAATTAATATTCTTGTTAATTTTCATTTGAAATATCTTTTATTTCTTTCTGTGTATGCAATTTCATTTCACACTGAGTGAGCAACAATTACCGTAATCAAACACTTATACTAAAACTCTTCTACTCATACCAAAGATAAATACAACTACATTAATAATAACAACAAAACATCAATACAATAACAAGAAAAAAACACATCCTCTTCCGTAAGGGTTGCTTTAGCAATTGAAACTGTCAAAGTTTCATTCGCTTTTCTGTTTCTTTATTTTTTTATTTGTTATTTTTATCAATGACATTTTAAGCAGACAAACACTTTTTTATATTTCTTCTATTCTACACTTTTCAATAATATTTTTATCAAATATTAAGAAAAGGTGAACAAGTTATGGTAAACAATTTTAAAGCTTCTTATTATTTTATTATTTAATAACAACTACTAGGGATTTTTTTAAAAGATAATTGGCCGCACAAACAAACACTTGTTAAAATTACATATTTCTTGGTAAATATTATTGATTTTTTTAATAAAATACTAACACTTAAGATTTTTAAACCATTAACTTTAAAATGGGAGGAGGCACCTTGACACTTTTTTTATTTTTATACTTTTTTTTATTAATATAAAATCTCTTTATAAGTTTAGCTTTAATTATTTACAATATGTCACTATTAATTTAATTATTATTATTTTTATTAAGGTGTGTTATTACTTTATATCTATTTTATTTAGTTAAATTCTTTATAAATTTGTGTTTCTTTTTTAACAAAAATATAAGATATTTTTTCTTAACACTAACGCGTGTAACTTTCGCACCGTCAAAAATTCAACTGTTTTCCTTTAATTCGCTATTTTATCTTGTCATCATGCATTTTTTTATGTTTCTTTTTGTGTTTTTGTATCCTTTAATATTGTTGTTTTGTTATGCCACCCTTATTACGACCACCAGCCAGCCACACTTGACAATTGAAACGTCAGTTTTAAGGCATGTTAAAACAGACTACATACAACAAAAAGTATAGAGGAAATTGTTGGATAATAAATGAATGAGAATTTTAAATAAGAAATGAGTAAAGCGCATGCTTGTACAAAGTGTTGCCAGTTTAGTCTTTTTAAGGCTAAATATAGCCTTTTTATTATTTTCGTTATAGCTTCCGTCTTTTTTTCTAGCCTTTTTTGATTCTTAAAATTGCCTTAAAAAGCCTAAATTTTAGCATTCCTACAAAGAAGAAGAGCATTTCTTATTTGCTTTTACTAATTTATTTTTACAGAATCTTCCATTGAAGAATTTTTGTATATATTAAATCGCAGAAAAAACATCGAGATTATTTGTATTTTACAAAACATAAATAATAAAATAAAATTCTTAATTAGTTATTTATTATATTTATTTTGTAATACACCATTAACCATAGAAACTAAAATAATATAAAAATAAATATAATTTTAAGACAAATTCTTGTAAAAGCGAAAAATCACCCAAAAATTTTAAAATTATTAATCAAAAATAAATTATATTTCAAAAATGATGAATCCCTTCAAAACCTTGTGGCATTTTTCATATGAAATATAATCCAAATTTGTATGGAAATTTTGTGGGCGTTTTTTTTTTAATAAGTTTTTAAATAAAAAATATTAGCATTTTTCTGGCCTTATTTTTTTTTTTTTTTTGGGGCATTTAATCTTTTCTGACCTTTTTTAAAGTACAATTTAACCTCTTTTTTCTCACCTCCTGGCAACACTGGTTAATAAGTAAATCAAAAACACTGAAAGAAATTTTGAAGAGTAAACAAATTGCAATCCGAAATTGCCTTTGCTTTACATATTTGGCGGAAGCAAATCACTAAATTTTGTATGCAGCAACAAACTTCATCAGCATTCTTTGTGCCTCCTTATTTAATTAAGTTTCGTTGAAACCTAAGCTAATTTCATAATTGTCCTTTTTTGTATTTTAATTATTTTTTAATATTATTTTAATATTTTTTAATAGAAAATCATTACTTCGTTTTAATTTATTACTTCTTGGAAAATAGATCCTTATTTAAAAAAATTTTAATTGGTTCATTATTTCTCAAATTGGTACTTATTTGTTTATATTTGGTCCCTTTGTAAATCGTTTATTTTTTTATTTATTTTTTTTTTTTTTTTTTTTGCAAACGATTTTTTAAAAATTAGTTTACTTTATAGAAAATTACAATATTAATATGAAAAAATTGTATATTTTTAAAAATGTAGTGATTTTTTGTGTAACAACTTTTTTAAATTATGCTAAAGAAAAAAATATTTCAATTCGATAAGTAAAAAAGAAACGGTCAAAAGTAATTTTTTCTTTTAATATTAGGTCTCAAAAATATTTTTTTTTTTTTTTTGCCTAAAAAAAATTTTATATATTTAAATTTTTTGAAAAACATTATTAAAATTTTTTTTAATTTTCTGACATTTTCTAAAAGATTAGGCCTTAAGAAATCGTGTAAATACAATTTTAGAAATTTCTTGACTTTCAACCTACATCCAGTAGTGATGGAAAATTCCACATTTTTTAACATAAGTGCAAATTTTTGGGTTTTTAAAAAATTTTGGTTATAGGTTTTGAAACTTGTTCAAATTAAATTAGAAATTCAGAGGATTATTTTTTCATTTTTATAATTTTAGACCAAAAATAAATAACCTTTTTTACGATTTTTGTAATTTTTTTTAGTAATAAACATTTATTTTTTGATTTTCATTGTTAATATTGTAAAAAACCAAAAAAAAAACGCCAAAATGAAAAAGTAAAAAATCGACTATCAAAGAAAAAAATTGACTAAAGGAAAAAAAATCGCATAAACGAGAAAAAATCTCCAAAACAGAAAATATTGCATAAACGATCAAATATATTGTCAACACAAAAAATACGTACCGAAAATGATCACAAAAGCGAAAAAAATAACGTCAAAACAAAAAAAAAACGCAAAAAGGAAGAGAATTATTATAGTCAGTGATGCCTACTTAGCCCTTTTTGAGCTAGATTTAGGCCGCGAAAAATATATTTTAGCCCGAAACGAATAAACGCGCAAATTTAGCACTTTTAACAAATTTCTTTTAGCCTTTTTTGCTCTTTTTTACTTTTTTAAAAATGGAAAACTATTTTAAAGTAGTAAAGTTAATTTTATTTGACAATTTTTGTACTAAGTTCTCAATATACTTTTCGAACAATGTGAAAAGATTAGTCTCTATTTTTCCGGAGATCTTAACAATTCGTAAATAATCCTTATTATTTAAAAAAGCTGTCTTCAACAATTTCATTTTTTTTAGGCGGAAAAGTGTAGAATGAACTAAAAAATTTCGAATTTAGGTTCTCAATAACAACCAAATGGCTGATTAATGGTAAAAATGTTTTTTAAAAATGCTTTTTTACTTTTCAGAAGAAATTTTAATTTAATCGCATTTTTGCGCTTTTTCACAAAACTTTTCTTGATTGTTTCACAAGACTGCTGTATTTTTAAATTTAGCACTTTTTTCAAACATTTCTACGCGTTTATGTTAGTAATAGTTGGCATCACTGATTAAAGAATTAAAGAATTTTAGGAGAGAGGAAAAATTATTGAATTGTTCAAACTTCCAGTTTTGTATTTAACCGTTGTTTTTATGTTAGTTTTTTTATTCTTTAAGCATTTTGAAGATTTTTAAAGTTTTTTGTAGAAAAACCGGAATATATAAAATTTTTAAATTGGTAAAACATATTTAAGAAAAATGTTGGAAAGGTAATGAGTGTGACTAGTCCCAAGGTGGTTTAAAAGGATCAATTTCTACCTTCTAGGCCAACCCCATGTTAAAGTGACAGGTCCTGTTTATAGAAAGTGTTAGAACTAGTTATTTTATTAAAACGATTAATTCATTTTATATTGAAATTTACTTGCATTATTAATTAATGTAATTAATCGTTAAAAAATAGTAATACGAAAGATTTGATTTCCTCAGCCTTCGGTAACGTGTTTAATGTATAATTATTTCGTAAGTTCGAATTTTAAATATTTGATAAGATTATTAATCTTTTGATGCTATTGTAGATATTTTCTTAAATAATCAATTTCAAGGTCCCACTTTATTTAAAGCTGTTCTATGAAAGATTATTTATATATATGTATATAAGGTCAGTTCATATTGATTGTTTTTGACGATTTGTTCAGACATCTGCATTATTTTTATTGGTATCTTGTCCTAGGTCACAAGAACATTCAGATACGATAATATGACCTTAACTGGAACGTTTTATAGAGATGAACGCCTTTATATGAAGTTTTCGGTAATTAAATATAAGTATAAACATTACATACATTACATGTATTATTTAGGGTACACATTTTATAATCATTATAATTAATTATATTACATATACTACGCTTTTACACACCTCTTACTCGCAATTAAAAATATTAAAAAAATACAAATTTTGCCGATTAAAGGATGAGTTAATATTTTATTTGCAAGTTAGTAACTTACGAAAACTAACCGCGATTAGTGAAACTAATTTCAAATAAAGCGAACGGAGTTGTCACTTCCTTTTACGTTCACAGAATTTTCAATGATAATAGTTGCATTTTTCCCATCCGGTACTACAAATAAGGAAATATATTTATGCAATTTGTGTATAAACAGTGAGTTATTTATTTGCAATTTATTTTTATTTGCAATAATCTCGCGTGTAAACGTAATAATATATTTCTTCATTATACATATGCTACATATATACATTATTTAATGGAAGGAAACGAAACTTGACATATATTTTAAAAATATTTTTAAAGTCACCGATAATTTCATGTGAGTTTCATGAGATACTCGAAGTAATTTATAGATGATTATCGTTGATTTCAACAGGATGTATATGAAGCCAAGACCAAACTACATATGTACCAAGTTTCGTTTCCCTCAATTAAATTTGGGGTGTGAATATTTTTTTCGTTTAATTTTAATTGTATTGTATTATTTAAATCCTTTTAATAATTCAATAAGTAATTATGTTTAAATCCGCACGTTTTTAATGATTACATTAATTGCAGAATTGAACCAATAAAATTTTTAGTTAATTTTAGACAAACTTTCAATTATAATTCTAATTAATTTGATTAAAAAAATAATTGAAATTTAAGCTAAAATTAATTATTCTAGTTAAGAATTATTATCATTTTAGTAATTGAAGCAAAATGAAGCAAAAATATAATTAATATAAGCAATTTTATTTTTTTCTGTGATGAGTGAGTCCCAGCACGATACTTACTGAGAATATAAAAAAAGGTTATATCGTCTACATATACATATTTTTCTAAAGGAAAAAATATCTTAAATTTTGTGTCGGTCTGAGTTTTATCAGAGAGATAAAGTCCAAATTTTTAATTTTTTGTATGAGTTTCAAATGGAATGACTCAAAAAATAAATAGGTATTTAATATCAAAAATTTAATTCCTGGTTTTATGATTTTTTTAAGTAATTTTATTTATCTCAAATTAAACAAGTAAGAAAGATATAGTCGGTCAAGCCCGACCATATGACACCCCACACCATTGTGCAGGGGTCTTATATTTCGTAGAGGGGTCTTATATTAGACATGTAGGAAAATTGTGGACTGTTACTTTTACTAAGTATAAAATAAAATATATGAATACAGAATATTACGTTAATACTAACATTTATATGAATTTATGCACTTTAGGGTGATTCCCGAAAGTGGGCTTATATGGGAACTATGGTAAATTATGGAGCGATCCTTATAAAATTTGGCACTTTGATTTCTACTTATATAAAACTTATTTGTGTCGAATATAAACCTGATACTAACATTTATGATATCTATTCCGGGAGGACATTTGTATGGGGGCCAATTTCAATAGACTTCGTCCTTGTGTCATGAAAGTACTATGTGCCAAATTTCATTGAATTATATTAAAAATTGTGACTTGTACTTTATGCACAAGGTTTACATGGACAGCCAGCCAGCCGTTCAGCCAGATGGACGGACGTTATTAGATCGATTCAGTGATTCTGAGTCGATTAGTATACTTTAAGGTAAGGTATTTTTATACCCACCTTGGCTATAGTGGTGTGGGTATAAAAATACAAAATTTAAATATTAATAACAAAAAATAATAAAATAATAAAAACTATAAAGTAATAAATATTAAAATAATTTCAACATTAATAGACATTTATTTAAACTGAAATTTATAAATAAATGTTCCTTAAAGTAGATTTATTGTTATTTTTTATTTTAACACAGAAAAATGTCACCAATCACCAAATTAATTAGTAAGTAATTCATTCAATTAAAAACTTTTTAAATTTTCACCTCTCACCAGGGATCCCAGATTTTTTTCGAGCCTTATATCCAAATAGCAAAATCTTATCCCTAAAAATCTTTAAATAACTTATATTATCCCCAAAAATGCAAGGATATAAATAGCCTATAGTTTCTTCCATTTTGAAATTAATCCATATAAAATTTTATTAAAATTGCTTCAGCGGTTTAGGAGTCACAAACAAACACACATTTGATTTTATAACAATAATATAGATAATTATTAAAGGCTTCTAAATTCTTGATTATTATTTGAGTAGCAATAATAAAGTATTAATTGATCAAACAAACTTTCAGCCAATCCATAAATAACACAGCAAAAAATAAAAAATGAAATTGTTTATATTAATTAAATTTTTAATTGATATTGCTCCAATCAACAAATAATATTAATTAACCGAGAATATTTGATTTTGGTTAAAATTCCAATTAATTTTTTTAATCAAATTAATTGCAATTATGACTGAATGTTTGCCTAAAATGAAATAAAATTTTTTTTATTCAAAAATGCATGAATTTTATTATAGTCATTTATTAACTTATAAAAAATATTTAACTAATGTAATGCAAGTAAAGCTAAACGAAAGAAATTATAAAACTGCGAATTCGATTGGGGGAAATGAAATTAGGTACATAGTTTCATTTTGGCCTCTTATAAATTTTGCAAAAATCATTGATAATAACGTATAAATAAGATTTTTCAAACCCAATAAAAATATTAAAGACCTTTTACATATAAATAATTGACACAGACTTGGATCTCGAAATTAAATGTAATCCCCGGTACCAACAACGAGAACATCTACAAGAGCATCGAAACAATTAAAACTCTCTTAATATATGTATTTAAAATTCGCACTTACCAAATGATTATATATTAAACGCGTCTCCGAAAACTGAGATAAAATTTGATTTTATGTTATTTTATTTTTATATTTTTTTATTAAAAAGTTTTTCTTTTTTTCTGTATAATTTTTTTAAAAGCTGCCGATTTTGTCAATGAACTTTAAACCAATTAGAAAGTTGACTAGATTAATTAATAATATTAAAAAACGAATTATAATTTTATTAAAAAATTATTTGGATTATTTTTTTTTTTTTTCTGTGAATCATCTTGTTGCAGAGATTGGAACTAATTTTTTAACTTTACGGTATCATATTTAGTATAATAGTTATTTTTTGTTGCCTGCATTGCACTGCTGTTGAAGAAATAATACGAATATCTTACTAAAGATTAATATCGGGCGAAATATTACGTTTTTTTAATTTTTCCTAAGTTAAAAATAAAATTATGGAAATAAAATAAAAATCCCAAAAAAATCTCCAAAAATCCCCAAAACGTGGAATTCTTCCCCAACAAATCTCCAATCTAAATTTTTCATCCCCATTTTCCAAAACAAATCCCCAATTTGGAGAAAAATTGCCATAAACTGTAAAAAATGAAAAAAAGAAAATTTTTTCCAATTAAAAAATTGATCAAAGTAGATGATTAAATGAATTAAAAAATTAAGTGAGAAATAAAATCTTACTTAAATTTTATTTTTATTTTATATTTACTTAAATATATTTATTAAATTTCGATGCAAAATGTAACAACTGTGGAGATTGAAAAGTATACGGTAACTATTTTTTTTTTTTTTTTTTTTGAACAAAATTTCTTTACAAAATATTATATAGAAAAGTAATTCATATATTTTAAATAAAATAAAATTTCCTTTAAAATAATATATAAGGTGTAATTTTTGCGTTAAAAACCTCGTGCTGGAAAAAGCTCCAGAAGTAATAATTAAAATCTATGTTTTAATATGGAAGAATATTTTTTTAATTCTTATTTACTGCTTTCGGAATTGTTATATAATTTAGATTTGAAGTAGTGAAAATATTACTTCAGCTTCTTTTTTGTAGACTTTAAAATTAAAGAAAGGTTTCTTATTTATTTCTTAGCATTAACGAATTTTTATGATTGAAAATTTTGTGGAAATTTATTTAATTTTTTTTTTTTCAGAAAATAGGCTTAATATCTCCGTAACTGTTGAGCGTATTAAAAAATTATTTGAAAATAACTTTAAGGCAATTTGAGTTTGAATTTTTCGATATTTTATTGAACCAGATCAGACAAGTTGTTTTCAAGTTATGCTTCAATATATGGTACAACCTCCTTAATTTTACAAATAGCGATTTACAGCGAGAACTAGAGTCAATTCAAAAAAATTGGTTTAAAGGCTTAGTACGTATTAATATGGTGTATCCAAATTGACTGAAATATCTCGTGCCGCAGATTTTTTTTTTTTTAATTTATCAACCTGTATAATCATAATTGAATTTAGCTCTAGCCTAAAATTACAAATAAAATTTTTCTTTTAATTTTAATGAATTGTAAATATTGAACTGACATTCTTAAGTATTTTAACAATAAAAATTTCCTTGAATAAAATTGTTTATTACTTAAAACAATGAAAATTCATATTACCCACATCCAAACAATTCCAATTACACATTCATTTACTTAGTCAGTCATCAGCATCATTTACACTCATTTGAAATTCATTCATTCAAAATATTATTGTTTTGACTGAAGTGTGTATATGAGTGCGTTTTGGTATAAGTATGTGTCTGTATCTAATGTATGTTTTTATTCATATCAATTGAGTTAAATAAATAAATTAATACTACTGCTACATAATTATTAATTTATTTTACTCATTAATTCATAAGGAAAATTTATTTTGTATTAATATTATAAATATATTTCATTGTTTTACTTAAGTACATAATACACTTATTTAAGTGGAAAGGAAAAGTTTTTCTTAATTGTTTACATTTAACAGAGTTATTTATGTATGAACGTGTTAGTGCTGTCATATACTTTAAGAGAAAAAATTTTTTCTTAATTTTTTTTCATAACATTATGGTCTAGAGTAAATTATACATATAATTGCAGCAACCATATAAATGTAGTAAACAACATTAGCAGCTCCAACAAAAGACAGTTATGCGTTTTTTATTAGATTTTCAGGAGAGCGTAAAAATTGTTTTATTTTGTAATTTGGCAAATTTCTTTGAAACTTATATGTACGATTAGTTGGAACCTTAGTACAATTACTATAGATATTACGTAAATAAAAATTGAGATGATTAGATATAAGAGAGCAATAATAAAATCTTTCAAAAAACAACACAACTCATTTTGCTGAAAGATTTTTAATAAAATTATTTTTTTATTTAATATATTTTTTACACATAACTGTTTTTGTTTCTAAAAATTTACTTTGAAAATTTGATAAATTTTTCAAGAAATAAATTATTAAATGTGGATATGGATTCTTAAGAAATAATTAATTTTTTCTTCCAACTCTTAAGTTTTCGCTAATGATGTCCTTAATAAGTGTAAAGCAGAAATAAGTTAAGAATATTATAACGGTAATATAATCAGGTGAAATGTAAATTATTGTATAAAAGTCGACGGGTGTATGGTTTTTTTAATCCGATTTATTCCGAAAAAAATTTATTTTTTTATTTTTTTAATTAAAGGTACTAATATATATATATAATTTTACTTTGAGGAGCTTTTTGATTACTATATACACATATATATATATATATATATATATATATATATATATATATATATACAAAATAAGAAAAGAAATAAAAAAGCTGCTCAAAGTAAAATTGTATCTTTGCAACTAATAGACATATACATATATATGTATATGTATATATGATACACACACACATATATATATATATATATATAGATATATAGAGATATATATAGATATATATGTATATACAATTTTACTCTGAGGAGCTGTTTATTTCTTCTTATTATATATATATACAAAATAAAAAAATGATACTTTTATATTAGTCATCTGGGTATCTAACCTTGTATATTACTACATTTTCTGTATATAAGATTGTAATTGTATAATTTTTATATATCCAACTTTGACCTTTGAACTTTTGATAATAATAAACTTTATAAATATCATTGGAAATTTAATATTTTTGTCTATAATATGAAACTAAAACCACAGATTTGCATTTAATATTCTAGAAATTATTAGCAATTAAACAAGTAAAACTTTCTTCGCACTTTTTCAATTTTTAAAATCCAAATTTTTGAAGCATAAAGGCTCCTGAGGCTAAGAGTTTATGATTAATAAATATTTCCAATAGTGAATAAAATTTCCAATCCGAAAATTGATGTTTTCTGTCCATTTTGATAAAATTTGTAAATACTTTTTTATACCCTACACCACCATAGATTTTGGGGTATAGAAAAAGTTATCCAACACCTATCTTAAAATATACCAATCGTCTCATAATCACTTTTTAAATCGATCTAACTATATCCATCCGTCTGGCTGACTGGCTATCCATGTACACCTTGTGCACAAAGTACGGGTCGCAATTTTAAAGATAATTCAATGAAATTTGGCACTTTTATGATACAAGGACAAAGCCTATTGAAATTGGTTGTGATCGGTCCATTATTTCACTTAGTCCCCATACAAACGTCCTCACAGAATACAGTTTAACCACACAAAAAGACGACTTGAAAATAATAATATTTTAATGAAATTCGTTACAAAGAAGTGCTGTGCTAGTATCAATCGTCGTACCAAATTTTATGAAGATCGGTCCACAATTGACCATAGCTTCCATATAAACCCCTCTTCCGAAAATCCCTTTAACGTGCATAAATCCCATACGAATAATATCAAGTTAATATTCGATACAAATAAGTTTTATCTAAGTAGAAACAACATTAATGAATTTTATGAGAATCGGTTCATAATTTACCATAGCTCCCTTATAAACCCACTTCCATCAATAGCCCTAAAGTACGTAAAATCATCTAGATGTTAGTATCAACGCATTATCCTATATTTGTATATTTTATTTTACATTTAGTAAAATTGACCAGAGGTATAATATAAGTCACCTGCCTGAATTTTTATGCTCGTACACAATGGTTTAGGGTATCATATAGTCGGTCTTTTCCGACTATATCTTTCTTTCTCGTTTTAGTTTAAAGTAGTTATTGATAAGTTCGAGAATTCTTTTTAAGAATGGTTTTATATTCTAATCTGATTTTGACAAAAAATGTTAAGAAAACTTCCAAAAAAATTCCCATAAACAGTTATGTGAAGTTATACACATAACTCATTTTGTTGAAACATTTCGTATATAACTAACACATTGCTTATTTTGCTAACTTCTAAATCAAGCATCATAAAACTAAAATGGTTTGGTGGTAAAATGTAAGACAAATAAAGGTTTAAAATGATGCAATAGGAAAATCGAAAATTGTTACATAACCTATCACGTCGGAACAGCGACGATATAGTCTTCTACCTTATTTTAGTATTAAAAAATTTTATTTAAAAAATGGAATTCAAAGGACTTAAAATATAATACATAAAATATAAAATTTTAAATTTAAATTTAAAATATTAAAAGTAAAATATAAAGTATAATAATCTTTTAACCGCCACTGTAAAATATCGTCAAAAATTACCATCAAACATTAATCGGGCATCATGCTCCATTATCAAGTAAAGACACTCATTTAAAGTCCTATTAAAGTGTATATTATTACAATTCAAATCATTTATAAAATATTTTTTACACAATAGTTACAACTAACTTAATAAAAGAATTCAGAGATGGTCATTCATCTCCCTAAACTGCTCTAAGAAATTAATTATTTCAACAATATTCTTCTTTTACTACTAATAATTAAATGCTGTGGAAAAGAAAAAGTGTCGTAAATTAAAATTTATTTTAGTTTTGTTAAAGAGATAAAAAAATTGTTATAGTTGTTTTATAAATTTTTACAATAATTAACATGCTAAATGATTTATTATGATAAGTCACGTCTATCTAACAAACTGACATCACATCAACATACATAATCATACAAACATATGTATGTATTTACATAATTTTTATGCATATTCATGGTTTACAGTTGGTTTTACTTTAAACTGCTACTTTTAGCAGTATGGTCGGGTCCATTAGTGTCCAACATTTATATTCTTAAATGATGGGTTGGTTATTGCCCTTAAATGTTCAAGTGATGTTAAAATTATGTAATTTATAGTAGTAGAAATGTATGTTTATGTATAAACATCGAACACGGTTATAACGAACTCGAAGGAACCGACAAATTCAGTTCTTTATATACGTAAAATTCCAAAAAAAATTATTCAGAAACAAAATACACGTATTTCATTACATTACTAATATTTGTAATTAAAGCGTATTTCTTTCTTTTAAAAATGGGATTTATTTATGATTTTTAAATAGTAATGATTTTAATATATCAGGAAGAATATTTTTTTGCATTCATCAGTCATTTGACAAATTGAGATTAATTATATAATTTTATTACCTAAGTTTTGAAATTAGCATCAATGTTGCCAGTTTAGCCTTTTTAAAGCTAAATCTTTTAGCCTCAAAATTTTCGTTTTGGCTTCTAGCTTTTTTCTAGCTTAAACTGCCTTAAAAAGTCTAAAATTTTAGTATTTTAACAAAGAAGAAAATAATTTGTTATTTGCTTTTAATAATTTTATTTTTACATAATTACCCTTTTAAGCATTTTCGTGTATTTATTCACAAAAACGAAAAAAAAAATTAAAATTATTTATACATAACAAAAATTTTCACCTGCGGCGCCTCATTCTCCCAGTTAAATATAACTTAACTCATTTTATGGACTTACTTAATAAATTAGTATAATTATTGCTTAATAAACTTCATTAACCATAAAAACTATTTATGAATAGATTTTAAAAAAATCGCATAAAAGCAAAAACAAAATCAAAAAGGAATTATAATTCAAAAATTACGAAAACTCACTTCAAAACATTCGTTCGTTTTTCATATGAAGTATAACCCAAATTAGTATAGCAATTTTATGGGTCATTTTTCAAATTAGTATAGCAATTTTATGGGTCATTTTTCAAATTAGTATAGCAATTTTATGGGACATTTTTCATTGGATCATTTTAGTGGCAGACGTTCTATGTTCTATTTCTAAACTTGTGACAGTATCGTTAAAAAAAAATATCAAAAACTAATGAGAACAAAAAAAATAGAACAATAAATAAATAAAATAAGCTTTTAAATAAAAAATATTTATTCGTTTTCTTCTGACTTTATTTAGCCTCTTCTTTTCCCATCATCTAGCAACACTGACTGATATGTTTTGAGATATTTACTCTTTGAGGAATAGCGATTTTCCAATCTTTAGTTTATAATCCTCTTATTTTTTTTTTTTTATTTTTAGCTATTTTCTGTAAATTTGTATACGTTACGTTAAAAAAGTATAAATATAAATATAAAATTGCTCTTTTATTTGTCCGATAATTTAAATTGAAATTAATGAAAAAATTATTTCTGTCTGTCCAATAATTTAAATCGAAATTAATAAAAATTGTTTTTGTTAGTTTTTACATTTTTGAAACATTTCTGGGAGTATTTGTGGGTGTTCGTTATAAACGTAGTTTTTTATGAAATATTCATCTTGGGACCATAAAAATATGTTCGTTATAACCGTATTCTACTGTATTTAGGATTGCATATATATATGTTTATTCTGTCTTACTAACCAACATCTAAAAATATTTATTTTATTTCTTTGTTTTCTTGTGTTTTACTTAGATTAAATATGCACATCTAATTATTAATTGTTTTAAAGGGTATTCCAAAAGGAGTAGTGAATTTGGAAATAAAAAAACATATTCTAAAAATTTATTAAAGATATTATTATCTGCAATTAAATTGCTTTGTTAGCAAAAAAAATGGTTTTCAAATTTTTAATTAATTCGAAAATTAAATTTAATAATAATAGACATATTAAATAGTAAAGTACATTTTCAAAAAAAAAAATAATATGTATCAATATCAAATCATCCTAAAGATCCCCTATTGCCCTGTTTTCAACCAACAGGCTCTCTTTTTTAAAATGGAACCAATTGGCGAATTTTTAAGACTATGTACTAAATGACGATAAACTAACTTCTTTGAAATATCTCCACCCATTACATATTAATTCCACCGAAAAAATTAATTATTTTGAGATTGTTTTATAGTATAAAGCCTTGTTCAGACCGGCGCGAAATTACGAAATTTCATGCCGAAATTACGAATGAAATTTAGAGGGTTCATACTGGCTAGATGACATTTGATGTAATTTCGTGAACAGCTGATAGTATAGTATTTTGAAATGGAAACAATTAAGAAACAATTACTTACTAAATTGGAAATTATTAATTTGCAACAATTAAAAATGTAAAAAGGATAGGTTTCATTTTGCAAAATCACTTTAATAATTAATTTTAAGATTTTTGTTTACACTTAAGATCAGCTGTCAATTGTTTTTTTTTTTTTTCTTCTTCTCATTGTTGAAACATGCAGTACATAGTTGAAAAAAAGTATTTTTTCCAACCATGTACAGAGTTGCACGGAAATGGGCATCGTAATTTCAATGTAATTTCGCCGAAATTACTCAAAATTATGTAATTTCGCAAGTGTCAAAATGTATGGGAAATTACGTAATCTCAACTTGATTTCGGCCGAAATCACGAAAGTACGTAATTTCGCATCGGTCTGAATGCCTTATAATAGTGTAAAAAAGATCCCGCAGAATTTATAAATAAACTTAAACTATTAAAAACTAAAGCTAATGATAAAGTTTATGAATAACTATTTAAAACATTAAATGTCGAATCTTTTTGGACCTGACTGGAAAAATTAAAAAATTTGATGATTTGATAAATACTTATATCCAAATTTATATTTTTACTTTAGCTCAGAGCAGTGCTTCGGCGGAAAGTAATTTTTCTAAATTATCACTAATGAAAAATAAATTGCCCAACAGACTTAACGTGAACACCTGTGAATCCATGCTTTCAGTTCAAAATTTGTTAGACGGGGATTTGTAAGACTGCAGTCCGAATGAAGACCTCGTACAAAAGTACAGAAGTTTAATTAATACATGTAGGATTTTATGTTAACTATCAAATAAACAAATTTTGAGATGTTTTTACATATTTAAGCAGTTGGCCCCTATTTCTCAAAAAAATCCCTTTTTTGAAATCCCCTTTTATGGACATTTATAAAAACTACCAATGGTAACGCTAGTTAACTGGAGCGTTTATTACTTACTATACGCTTCTCATATTTTTAATGTAGAGCTTTCATTCTAAAATGTAGTTCAAGTTTATCGTAGCACAATTGTACCAGTTTTGGTGCTATTACTTTTTCAGTAACAATTCAGTACTTTTGAGATTACTTTGGGACTTTTCGTGGTTTGATTTAAATTATTGAGAACAATTTGTAAGGAAATTTTGTTTTATTAAACATTCATAAGTTGAATTATGAATATGACCTTTTTTATCTCTATTTTTTAAATTTAAAGAAGAAAATAAGATTTTGTTCGATGACATTTATTATTAGAATAGCAGGTTGTTGGATCTACCTACCATTATAACTTCAATTGTTTTGTCATTCTAATAATGCTCTTTGGCTTAAACTTTTATCGGTTCTCACAGAGGTATAATTATCTGATATATTTTTCCTTTTTTATTATTTTTTTTTTTTGTTTCAATTTCTATATAGGTATTATATATATATATATATATATATATATATATATATATATATATATATAATACTTATATATATAGGGATCTATAGCAAGATTCATAATTTAATTATCTTATCAGGCAAGGGAACCATTAAACTATGTTTTTGTTTTGGGTTTAGATTTGTATTTTATTGTTATTTAATTTTTAATAATTATTCAGGATTATATCTATTATATATCTTATATTATATGAGATTATTTTGGCCTCATGAGACTTTTTATATTACTGTGAATGAATAAATAAATAAATCAATAATTTAATAAAAATATGTTTATTAAAGTGCCCCTCTAGAAATCAAGATTAATATATACTTATATGATTCCCAAAACATTACGTCTGAATGCTTCAATTTACGTGAGCTGGACCACTTTTAAACCATCTCTAAAAGTACGGATGTCTTTCAATAACATTATTAAAATCTTCATTATAAGAAAATTGACTTCAAAATATTATAGACACATATTAACATTACAAGCATTACATTTAAATAATTCTCACATATCTTTTCATTCGCGAAATATCAATCTCTTATTAAAACTTGTCATATTTTCATTATTTAAACCAGTAGTTGTAGTAGATCTATTCTGATGCTGTTAAAAATTACAGATAATTAACCCTTTAAAAGAAATAAGGTAAATTTTATACATTAGGTTCCCAAAAGGTTAAAACAGTAATCTGCAAATAAGCTGTAAGGAAGTATTTATTATACTTAATTATCAATTAATTTATGAAAATATAATAAATTATTTTAAAACCGCGGTTACAATCAAATAAAAGAATGTCTTTGAAGTTTAGTTGCTATTTTACACGAATTTATAGTTTTTTTTTTACAAATTTATACATTTTGTGATATTTATTTTCTTAAATAACCATTTATTTTCCATAAAAATTAACTTAACCTATTATGGACCGGTGATCCCCAAAAAATTACTTTTGTTACTAAAGTGTTAAATGATCACATATGTGTATCAACAGTAGTGAATAATGCCATTACAGTGATGCTTTAAAATTTAATTACGATGGAAAATATCCGAAAAATTCAAACTTTAATAAAATAATATTTAAAAAAAAAATCATGGAAAATTTTAATAAAATCTTCATTTCACGCGAATGTAAATTAATTTTAAAAAAATGTTTGCTGATTACGTATTAGTCGACATATGTCTATTGCATATTATAATTATTTTGACAAAAAGTTAAAAATTGTGTGCACAGTTTATCGAAAACTTTATTTTTGGAGATATTTTAGAAATGGTCCAGCTCACGTGAACGAAATAATTAAACGGAAATAATTTGGGGATTAGTTTATCAATTTTTAATTTGAAGTACATTTGCAAAATTTTTTACCTTCATACAAATGGATTCGCTTTAATTTTTATAATACATTAAATTTTTATGTAAATCTTTGTAATTAAAATATATTGTGAAAACTGGTAAAAGGAAATTTTATTTTTATGGTTGGTTCAATATAAAATAACTTATTTTCCATTCCTGTTTTAAAGAACTGTATTTGCACAACAAAAACGAAAAAATATTTGACATTTCACATGCAAGTGAGATATTTCTTAGGCGTTGAAAAACTCAATAAGATTGTTGAAGATTGTTTAACTTTGAAACGTCATAACATTTTTTTTTTATATTTTTTTCTGTTTATTAAGACTTTTATTTAGATACTTTATCCTATTTAAACACATAACAAAAACATTAATATTTTTATGACAATTTATTAAATTTAAACCTATTTAAGGAAATCTATATATGAATCAATTGTTTTCTTTGAAGTAAATGCATCCATATTAGTTTTAAGCTAAAATTTTACAATTATACAGATTAAAACTTAGAAACAAAATCAGGTGCTTATTCCCGTTTCTTTAACTTCTTTTTAAGGGAATAAATTGAATACCCAGATTTTTAACTCTCATATTAATAAATAACTCAGCTGTCAAAAAAACTGAACTCTTAAAAGAGTTTGACTTATACACTTGTGCATATTCTTCTAAACGCATTTAATTTTTTTTTTTCTTTGAGGTATATTCGTTTCTCTTAACCAAAAACAATGTTGTGTTGTTACAATAACTTCCGATATAACGGTACTTTTTTATGTAAGAAATATTTGTTTCTTGATTTTGTTGTTTTCTTTAATTTAGCAATCACAACTATTGGTGATCATTTCAAAACAATTGTCTAAAAAGTTATTGCCAAAAAATATATATTAAAAAATTTTAACAGTGTTAGTTGTTTGTTTCACTTAAGAGAAGTTTCTGTTTACTGGAAATATTTTTGTTTTAATTGAGAATTTCATCAGCTTAAAGGGGCCCAAAGGAACTTTTCTTACAGAGCAGAGAAATTAACCGTTCGGAAGGTGCTATTCGAGGTTGTCTTAAAAGATGGTAACATAAAATGGAAGAAACCAAAATACTAGCAATTTTAAAAATAGCATCATAAGAAAATCTTTTAAAATTTGCGCGCAAATGCATGAATGATGAAAAGAAATTTTATTTGGACGGTTCCAATTCATATTCTTGCTATTTTCATGATTTGAGTTCGAACCAAATTCGTATGTCGAAATGCAATTTCAGTGGAGGCAGTGTTATGATTTGGGCAGCCTTTTTTGCTTCAGGAAAATCAAAAATACGTTTTGTTCCAACTATAACGAACAGTGCAGTTTATAGTGAACTGTTGAAAGATGCTCTTCTCTCATTTATAGATGAAAAAATGGATGAAGATTACATATTCCATTAGTATAATGCTGCAATCGATATCTCGCACCAATATAAATCGTGGTTTAATAAATGAAACTATAAAGACAATAACGGAGTTAAAACTAAAAATTAAGCAAGCCTGGGAAGAAATTAACAGTGATTTTCCTCAAAAATTTGTCGAATCAATGCCACACCGAATTTTTGAAGTTATCCAAAACAAAGTTCCATTAACACATTATTAATAATGCTAAATTGATTTAGTTTAATTTTTTAAGTGAAGTCAATAAATTTTGGTAAGTTGATTAAAAAAATTTATGTGCGTTCATAGGAATATGCAGTAGTGTAACTGTTTTCTCGTCTGCAGTGATTCTGAAGGAAATTTAGAAAGGCATTAGGCTGAAATATGACCCGATCTTATCTCTAATCAATATATTGATTTCTATGAATAAAATATATATTAGAAATTTAGCCAACTTATTTTGCAAAATCTCACACTATAAGACAAAAATATATACTAAACATGATCTAGTAAAGTAAAATTCAGTACATTTGAGTATCTTTGAGATTGACATATTGGGCTCCTGAAAACGTTGCTGATATTTTTATTACATGCGCCAATTCCCTGAGAAAATTCTAAAATACGTGGGCGGATCAATAAGTCCGTGACTTTTTGAACTTCCCTCGTAGTTATATGAAATGCAACACTATTCCCATCAAGTACCACCTGTTAATAGACTGACGAAAGTCAGTAAACCACTTTTTTACTATTGAAATCAATGGTGCATAATATTTATCGAGCTTTTCCTTGGTTTAATTAACTTTTTTTTTTCTCGCAAAAAATAATGTTTAATGACCACTCGAAATTCACTTTTTTCCATTTTTAGAAAAACACACGAGGTTGTATGTTTTGAATTATTTAAAGAAACTCATACTTTTTCTACCTTTTTACGAAAAATAGTTCTATTTAATTCGTTTTTAAAAATTCGTCAAGAACATTTAATAACTTTAACTTCTGAACGTAAGTTTGAAATGCTGAAAATGTGAAAATTTTTGAAATGTAATTTTTAGGATATTCGCTCTTTTTTATATAGTTCTTGATTATATAAAAATAAAAGAAGAATAAGAAGTTGTTTCTATGATTTTCTTCAAAGTATAAAATAAGTCTATTTTAAATAGGTCTATATGTCATAAGGAAATTCCCGGACATCCAAAAAACAAAACCGAAATAACTGATGCTTGCTTAAAATATTTACTTAAATAGTCTGGTATTGTATTCAGCAAAATCGGTTGAAAGAAAAAAATTAAACCAAAATATGTGTTACCTTCCAAAATATTTGTGTTTAAAATGGATTTTGTGCTTCTGCTCAAATGTTTTTTTTTAAATTTTCACGGACATAGGAACAGGAACATTCTTTTAAGCTCGTATGAATCTTGAGTAAGTACATGTATTTTTAATTTTTTTTTAATACCCTGTATTATATTACATGCATATTTTAATATAAATATGCGTATGTGCATATTTAACATATATAGAGATACTTTTGTATATAACAAACGTACTAAGGACTGCACAGGAAAAAAATTGTGCGTATAATTCAATTTATAAAAATTAAACTAATAGGTTAATCTGTTCGAATTTTATTAGTTAACGTATTATTAGTTAACGTGTTCGTCTTATAAGTTGAATTATATGCACCAATCTTTTCGAGCGCAGTCCTATATATATATATATATATATATATATATATATATATATGTATAATTTGTTTTCATTTAAATATTTAATATTTTATTTTTAAGTGTTCTTTAAATATTTTTTACTATAACCCACTACATTTTAAATAGACTGAGTCCTGGACAGAATAGTCGATTGGCATCCTTTGCCACATAGCGGCATTCCTATTAGAGCTGGACCATTTTTAAACTAAGCTTTTCTTAACTTTTCTTATAAAAGATACAGTGAAGTATAAAAAATGAATCATATTCCATCCAGAGATGTAGAAATTTTCTCTTAAAATTCATATTATTTATCTGCGATCCTAGAATCCCCAAATAAACTTTTGTTTTCAGGGTTCGATGACCATAAACTCAAAACGCACCTGCACTTCAAGCAATTGTTTTATATGGTCGACATGTGTTTTGTTTATAAATTTTAATTAAACGTTTGCATGAATTTTGTTAAATTTTCATTTTAAGAAAAAACAATTATTTTATTCCAACAAAGTTTAGCACGTAGTTACTGAAAATATTAGCAAATGTAAAATTAACGGTACTAATTTTTTCACGTATAATAAAAATTATAAGCCTGTAAGTGTGCATGGATTTTTTGGTGCGCAATCCCTACATATGTACATATAAATACGATACATATTTTTGTAATTTCATTAAGTGATATTAATGATTTAATATAATATTGTTGTAGGTCATAAATGTAATTTTGATTAAAACAAATGAATTTCATTCTTAGAGGTCACAGTAAAATACACAAAATAATAAATTAGATATATTTGATCTAAATCACAGGTATTTAAATATGAAAAATTAAAGTTTAATATTGCTGCAATAAATTTAAGGAACATTAATTTGCAGTCAAACTTTATACAATTATATTGTTTGTCTTCAGATTAAGACATAAGATTTTTTAAATAGTTATTTATTATTTAATGCTTTCTTTATAACTAAATAAATATTCATTATATCTCTATAATATAAATTCTCTTCCAAACTATCTATTTAAAGTAATAATAAAAAAAAATTATGTTATAATAAAAATAACTTTTTGATTTAAAAAAATTTCTGGAAAATTAATCATAATAAAATCAAATAAAACACCTCCCAGTGTTATTTTTATATTAATATTCATTTCGTAATAAAAAAAATCTCAACAGAAACAAATAACAAAATTATAATAAATTACTGTTGATTTTGGAGAAAAAAACAATTTAAATTAAATCCAAAAATAACTTATATTTTATTTCACAGAAAACCCCCAAAAAAAAATCGAATTCACCCAAATTGTTTCAGTGAATGAATAGAGATTCAAAGGAGTGAATGAATGAAATGGTAATAGAAAGAAAAGGTTTTTATGTCGTGAGTAGCACACCCGCCTTGAATAACAATCAATCAAAATAAAGCTAAAGTATTAACATTTGATGACCTTTTTTCCCCAAAAAGCATAATGTATATGTTGTACTTTGAAAGATTTACAAAACCAGCTACCAAACAATCAACAAAAAAAGTAAAATAAAAAAATTAATTTAAAGTTGACAGTTCTCACCTACCAACACTTGCGGCACAAGCTAAAGACTAAACAGTGAAAGACAAAACAAAACAAAATTTAACAAATCTCTCAAAATAGAGATATATTAATTTTTATCAACAACGCTAAAGAAGAAAAATATTATTTTTGTGAATTTAAAAAAAAAATAAAATTCTAGTCTTATCTTCCCTCCCAGTTTTGTCTCTTATTGTTTTTTTTACATATTTCGTACGAAAAAAGGATTGTTTGACAAACACATAAAAATGAAAAAAATAAACTAAAAATTGACAAAAAGTTATTTGCTTTTGGGGTTTTATGTCCATATGACAATCGAAACAAATCATTAATTTCAGTTAGTCTAGGTAAAAATTTTTGAACAATTTATTTATTAATCTTTGGCATATTTGTTTCAACTTAAGAGTACAGATTAAAGTAATTTTGAACAAAAATACTGATATTTATGCAGTTTTTAAGGAATTTCTATAAATTATATTTTTAAATATTACTTTAGTTAAAAATTAACAAAAGAAGCTTTTAGGAAGACATATATTTGAATTTATTAAATTAAAAAATTTAATAGCACCCATTGCAGAAAACATAACTGGAAGTTAAGACTTAATATTGAAGCAAAAATTTTAGTGTATAAATGTGTATTAGAGCGGGTCGGTCTACATACACAAAAAAAAACTAGTCATCGCCAAGAATAAAAGAATAGTTCATGATGTTTCCAAAAACGCAAAAGAAATATTTTTTGCCACGCCCCAAAATACCGCCCTTTTTGTTTTATGTGTATAGCATTGTCATTTTAAGTCCGATTATAGAATGTGGTATGTCGTTGTTAAGGGTTTGACAACCGCTTAAATTTTCTCCTTGGTAATTTTTGAATCCGGCATCAAATTCTAGATGTCACTTCTAGTACCTCGGATACATCCCTCTTATATTCAATTATATTCATATATATTGAGAGTCTTTTGCAAACTTACTATTTTTAGTTTTTAAAGTATTTTATTTTATGTATAAACAATAAAATTGCAAAGGTTAAAAAAATTGTGTAAGATTAAGCCTAATTAATTTAACAAAATTGTTGAAATATTAAAATTATATTAGAAAAAATTTCTTGTATATAAAAAATATTATTTATATGTGGTTATGCCTTAATTTTGACTAATAGTTATAGAAGTTATGGAATGCACACTGGTCAAAAATCCACTTTTTTCCGACATAAATTCAAAAAGAATTGTAAGTACCTCTTTGAGGTTGTATCAAAGTCATTCTATCTAAAATCAATAATAATATTTACTAAAACCGATTTTAAGTATTTTTGCTTAAACCTCTATAATACATATTTTGACTACAGTATATACACTGGTGCATATTCCTATAAACGCACAACAATTTTTTTAATCAACATACCAAAAATGGGGCTAAAAAATAATTAAGGTGTTACAAATAAATTTTTTTAATTATTTATTGACTTCACTTAAAAAATTAATAACAAAAAACTTAAAATGTACATTATAATTTTTTCCATTGTAATTTATATACGCACTTAAACTAATGAACCAATTTAGCATTATTAATAATGTGTTGATGAACCTTTGTTTTGGATGACTTCAAAAATTCGGTCTGGCATTAATTTGACTAATTTTTTAAGAAAATCACTATCAATTTCTTCGCAGGCTTGCTTAATTTTTAGTTTTAATTCCGTTATTGTCATTATGGTTTCATTATGTGCATTTATTTCATAAATTTTACGGAATATGCACCCCCACATACTTTCCATTGAATTTAAATCCGGACTGCAAGCCGGCCAGTTTAATAGTGGAATACTATGTTCATTGAACCACGATTTAGATTGAATCGAGACATAGATTGCAGCGTTATCCGGTTTGAATATGCAATCTTCATGTATTTTTTCATCCATAAATGAGAAAAGAAAATCTTCCAACAGTTCATTATAAATTGCACCGTTCATTTTATTTAGAATATATTTTTGATTTTCCTGCAGCTAAAAAGACTGCCCAAACCATATCACTGCCTCCACCGAAATTGCGTTTCGACATACAAATTTCGTTCGACCTCAAATCATGCCAGAAGCAATAATATGAATCGGGACCGTCCAAATTGAATTTCTTTTCATTAGAAAAGATTACTTTACTCCACTCATCTGTTCACTTCATGTATTTGCGCGCAAATTTTAAACGATTTTCCTTATAATGCTATTTTAACATTGCTTGCATTTTGGTTTCCTCCATTTTATGTTACCATCTGTTCGCAAAATATGTGCAACATGTTTGGAAGTAATATTTTTTATTTATGTAGCATTTAATTTATTTCGTTAGTTATTGTAACAACACAACATTTTTTTTAGGTAAGAGAAACGAATATACCTCAAAGAAAACCAAAAAATTTAAATGCGTTTATGGGAATATGCACCAGTGTATATCTTTTAAGTTTAATATTTGCTTGTTTGCTTTTGGTTTTAATTTAATTATTTTGTTTGAAAAACAAAGGTATTTTCGCTCAGGATTTAACTGAAAGAAAAATGACGATTGCAATGGTTTGCCGAAAAATACTGGCGCTATCTAAATTGTTACCTAAAGTAGACACTTTGGCGAACATTTTTATGTTTTTATATTCGGGCAAGTTCATGCCCAAACATAACTTTTCGTCTTTCAAAGTTATAGGTTACCTTGATAAACAGCCTATATTACCACAAAACTCAAAAATAACGAAAAATACAGAGCTGATATTAAATTTAAAAAATACATCTCCTTGGCTGCAATTTACATTATACAACATTGTTATATATTTATCTGGTATTGCGATAAAGACTTTATAATTCTAGCTCCATTTTAATAAAGTTGTTAAAAATAATATTAAACTAATATATGGTCTTGATTACTTACTCTATTACCAATCCATTCACTTTGTACAATTTCTTAAAATATTTTCTTGAAATTTATGTAAAAAAATGATACTTTTGATCAATGTGAAATAAAGTAAAAAATAACTACTTGTCGCACCAAAAATATTTTTTAAACTGTTTTAATTTCTGTTTTAAATTTTGTTAAATGAAATTGCATTAAACTTAAACAGTTTTTTAAAACTTTGCAATTTTGTTATTTATGCATAAAATCAAATATTTTAAAAACCAAATATATTAGTTTAACAAACATTTAAAAATAATTTGGCATTAGTACAGATGTATCCGAGATACCAGAAGTGACATCGATAAATTGATGTCGGATTCAAAAATCACCAAATAGAAAATTTAAGCAATTGTCAAACCATTAACAACGACATATCACATTTTGCACAAAAAACAAAGAGGGCGATATTTTGAAGCGTGGCAAAAAAATAATTTTTGCACTTTTGAAAACCTCATTAACTATTCCTTCGTTTTTTTTTTTTCGACCCATCCTAATGTGTATCTAAATATGATTGAAGTCATAATGTCACAGTTAAAAATCTGAAGATAACACAGAAAAAATTATTCGGTAAAACATTTCAATTAATTTAATTAAATTTTTAATTCCTTTAATTAAACGTTTAGATGTTTTTAAATTTTTGACAAAAGTTGACAAATCGTTTAAAAAAAATCAATCAAAAAAAGAAAAGTATTTGGAAAAGAAATATTTTTTATATTTTTGTCGACAATTTTCAAAAGCTTTTAATTTATCTGTCATTGAATATAGGAATATGTGGTGAGTAAATCATTGTAATATTTGGATAGATTGTAAATTATTGAGATTTTTTTTAGATGTCGCTATTTTTATGATGGAAATACATTGATGTCAGGAATTGAGTTAGTATAAAAGTAAGTACAACATACAATTATATTTTTCAAAAAGCTATTTAATGTATTTTTGAATGTCTAGAACCATATATATTTTATTCCTTTTATTTGGAGTACATGAGTAAGATGACTGACGAGTGTGAAGAGTTTTGGCAAAAATTATGTAAATATGGAAAAGATTGAGGCGCGTCAAATGTCATAATGTTCATGAACGTTATGTCACAAAAAAGGTGCCATAGAGTTCATAGATATCAACCTTTTGAAAGTGACTTAATGCCAACGGACAAAATGACACTTTCTATCATACAAATTATTACATTATGTGACCAAGATTCTGGACACAGAATTCTTCTGGTCTTAGCAGGATTCTGGTCTTGATTAAAAAGATGTCATGGGACGCAAGGGTTTATAACTGTGATATTTTTCTGACTAGGATGACTAACTGCACCTACGGATTTTATGACATTTTTCTCTTGGACGTTATGACACTTCCAAAAGGGCATTATGACACATTTTTTTTAGAAATTCATTGAAAATTATGACATTGAAAGTTGTGACATGCACCCTAAAAGGTACTTTACACACATTCAATGTATCGCCTACGTTACATTTATAAAAAGCAACAAAAGTGTACATCAATTTTTGTATTATTTATATAGTTTGTTTATAACTTTGCAATTAATTTTTGTATTTTTATTGAAAGTAGTATTTTCAATTAACTTTAGAATCCGATCAATGAACATTTTAAATTTAAGTAAAAATCAAATTATACTTCTTATTGATTTGATTAAAAATATTAATTGAAATTTTAAACCAAAACTAATTATTTTCAGTTATTAATATTATTATTTTGATGATTAGAGCAAAATCAAATAAAAAATTAATTAATATAAACAATTTCGTAATCCACCTTAATTTTTTTCTGTGAACTAAAAAAGTAAAGATGTACGAATTTTTCATGTCCCGCTTTCCCGGGATTTTTGTCCAGGAATCCCGAGAATTTTTAAAAGCACATGAATTTTAACAAAAATATTTATATTTTAGTAACTTTTTTAAAGAAAATTAAACTGAAAATCCAACTGGAAAACACTTCTATATGTAGAAAATTTGTATGCACAACTTTTTAAATAATTTGTATGTGATGTCTCTATGGCACGAATTCAATTAAACATTTTAATAATATGTCAGCACTAAGAACCAGCAAGTGTATGTGCATGCAAATTTGACAAAGCATTAAAAATGGTAAGAGAAAAAGTAAATAGTGAGTCCTACAAAGAATTAATTATTCATATAATTTTCAATTGTAAAGCTACAGAAAATATTCTCTGTTATGTTGAAGAACGTCTGATGGGATCTTTGACATGGAAGCAAATGTTTTATAATGGATATTGTAGGTAAATTTAATAGTTAACAATCTGAAGAACAGGATGATCCAAAATACCAAATACCAAAGTTATTCCGGTGGCTTCGCTGGAAAACTCGCATTCGAGTTGTGTGGTGAATTATTTGTCATTTTCAGATCATAATTCTGTAACTCTTAAACCTTAATAGGTTAATAATATATGTTATAAAAATGAAGTATAAGTTTGTTTGTTTATTTGTATGTCAATAACGTTTGCATATAACTTGATACACAGTTAGTACCAGTGACGGATGTCATGCCCACATTTTACGCCTAACTTAAAAAATCTTTTTTTTTTTTTTTTGTTTATTTCGCACGTTATTAATGAAGCTATTTACATGAAATTTTACATACAGATAGTCGTTTCACTGAGGAATATTATAAGTTATATGGATATTAATCAAATGCCACGCCCACATTTTGCACTCACTTTTTTAAAACTCTCAAACGGCTGAATCGTTCTTTTAAATTTTCACAGCATCATACTGTATGTTCCTTAACTCAAATACGATATTTTGTTCTTCGATCGGAGCAGGGAGAGTGGCACCCCACCCTCCCTTATAAAACAAATATACTTAAAGGCATATCAAAAGAACTATTATAGTAATTGCCCTCAAATTTTGTGGGAACTACTTTCTTATCATTTTATATTTATGAAACTAAAATTGGGCGGATAGAAGTATTACAGTGACAAGTCTTAAAAAGATGTAGAAATAATTTTTATATAAAATTTCGAATAAGGGCGGATAGGTCCAGGGGGAGTAGTAGCCCCCATATGAATTAACTATTTGTTATCGCATTGGAACATTAAATGAACAAAATTTGGCACCCACATTATTTCAAATTATTAAAAATTATATAATTGAATTGTATGAAACTTTAGAGAAACACTGTTCGGTAAGTTATAGCCCTTAACGAAATATTAAGTTTTTTTCAAATAAAAAAGGTAGGAAATATTGAATGAAAGCCTTTTATACACCAAAACATTTTTATTTCTAATTATAGAAATTAATTGAATAAAATAGTTGTTAAACTTTTTAAATCGTTATCATGTTAATAAATCATGCTAACTTAAACCGTAATGATGATACAATTATGTTCGTCCGTACGTCCGGCGCAAAGAAAAATTTATGTCAATGTTTCCTTATGCCTGGGCTAAATCCGTAAATATCAGAAGATGTAATGTTAAAATTCACATGTATAATCATGTATATATCTTGGAGCCTGTTAATTTATTTTTTAATCGTGTCATGGACACGCCTACGTCCCATGTATTCTGAAAGAAAAAAAAACTATTTTTAGCTAAAGTGCTGTATGACTGCAGTTAAATATAGATTATTTATGAGTCCGCCAATTTTTGTTGAAATTATATGAAAATTAAATACGTTATATTGGATGTAACTGCAAATAAATTTACCTGTGCTATATCTATGTAAACAATAAAAACTTTAAATAATTTTAATTTGCATTTTTCTATAGAATTGAAATATAATAAAGATTTTATAAATTCTTATATATATATATATTAAAAATAAGGTGTAACTTTCTTTGTTTGTTTGTGTATCAATCACGTCTAAACTGTTGAACCGACATACATATATTACCAGTTCCAGAGGTGATTATAGATCCCGATTGGAAATTATAACCACATTTTATGCCTAATTTTAGAAAAAATTATTTTTTCAATTTTATATATTATATCTATAGATTTTGACAAAAAACCATATAGTAGGGTAATCGACACGGTTTTCCAACATGTTTTTTCGGTTGAAGTACTGTCAGTTATTTCAAAATGTCCATTTTTCGAATGTCGAATAGACCGGCTTTTTTAAAGACAGTAGAGTAGATTGTGATAATTTCTGAAAAAATTGGTGTATTTATTTCTGTTATTAAAAGAAAAATTCGTATGCATTTTTCATTTCAAATGTAAAGGGTGATTCAAGTAGAGATACTTTTTTCAATAGCCTTTTTTTGACAGATCACGTGTGAGTCGTGTCATGCTGTCATGTTATTCTTGTTTAGTATTGTTTGGCATTTCATAATGAAAAGACTTACGCCTGAAAAACGTTTACAAATCGTTCAACTTTATTACGAAAATTCACGTTCTGTGAGGAATGTGTTTCGTGCAATTCGCTCAACTTATGGTCAACATAATCGGCCTACTGAGCGTACTATTCGCAACACCATTACCCATTTTGAGACCCAGCATTCATTATTGGATAATATTCGACCGAATAGACCACGTCCAGCACGCTGTGAAGAAAATATAGCAGCCGTAGCTGAGAGTGTACACGAAGACCGTGGAGAGTCGATTCGCAGCAACTCAGACTGACGTATGGAACGACTTGGCGCATTTTACGTCGAGATCTTAAATTGAAAGCGTACAAAATACAGCTTGTGCAACAACTGAAGCCGCTCGATCTTCCCAAGCGACATCGCTTCGCTCTATGCGCTCTTGAAAAGTTCCAAAAAGATCCGACGTTTTCGAGGCAAATTTTGTTCAGCGATGAGGCTCATTTCTGGCTCAATGGGTATGTAAACAAATAAAATTGTCGCATTTGGGACGAAGAGCAACCTGAAGAGATTCAAGAACTGCCACTTCATCCAGAAAAAACAATGGTTTGGTGTGGTTTGTGGGCCGGTAGAATCATTGGTCCATATTTCTTTAAAAATGATGCCGGTACGATCGTAACCGTCAATGGCGACCGTTATCGTGCCATGATAACCGACTATTTGATGCCTGAAATTAAAGCTCGTGATCTCGGCGACATTTGGTTTCAGCGACGCCACTTCCCACACATCGCATCAATCAATGGATTTATTGATAGAACACTTCGGTGAGCACATAATTTCACGTTTTGGGCCGGTTTACACAGCTGCTTCAAAAATCAATTATTTACGCTTAACATTACCAAAAATGATTCAAAATCTTGTCTTTAATATAGTATAAAATCTTAAGATTCAAACAGAACTTTAATAGGTTGCAAAAATAAAAAAATAATAAAAAAAACTTATCAGAGCCAAGTTGAGATTTAAATGAATGTTTAAAAAGTGACATCGTCATTATGGTTTGGATAAAGAAATGGTAATAGTATGATTTTTAGAAAGTTTCATTATAGAAAGTGTAATTCAATATTTTTACAATCGTTTTTCTATAATATAATATGTGTTTTCTAAATATTACCAGACTATATTATTATTGATATTACTTTTGTATTAAATAAAATTTTTGTACTTAAATTTGTTTCTAGTATCACGAGTCTTGCTACAAAAAAACAATTATAGAACCAATATATTATAATGCGAACATCAGAATCTTTCTGAATATCATACTTTCTCCCTGAACAAATAGATGACTACTAAATATTTTGCAAATATTTTAAACGATGTTAGATTTGTATGACAGATTTTTACTAATTTCTCTTTCAAATGTTTCTATTTTTATGTAAAGAATTTTTTTATTAAATATTTCACAATTTTTTAGCCCTATCTTCATTTAAATATCCATCATCCACACAAAATACTGGATGTCATCGATTTTGGTGTTATAAAAAATATTCTAATGGAGCTAATTAAAGCTGAATCATCTCTAGAATCATCATCAGATCACACACCCACTATTGTTATGCTATTGAGCCCCCAAGAAATTTTATCCCCGACTTGTAACTTAGCGATATCAGGCAAAAGGATAAACTGGCTAAAATATAAGAAATACCTTAGTACTCATTGCACAGAGAACATATCACTGGATTCACCAGAAGAAATCGATCTCTCTCTCAATAATTTTGATAGAAATCTAAAACTTGCTGCTGAACATGCTACCCAACCAAACCCCCACCCCCTTAAATTTCCTTCAGTTAATATCAGAGATACATAAATGTAGGTCTTATAAGAAAATAGATTTTTATAATATGATATGATATACGTATTGATGTTGAAAATCCTGAAATTATTTTTATTTATCATTTAGCAGTGATAACGTAAAATTCCAACGTAAGGGCGTAGTGATTTATAAAATTACATTTTATGAGTCAAGCGTTGGTGATGTAAAGTGAAGTGTAAATGAAGCGCTCAACGCAGATGATTTATAAAATTAGGGCATAAAATTATATGAGTTATATTATTACCTTTCTAAAAATGTATATTTGAACACAATTTGAAAAATGTTTTTATTTTAATTTTTGTCTATGGGATAAAGCACTCTGTACCAGGGAAACCAAAAATATGCTCGAAAAAAAGTTTTTATACGCTAAAAAAAAAACATTTTTTGCACTTAAAATATTGTGTCAGGAAATTTAAAAATTTGTTTTCATTTTTAACATTAAGTGGAAAATTGGATTCGAAAATCTCAATTGGCAGTAGAAAGAAAATTATTTAATTGCATATTATTTTAAAAATTTTCGTGAAATCAAAATATACAATATTTTGATTTTAAATATGCAAAATTATATTCTTAAGTATAAAATATGCATAGATATTTCAATTCAATGTGCTTTAGGATATAGCGTGGGAATATAATAAAATATGCTGTTATGCCCAAAGCATATAAAAATATGCTGTTAAGACCAAAATATGCTAAAAAAAAAGCTTCAGCAAACCGTTGGCATAATTCTTAAATTATTTAAAACGGAGATATAATTTAAAGTTCGGTTATTAAGCACAGGAAAAAATATGAAATTGCATATTTTTGATTACTGTGATCATTAGTTATTTCGAATATATATAAAAGATTTTATTCTAATTAAATAAGCTACATTATTCTCCTTTCTAAATTATTTTGAAAAACTAAAATTTTAGGTGCTACAAGGTATGTGGTATTTTTTCGGAACATCTCATAATTAAAATGATGTTTCAAAATTTTTGGAAATTATTTTGTGGTATCTTCATCCACAAAATGGCGTTTTGTAAATGAAAAGTATCATTTTACGGCAGAGAAAAATTATTCTATTATTTTGCTAGTACGAATTATTTGCTTATATAATTTATTTATAAAATTTAAGTTACTGTATGATATTAAAGATAACAATTAATGCTATTCATTCCGCATTGAACTCAAACCTGAATAAAATTTAGCAATAAATATATTTCTCTTTTAGAATTTAATTTAAATTTTAAATTAAGAATTTCAATAATATTACTGCCATTTCTTTTATTATCAACTTGTTCAATGCATGATATGAACTTTGACTTGTCATATTTTAATACAATTTATTTACAAATCTCATTAAAGCATCTAAATGTGATTAAAAAGTTAAATAATTCTTAGAAAATACCAGCACAAACATACATAAATCCACAACAAAGATTATTATAGGCAAATTGCACAGTAGAGTTAATACAGATATAATTACTTCTTAAGTATTTAGCTGATGAAGAAAACGGGAATAATTAAGCCAACTTTTTTATCATTTGCATGACTTTGTAAAATTTTTCATAAAAGTATTTACTTAAAGAAATTTTATTATAATTCTCTATTGAATTTTATAACATGTACCAAAGTTTTCCTTGCTCTCTTTTAAAATACCAAATATTACCTTTTTAAAAACTGGAATAAAAATTAAAAAAAAAAATGCAAAACGATTTTTCTTTTTTAATAATTTTATACTTATGTCTTTCTTTTAACTTTTTTTCAGATCCGTTCAACTGGTTTCAAAATATATGGAATTAAGTTCTGGATTCTGTTACCTATATTTCTAATAAATATAAGAAAATCTTTATTAATTTTAATCTCACTTTCTTTTCCAATTAAAGTTGAAGGGAAATCTTTTGAAAATTCAACTTAAACTTCCATTGGGTGATTCAAAAAAATGTTCATTTAGTAACATTTTTATTTTCTAACAAACACACAAATGTATTTAAATTTGTTTAAGCATAAATGTTTAAATATATTTGTAATTGTATATGTGTCGTGTCGTTTATTGTGTTGTTTTTCTTAATTTTTTTATTTCATTTCAAATGTTAATTTCATATTTCTTGCTCTCATTTCCGTTTCCGCTAAAGTAAAGAAAAAAACAAGCATCTGCCAAACAAACACACACATACATATTTACATGTGTCTGTAGGAGTTTAAACAAACAGACAAAAAATACTGCAAAATTATGCTCTTTGACAGTTAAAAGTATAAATAAGACAAACTAAACAGGAGCAAAAAAACATGGCATGGAGGAGTCAGTCGGAAAAAAGAAAAACTTTTTTCATTTCGTTTGGTTTCTTTTTTTAGTGTCGACACTTTCACTATGAATATATGATAGAGCTGCAGAAAAACAAACTGAGCGAGTTAAAAAAAAATGAAAAAAAGAAAAGAAAATTTTCCGCATGCACGTTATTTCAACATTTATTTGTTTATTTTGCAAAAATTTTATTATGTTTAATAGGGTGATGCGAAATTTTGGAAAGGGAGAAATTTAAGATTCGTAAATTTCCTTCAAAATAATGTTTAATTAAATAATTAACCCAGATTGATTAAAAATTTAATCACTTTGATTAAATATTTATTCAAAATGAACACAATTTTATAAAATTCCTAGAAAATTAGGTGGCAGTCTACTATAAATTATATTCATGTGTATATGCTTTCATGAAACAAAATTGCTTTTGTACAAAGACATGATCCAGAACCATCCGCCCACTAAATACATATATATGTTAGTCGACATTAGTGATTTCATGTGTGATATACACACACGCACACATCCACAAAAAACACACAGTACGCCTGTAAAGTGTTTTGAAAACAAAAATTTCCACTACTTATATGTTATGTTTGGTTTGTTATTTTCTTAGTTTTTCAAGTCGTTTAAATGCCATAATACTGCTACACTAACTGTAACAACAATAATAATAACTGACACGGTAACAGTACCGAAACAAAACACCAACATCTATGTGCAACTTTTTTCGGTTGAACGCAAATATAATAAAAGCACCAGGGAATGAGGAATAGAACTGAAACGAATTAGTTGTGTGCTACGTATACTATCAAAAATGTTTGAATGGGATTTTTTATCGGATAAATTTTACTTAATTCCGATGAGTACTTAGTTTGCAACTCATATTAAACTATCTTATCTCGATGCGCCTCACTTCCCCTTTTTTACTTTTTATGGGGGCTACTACTCCTCCTCAGCTTATTCAAATTTAATATGAAAATTATTTCTGCAACATTTTAAGAATTTTGTAAATTAATCCTTCAGATATCGTAAGATTAATATTTGGTTTGTATGGGGAGCACTATTTCCCCTAGTCCTACCCGTACCATTTTTATACTTTTTAAGCATTTTTCTATAAAAGTTCTTAAGATATACGATATTCAATAATTTCATTGTATGGGAGTATCATTCCCCCTGGTCCTACTCGTTCTATTTTTACTTTAGATTATGGAGATTGACAAGAAAATTATTCCTACAAAATATTAAGACCTTTGCAGTAATAGTTCTTAAGATATACGGACCTATTCTTATCCGTCCCAATTTAATTCTAAGTTTGGAGATTGATGAGAAAGATATTCCAGTAAAATTTTAAGACTTTTGCTGTAACATTATTTAAATTGTCCCATTATTAGTTTTTCTTTGTATGCGGAAATATTATTCCACCTGGTCCTATCATTTCCATTTTCATCTTAATTATAAAGGATAATAAGGAAGATATTTATTCAAAATTGTAAGACATATTCGGTAATAGTTCTTTAGATACTCGATAATTAATATTTTATTTTTATGGAGGTACCCTTCCATCTGCCCCTTTCGAAAAATTAAGTAACTTCTTTTACTTCCGGGACTATCCTGTTAGCCTATATCGTAAAAATTTCAAGAAAATCGGTCCATCGGTTTAGATAGAAATAAACATACTGTCAAACACAAACATATGTGTACATTACAAGTCACATCCCATGGGAGGAAAAAAGTGTTTTTCTTACCCCTCTATGTTTCCCAAAATATTTCCGTTCGTGACCTGGACCGTTTTTGAAAAAGGTATTTTTTTAGAGTTTGTGCTAAATTTCGTTCTAAACAGCTTTTATAATTAAAAAAATTGTAGCGCATCATGTAGGGTGTAGTATGTTTATATGTGTTTAACGTGTAATTTAGTAAACACGATAACCATACAAAAAACGTGTACAAAAACTAGTAAATATTTTTTACACTTAAATTGTTACAAGGGATCTAATTTGAAAGCATTTACATGCAAGAATAAATGAAAAATTTTACTAAAATTGCAATTTCAAAAATTCACTAAAAATTAATATTTCACTAAAACTCCAAAAATTCTCCAATAAGCCGAAAAAATTTTTTTTATGAAGATCGGTCCATAATTGACCATAGATCCCATATAAACCCCTCTTCCGAAAATCACCTTAACGTGCAAAAATCCCTTTATATAAGTAAAAATCAGAGTGCTAAATTTTATGAGGAGCGGTCCATAATTTACCATAGCTCCCATAAAAGCCCGCTTTCGGGAAAAGTGCATAAATTTATATAAATGTTAGTATCAGTTACGTTGATTCATTCGTATATTTTATTTTACACTTAGTAAAAATATCGGTCCACAATTGTCTACAGGTCCAATAGCCAGAAAAAATAATATTTTAAGAGAATATTTTTTAATGTTAAGGTCATATTTTTGTATTTTAACAGCATTTTTACGCGCATAAAACACTTTTTAGAGTATATTTTTTGTTGCCCTGGGGATCACACATTTTCATTATTTTTGCTCTTGCGCCTCTATTTTTCCTTTAAATTATAATTTTAGTTCTTCATAATAAAAATGGATTTTTAATGAAAAATTATTATTTTGCTCCACGCTTCCAGTTTCGTTTAAAAATGCAATTTTAATTTTGAACCTAAGAAATCGATTTTTGGTGAAAAATATAACTGATCATAGATTTTCATTATATTAGATATAAAGCCTCTAGTTTTCCTGTAAAATAAAATTAAAATTACTCTTGCTTGAAATTTTTTCTTTTTAAATATTACAACTTCTTATCTTTCAACTTAAATCTTTGGCATTTCCTTACAAATTTTGATACAGGCTAATGATTCTCGTTGATTTCCCAAATTGTACTCAAGTGTACGGAAATTAGTTTTTCTTTCTTGTTGGTATTTTTTCCTTTTACACTTAGTTTTTCTTAAGTTTGTTGAACATACTTACCAACAAATTGTTCATCGTTTAAAGTCATAAAGTGTATGAATAAATTTCTTCACTTATTTTTAGTTTTGGTTACTTTTTTGTCAGTTTAGATAGAAATACTTCCGCATTTGGAGACTTAATCTAAGTTAATTAGATTTTGTTAGAGCAACTACTTTCAGTTAATTGTATTAAATCAAAAAAAAAAAAAAATGTAAGTTGGAGAATTGCAAATAGTGCTTAGAATTCCAATGAGAAATTATGAAGCAAATACTTCATTATGATTTTTGGAGTGAAGTAAAGAAATTAAATGTAATTAAAATTTTATTTCCATTAATTAATTTTTTAATACTTCCTAAAATTTATTTCTGAATCTTTGACATTGTTTTAGAGTTTTCTTTAGTTTACCTAAGAATATCAAAATATATGTTTTTGTTTCTCTTATAAACCAAACATCAAAAAACATAAAAAAAAGAAAAGAGTATTTTTTTTCTCTTTGCTTCTAGTCATGAATCTTATACTAGTACCATAATTAACAGTTAAACTAAACCATAAGTTAAGGTTAAAATAAGACATTTTTTTCAAGAATGTGGGTTAGGAAAACAATATGAAAACAACAACAGCAGCAAAAAGAAACTGAAAGGAACAATGTTCAAAATTCATGTCATGCCATATACAAACTATACATGTGTTCAAATGTGTATGTACAAATTTGTCTATGTATGTGTTTTTATGTTTGTGTAGGAGCATGTAAACATTTCCAATTATATAACCAGATATCTTTAATATATATTTAAGTATTTTTTCTCAAGACTTTGTTAAACAAATGTTTTGTTAACACCTTTTTGGAAGTAACGTGACTGTTTTCGCCAAACACTGAACGTAAAACTTAGTGTATGAGAAACAAAGAGAAAGTTTATATTAGATTAAGCAAAAAGAATATTTTAAAATAAATAAAATTGTGTTCTAGAAAAAAAATTATTATATTTTATATTGTCTATCTGAGGACCACACTAATAAAATGAATTTTTCTATTTGGAGAGAGAATGAAAAGACCTCTCGGATCATGAAATTGCTACAACAATCTTCACTCTGCTAGACTCTGCCCAACTATTCCTGAAATATTGTTATGCTATAAATTATTCATTAACTGCTTTGAACTAGCTCTTGTCACTTTTCTAAGACTTTTCCGCGAAAATATGCTAATAAAGTTTTATATCCAACTAAAGAATCTGTTCTTCGCTAGCATACGCCTCCAATCAAATTCCAATTCAACCTATGAATGCATGATTTCTCTATCATTCCCTATTGAGATTCTAAAAACGGCCTTGTTTCATTCCCTTCAAAACACACATTTTTACCCTACTAGTCAGCGCGATATCAGACCTTTACGCAGGTCAAGTTAATTTAAAAATACAATTGAGTTCATAGGAACATCTCCATATAAAGTTATAACCCCCAGAGTAGTTATGCTATACGATATTACTTCAATTTTCTAATACAATGAAAATGAACTGATTTTAAAAATTCTGCTTTTTGTTTTGAACTTTAATCTCGCAAACCTTTAAATTTCTGCTCACAAAGGTTTCTTCCGATGGAATATTAACACAGAAATCTTTCTTTAATTGATAATCAGATATGGTAGAAAGAAGATTTCCGACATAAAGAAGCTTCGTATCTGTTCCAGAACAAATATGTCAGGGAATTAGCTGACACGCAATGGTTCCAAAACGTTTTTTTTTTTTTTTTTTTTTTTTTTTTTGAAACAACATGGCCAAAGCTGAGGTGTTTTCGAGTTGATTTGGAGGAGCACAGTACCCTAGCGGGGCAAAAGGAGGTATTTAATTAACATAATTTTTTCCTGGTCCCAACTTTGTGATTTAAGAATTTTACAAACAAATTAAAAAAAAAAAAACTTGGAAAATTGACAAATTTTGAATAAAGCTTGTGAGGAGACCATTTCCCCGAGACCCTTCGGGTTTACTTTCATACATTTTCGATCAAATTTCTATTGAAAGCATTAAAAAAAAAACTTTATAGGACTGAACAAAAAACAAATTTCATATGAGCAAAAACCAATTTATTCCCATATTAAAAAATATTTAAAAAAGTATGCGAACAACATTTTGCAAATACTTGCAGGTTTTTCTTTGTAAATAACAAATTAGTAGTGTCTCCTTGTTAGATTAAAAAAACGCTAATTTATTTATAAAAACAAAAACACAGAAAATTGTTTTTTATTAACAAAATAAAAAAAGCAAAATATTATTAATATAATATATATTTGTTAATAAAATTAAATTAAAATTCGTCTCATTAAAATTTCATTTTTAACCAAATCACTAAAAAAGCTCAAAATTTTTAACTTAAAACGTTAACATGACATCTCTTAAAATGATTTCCAACACCAAATAAAAACTTTTATAAATGAATTTTTATATAATTTTTTAACATAAATTTACAAAAAATATGAATTTTAATAAGAATTTTAAATATTTGCTTAACATTTTATAAGTTAATTTTTCTAAATTATTCAAGAACTTAAGTTTTTTATTTTGATTTTCTTTGATTAAAATTCTAAACAAACGATCATATGTTTTTTAAACATATATTTTACTGATGGAAGAAAAACAGACAACAGTTTTCATCAAATTCTCTAAAAATGAACTTTCAAATTTTGTCTCTCTCATGAAAGATTTTTAAAGTAAACAAACCCGATTTTGCAGCTTACTGCTATATATTGTGATAATTATTACAAAATAACAAGTACGCGAACTCAGCTAATATTACCTTTTTGAAAAAAAAAAAAACAAAAATATTATTTAAAATTTTATAAAGAATCTAGTGGATATTTAAAAAACAAAAATTTAGAATCCAAATTAAGGCCGTCAATTTTAAATGAAGGAAAAATTTATTTCGACATAAATATCTCTTAAAACAAAAAAGATAACCTGCATATGTAAGCGTATGTTTTGTGGAGATTTACAAGGACTCTTTATGCTTAAAATTTCTTTACAAAAAAAAATCATAAATGAAACTTTAACGATTTAAAAAAATGACATACACGAGATGATCAATTTTGGAGGTCGACCCACTATCCCCCTGACTCGCTAGGGTACTCTGCTCCTCCAAATTAACTCAAAAATACTTCATCTGTAGCCATGTCAAATTTTATTTAGATATCTTTAACGGTTACAGAATTGTTTCCAAAAAAGCGTTTCGAAACCACTATGTGACTTTAGTTGACACTAAGGAGAGAAGCCTGAGTTTTCTTTGACCTTTGTTTGGAATATGGAACAAGCGCCAACCAAAAGATCCTTATGGAGCAATGTAGGATTCTCAGATCATTACTTTTTTCTAATCTTTGGTGGGAAGATAAAGACTTCCGAAATGAATTATCTCCAATATAGATTTAAAACGACTTGAAATCATTTCCTCTGATCTTTGTTTGCTTGGGAATATAGAACAGTTATCGTTCACAAAAAGATAAACCGCTTGGGAAATCATTGAAAAACTTTCGTATAATGTTAGTAGAGCACAACTTTGTGTTGAAGGACAACCACCAACAGCTTTTTCGGGAGCAAAGATTCAGATTCAAAGATATTTTCTTGATTGTAATTTTAGATGGGCCGATAAATGTTTCCGAAAAAATAATCCGCATTACACCGACTTTTTAAGTGTTTTATCTAATATTATGGAACTAATACAAAAAGATCATAGCAATTTCAAGTTTCCTCAAGCGGGGCATCAACATAAAATCGACGAAGAACTGCTTGCTAAGATTAAGGAAAAAAGCCTGAGTTCTTCTTGAGAAGTCTTCTGTGAGTTTCCTCTCATCTGTTTTTGTTTGGGAATTTAAATCGGTGTGAATATCACTTATGTATGGCGGAAGCTTGAATCATCGCATTAAGAAAAGAATTTCTCTTTAAGAAATCTCTAATGTGTTTCCTCTGATATCTGATTGTTCTATCTGAGAAGTTTCCTATGAGTTTCCTCTGATATGTTATCGGTTTGTTTGGAAATATAAATCAGAGTGAGTATATAGCTAGAATCATTGCATTAAAAAGAAAAGCATAAGTTTTCTCTGAGCAGTCTCCAATGAATATCATCTCTCTGATCTCTGTTTATTTGAGAATATAAAATAGTTGCTGTTCACAGAAAGATAGATTGATTAGAAAATAATTGAATATCTTTAAAAAAATTTTGGTAGAACCATGATACATACAACTACTAAAGGTAGAATCACTAGAATGTTTTTTTTTTTCTATTTTAGTCTATCACATATAAAACAAAAGAAAACGTAAAAAAATTTGAAAGAAAACTTCAAGTACAAAAAAAAATATTTTCAGTTTAAAACAAAAAATTTCTTCAAACAACATTTTCAACTAAATTTCATTAAAAACAAACAAACATATTATGTTTAAATATCCAATTGGACAAATGTACTCGTATGTATTAAACGTTCATACAGCGTTCCCAAGATAGAGTTCTGCAATTCAAGAAGCAATTCAAATGATAAATGTAAACCAAACATTTTATATTTTTTCATTCTTGATTTTTATTTTTTGTTTTTAATTTTTCAGTCTTTTGACTTAACAAGGATTAAAGTTAACGAATCTCTCTACTGATTCTACCTCGTGTTATATATTATGGGTAGAACTTAAATTAAGGTTGAAAGGCTTAGTAAATTTTTATCCAACATCAGTGTATAGTATGGACTGATCCATAATTGAAAAGATTTCACATAGTGTTAGCAGAACTATACCTTGTGTTGAGGAGCGCTGACCAAAGGAGCAATGCCTGATTTAGTGGATTATAATCATAGGTGGAAAAATAAATGCTTCTGAAATAAATAATCTCCAATATATCTATTGTTATCCAATATAAGGGCGTAGTAACTGATATAAAAAAGCTCTAGAAAGCTCGAGTTTCTACAATCGCAGCATGAATATCACATAACCTCGGCGGAAAATGGCTTCGTAAGAAGTCTCCTATAAATTTCCTCTAATCACTGTTTGTTTCGAAATATAAATCGTTGTAAAAAACATTTATCGATGGCAGTGCAAACCTGAACTTTGTAGACCAGAGAGAAATTAGTTTTCACTTAGTAGACCAGTAGGATTTTGCATTTGGTAATTGGACAATGCAAGGACTCCTTCAGAAATAATGTTAGGTTCGGATATCTTTGTTTGTTTCTAATCATATTTAAAAGGCTCAAGGTTTCCAAAACAAAAATATTTCAATAGGTTTAAAAGATTTAAAAAATATAAGCCTATTATCTATGTAGACGTAATATTTAACTCTTCAAAGTTACATAACATTGCAGAACTTCTACTGGTTTTGATAGTAGCCGATATTGTATCTTTAGTTCCCATGAGTTTCCTCTCTACTGTCTGACAAGCTTTTTTCATTGAGAACACCACTTCGCTTAGAGATATGGGGTTTTCTTCAAATTGGTTTTATTTTGGGGTTTGAAAAAATTTTTTAGGCTATTTTGTAACAATATAAACTAGCTTTAATGAAACACAAATCTGTTCGCGTGAACGACTTTTCGCGAACGGACCTAATATTATGGATAGTTAAAACAAAAAGCTAAAAATTTTGCTAAAATTCTATTTTCAACAATATATAAAAAATGACTACATGTTATTACCTACATCAATGTGTCTAAAACACAAATTAACCCAAATGTTCTTAGACTACAATGTCTTTGATGATTTATGCAAGATATGTCTCCTATTTCCTAAGTTTTCTTAACGACAGCTCAAAGGAAATCATCGTTAATTACACGATAAGGGTCAGAGTCTTAGATTTTGTCTTGAACATTGGTGACAATATGCAATGTTAAATACAAGAAGAACGACAACACCTTACATGTTGTCTTCTTTCTAAGCTTAGTAGCGACAAGATGAAAGACATAGGAGTGAATATTGTCTTCTCTAAGACTATACTAATGAGGATGTAAGCGCCTCAGTCTTACATACCACTTTTAACAGTGATATGATAAACACAAATTTTTTTGGTATTAAATCTGTTTTTCCTAAACTACTGGTCGGATCGAATTAAAATAATGGAAGAATTATAGAGAAGAACCTAAGCTTTCAGAAAAATCATCCTGTAGGTGCCCAGTGCTAACACGAGATAAGCTACAAGGTGTCAAAGTTGACTACCTCGCGCATGTAAAAGTTTCAAAAAATCATAATTTCTACAAATCAAGTCCAATTTCAAAGATTTGTATATTTCTGTAAAGTGTTTGGCAAAATAAAGAAAAAATAAGCTTACTCATCTAAGTTATCTCTTACAGTTTAAAATATATTTACGCTTGAATTTTTAATTTTTGATTTTTTGCCTCGAATTTATTGCGTTTTTTGAGAACAAGTCCTGAGATATACGAAGGAAATTTTTTAAATGTTCTGTAATTTGTAATATATTTCGAAATAATATGCTGAAAAATTTTTTTAATATTTCAATTCGTCTAGACGTAACAAATGTTTAAAGTCAGCACCATGAAATTAGTACAAAAAATTGTTATTTATTTACAAAAATATAGTTCTATTCTTTCACTTTTTCTCTCAGTTTTTTTAATAAAAAATTTTTTTCTTTATATATTTCAAAAGACAAGGCTGCATAAATGATTAATAAGGCAATTTTGAATTGATTTAGGTTTGCATCCTACATTCAGCATTGATCGAAAATGGTAAATTTTAGAAAAAATATATCGATTAATAAAAAAATGTCACTAGAGCTAATCAACTTTGAAACCCTGCGATCAAAAGAATGAAAAAAAACTTGCTATTTTAAACACTTTTTCTGGATTTTTTAAATTTGTACCACATGGAACCATTTCAAGTCTTGAACTTTTGTTATTTTACTCCACCGAGCTTTTTTTAACATAACTGCATCAAAAGTTATTAAGAAATAAGATGACATTTAGAGACTTCTCTCGGTCGCGAACTATGTACTCTGCGACTATAAATCCGACTCGTCAAGTTTAAAAATATTCTCGCCAGATACCCTCTAAAAAGGACACTATAAGCTGTTTTCATATATATTTAAGGTTTCGAATATATTTATCGAAAATCCGCAATACTCATGAATTCTCTTTGGAGAGGCTTTCATGAATATCTTCTGTTTGGTGTAGAGAAGAAATGATATTTTCTTTGACAGCATAAATTAGGTGAGCGAAAATATGTCTGATGATTAGTGAGGCTTGTGGCGCCTAGTTATATACTGTGACTACATCTCATTCCATTGTTGCTGTAACAGCTCTGCAGTAGTCAAAAGTTCCTCTCTGGGAAAAAAACTTCCGGTTGATACAGCTGTTGCTGAGTTGACAATCTTTGGCCGAGTTGAACTCGTGTCGTTCCGAAGCGTAGATCTAATTATATTTGAACGATCTCATTCCATCAATGTTGTCGCTTAGAATGAGGTGATCTTTATCCAATTTGCTAAATGTTGCCCTAGAAAATGCCTAGAAGTTTAGAAAAGCCTCTAGGAGTTAGAGTTCAAAAATTGCAATGATTTTTTCAGTTCATCTGTACTAATATCAATACTGGAATAGTTTCGAAACTCGAAATCATGTTCGTTTATTCTTCACTGAAATTTATTTAATCACATTGAAGTATTCAATACAAGGTTTTTCGTCGAAATCCATATTAATTTGGAGTTGAAAATACCAGACTTCTTTTAATTTTACTTTAGTTTGTTTTACATAATTACTCAGAACACTTAAAATGTTTAAGTTCCCCCCAAACTTTATTTTGAGTATAAAAAACATGAAATTTTGCAAAAACAAAACTTCTTTGAAATAAAGCTCTTGGCTTCCTCAGCTATGTAAAAATGCTATATCAATATAATTTCTGTTAATTGTGGCAAACAAAATATTACATTATACTAAAATTGTCACATCATTTTGTACTCGTTTAATCGATTATTACTCTTATCTATAAATGTTTGTTAAAGAAACTCTTTTTAAATCCCTTATTAAACAAGTATATGTGTGATAATAAATATGTATGTTTATAAAAATATAAGATTGTGTTGATATTATTAACAAACATAATTTGCAAAAGCATTAAGATGTCATTAGCAAAAAGATAATAAACAACAAAAATTCTTTAAGTGCATAAAAAAAAAATAATGCACAAAGCGACCGACACCAGTAAGATGAAACAAGAACTTCAAAGATAGACAAACAGACGTAGGTAGGTACAAATATTCAAACATTTTAAAATACTTTTATAAGAAGAAAAATAAAGAAAGGAGCTAAAAGAAGAAAAATAAACTTACTTGTTTTCGCCTTTATACGATTTTTATACTAAAAATGGGCCGGTAGGAAATTAAATAATAAAGGAAATATTTCAAAGAATTTCTAGAAAAAAAATACATTAAACAGGATTTTACATGGAAATATGCAAAAATAAGCTTTTATAATTAATAATTGCATATACTTACATAATATTACTTTATATACTTATTAGAACGATTTCAAAATTTCTGAATAAGCAAAATTCTGAATAACACGGCGCTAATGAATTTATATTCATGGTGAAACTATGTAAATTATTAAAGACACAAATTAACGTTTTTTATTTCTTATGCGTATTTTTTGGATTTTGTGATCATTTTTGACCCACAATTCATTAAAAAACTTATTTTTTCTCTTTATTTTTTTTTTTTTTTTTTTTTTTGTAGTACAATATTTTATTAAGAACAAAATGAGCTATCGCTTGATAAAATCAAATGAGAACTGTAGATCATATGATTGTTTTCAAAGTTGTAAAACTCATAAAATTTTATTATTTTACATGTATTTTGTTGTTGCCATTATTTTACATCATAAATATGGCAACGAAAAAATACACGTAAAATAACAGATTTTTATGAGTTTTACTACTTTGAAAAAATTATATGTTCTACAATTCTCATCTGATTTTATCAAACAGTAGGAAAAAGTATGTAAAATATATTTTCTTATAAAGTGTTGGTCAAAAACGGCTGTGAAATCCAAAAAGTACGAATAAAAGCGGGAAACATTGAATTTCTTTATTTAATATTTTACACAGTTTTGCTATGAACATAAATGTGTATATGGGCCATTATCAAAATTTTTTGAAATTTTATTTTCTGTTCTTTTTTTATTGATTAAAATCCATTTGCATAAATATAAAGCGACTTGAATACATGTAGAATCAGTGCAGATATATACATTTTTAAAAACTAGAAGTAAAATAGTATAATTCTGGTAAAAATTACACGCAATATCAAAACCTACTGAGTTATTTAAATAAAATGTATTATATGGATACGTTTTTACCTTTTAAAAACTGTGGTTTATTTCCTTTTAAATAAACCGGTACTTTGATTGCAAATAAAAGCAGTTTAGTAGTTTAAAAGTTGTAACGACTCTTTATTTTATTTAAAATGTACAGCAACAACAGTTTAAATAGTCACTATGTATTCTAATACACACACACACATTTAAATTAAACACGTTTTACAGCACACTTTAATAATGTACAAGAATATACAGCCAAGGCAGTTAATTTGCCTTTATTTAACGATGCTTCCAATTAGACTGACTCAATGGTGTTCTCACGGAAAATTTATATACACTACATTAACTTCTAGATGCTTCTCGAAAGCTCTATTTCTTTCTACAATGTTCTTAACTGACGGACCCTTATAATCGAATTCTAGAGCTTTTGATATTAATGTTAGCAGCTTCAGCATTTAGTATTGCCATACTTAAAAACAATGGTAAAAACTTTTCATTCAATGTTGTATGTTTACAGCTATATTAATAATTTCTACAGATATGTTAACTGCTATTAACATAAACAGAAAGATCGAGAAGCATTGAGAAAGATTGAGAATGGCTGAGAAACATTATTTAATTTTAAACCAGCCGTTAAAAGCGTTATGTTTTAATTCGAGTACAATTTCGTAACAATATTTTCAGAGTTTGAGTAGTAAAATTAAAAAAACAAATTCATTATACTAAAAATCGTAATTTTTAAAAATGCATAAAAATTTAATATTGTGATCTCTTTTTAACACAAGTAAATATTTTATGGTACATAAAATGTTTATCTTTCGAAATTCTTTGATGCGCCTCTACATTTCGGTTAAGCATTACAATTATGCCAATTATGATCAATTTCGAGCTGTCCAGGCGATGTGTCTTAGCAAAATCTGTTTTGACAAAAGTGTCCCGTTTTCAACTATCAACGACATTTGATATAAATTTATGCTGTTCCTATATCTATATATACAAGATTTGTACAAAACGCCAATTTGCTATATAAAATACAAAAGCAAAAAGTTCAATTTTTGATTAATTTCCAAAAAGTCCAGAACATTTTTTTATTAAATATATTTTTAATGTTTCTTCGATTTTATCTTGTAAAATAACAAAAAACTAAGTTCACACAGTAATCCAGGCTATTTTAATAGAAACTATAAATGTGTCTCGAGAAAAACTGACTTTTTTTTAAATTTCGCTCTTGTTTTCCAAACTTTAAAACTATTTACTGCGTTGACTATTTATTACATATCAACGACATATAGCGCAAAATACGCATAATCACATCAAGTATTAATATTATTATATTCCGTTAAGGGGTGCACAGATCCCGCCAAAAAAACCAAAAAATTAAAAAAATATTGTCATCAAAATTCCACTACCCTATATATAACTGTGAAAGTATGCACAATAAAAAAGAAGGTGTTGAATTTCTCCACAAAGTCATTTTAGTTTATGTAAGGTCGCATGGGATCAAAAAGTTAAGTAATTTTTAACACTCTATTAGTTTCAAGTCTTGTAAGTTCAGATCTGTAACCCGTTTGTTTAAAATAGTAAATATTACCACAAAACTAATTAAGGATTATAGTCAGTTTCAACTAAGTTAAAAATTTTTGATATTGACTCATATACTTCAAAAAAAAAGATCTTTTCTTTCTAACGCCATTTAAAAAACTTAAATTGGTTAACAAGTATTCGAGATAAAAATTATTAAAGCTTCGAATTCCGAAAAATATTTTTTTTTATATATAACTCCCGATTTTGGGAGTATATCGAAAATTTTAAAAATGGTTATTACACACATCCATATCTGCAAAATACACAATGTTACATTGCAAGTGTTTTTTAACTATAGCCCTACGAAAATATAATATTGCATATTTTTGAATGGCCTGATTATATTATAATCAGTTGCTTCTATAGGATTATATCAGGAATTTGATTTCCAACTATCTATTATAAATATCCTCATTTAAGGAGGGTCTTTAATTTCATTCAATTTTAGCAAAGATTTTAAATGTAAATAAGTTTAAGATGTCTATGAAGAAAATTCCAACTGGGTTTTATAAATAATTATATTTATATAAGATTGTTTGCTCGATGACTGAAATTACCAAATGTTTTAGCTTTTTATTTTCTATTTTTTATATTGTTCTTTGTTAGTTATCGGTAGAGTTCTGTGGGTATGAAAATTTAATGTATTTATATATGAGTATGTGTTTTTGGGTATGTGTATGCTTTCGTATTGGTTTTGAAAATATTTAAGTATTTAAGTTTCCGACAGTTTGGGGAGCTAATGTTGAACTGATAAATAAGATTTTTGAGAAGTAGGATCTATCATTCCATAGTTGCTTATAAGATTTTTCTGTAGAGTAAATATTCGGAATATTCATTTCGTTGTCACATTCTGCACCAATATTAGTTACCGGTTTCACTAAGTAAATCATCGATCTTAAACCAATATTCCTATTCATATACATATTTAGTCAAACATGCAAAGTGTCCGTTCACACTAGAAAATTTGTCTTGTCCAAATAGTCGATTCATAAGAGAAAGAAATAATTTATGCTTCGAAATTCTAAATACAAACGTACAAAATGTGATCTCAAACCAGACTATTCGACATTTTCATACTCTCAAGAAATAATATTAACAACTGTCAAAAGAAAATTTTCCTAGTCTGATATCACAATAATCTCCCACTCGCAACAAAAATGTATTTCTTCAATATTAAAAGCAAATAATTTATCAATATTTTTTATAACATTTTTGTACTTTGAACATTGACATGTTTTTTGTCCAATGCGCTAAGAGTGCTTTCACACCAGGTAGTTTTTTTTACCGAAACTCTAAGTTCGAGTTATAAAAATGAACTTATACTTTTTAAAAAATAAAAACAAAAATTTTTGAAACCTAATTTTTGAGACAAAAATAAAAATTACCAAAAATAAAATTTGTCTTGTGTGATCACATGCTAATCTCTCATCCGTTTTTAAATACAATACTGTGATCAAATTTGAAATATAAACTACGTTTCAGTTATAACAGCAAATACATTTTCGATATTTTTTTTAAATTTTTATGTATAGAAATTGCTAATAGACCGTTTACACCAAACAAAAATTTGTAGTTTTTGGCTTCAATCGGATTTTGATTGAAAAACTGCATAAATTTCTTTAGTTTTTCATACAAATGAAAAAGCATTTTCACAATAAATACCCTTTTTCTTTTTAAAAAAATATTTAATTAAATATTAATTTAATAAATTCGACCTATAGACCACCATTACTTTGGACTAAGGATGTAAGTCGTAATATTGTTTATGTCTCAATTTTTATTTAAACAACAATAATAGTACAATATTAAATTCAAAACAGCGGGGCACAAATTGTTTACAATTTTGTGTTTGTATTAGTATGAATGTGTCTGCCTCTGTATATTTCGCCTTGTTATATAGAAAAAGAGCATCTGTTGAAATGTTGCTTCCGTTTCCGTTAAGTCTTTTTAGCGTATTTTAAAAAAATTTGTGACGGTAAAACATTAATGGCATTGGTACAGTGGCTTTAGTTAACGAACAACATAAACAAGACATGAAATACAAAAAAAATGTATGTAAAAGTTGTATGACATCCGAAAAGGAGATAACGCTTTCAAGCCCTAAAAGAAATAGCTGCCAATTAAATAATGAAATACACGCAGAGGAAAAAAACATGGTTACGGCATTGTCAATACAAAAATGTTCTCATTGTTAATTTTCATTAATTTTAATAATACTGTGTTCATGATAACAATGTTCCTGTTTCAGCTTTATCATTCAATGTTTACAATCTATAAAAATTTTAATCTAGTTGACTACAAAACTTATATTTTTACCTTCACCACAGATGTAAAGGATATATATAAATTTGTCCTAAATAAGCTACGGACTTGGTTCTTATATAGTTCGGTCACAAATATTTCTCTTGAATTTCGGTTTTTTGAATCAAGCAAATCGGTTCATAAAAAAACCGATTTATTGTTTTTTGCTGTTACTGTTTTTTTTTTTTTTATTTATTTAATGTCTGCTTCCCAATGTTGCCAGTTTAGCCTTTTTAAAGCCAAATCTAGCTTTTTTCATTCTTAAAATTACCTTAAAAAGGCTAAGATATTAGTATTTCAACAAGGAAGGAAATAGTTTCATATTTGCTATTACTAATTTTATTTTCACAGAATCAATCATTTAAGCATTTTTATGTATTTATTCGCAGAAAAAACTGAGATTACTTATATTTAACAAAAATTTCCGTCTGCGGTGCTTCATTATCCAAATTAATAATAACTTAACTAATTTTATGGACTTACTAAAGCGATGATTATAACTATTTTTTTTTTTAATATTTCATTAACCATAACTATTTATTAATATAATTTAAAAAACTTCTCATTAAAGCGAAAATTCACCTAAAAATTAGGAAATGCTTAATCAAAAAGGAATTAGAGTTCTAAAATGGTGACAAACCACTTAAAAAAATTCAGTAATTTTCATATGAAACCCAAATTTGTATTTGAATTTTTTGACCGATTTATCATTGGGTCATTTTTCTAGTAGCCGTTCTATGTTTTACTTATAAATTTATTACAATATCTAAAACAATCTCAAAAGCTAATAAGAACGTGAAAAATAAGATTTAAAACTAAAACAAAAAATGTTATCTTTTTTCTAGCTTTATTTTTTAAGACATTTTGCCTTTTTTGACCTTTTTAAAGTTCAATTTAGCCTCTTTTTTTTCTCATCTCCTGGCAACACTGATGCTTCCCTTATAGTTGTTGTTTTCATGGGTACTGAAAAACAACAACAGCAATAAATTAAGGCATATTTGGTTTTCTAAATTTTTTTAAGCATCTACGTAGGCTAGAAAATTCGTTCTTTCACAGAAAAATCGTAAAATTTTTTAAGAATTTTCCGATTACCGAGTTCTAGACCACAAAAAAAAAAATATATATATATATATATATATATATATATATATATATTGAATTTTGATTTTTAAATCCGTCAAATCGGTCCAATGTAATCAATATTGTCTTACATTTATAAAATATTGATTCTGCATCGAAGTAATTATATCTTTTTTAAATATGTGCCAACTTTTGTAAAATTCCAAAGTATTAAATTTGTTATTTACTAGCTTTTACCAATGCGTTTCTCTACCCCATTTCATGCGATAACTAATATTTACTTTATATGGGAGCTACTGTTTCCCTTGGATCTATCCGTTCTATTTTCATTTCATCAATGCGATATGATAGGATAAAGGCTCCCACGAAATTTGGGGGCTCTCACTGTAATAGTTCCTTACACAGAAAAATAATAAAAATGGACTTCAATTATGAAATTGATTAAATTAATTAAATTTTTGTTTGATTTTACTCCAATAATCAAAATGATAATATTTATTAACTATAGTAATTAAATTTAGTTTAAATATCAATTAATTTTTTTAATCAAATTAATTATAATTATGATGGAAAGTTTGCTAAAAATCAATTAAAAATTTTATTGGTTTAATTCTACAATTAATTAAATCGATCCGTGCGTTAAATATAATTATTTTTTGAACTATTATAAATATTTAAACAATACATTATAAGTGAAATTAAACAAAAAAAAATATATTAAAACTCCAAATTTGATTGAGGCAAACGAAACTTGGTATATATAGTTTGATTTTGGCGTCATATACACCATATTGAAATCACCGATAATCACGTATAAATAAGATTTTTGTAACTTTTGACCTCTAGTATCTCATGAAGCTCAAATGTGATTATCGGTGACTTCTAAAGGAATTTATAAGACATATATCAAGATTCGTTTCCCTCCACTTAATTTTACTGTTATACACTTATTTAACTAAGTTTTATAAAAACGTATATATGAAGTTTATGTATAACGTCTATGTTATATAATTAACTATAATAACTATAAAATGTGTACTCTTAATAATACATTTAAGGTATGTAATGTTTATACTATAAACTCTATAAACTTTACATAAAATATTTTATTCTCTGCGAAAAGTTCCAATGAAGATCCTATTATCCTATTTGAGATATTACTAATAAAAACATGACAGATATCTGAACAAATCGTCAAAAACAGTCAATATGAACTGACCTTATATACATATATAAATAATCTTTCATAGAACAGCTTTAAACAAACTGGGATCTTTAAATTAAATATAACATCCGGTACCAATAATGAGAACATCTACACTAGTATCCAAAGATTAATAATCTCACCAAATATTTAAAGTTCATCCTTACCACGTCACCAAAGGCTAAGGAAATAATATAAACCTTTTGTAATACGATTTTTTTTACCGGTATTTGAAAATTGTTAGAAATTGAAGTAAAGTTATTTTATTTTTATATTTTTTATTAACACGTTTTTCTTTTTTCTTCATATTTTTTAGCAGCTGTCGATTTTTGTTCAAAAATATTTAACCATCTAGAAAGTTAATTACATTAATTAATAATATAATTAAATTTCAACCTATAATTAATTAATCATTTTATTAAAAAATTATTTGGGATAATTTTTTCTGTGTAGATATGCCATAATGAATATTTGCTTTATATGGTAGGTACTACACCCTCTGCTCCGATTTTAAGCTAATTGGTTCACCCGTTTGAGAGTTTTAAAAAAGTGGGCGTAAAATATGAGCGTGGTATCTGTTCATGATCCAGCATAACCTATAACATTTTACAGTGTAAACACTACCTGTGCGTCAAATTTCAAGTAAATAGCTTTATTAATAATATGTAAAATTGAAAAAAGTAGGCGTAAAATGTGGGTGTGTCTTCCAATCGAGATCTAACATTGGTACTATCTGTGTGTCAAATTTCTTGAAAATTAGTTCAGCCATTTAGACGTGATTGATACACAAACAAAGATTCGGCACTGCCAAGTGTAGTACTATAATTTGTTTTGAATATTTTTACCAGAAACAAAATTTTATTAATATAAACAATTTCATTATTTATACAACCATTAAATATTACCAATCTTTTCCCTTGTTCTTAAACCATATTAATATTATTATTTCCATAACAATAAAATGTTTCTATAAACATTGTTGAAAAATTCAAAACTTATTTGTTTTTAAATATTTTATGTTTATTTTCCACCTTCATTATAATTCTCATTTAGTTTATACATGAATTAATATAAGTAGGCAAGGTTTTGTTATATTTGGTGTGATTCAAGCAATATAAGATATTGAATAAATACTATTAAAGGGTTCGGTTAATATAAAATATGTTGTATTATCTTGCACAACATATGATGATACAAATAAATAAAATTAATTAATGAAAAATCGACTCAATAAACATTTTTTTAATATATAGGATAAGCTGGAATAATATGATAAAATTAGATAATACTATGATTAGATGGAACAATAATATAATAATATGGAATCATTCGAACCATAACATAAAAAAAACGAACCATAAAATTGGATACAATACGATAAGATGGAATCATAACAATTATTATTTATAATCATATCTATTTTTAGCTGTGATCATATGTTCCAATTATGATATGTTGCTGTTAGATTATATTCACTACAACTGTATTTTTTTTTTCTCTGAGTGCAACTAGAACACGGAAATTAAACCAAAATTAGGTGACAAGTGCAAAAAAAATTAATTCATTTTAAAAACATTTTCTTTGTATGAAATGTCTTATTTGGAGCCTAATTATATAAATCTGTTCAACTACTTCAATTAAATTTCCATATTTCCATATTTTTTTTTAATTTTAATAAATTAGTATGAAAAAATGAAAATGAGGCACAGTGTGAGATTTCTGCATTCTGAGTGATCAAAAGTCTATATTTTTGAAATTAAGAAACTTATATTGATAAAATTTAGCACAAGCTAAATTTTCAACAAGCTGGCTTTATGAAAAAATAGACGTGATCGGACAAATGTTAAAGGTGTTTATATATTTTTAAATAAAAAAAACAAAAAGTCATATGACTTATGTACAAATCTTAATTAATAGAAATTAATCATTTGATATACTTGGCCGTTTAGCAATAACAAAACTGCGGTTGTTACATTTGACCTCTTCGTTTTTGGTGGTTATCGTAAGCTCTAAATCAATTGACCTGATGATATTAATAGTCTATGATGTAAATATACATGTTTTTCTTTACAATTTTTATTTCTTACTTCCTGCGCTTCTTCGGATAATTGGTCAATAGGAACAATAAATTATTCGATTACATATTTCCCGTGAAATAAAATTTTATGTAGTGTAGCTAATATATCGAGCCTTAATGATGAAAATCTAAAACTCAAAATCATTTACGTCATCTGTCAAAATTTTATCAATATATTTAAAATCGTTTCAGATATATAGGTAAAGCATTTTACAGCAATTGAACACTTTCCTGCTGAACGCATTTGTATTTTGGTTGCCATGAATACTTTATACGGATTTGTTTTTATTATAAGGTCTCTAGCATTTCCTTTTCTTGATACAACTGAAAAACCTTTGAAATAATTACTGGACCTTCCACAATTGTTTAGTGAAGGAGTTGACAAACATTGATAAATCAATATCTTTAATCAACCAATTTCTATATGTAAAAACAGAGGTTTTATTCTTCCCGTTAACAGCCATTTTTAATTGTATTAATTATTTTGTTTGAAAATAATTTTATTGATTCGATGTCAACAGTTTAATTAAATTTATGCTAATATTTCCAGAAATAAATTCAAAAACACGCCAACCTTTTTTGTTTTCTGATGCAAGTAAACAAACATTTAAAAAAAATTGACAAATGATCAGAAATTGCAAGTTGGAGCAAAATTTTATTACTGATTTTGGAAGTACCATTTAGATAACGGGACTTTGTGAAACTTTTTTGTCTTTGTCCAATAAAAATTAATATAAAAACGAAAAAATGGCTAAAAAGTTGAAGACTGAAAAGTTCGCAAGATATTTTTCTTGATAACCTTTTTCAAATTATTATTATTTTCTGCGATAACACACCAGTCTTTAAAATAAAAAAAATCATAAAAATCTTGCTTAAAATAAAAAAGTTACAAATATTCAAAATTAAACTTGTTTCCAAAAAAATAATTTGTATTCAAAACTCGAAAAAAATTTAGCGGTTTTGATAAGCCAAATTATTGAAATCACACACTGTCAAGTAATTTTATTAATTTATTATATTTTCATCTTTATTTTTATTCAATTCCAACCACTGTTCCTTTTATATTTTATTTACAAGGATGTGTTAAAAAGTATGTGTATATGTGTTTTAGTTGTTTGCCAATTCGCAATATGTTTATATTAAAAAATGTTTTTAAAAATTTTTATTTATTTTCGTATTTTATTTTTAATGCAAAAAATAACACAGAAGCAGGGAATATTTATTGTATACAAACACTTTACAAAAAAAAAACATCAACAAATAAGTCTCTTTTATTTATACATAAGAAAGCTTCAAATAAATATTTAACAATTTATTTAAAATTTTAACCCAATAAATATATTGGAGTAGACTAAACAATTGGGTAAAGTTAAAAAAAGAACATAATGAATATAGGAAATTTCTTATTATTATGAACTTTCGTGAATATATGGAGAACTAATTAAATTTTCTCCTTTTGAAAGTTCAATTTTTAACCCCGTTAACCATTTGGTTAACAAATTAGGTGAAATTTTTTATACAACATACTCATTTTTAACCCAAAAAATATTAATTTTTTAAGTACGAACCCTACCAATACGATGTTTTTGTGGCGAACACTGAGAAATCAATTTTTAGTTGTTAACTGCTTTTAATTGGTCATTGCTTTTCATTTGTTGGACTTCGGAATTATAAATTTATTATAAGATTTGCAAGTCATATACATAGATTATGAACATTTTTGTCAAATTAATTTCGTAATCTGGTAGTAGTAGTAATCGTTCCATAACATAGCTGTCACTTGCGAATAAAATAAGAAATGAAAATCTTTTTATTTATCAATTTATTAATTTTTAAATAAAATCATTAAGGATTTATATTTATACTAAATCTAATGACAATAATAAACATATATTTTTACAAGAAGATAACCAAATTTTTTAATATGCCAACCAGAATATAACCTAGTGTCTACATTAGGCAAATTTATATCAAAACAAACGTCAAAATCAATGCGAATATATACAAGGTAACCTTAGTTAAACAGTTGATTATTATTTTGGTTGTTACAGTTGTCAAACTGCATATATAAAAAACAATAATAATAAACGCCATATTGTTGTTTTTGTGCAACTGTTGCCACCTTCCACAAATTCGCGTTAAGTTTGACGTTTGTTTTGATAAAAAAAAAAATCTCTAATGTAGACACTATGTAAGGAACTAGTAAAGAAACTCTCTCATTTAATACCTAATTAGTTGCGTTAACGCAGCTATAAAAAGTACGTAGCGCTTACCTAGTGACCACATTAGGCAAATTTTTATCAAAACAAACGTCAAAATCAGTGCGAATATATACAAGGTAACCTTAGTTAAATAGCTGATTATTATTTTGTTTGTTACAGTTGTCAAACTGCATATTTAAAAAACAATAATGAATACGCCGTATTGTTGTTTTTGTGCAACTGTTGCCACCTTCCACAAATTCGTGTTAAGTTTGACGTTTGTCTTTGTAAAAAATTGTCTAATGTAGATACTAGTAAGAATGTGTTAGTAAAATTTTATTAATATGTATTGTTGTAAAGCCAAATTCACCATGCTTCATATGCTCACCTATATAGCGTTTATACGTACTTCTTACTCGCAATTTAAAATATTTCTATATGAAAATTCTGCCGTATAAACGGTGAGTTAATATTTTATTTGCGAGTTAGTAACTTATGAAAACTAATCGTGATTGGTGAAACTAATTGAAAAAAATGCATACGGCGTTGCCACTTTGTTTTACGTTCATAGAATTTTCTATGGCATTAGTTGTATTTTTTCCCATCTGACACAACAAAAAAGAAAATACATTTCTTTATGCAATTTTCATATAAACGGTGAGTTAATTATTTGCAAGTTATTTTTTATTTATTAATAATAGTTGCAAAAAAATTGTATTTAAAAATTTTTAAGTATTTGTTTTTTTTTTACATTTATACTCGCATATTTAAACAAATTTTAAACATTTTATTTATATTATATTGTATTTATAATGATTTAATTATTATACATATTTTTTGTTGCTAAATATCAACAAAAAAATAAATTATTTTAAAATCTACTACTCTGTTAATACCAAAAATTGCAACTGTTTTTGTTTAGTTTAAAATTTTTTGGTTTGTAAAAAATAAATATAAAAATTTCGGAAATTAAAATGTGATAAATGTGTTTAAAAAATAATTAAATATTATGTGTGTTTGAAAAAATGTGCTACGAATGTTATTTGGAAGGATAATTTTGGTATTTTTTTTTTAAGTCTCTCAGAAGTGTGTTGAATTCCCACAGCACATGTATATGAAAAGTAGTGAGTTGTTGTAGTTGTAAAAAAGAGAGTTAGTTTCTTTATTAGTTATTTGTACTATGATTCCAACCAAAGAATGGAAGGTTTGTCAAGAAAACCTAACTCGGTTGTCAAAAAACCTGACTAAGATTGTGTTAGTCAAATTTTATTTATATGCATTAGTGCTGAAACCACTTTCACCACTTATCATAAGCACACATAGTTGCTGAAAATAGTATTCAAAAATTATTAAATAGATTTCATCACAATTATATATTTTTTTTTTTTTTTTGGAGGGGGGAAGGGGAGAGTTTTTGTTGATGAATATTAAAATAATTTAAAATTAATTTTAAATTCTGTTTCATTTTTAATACCAAAAAGTAGCAATTTTGTTCCTTCAATTTAAATTTCAACCTATAAAGAAGGAATGTCAAAAATATAAAAAAATAAAAAATTCGGTTTGTGGAAAATATTCGTGTTACGAGAGTTAAAATTAAATAAATGTGTGTGAAAAAATACAAAAAATATTGTGGGCTAGTGAAAAAATGTGTCGTGAGTGTAATTTCCCTAAATTTTTAAAGGAAAGTTTTGTTCATTTCAGGGCTGCTACATTTGGGGTTTTGACCTCAAATTTGGGGAATTTTTGTTGCAAAAAAGGATTTCAACGCTGGTAAATTTGAGGATTTTTTTGGGGAAATTATGCAATGTATAAAATGCGTATTTTCGGTTACGAGTTTAACAAAAACCAAACTGCGAAATAGCATCATATATGAACTTCAGGAGGGATCTCATTAACATCCACTAAACCTGATTGAGTACAGCTGAATTATTTTTTAAATTTAAAAATTTTAATTTTTTAAATTTAAAAAGTTCTGAGAGACTTAAAAAAGTGTCAAACAGCGATTTAAAAGTAGTAAAAAATTATATTTTCTTTGATAACTGTATTACCTGTAACAGTATTCTGGGCTAACAATTATATCGAAATTTGATGTAGCATCAGGTGTCTCTCCCAATACAAAATTATTCGTTTGTGGATTCTGTTGAAAGTCGGAGCTTAAATTGCATGCAAATAAATTGGTTTTATCTTTCCAACTACGGGCGCAGATACCGTCAGCTTTCTTTAAAGGACTTTATATCTCTACCGGTGTATTAATATCTTTCGCTGCCTTCCATGAAGAAAAATTAGCATATTTATTATTTGGTAAACTTTCAACGTAATTTCTACTCTGGTGATCCTATGGTAAAGCTATGGTAAATTATGGACCGATTCTCATAAAATTTGGCAATATTGTTTCTACTTACATAAAACTTATTTATGTCGGATATTTATATGGGAGTTATGGTCAATTGTGGACCGATCTTATAAAATTTGGTACAAAAGGTTCTATTCCGGGCGACATTTGTATGGGGGCTAGATATATAGACTTTGTCCTTGTATCATAAAAGTCCACGTGCCAAATTTCATTGAAGTATCTTTAAAATTGCGACCAGAACTTTGTGCAAGAGGTTTACATGGACAAAGTTTACATGGACTTTTTAACGATCGAATTAAAAAGTGATTCTGAGCCGGTTGGTACACTTTAAGGTGAGTATTGAATGTAATTCTATGGCTATGGTGGTGTAGGGTATAAAAATACCCATCCAAAATTTATCTCAATAAAAAAAGTACAAATACTTTTTAAAACAAATGAAGTAATTGTTTTGATTGATAAAACGTTTTTTTTTTTTTTTTTGAGTGGAGATATTTTTTGGGAAATTTTTTTAAAATTTTGTGGTTGGCCAAAAAAATTATCTGTCAGCCCTGGTTTATTTTGTGTCGTTTTTCACTCTCACAAGTGTTTTTAATCTACAAAGTGTTGTCAGATTAGGGGAATTTTTCCACAATTGGGGATTTCTTTTGGAAAATGGGGATGAAAAACTATTAGGGGATTTGCTGGGGATGAATTTCAAGTTTTAGAGATTTTTTGAAATTTTTTGGGAACTTTTATTTTATTTCCATGATTTTTTTTTAACTTAGGAAAAATTAAAAAACATGATATTCCTCCTGATACCAATCTTTAGTAAGATATGCATATTATTTATTCTACAGTAATGCAATGAAGGAAAAAATAACTATTATACTAATTGTGATACCGTAGTTAAAAAATTAGTTCCAATCTCTGCTGAGAGGGTAATGTTTGATCAATTGATACTTTATTATTGTTACTCCAATAATAATAATTATCCACATTGTTGTTATCAAATGAAATGTGTGTTTTTGTAACGTAATTACGCCTAAACCGCAAAAGCAATTTTAATGAAATTTTATGTATATTAATTTTAAAATGAAGGAAATTATAGGATATAAATAAAATTTCGCTATTTTTTGAACTTTTATTTATTTATATATTTTCTTTTTTTTTTGATGAAAAAAGTTTTAATTGGACAAAGTTGTATTTTACGTTTTCTTTAATTTACTTTTTATTAACTTTTCATTAACTTTTAGGATTTAGGAGTTATTTAAAAATTCAATAAAATGTATCAAAAATAATTGAATCAATGGAAATTAATTTATCATGCTTCCATACATTTGTACTAATCTATATATATATATACAATCTATAAAATAAATTTATTATTTTTGTGGGGATTTTTGGGGATAATATAAGTAGTTATTTGGGGATAAGATTTTTCTATTTGGGCATAAGGTTCGAAAAAAGTCTGGGAACCTTTAATTCACACAGAACTTGTATGTGAGGAGAGAGAAATGTTGTTGTTGTAGGAAATTGAGCCCAGCGTTGTCAACTATTTGTAGCCAAAATGCGCAAGAAAAAATTCAAAAAGCGCTAGAAAGCGCTAAAATAAAGCTAAAAACTCAAATATTACAAACATTACGTTAATTTCTAACGTTTCACACAGGCTCTAAGATATTATTTTTTATTAGTTAATAAGGACATAAAAACATGTTCCTAATTGATATATCACTAAAGTAAAACGCGCCAATTTAGCGCCTTTTTTGAAAAAAGCGTTAACAGAAAAAAGGTGCGACTTTTTAACTGTTAAAAAGCGCTAAATCTAGTGCAAAAAACGCTAAATTGGCAACGCTTATTAAGCCAGTTTCTTTTCTCTGTATTCTTTGATTCCAACCCTGAATAATATTCACATGCATTTTAATAAAATAAAAAAAAGATCAACAAGTTTTTAGGATTTTTATTTGAATTCAATACATTCAGTTAGAAACATTTCAAATAAATATTTCAATATATATATTTTTTTTTTCAAAAAAAATCCAAAGAAATAAAATAAAAAGGTTTGAATAAAAAATATTTATATAATTTTTTCAATTATTTAAGTTAAAAAATTAATGTAGCAATTGCTTCAGAAGTTTTTTCAGCAAATAATGGTTTCTCCGACTGTTAAAAAAACTCTGTACAGGAGAATCTAATGACGTAGAGTCGAGTAAATAACGCGAAATAAATCTAAATAAACTTATTTAAATGTATTAAATAATTGCATTATTAAAAAATATCCCAGCTAAAAATGGTCATATAAATTATTATATATGGCCCACGTATGTAAAAGTATACACTCGTATAGGAAAATGTTTTTAATATATGGATTCATATATAAAACAATATGTGAAAAAGATGACCGTTATGGAATCATACATGTGAATTTTAGTCATATATGGTGTCATATATGAAAATATTTTCCATATATAAAAACATATATGAACTAGTCCAAAAACACTTTCTTCGTGGAACACCGAAAACTGCATAACCGTGATTTCAGAAAAAGTTGATAAAATATAAAAAAATATTTGACAAAATATTCAAAATAAAAATTCTTAACATTAAATAAATTAACACAAATCATATATAAAAATGTTTTAACAATTCACCATTGTTAAGAAGACAATTATTAGTGTTAATTATTAATGTTAAATGTTAAATGATAAGTGTAATATTATTGCAAAATATCCTGTAATTTTTATTGTTCTTTTTATATTACACAAATTTGTTAAATCCGGAAAAGGAAAGTCAGCAGTTCCTTCCAAAAATGCTCCAGATTCTTCTGTTTTCTAGACTTGTTCTATATAAAGGTAAGAAATTTTCATTCATTATCTTTAGACAATATTCGAAACGGATTAAAATATTAATAATTTTCAGTGTATTGCTTTTGCACGGAAGCCAAGTCCAAGAAATTGACTAACTTCTGCTGCTACGGGCAGCTTCTTGCTGTTGTTGTAATTGCGGTGGAGAGGGTGGAAATATTGCGTATAATCAGAGCCATGATCCGGAATTTAATTTAACTACGGCACGTATCAAAATTATGCAGAAGAGCATTGTTGGATGGTGATACTATGTATATATATATATATATATATATATATATATATATATATATATATATACTATGTATATGTATGTATCTATGTATATATTTAAATTGCAGCTTAAATCATGTATTTATTTAAAAAATTATTTATTGTATGATTTGATTTTTGCATTTTCAATAAAATAAAAAATAAAAATTATTTTAATTATAATTTACAATGGATTTTATATATATGAATTTATATATGGATAAATATGGTCATATATTTCCATATACCCTTAATTTTCGGATCCAAACATATATGGAGCTCCGTATATCCATACATAATTTTTTTAGCTGGATAATTTTATACCAAATTATCAATTGTATTATAAAGAGTACAAAATGATTTTTTATTTCTAAAAATATAAAATGAATATAAAAATAATAATAACAGCTATGCCCTGTAATATTACGGTATAAGCTACATGGTATCAAAGTTGACCGCATCGAGTATGAAAAAGTTTTAAAAAATCGTAACTTCTACAAATCAAGTCCGGTTTCAAAGATGTGATGATATAAAGAAAAAAATACTTACTTATGATATCTCTTATGGTTAAAAAGATATTTGCGCTTGAATTTGACTTTTTTTATTTTTCTCAAATAATTTCCGTAATATTGGAGTGAACATTTTTTTTTTTTTTCAAAATATCTTAAGATTCCCAATATATTCCAAAAAAAATTGTTTCGTAATAAATCTGGATCCTTTTAACTGCTAAACCGATCTTGATGAAACTTAGAACATTGATAGAGGAGGAGTCAGACTTTTAGTATATTGTTAGCTGGAATGTGTAACTTCTACAAATGTGAACCGATTTTAAGCAAGATAAAGAAAAAAACATATTACTGTATTATATTATCTCTTATTGTTAAAAAGATATTTGACTACAAAAATTTGATTTCTTATTTATGGCATTGACTTTTTGCGTTGTTGTCCTATAACTTTTAAATTAAAAATTTTTAAAATGTTTATAAAATATTGTGAAATTTTCCATAACTTTCTAAATAATACTAAAAAAATGATTTTAATTCGATAAGTAGGAAAAAATATTTTAAGTCAAAAATTTTTGCCCATAATTTTTTGCCCAAAAAGTGACTTTATAAATAATATTTTTTTTTTTTTTTAGATAAAACAATATGTTTTGAAAACTTTTGCAACAAACAACATGCTATATGAGCCAATTATCTGAAATTGCCCATATTTTCAATAATATTTCTATATTGAAAATATACAGTACAATTATATAAAATATACAGTAAAATTATATATAAGGAATTTCAAAACTTTTCGAAACTTGTTTTAAAACAGGAAATATATTGCTTGACCTAACAAAATAGCTAAGAAATCCACCAAAAACTCACGGAAATACGGCCATTTAAACCTAAAAGATATAAATAATTTAGTTAAAACTTTCGAAGATATTTTTATTTATATCAGTTTTGTACTGATAATTTACATCTTTTAGATTCAAACTAATAACCACTTAGGAAATTCATATATTGTATAACAAGTAACCCTTTTACTACCTTTTACTGGTGAAAAACTATATGGTGATAAAAAAAATTAAACGAAATTTTTTAAATTTTGCAGTTTTTTTCATACACGCAAAGAAAAAATATAGTTGTAGTGACCGTAATCTAAGAGCAACATATTATGATGAGAATATATGATCACAGCTAAAAATATATATGATTATAAATAACAATTGTTATGATTCCATTCTATTATATTGTGTATGATTCAGGTTTTGCATATTATTATACCATCTTACTACTTTATTATCATATTCTATCACATTATGATTTCATTTTATTATATTATTATTTCATTCAATCATATTAGTATTCCATTTGATCATATTACTATCCCATCTTATCGTATATTAAGTTAAAATGCATTAATTAAAAATTATTTTTATAAATTGTTTATTGAATCATATATTGTACCATCATATATTGCGCAAGATAATACAAGATATTTTTTATTAACTAAACCCTTTACTCAATATCTTATATTGCTTGAATCACACCAAATATAACAAAACCTTGTATACTTATATTAACTCATGAATAAACTAATTGAGAATTATAATGCAGGTGGAAAACAATCGTTAAAAAACAAAAAAAAATATATAAAAACTAACAAGTTATGAATTTTTTAGCCATATTTGTAGAAACCATATTTATTTGTAGCATTTTATTGTCATGGAAATAATAATATTAATATGGTTTGAAAATGAAATATGGTTTAAAAACAAGTAAGAAGATTGATAATATTTAATGATTGTAGAAATAATGATATTTTTTATATTAATAAATTTTAGATTATTAATATAATATTAAAAAAATATAATATATAAATAATATAATATTAAAATATTGGTTAATTGTAAACATTGAATGATAAAACTGAAATAAAAACATTGTTATTATGAACACAGTATTATTAAAATTAATAATTATTGACAATGAGACTATAATATTGTTGTAGTGACATTGCCGTAACCATGTTTTTTTCACTGCATGTAGAAAGTTTTCGCGCTTAGGTTAAATTAAATTTAGAGAATTTTGAAGACGAAGTGAATCTCTACAGTTTGAAGTATAACTCTTTGAAACCAGGCATGTGATACCATCATCACAAACTTCCATATAATTGGTGTAAATGTTTATAAAATGTATGTTTTTCTCTAATGACAAATATCGCTTTTACATCTCGCAAACAGAATTTTTTAATAAATGACACCGAGTCAAAAGGCCGTTAAAAGTTTTTCACCAAATTTTAAATTTTGTTCCACATTTTTTTAGGGCCAAATATGACTTTAGATTATCGAAAAGTATATGTAAAGAACCACACTATAAAGAAATTTATAATGTTAAAAAAATGTAAGAAACATCATTTATCCCAGCTACATTCAACCGGTATCCTTCTCCAAATACGTCGATGTCAAATGAAATCATTTTACCTGCTTAATACTAAAATTCAGTGGGCTTCAAAATATTTTAAGGACTTATAATTTTATAGACCAAAAAAGATGTTCTTAACCTCAAAAATTAGCCCCATTTTTTGCTGTTTACTAAATTGTACAAAATATAAAATTTATTTTTCCTGTTCAGTGTACTTCGATAAATATTGAAGATTCAGTAACAGGTTTGATATGTGTTGATAGTACTTTAGAAGTTTTATCAAATTACATTATTTTGGTTGCGATAAAACAACCAAAATTTTTTCAAAGTTTCAACTTTAAACCTTTACAACATTTGCGAGCATTAACAAAAACGATTAGCGGGAACAAAATTTGCATGCATAAATTTTGCTTAATAAAACCACTAATCGACGATCGTGTCAGAAGAAAAAGAATTTTGTTAATATTTTTACTAAAATTTTTCGAAATTTTAGAAATTTCGCATATATTTATCAGAACTTTGCATTTCAGACATTGTGCTTTAAGTACTTTATAACGTGTTCTAAAATTAGTCCAATACATATTATCGTTTCGAAAATATTTGGAGTCAAATTTACAAAATATGTTCCTATAGACTTATGGGTCGATTATATACAGCAACTGAACTTTAGTTGTATTGCCAGTTGCCGAAATGATATTACAACTGGCAAATGGCAATGAAAGCTCTCAACTCATTTGCCACACAGGCAACTACAAATTTCTGGTTGCCGAAAATTTTTTTAAACAAAAAATTTAAAACTATTTTTATTTCTTTTCGTTGTTTATTGGTTTATTTACATTTATTTCAGCAGTAGAACTTTCAAAATAGTATTTTTGATAACTTTTTACTAACTGAAAAAAGTTGCCATTAATAATTAATAAATAATAATAATAAATTTATTTGTAGGTTACGTTGCCAGTAGGCAACACAACTAAAGTTCGGTTAACGTACATAATCGACCCATTAATTTGCATTTTTCTTTTTTTTTTATTTTAACAAAAGTCTATAAATTTTAAAATAGTAAAACTGCATACTTCATTTTAAAGAAGACAAATAAAATAAAATAACTTGCAAATAAATAACTCACTGTTTATGCACAAATTGCATAAAGAAATATATTTGCTTATTTGTCGTGTTGGGAAAAATACAAGTATTATCATCGAAAATTCTATGAACGTAAAAGGAAGTTAGTTTCACTAATTACAATTAATTTTCGTGAGTTACTAATTTACAAATAATATATTAACTCATTTCGCAAAATTTTTAATTGCGAGTAAGAGGTGTGTATAAACGTAGTAATAATTTTGTTTAAACACATCGAAAAATAAAGCGAAAGAAACATTGTCATACACATGTAGGGTTGCTTTCAACACCCTCTCCTTTCAAAATATTATACCGGCATAAAGCTTTGTGTCGGCATAGTCTTAGCGGAATCAATGAAAACCAATATATATTTCATTTGACCTAAAAGTTTTTTTTTAATACTTTAAAATAAATTGAGACAAATTTAATTTCGCAGATAAGATATATTTTTTATGAGATTTTTTATTTGTTACAAACACCTTAATAAGCTTAATAAATAGTGTTTTAATTAAATATTTGTCCACTGTGATCTCAGGTTTTCAATATATAAACTTACAAAATAAAAAAAATAATTAAAAAGTCTTAGAACGATAAAATAATCTATTATGGACAATACATAGTTGATAAATATTACGAATTTCATCAATATAAGCAGAAACTAATTATTTATTGGGTTAAATTTTATTTTCAATTGAAACATGGACGCGTATAAGGGCGTATAAACCATAAAGAAAATTTTACAGAAGACAATAAAAATTTCATAAAATCATAAAACTTAAACATTTGTTTAACTTTTTTTCGATATTTGGTAAGATGGATGCTTATCTATACGCAAAGTATCGCTAAAAAATTCGTATCAGATCATGCCAAATTTTGCCACTGAAAATACTTAAAAAGTATTTTCATTTTACATCCATGTATTTTTATAGAACAACAGTAGCAATGAATGTTTATTATAAATGCATTCACGAAGATCGATAGAAAACTGATCATGACTCCCACATAAGCCCCACTTCCGAAAACAATGCTAAAGTACATAAGTCCCTTATAAATACCAACATAACAATAATATTTAACGCCAATAAGTTTTATAAGTGTAGAAAACTTAGTACAAAGTTTGTCACGTTCCATAATTGACCGAAGCCCCATATAAGGCCTAATTTCGGGAATCAACCGCATAATAAATGCCATGTAAATGATGATATCACTATAATATTACATATACCTGTGTTTTACAGAAATATAAATAGCACCATCAAATCTTATAATAACAGATCGACAATTAACCATAAGATTCATGAAAGTCCCCCACAAAAAATTTTAAAAATTCATGGTGTAATGATCGGACTTAATCAACTACATGTTGTTTACTTATTTTTCCGAATAAATTTACTGAAATTATTAACAAAATCACATCAAAAGATCATCTTATATTATTAAAATGATAAATATATGCCCTTTTTCTTGTCCTAAATTTGATGCTTTAAAACTCACAAGATAATAAATTTCCTTGCAATTCTGAAGTTTATGTGTGATTTCAAGAATGTTTATACTCCATTTATTCAAAAACAACTAAAAATCCAAAAATCAAAGTAAAAATTCCAAAAAATCGTGTCTTTAAAGACATTTTTGGGTGAAATTGACGGCTTTTTTAATTATTTTTATATAAATAGATGTAAATTGGTTACTAAATAAATATTACTCGTATGTAAAAAAAAGCATTTTTAAAAATCTGGTTTATACGCCCTTATACGTGTCCTTGCTTCAATTGTTTGTTCAAAAAAATGCACACACATTCACTTCCGAGGGCATCTATTTATATCACAAGCCTTAATAGCCCAGTAAAAGCTGTTTGGTACTCAGTAATGGCAACTACTTATTAAAGTAGTTTCTTGGTAATGAGGCTTCATTATTATTAGCCTACTATATATTGCATAAATAAGTACGCAATAGTATAATAGTACAGTAATATTACAATCACGTGGATCAGTTGGTTAGAGCGCTGGATTAACAACCAAAAGGTTGTTGGCTCAACCCCATTCTGATAACGTTACTTTTTTTTAATAAATTGTCCAAAAAGATATTTTATGGTAAAAAAAGTTTTTGTCACTTAGAAAATTAAGTGCTAGATGTGGTGTACAGAGTAAGATGTTAATCATTAAAAACGAATGGTTAATTTGTGCCCAAGTTCAAATCTCACCGATGCTAATAGTTTTTTGTTTTTTTTTTATTTCCGTTTAGGTACATATTTTTGTGGACAACTCGGATAAAAATAACTAGCTATTCAGACAAAAAAATAAGTAGTTTATTTTGGTTTCCAATTATACCTTCTAGCTTACCAGGAAAGCAAAGTTTTTGCTAGGAGAATTATGGGCCAAAATCCTAATAACCCCTTAGATACCAAAAACTCTTTGTAGATCTAGTTACCATCGTACTACTTATTCGTGCACAGACACATTCTCGTTGGCAATAATTTTGACTGAGATTTATTTTGTTAAACATAAATTTTGGGTGAATTGTCGTAGAAGTACATAGTCGTTGATGTTCTTGTTGTATATTTTCGATATGTTTCTCCTTCTTTTTTCTTTTCTTCCTGAAACATGATGTTATTTTTGTTCGTGCTATTATTATTCCATATCCTAATGTTGTTCTTTAGATTCCATTCTTTATTTTTGTTCGTCTGAATCTATTGAATAAATGACAATGGCACTGGTGAAGTTGTTGTTGTGTTGGTACTCTTACAACAACTGTGAGTATTTGTAAACAAATGTAAATTATGTTTCCAAATGTGTGCTACCAGAAGAATTAAGCCAACAAGAAAATTCAAGAATTTATTGATTCCTTGTTTTTTTTCTTCTATGTTTTGATTCAAAGTTTTTCAAGTTTTTTTATGTAAAGTCTGGATATTTTAGTGTTGTTTTTCTATAAAGTATGTGTGACTTTTTTAATTGCCTTTATTTTGGATATATAACTTATATATCCCAAAAGTTCTTTTTTTTCGTATTTAACTAAAAGTAAAACACTCGAAAAACTAGGGGAATAAAAGTTTGATTCAACATGAATGATGCAAATTTTTCATTATTATTGTCATCTTATGTTTTTATTCGAGTGTAAGTTTTTATGGTTTTCTTAAGAAGTGTAAATCATGTTATTGTCTTTTATTTTATTTTATTTTTTTCTTAAGTTTTCTTATGTAAAATTTTAATTAAAACTTATTCTTAAGATTGCTATATTTGACTTTTTTTTACTTGTCTTGATATGTAACATATTGAAATTTTAGAAATTTATAAAACTCCAAGCAAATACTCTTATAACAACAGCAAAAACTAAAATAGGAGAGAAATATAAATTTACATATTACTTTAATTGAATACAATTTAAATTATACCATGCGGATGAATGTGAGCACTTAAAATATTAAAGAGGGCCAAACTAAACAGTGTGTGAAGTGTATGAGATTTTTAAAAAGAAAGTAAATCATATAATATTTCAAAAAGATCTAAATCATGGACATTTTTCACTTTTAATATATTATAATTTACAGTTCATAACCCAGTGTATAATCTGGTCTAAAATTACATCTATAGTCCTGTTCATAGTCTGGTCTATAGTCTGATCCATATTCTGATCCATAGTCTGGTCTATAATCTGATCTATAATCTGGTCTGTAGTGTCGTCTGTAGTTCGGTTCATAGTCTTCGGTTCATAGTCTTATCTATAGTCTACAGTCTACACATTGAAAAAATTATGCATAAACTATTTTAAATAAATCATTATTAGCATATTCAAGGGTTATAAGAAAGTGCAGAGAAAACTTTATAAAAACTTTCAAAACGTAACCAAAAATATTGGAGTGTTAACAGATCAATATTACATTGAAAATGTGTTACGAACCCTCATTTGTTCAAAAACATTAATAATCACTTTAAGAGTCAATTTAACGTCCGTCGTATTTAATTTCGTTTAAAAATGTGAGAGGTAAGTGGCATTTAATTAGATATTATTATAATTTTTATAACGTTGTTGTTTCTTTCCTTTAGGCGGATGTCATAATTGATAGAGTTTGCAAGAGGTACCCAAGGATTTAAATTATATCCCCGTCATTTATTCATATGCACATATCGCTCATTTATTTCAAGACTCGTAACTCAAAAGACTAGGTTTTTGAGTTTAGGATGTAAAAATATTCGCTATATGAAGCTTTATCCTCTGTAAAAATATCATTTATATACATATATTTTACGGACTTGAAGTAAATGAACAATATGTATAAATACATCATTAGTTTTCAACTACATTTGTGCACTATTTTAATATTACACTTCATTTATATTCCATTACATTTACTATTTGTACAATTTAATGTTGCAAGAATGGTATAATTAAAAAATATATATGTATGTATATATAACTTTTAATAAATATTAACATATATTTATAATTTTATTGATTCTAAAATAAATATTTTTAGAAAATCTATTAAAAACCAAATATTATTTTAATTGTTTTATTTAAAAAGAATATTGAAATTTATAAGTATTTTCAAATATTTAAATTTGTTAATAGTAAACAAAATAAGAAAAATATAAAATATAAAAAATTTACGAATTTGAATATTTGATTTTACAAATTTAGTTATAGGTCCGATTTTAGTAAGGAATATATTCGATTTTATAAATTTTATATTTGAATACAAAATTTAATTTTTCTGTGCAGTCTCGTCTATAGTCCGGTCTATACTCTCGTCTATAGTTCAGTCTATAGTCTGATCTATAGCTTATTCTGCAGTCTGATATATATAACGTCTATAGTCTAATCTATAGTCTAGTCTATAGTCTAGTCTACAGTCTCGTTTATAGTCTAGTCTATAGTCTCATCTATAGTATTATCTATAGTCCAATCTATAGTCTGATCTATAGTTTCAGCCTGCAGTCTGGTCTATAATCTAGTCTATAGTCTACAGTATCGTGTATAGTCTGGTCTATAATCTAGTCTATTGTCTCGTCTTTAGTTTAGTCTATAGTCTGGTCTATAGTTCAGTCTATAGTCTGATATATAGTCACATATATAGTCTAATCTATAGATCTCATCTATATTCCAGTCTATAGTCTGATCCATAGACTTGCCTACAGTCCAGTCTGTAGTCTCGTCTATATTCCAGTCTATAGTCTCATCTATAGTAGTTATAATCTATAATCCGGTCTGTAGTTCAGTCTATAGTGAGATCTCATATAGTGTGGTCATTTATATATACTCGCCTATAGTTCTTTCTATAGTCTGTACTATATTGACGTCCGTAGTCTAGTCTATGGTCTGATCTATTGCCTTGTGAATAGTCTGGTCTATAATCTCGTCTATAGTCTGGTCGATTTTCTCGTCCATAGTCCAGTGCATAGTTGCAGTCTATGTCTATGTCTACGATCTCGTATATAATCTCTTCTATGGTTTAGACTCGAATTCATAATCTAGTCTGCAGACTACTCTATAGTCTAATGCATAGTCTAGTGTATAGTCTAGTCTATAGTCCAGTCTGTAATCTAGTCTATATTCTAGTATATATTATAATCAAATGTCTGTTATATAATCTAAACTGTATTTTGTTCTATAGTATAATCTATAATTTATTCTATAGTTTAGTCTATCGTCTAGTTTATATTCAAATCTACAGTTGAGTCTACTGTTTATTCTATAATCGAGTTTTCTCTCCATATTTTGCTCACAATCTCACTGTACAATATTTTCTTTTTTTTACTAACTTTCCAAATTTAACTTTTTAAATGTATGTATGTATATATATGTACTGTTTGTTGAGTGCAACAAACGACATTATTAAATTGTTTAGATTCATTTTAAAATGTTTCAAGTTTTAAAACAGCTTTTGCAACCAAAAAACAACTGGAAAAACTTTTCAATTTCTACTATAAAAAAAAACACTTCATAGTTTTTGTTGTTAGCTGCTGCTGTACATTACAAATACATCTAACAATTACTTTTATCCTTACAATAACAAAAAAACTACTATAGCAACAACTACAACATTTTAAATGAACATGTAAAACATACGTCAGAATTTAAATAAACTTTTTGATTTTCACAATTAAGAGAAATGTTTGCAGTAGGCAAAAACAACAACAACTACATACATCAGTAAAAAAAAAGCAAAAAAAAACAGATAGGAAAGCTTAAAACAATATGAAAATATCAGACTGAATAGAACATAAAAAACTAAATAGAGAAAAACATTTTAGAACTTAAAAACTAAGTAACAGACGATTTGTAATTTAAAACTTTAAAAGATAAAAGAATTAAATAAATGTTAAATTTAAAAATTAAGGTGTAAAATAAGGTATGTATTTCATCAAAGTTGTCTACCTTTAAAATTTTCAAATTGATTCAGTACTAAACCCTTTAGTTTATAATCAACTATTTATATATGCATCATTAGATTTTTTATATGAAAACTATTAATATTTAAACCCTAATGCAATTAATAACCCTTATTTTATATACAAAAATGTGAAATTAAATTTTAAATCTCTTTAAATATTTTCGTAATAAAATAAACGGAAATAAACAAAAACACAAATGCAAATTTTTATTTTACATACAATTTTTTTTTTAATAAAAACTGTATTAAGTTTTTGTAATTCCTCTTTATATTTAGTATATGACTCTTAACTAAGTTTTATACTTTTTTTAAACATTAAAAAGTATGTACTTACAAAGTTTTTATTCTATTTTAGTTTTTTCTCTTTATATTTTTGTTTTAGATTTAATCCTTTTCGTGCTTAAAAGTGGCTTTTATTTAAATATTTTATTGTTCATGATTCTAAAAAAAATGAGGAAAAAGTAATAAAATACAAGATATTCATAGAAATTTAACTACAACCAACTTGTTATTAAACTGATGACAGCAGATCATTCTTCCAGATGAATGCCTTTGATGATAATTTCTCTACGGTTGTTTAATTTGTGGGGTAAAAATGTCTTGAAGAAATTACTTGGTATGATTTTACCGTTTTTTATTTTCTCTCTTTTGTTTTCCATATAAAAAATTAATAATAATAATTTTAAATCTGCAATAAAATGCAGATTCTTTATATTCATTACGGTGGATTTAATTGAAACAGAAACAGACAAAAATGTTAACTGAACAGTTTATAAGATTTGTTGGTATTTTGAATTACAGATAATAATTTGTTTAGAACAAAAATTCAAATGCAGAAATATTTTAAATCTTAATATCATAGACTATAGTAGAGCATAGACTGGATTATAGACTAGCCTAAAGATAATTATATAGTTGAGTTTATAGAAATTCTATAGACTAAACTATGAACTAGACTCTACACTAGTTCATTACTATATATAGAATAATTACAGAATATTCTATAGATTAAACTAAACCCAGACTAGAATACAGAATTATGTATTAAATAGACTATAACATAGATTATAGAATGGGCTATATACTAGACTATAGAATATGACATAAACTATAGAATAGAAAATGACATAAACTATAGAATAGAAAATGACATAAACTATAGAATAGACAATGACATAGACTATAGAATAGACTATGACATAGACTATAGAATAGACTATGACATAGACTATAGAATAGACTATGACATAGACTATAGAATAGACTATGACCTTGACTATAGAATAGACTATGACATAGACTATAGAATAGACTATGACAAAGACTATAGAATAGACTATGACATAGACTATAGAATAGACTATGACATAGACTATAGAATAGACTATGACATAGACTATAGAATAGATTATGACATAGACTATAGAATAGACTATGACATAGACTATAGAATAGACTATGACATAGACTATAGAATAGACTATGACATAGACTATAGAATAGACTATGACATAGACTATAGAATAGACTACGACATAGACTATAGAATAGACTATGACATAGACTATAGAATAGACTATGACATAGACTATAGAATAGACTATGACATAGACTATAGAATAGACTATGACATAGACTATAGAATAGACTATGACATAGACTATAGAATAGACTATGACATAGACTATAGAATAGACTATGACATAGACTATAGAATAGACTATGACATAGACTATAGAATAGACTATGACATAGACTATAGAATAGACGACTATGACATAGACTATAGAATAGACTATGACATAGACTATAGAATAGACTATGACATAGACTATAGAATAGACTATGACATTGACTATATAAATGACATAGACTATATAAATGACATAGACTATAGAATAGACTATGACATAGACTATAGAATATAGAGCATAGTACGCCTATTATTCAGTCTCCAGTTCAAGTGCAGACGGCCTCGGGGAATACTCATTTCCTAGAACTTGGAAACTTAATAACAGGATTGATAGAATTTATGAGGGGCAAGTCTAATGTACATCATGCCATAAAGGAGCAGGCTAGAGCCATAAAAGTAATGTACAATAAAGTTAGAGACGAAATGTCTTGCGATAAAGCACCTCAAGTCCCTGAAAAAAAGGAGCTGGCAACACAAACTATGCCAAAATCGTGGCCACCGGAAAACGATCTCAAGCGAAGTAGAAAATCAGGAGAGGAATCGCCAAAACCCTAATTAGCTATGAGAAGGAAGCAGGCAAGCAAACCTCAAAAGAAATTGAAAGTTATGAAGAATACTCCCCCAGAGAAATGCAGTACCAGCGAAAGAAACCTCGAAAGAGAAAGGAAATGAAGGAAGTTATGATCATTTCAACGAAAGGGGAAGCAAGTTATGCTGATATATTAAAGCATATGAAGTCAGACCCTAGAGTTAAGGATTTGGGTGAATGCGTTTCTAGCATAAGGAGAACCCAAAAAGGCGATCTTCTTTTAAAAATTGATAAGTCCAAAACCGAGAACGTCAAAGACTTCCAAAGAAAGGTGTAAAGACCGGTAGGATTACAAGCAAATATCGTATCGCACACTCCGGCGATTATGATTGAATGTAAAGATATCGATGAGATTACAACAAAATCAGATATTAGTGAAGTCCTTAACAACTTGCTAGGAGTTTCTGAACTAAGGGAAACTAACATAAGGAGTCTAAGCAGGGCTTACGGTGGCACACAGATAGCAAGTATTGTCTTACCGATAGAACTTGGCCGTAAAGCCCTCGAAATGGCGAAAGTCAAAATTGGATGGACAAAAGATACTTGTCAAAAAATGCTTCAGATGCCTGGAATTTGGACATATTTCTTCATCGTGTACAAATCCTCACGACAGGTCGAAACTGTGCAGAAGGTGTGGAGAAGGTGGAACTGTACCAACGACCCAAATTGTATGCTTTGTAAAGAAGTGGAAAACGCTGATACAAAACACGTAGCTGAGAGCTGAAGATGTCCTGTTTTTAGGCGGGCAGTATACTAGCATAAATGAGATTTTTTCAATAAAATCTCAATCATTGTCAGGCGGCTTTCACTTGCTTTCACAAACTATATGCGAAACTAGAGTTAATGTCCCTATTCTTTGTGAACAATATAGAGACATGAGCAATACTGTATTAGTGAAAGATTCAACAGGTAAAGCTGCAGTTTGGGCATGCGGAAATAAAGGAACTGAAGAAATTTCCGAGCACATAGAAGACGGATTTGTAAGAGCCAAAGTTAGTGGTATTCATGTATACAGTTACTATGCCCCTTCCTAGTGCAACAATTGAAGAGTTTGAGAAGATGTTAGATAATCTGCTAAGAGATTCAGATAATCATAATCCAAAAATTATAGCAGGAGACTTCAATGCATGGGCTGTTGATTGGGGTAGCCGGAAAACAAATACTAGAGGACGTATTTTACTCGAAGCGATTTCTAGACATAACCTAGTGCTAGCAAATAGTGGAAATATACCAACATTCTCTACTGGAGGAAGAAGCTCTGTCATGGATCTAACATTCATGAGTAGTTCCTTGGCAAGGGATATGAATTGGAGAGCCAGCGAACAATACACTCACAGTGACCATCAAGCTATTATATTTTCAGTCCATAGCTTGCGTAGTAGACATCTATCTAGTGAAGAAGATGCACCAAAATATATTGGTTGGGCCTCTAAAAGACTTAACAAAGAAGTATTTACCCAAAAATTTGGAAACAACTTTGAACTGAATGGTACAGCACTGGAAAAAAGGAATCAAATGATATCGAGAATCAAAAGCGCATGTGATATCGTTATGCCAAAACGAAGAATGACGAGGAACTGTCCCGCAAATTACTGGTGGAACTCGAAAATCAACAACCTCCGCGCGCTCTGTATAAGAGCTAGAAGACGAACCAAACGTCGTCTTTCAAACCGCAAGACGAGAGTTTCAACAAGCTATTTGAAGAAGCAAAAAAATAGCTTAAAAAATATATGCCTAGAAGCAAATAATGATCCTTGGAGAAAGGCGTACAGGGTGGTAACTTCGCGCCTTGAAGGCAAAAAGTCCCCACAATCAAGTTGTCCCATCTTACTAGGGGAGATTTTTAGAACTCTGTTCCCGGAACATAGAAGCAATATAAGTACGGTGACAAGAAATAACCCAATAGAATCCATACCGTTGGTGACAGAAGAGGAGCTGCTTCAGATAACAGAGAAAATCGGAGACAACAAAGCTCCAGGACCTGATGGAATTCCAAAACAATGCGCTTAATTTGGCAGTTTGAACAGCAACGAAACCGTTCGTGAATGTATTTAATGAATGTCTAAAGGAAGGAGTATCTCCAAACTTTTGGAAAAAACAAAATTTGGTGCTAATTCCGAAACCCAATAAACTACAAGGCGATCCCTCTGTGTATAGACCAATATGTCTACTCGACACAAAAGGGAAAATTCTGGAGAAAACCATACACAATCGATTGCTACACATTGTAGAGGAAAGAAATGTTCTGTCGAATCAGCAATTTTGATTTCGAAAAGCTAGATCGGCCATCGATGCAATTCGTATGGTAGTAGATACAGCGCGAATGGCGATAGAAGGCAAGGGAGCAAGTAGGAAGTACTGTGCTATCATAACGCTTGATGTAAAGAACGCGTTTAACTTTGCGAACTGGGGAATAATAATTCAAAAGCTGAACAAGATTAATAGTAAGCTATTTCACAGACAGAAAGATCTGTTACCATATTTCCCTAACTGTCCAAACCAAGAAGAGGACCCAACTGCGCACGCTTTCCCTACGATCGACAGAAAACAGAAGAAGTCCTTGGGTGCCAACTGAATCCGCAAAATATTGTTGACATCATTCTTAATAAGAGAGAAAATTGGGATGTAATATCCTCAATGATTAAAAGTATCCATGATAAACTTAGAACGGAAGAGAATCTGAGGAAATCCCAGACATCGGACGTAGTCTAGATAAGGCTGTCCTCCCCTGCAATGCAATATCTTCGTAGACAGTTCCGCAGGGTTGCTGAATGACGAAGGAGGTGGTTTTAGTAGGTATGATTCCGATATATCTCATGGTTAGTCTATAATCGTGAGAATCTTATGAAAGATTTTCACCTGCCTAGTGAAAAAAAAGACTATAGAATAGACTATGACATAGACTATAGAATAGACTATGACATAGACTATAGAATAGACTATGACATAGACTATAGAATAGACTATGATATAGACTATAGAATAGACTATGACATACACTATAGAATAGACTATGATATAGACTATAGAATAGACTATGACATAGACTATAAAATAGACTATGACATACACTATAGAATAGACTATGACATATACTACATAATAGACTATGACATAGACTATAGAATAGACTATGACATGGACTATAGAATAGACTATGACATGGACTATAGAATAGACTATGACATGGACTATGGAATAGACTATAGAATAGACTGTAGAATAGACTATAGAATAGACTGTAGAACAGACTATAGAATAGACTATCACATAGACTATAGAATAGACTATGATATAGACTAATCCCGAGAATAGATGTATGGCTAAACAGATGACATGGATAAGTTAATTACCACTTAACACAGTTTCTCTCAGGCCACGGAGGATACCGAAGTTACCTGTACAGATTCGAGTCAGATAACTCCCCATATTGCTCTAACTGTCCAAACCAAGAGGAAGACCCAGAACACGTCGTGTTCAACTGCGCATGCTTTCGCCACGATCGACAGAAAACAGAAGAAGTCCTTGGATGCCAACTGAATCCGCAAAGTATTGTTGACATCATCCTTAATAAGAGAGAAAATTGGGATGTAATATCCTAAATGATTAAAAGTATCCATGATAAACTTAGAACGGAAGAGAATCTGAGGAAATCCCAGATACCAGAAGTAGCCTAGATTAGGCTCTCCTTCCCTGTGATGCAATATTTTTGTAGACAGTTCCGCATAGTTGCTGAATGACGAAGGAGGTGGTTTTAGTCGGTATGAATCCGACATATCTCATGGTTAATCTATAATTGTGAGAATCTTATGAAAGATTTCCACCTGCATAATGAAAAAAAAAACTGACTATAGAATAGACTGTAGAATAGACTATAGAATAGACTATGACATAGACTATAGAATAGACTATGACATGGACTATAGAATAGACTATGACATGGACTATAGAATAGACTATGACATGGACTATAAAATATACTCTAGAATAGACTGTAGAATAGACTATAGAATATATATATATATAGTATACACTATTATATAAATATGCAATAGAGTTAACTACGGACTATAATATAGTTAATACCATAGACTAGAATATAGTTTAGACTGTAGTCTAGAATATGAATTAGAATATAGTTTATAGTTTAGACTACAAAATCTTGTCTAATAAAAACTATATTATAATCTCTAGTCTATACTATATTTTTTTCTAAATCATATTTAAAACGTCAGAGCCATAGAATACAACTATAAGTTTATGTGAGAGACAAAAACCTAATTCAGTTTTCAAAAACCTAATTCATGCAACATGTAATCACATATACATATTTTGTTTTTGTGTTTTGGAAAAAATGAGTAGTTTTTTGAAAATTTTGTTTAAACTTCCTCTCACATAAACTTCTAGTTGCATTCTATGTTGTATTCTATGGTCAGAGCTTTATAGCTAAATGTATAAACTACAAAATGAACCTTAAACCATTTAAGCCTAAACTGCCAAGCCAAAAATTAAGTTCAATAAACTTTTACATTGATATTTATCTTAACAGCACTAATTAATTAATTTATAATCATTAGTTGCAGTTGGTAAATGAAGAAACTTCTTTGTTGTCTTACACCAACAAGAAATTGTAAATAAAAATAACAAGAAATAACAGAATATAGATGCAACGAAGTAAAAATAATTGCAACTTATTTGGTGCGTGAAAGAAATGCAATTTTAATGCGCCGTAATGGGTCTCTATGCACCACGAAAAAAACATCACCATTACCTGTGTACAAGTGATGGTTGGTGGTGGTAGTGATGATGATGGCGATGGATAATGACGATGATGTGCAGGTTGAAAATGAAAAAAAAAAACACGAAAACAATGTTGTCCTATTTAAAATGTGTAAATTAAAAAATAACATTATAATTTTTATAACATTATATGTATATATACAGCAAATTAGTGTAAAGTTAAGTTTATGTACATACATATAATTATTTGTCTTTAGCAAATAACTCAGCGCACATTTTGATTTTGAGAGAGAATATCCAGGCTATAGACAAAACTATAGACGAAGCCTTACACAAGACTATAGACCAGACTATAAAACATGCTATAGACTAAGCTATAGACTAGGCTATAGACATAACTATAGAGCCTACTCTATAGTTATGTATATAGTAGGCAAAACTATAAATAAAACTATAGACCACAGACTAGACTATTAACTAGACCATAGACTAGAACATAAACCAGGCTAGAATCCACTTTACCACAAGTTTGTATAAATATATGATAGTATTGTTTGTTTTTGGTATGTTAATATAACTTACTGATAGTGTTAACGGGGCTTATATTAATTTATTTATCTTTTGTTACCCTTTTCAATTCTTCTCTGTTTATTTTTATATTTTTTGGCCTGAAGAACACCAAATGAAGTGTTTAGATGTATATAGTAATAGTAGGGTTTGTTCACTCAGTTATAAAGGGGTTGCACAATGGGGAACTTTACCAAAAAAAAAAAATCAAAAATTTAAATATAAAATAAACATTTATTAAACCTAAAACTTTAAAAGTTTATTTTCAACTCATATATAAAATTTTTATTCAAAATTAAATTCTATTATAAAATTTGAAAAGCCCAATATATAGTTTTTTGCTGTAGTTACACAAATAAACTGATGCACTTTAGATCCCTTTTTTATTTACTTGTTTAATTTGGAATTTTTGTTAGCATATTATTTAACTTAATTATTACTACATTAGGTGTGAGCTTTTCAATAAATTCTAACCGTTAACAATATCCTTTTTAAGCTATGCCCTTTTCCATCTTAATTACTTTTACTTCATTTTTTTATTATTTTTGTGAACGCCATTTACATTTTCTTAAAAAAGTAATATTTAAATAAAAATTTATTTATATATTTTATTTTATTTTTTTTTTTTTTTTGATCATTGAGAAATCATTGTTTTTTATTTATGTTTTTTTTACTTATTTAAGATGATCAAGTTTGGAGGTATGTCAAGATTTGAAAATCAAAGTTTTTGTATACCCTTCACCAAAGGTGTATAAAAAATATAAGTTTGACGTTCCGTTTGTAATTTCTAGAATTTGGATCGGATGGCAAAAAGGTTACATATATATATATATATATATATATATATATCGGTTCATAATTGACGGAGATATATTAAAAACGATTTTCGATTTTCTGAAGTGTCTATAGGAACTAGGGACTTCGTTTTTGCAAGGAAGATTTGAATTTTTTTTTCTGCATTTTTATGCTGAAGAAATTATGATAAATTGGTCTAATTATTACCGAAATATCGCCAAACGGCATTTTTGGGTTTTTGAAGCTCTCGTTTAGCTACGGTCATAAATAATTTTATAAAATTTCGGTTTTTTGAATTAACCGTATTGGTCCATAAACAACCGAGTTATAGACAAAAATCATAAAAAAAAAATTATTAAAAATATACACACACAAACATACTATATATAGTAAAAACATTGCAATGTTTTGTTTATTGTATAAGCAAGCAGAAGTTGTTGATTATATATATACATATCCTGCCAACATTTTATATTGAAATTTAAACTAAAGCGACAACTCATGTAGTTAATAACAGTCTAATATGATATTATTTCCTATTGGAGAAGTCGCCGTTCGGGAAGAAATGTGCCGCAGTTATAATACTTTTTATATGACACTATTTAGTTGCATTCTTTGGGTGTCGAAATACTAACCTTTGATAGTGTAAAAAAGTATAATAAACATGTTTTTAATACTTTAAATATTTTTAATTATAACTGAGCTAAATACTTACTTTATATTTAAACTCACTATAGTAACTAACTATAACTTTAAATAAAATATGAAATATTAAAAAAAAATCACTAATTAAAAATTAAACATTTGTTAATATAACATTAAACAAGAACATTAATCACTTTAAAAGTTACACATTTACTGAGCGAAATTTAGTCGGAATTGTTCTTTTTCTTTGATCTGGGATGTAAACAGTCACACAAGTCAAGTTTTTTTTGCAAATTTCTGCATTTTCTACTTTTGAACGTCCAAGAGTGTCAAAAAAGATACTTTTTAGTGGTTAGATGAAAAAACTCTCTTCCAAATAATTATGTGTGCACACCAAATCATTATACTCTACACCACCATTGGTGGTTGTGGTATTATGCGTTTTTGCTGATGTTTGTAACGCATAGAAAAAGTTATCCCACCCACCTTAAAGTATACCAATCGACTCAGAATCACTTTAATCGATCTAACGTCTGGCTGGCTGTCCATATAAACCTTGTGCACAAAGTACGGGTTGCAATTTTATAAGTAATTCAATTAATTTTGGCACGCGAGACTTCTATTATTTCACCTAGTCTCCATACAAATATCCCCCCGGAATAGAGTTTAAATACTCAAAATGCCTTAAAAATAAGAATATTTTAATGAAATTCTGTGAAAAGAAATTCTGTACAAGCTTAGTACGAAATTTTATGAAAATCGGTCTACAATTGACCATAGCTCCCACATAAAACTCTCTTCCGAAAATCACTTTAACGTGCATAAATCCCATACGAATATTAGTATCAAGTTAATATTCTACACAAATATGTTTTATGTAAGTAGAAACAATATTGCCAATTTTTATGAGAATCGGTCCGTAATTTACCATAGCTCCTCACTTTCAAGAATCACCCTAAAGTGCATAAAATCATCTAGATGTTACTATCAACGCATTATAATGTATTTTTATATTTTATTTTACATTTAGTAAAATAAAATAAAAATAAACCTACACAATGGTGTAGGTTATCATATAGTCGGTCTTGACCGAATATATCTTTCTTTCTCCTTTTTTATGTATGTTTGGACGTTTTTTAGTTGGAAATAGAAGCATTGCAGTGACTTCGTATTGTTGTTTTTTGTATAAGCATGTATTCAGGGCTGTCAGATGTGACGATTTTTCGCTAAACGTGGCGATTTTTAATTGCTTTTGGCGACTGAATTTTCCGTTTGGCGACATGTCGAATTTTTTGGTGATTTATAAAGAAGGTGGCGATTTGTTTGGCTAATTTTAAAATTTTTCAATTTTATTAAGTAGGAATTTGTGGAGAAAAACTATTAAATTTTCTTACTAGAAATTGAATATTTTTAATATTTGCATATCTAGCAAAATGAAGAGCATTAATTTGTAAATAGCTTCAACTTAGTTTACGAAATTTTATCCCCAAAAATTATATTTTACAATACTTATGTTTTAAATGTTTGATAATTTGGTTTTCATCATCTTTCAAATATATTAAAGATATTAATGATTTCGATCACGATGAAATAAAAACGTTCATGAATAAATTAATTCTTTGAAACAATTTATAAGCTTAATAGGACCAATATTGTTATATAATGTTAGAATTATTCTTTCAATAAAGTTCAATAAATTTTAAAAGTTGTTGACCTAAAATGGAGCTATATGTAAGAAAAGTGTATTTTAAGTTGTATGTTTAAAAGTTGTATTTTTTTTTTTTTTTTTTTTAATTCAATTACACAATGCTCGAAAATGTGAGTACTCATTGGGTTAAACTAAATCAATGTTGAATTTAGTGGTGTTAACCATTTTTAAAAGGATAAAAAAACGGTTTAGGAAAATTAAGTTTTCTAGCTTAAATTTAATAATTTAACTTAACTTAATTTAATTTCATTTAATTTAATTTAAACAATATAAACAATTAAGATTCCATTGAAGTATAGAAAAATAATCAGCTGATTAAGTGAGGTGAGCTGTTTGAATTCGCCTCGATTTATTGGTAAAGCGGTGAAGGGTGTAAAAGATTCGGCACAGCCGAATATAACTTGTTATTTCTAATTTATTTCTATCAATATATGGAAAACAGATTTCATTTAAATTAATTCGATTAATTTGATCAGCAATTTTTAAAATACTTTTACATACTTATTTTTTTTTTTTTTTTTCTTTTTATTTCTAATCTACTCTTTGCAATAAATAGAAGAATTAAAGTGATTTTTAATAAATTCAGAACGACCACGATCATCCCCAACTTTTGAGGACTCCATTGAAGAAAAACAGCAGCAAGTAGTTAACTTATTATTTTCATCTGAAAAATAAAACACGAAATATTAATAACAATTTTATTTACAAATATTATTTATTCTCCTCACCCATTGCCGTATCACCCCATTCAATAGCCATGTTGTGCAATAAAACCAAAGCCACAATAACATGACGATTTGTTGAAGATGAACCATACAATTCATTATCTAATATAGCAAATCGTTGACGCCAAAGATTAAGACAAAATCTCGCCGGCTCATAGGTTAAACGTTGAGTATTATTAAAAGCTTGTTCCGCCAATGTTATGGCACATTGTACTGGCGTATAAAGATATGAAGAACATTTCAATGTACCATCACCCAACAAAAGACGTCCACGAAATTCATTTTGTTCAAAACGTTCTTTAATGCGTGTTTGGGCAAATATTTCTGAAGATGTTAGCGTATTGTTGCTGCCTACTGTAGATGATTGAAAACGACAATCTAGATCACGTATTTTAAGTTCGGCATCTGTTACAATTTGTATGTGTAAAATATCATCTGGTTTTGGTTGAGCATTTTTGTCCTGGGTAAAACGTTTACATTTTACTTTTGTATGGGTTACAGCTCCAATTACTTGAGGCATATGTGCCAAATCATAGAAAGATTTTGTAACCTTTTCTTTCTCTAGTAAAAGACAAGGCATACGTATGTAGCGAGATGCTTTAAAGGATAATGTTTCAGCAACACGTTTACTAATTTTTAAGAGTGTTTGAAATGTAACGCCATGAGTACGAGCGGTAATTTCAGGATGCTGAGGGTAAAAGCATAAAGATAATATTATAAAGTTTCTTATAAAAAATACGTTGCTTTTAAAAACTTTAGTTTATTAATGAAAGATTTCAAATTATTTAAATGTTTATTTTCTAAAAAAAAATATTTTTTTTTTCTTAAAAAAAAGAATGAAATAAAATATTTGTGAGGACATTTTTTTATAAAAAAAACAATCTCAGTTTTCAGAGAATTTTTTCTTTTTTTGTATAGAAAACAGGGCTGCCAGATAATTTCTTGACCAACTATAAAATTGAAGAAAAATTCCCAAAATATCCCCACTCAACAGAAACGACTTTTCTCTAATCAACAAGTATTTGTGCCTTGTTTTTACCCCTAGTTTATAAATATGTGTAGACATTTTTATGTTGGCAGTTGTCGAATTCTCTCTCTCTCTCTCTCTTTAAAATGTTACTTGTGGACCAATAAGAAATCTATTGCGCAAATTATTTCGCAATAATTACTTAAACACAAAGTTGAGCAGTAATGTTTAACATAAGCTGTCAAATTTATTGTTCTGTTTAATATTTTGCTTTTTTTAATAAAAAAAAAGATGCAAAATTAATAAATAAAAAATAAAAACGAAGAAAGTTAAAATTTTCGGTAAAAAAAGCAATTTAATTTCTCACGTACTTGTTCTCCACTCGTTGACATAGTAATGGAAATAAAAATTTGTTCCAGTTATTTTGCCGACTTTGTTTCTTATGTTAGGAAATAAAAATCTCTTCGTGTGGACGTAGAGTTATAGAGATCAATTTTGGATGGATATTTTTACATAACTAATGCATTTAAAAAATACATAATACATTAAACTTCAGATTCACAAAACTTATAAAAAAGATATTAAGCATATAAGCAATTATAACATTGAAAAACTTCTTGAAAACTTAGAAGAGAATGGCAACAAACCAGATCACCAGCTTCAAAGCTGAGGCTGTCCACAGCAATTAAAAAACTAAGAAATGCCCTTCAAATAGAAGAGGATCGGTAGAGTAAAAATTATATTGAAAATTTAACAAATAATAAATATACCAATTTTTCCTTATAGAAGGCAACGATAGACACCGGTAGAAGCACAAAGTGCTTTAAGGAAAGCTGACTATATCTGGGCCCGCAGTTCAGAAGATAAAGCCAATTTATTTGCATGCTTTTTAAGCTCAATCCTTCAACCGAATAATTTTATATTGGGAGAGACACCTGACACTACATAAAATTAAGATATAATTGTTGTTAGTCCAGAAGACATTAATACAGTTATCAAAGAAATTATAAATTATAGAAAATTACCTAAATATGGTTCAATAGAACCATCCATGGTTAAAAACATACCAAATGTGGCAATAATCAATATAATCTTAAAACTAGTTTTTTCAAAAATATGGAAACTTCTCAGGTTAAAATGATAACAAAGCCAGGAAAGAATTCTACTATACCATCTTCTTGTAGACCTATTAGCCTACCTTCTCGTTTGTCGAAGCTGTTAGAGAAAGAATTTTGAAAGAAAATAATACCATTCTTGAACGAAAGAAAGATCGTACCCAGTTCACCAGTTTGGTTTTCGTGAAAAACATGGAACCGTAGAACAAGTGAATCGTCTAACTAGAGAAATAAGGAAATGTTTTGAATTAAAGACGTATTGTTCAGCTATTTTTTTTTTTTTTAGATATCATGCAAGCTTTCGATAAAGTAGGGCACAAAGGTTTAATATATACAATTAAATGTTTACTACCACCATGTACCCACAAATTGCTGGAGTTCTATTTACCTGACCGTTTATTTAGAGTAAAGTATAACGAATTTGTCACAGAAGAATTCGAAGTAAAAGCAGGTGTTCCATAGGGAAGTGTACCTAATTTACACTTCTGACTTATAAGTATGCGATGAACTGACTGTTTCTAAGTTTGCTGATATACGACAATACACATTTCTCACAAAAACCCGTACATAGCATCTAGCCAACTTGATATTTACCACCGACGTGTGGAGACATGTTTGAAAAACTGGCGTATATGAGTAAATGAATTGAAAAGTAACCATGTTACATTCACCCTCAGAAGAGGAAAGTATACCCTAGTCAGATTATGTTACATACCTTGGTATTCATTTAGACTAATTTGGCGTCGTCATATAGAAACCAAGATACTTTATATGAAATTAAAAGCTTCCAGCAGTCACTGGTTAATAAACAGCTAACCAAAACTAAGCCTTGATAATAAAATTATCCTATATAAAACAGTTTTAAAACCAATTTGGACATATGGAGAACAGCCAGTAATACGAGTATCGATATTATACAGCAGGCCCAATCAAAAATCATGACGGGTGCATCATGGTATATAAGAAATGAGAATATCCATAGAGACTTAGAGGTTCTATTGGTAAAAGACGAACCAGTGAAAAGTACATTATAAAACTGCAGATTCACCGTAACCCTCCTTCAAAACTTTTTACTGAAATTCAATTAAATTCAAGGATTCATAGAGCCGATTTTCACATAGCTATGCTCCTGTTAGAGATCAATTGGTCTTTAGTGTTTAGTTTTAGTATTTAAATACATATTGTTAGACCTTAAAAAAGCATATTCATTATATAAATAAAACTTTAAAAAATGTCAATGAAGATAATGGCCAAAAGAACAAACTACATAAGTTAAGTTATGTTGTTTTCCATTTTCTTAATTTTTAGAATAGTTGTATATTATTACATATGGTGTAATTTTTTTACAAAACTCTGTCCATTACTTTAGGATTAATGGTCTACATAACAACATAATTCGTTTGATTTTACTTTTTTTAATGTAAAATTTGTATAAATTAACATATATATGTCTTTTCCATATTTTCTATATTAAAATTCTTGATTGAATTTAATATATTTACACAGAGAAAAAAATTTGAAATTTTTTATAAATATTATGAATTGAACATGACTTTTTCCCAAACTTTTTTCATAAAAAATAAAATTTTGTTCATAGATATTATTAAACTGTTCATAATTAAAAATTTTAAGAATTTTGCAAAAATTTTGTTAAAATCTTTGATTTAGTTTTATTACTTTTGATGATAAATGAAAATAGTTATATATGAAAATATTTACAACAAATGCCTTAAAATGGCAAAATTCCAAGGAAAATCTATTAAAAGAATGTTTAGAAATTTGCAAAATTTTGTTCGCATTCTGCAGCACATCATTTTGATAAAAAGCGCTTCTGTTCTGTTCAGAAAATGTGGCTCAAAATTATTAAAGCTTAAAATTTTCCGAAAAAATTTTCAAACATTTTTTACAAATTGAAAATATAAAATAAACAAAATTTCAAAATTTGTTTTTGTTTTAAATGTAAGTTAGACGAGTCGTTTTTGCGCTCGTGTTATAAAAACGAGCAGTTAAAATGTATAACTTGAGATGTTATTTAAACAAAATAATAATTCTGTAAAGGGAAAAACAACACCATTTCTTTTTTGTTATATTTTTCGATTGCCAACCCACATATCGGTTTGGAAAATGTACCAAATGTTTTTCGCACGAATATATATTAACACGGTAAACAATTCAAAACTGTATACCAACAACCTTTAATTTCAATTTAAAATGAATTATGTAGTTTTCCTTTTTGCTACACATGTTAAATGACATGTTTCGTTCTTTTTTTTTTTTTTTTTTTTTTTTTTTGAAAGAGTGAAGATTTACAAAATCAGCTTTCAATATATACCCCAAATATTTTTATTACTTTTAAATCGCTGTCGGGCACTTATTTAATTAAGAAACTTTTTAAAAATAAATCACAAAATATTTTCAGTATTCACTCCCCAGACCCCAAATCAGTTTCAACCATGGAAAACAACTAGAAGTCCAACTTGCTCTCAAAAAACTTAACTCAGCTATCAAAAAAATCGAACTCTTTGTATGTGTTAGTAGAATTTTCTTCAAAACTAATTTATACGTGTGAAGGTAGTATTTTTTTTTTTTTTTTTTTTTTTTGCTAAGTGAACTAAACGAGTTGGACTTCTAGTTGTTTTCTATGGTTTGAACTGACTCTCACATAAACTTCTGATCATAGATTAATAAGTAGATATTTATATGAAAAAAAAACCTTATTTCAATTGTCAAAAACATAATTCATGCAACAACAATATACATGCAGTCACATATTACCTTTATATACAGCTCTAATTTGCAAATAAAAGATTATAATTTTTTTTATTTTAACTTACTAACTCAAGAAAACAATTCCTGATTAACGAAACTATTTACAAATAAGGTCTAAAATGTGGGCATTTTTTTTCAAAATGTGATAAATATTGAAAAATTTCTAGAAAAAAGAAAAATTAAAAAAGAAAATTATTTATGAAAAAAAAAATAGTTTTTTTTATTTGCAATACACTGTGAGTTCAGTATTTACAAATAACTGCATTTGTAAATAAGAAGTGTGTATAAACCATAGAAAACAACTAGAAATCTAACTTGCTCTAAAAAAAATGTAACTGGCGTTAGTAGAATTTTGTTCAGAACTAATTTATTCGTGTAAAGAGTATATTTTTTTTTTTTTTGCAGAATGAATTAAAAGAGTTGGACTTCTAGTTGTTTTCTATGGTATAAAAATATACTTTGTTTTTGCGTGTTGAACAAAATGAGTAATTTTTTTGAAAATTTAGTTCAAAGTGCCTCTCACATAAACTTCTAGTTGTATTCTATGGAGAAATCATTAAAAATTTCTGAGAAATATTTTATATGTAAAGAGAATAATTTTCTCTAGAAAATTTCTCTCAGTGTCTACGATTTTTTTCTATAGAAAATAATATTTAGAAAAAATTTTCTTAATTCTCTAAGTATTTTCTAATTAAAAAAATAAACCATATTTTCACCTACCTCTGTTCCTCCCCAGTATCTTATGGCAGCCATTATTTGATTGTCTAACGGTACTTGATTTTTTCTTTCCTTCCGCTCACCATTCGCTTGCTCAATTTCCAAATCATCTTTTAACATTTCCACCAAACGTTTCATATTGTCTTTGTTTAATCTATAGCTGCGACGAAATTGTGATTCTGTCAAATCCATCAGCGGATTAAAACGTCTTCCTTTTATTTTCTTGGATACACACAAACTGTTATATTGTTTGCTTGTCTCAATGCGTTTAATTATGCTTTCCATGTTGAGAAATTCTTGAAATGTGTTCAGTTCATTAAGATCTTGTTGAAAATTTTCATATAATTCCAATTCCATTTTGTTTTTTTTTTTTTTCTTTTTTTTTATTAAAAACTTATTAAAATTTTAATAACTAATGGTTTATTTCACTTTTAATAAAGTTTTTCTAACATCAAGTGCTTTTTGTACAAAATTTTACATGTTTGTGTAGATTTGTTGTATTGTTGTGTTTACAAGTAATCATTCACAATAATAAACCGGAAAAAGAAGAATTGGAGTAATTTACAAAACATGAAGGGTTGTTGAAGAAGGTAGTAACAAAAATATTTTGTTAAAATTTGAACTCAAATCAAACGGAAAAGAATGGATATTTTCGACTGAAATTTCGTTATAATTAAAAATACCATTTTTAATTATTAAAATAACCAAAACCTCAATACGGATAAACTATTATACTATGTTTCAAATGTTGACATTATTTACCGCATAAGAAGCCTTTCCTTCTTCCTCCTTCCTAGCCTTCTTTCAACGGACACAAAGACAGACGGACATAGCTAGATCGTCTTAGATTTTCACGAGGATTATCTCTAAGACAAATATTTCGATGTGTTACGGAATGACATCCATCTTCCATCCTGATCGGCTAGATACAACTTGAAAATAAATTTGAAAACAGCTTAATTCTAGCCATATGATATTTTATTCGTATGTTAAATTATTAAAAACAATCGTCATCTTTTTCGCAACGAATACATTTCAAACGTTCTGTCGTTTTTTAAATCTATCAAGATCTGGAGTTCAGCCATTCCATATAAATCTGTATAAACAAATTATATCTTTGCAATATATAATTTGTTTATACAAATAAGGTTTTGTATTTGTTTAACTCCAGATCTACAAATGAGATTAACGCTGATATATATATATATATATATATATATATATATATATATATATATATATATATACGGAGGTTTATTTCCTTTAAATAAACCTGTATTTTGATTGCAAATAACAGCAGTTTAGTAGTATAAAAGTTGTAACGACTTTTTATTTTATTTAAAAATGTACGACTATAACAGTTTAAAAGTTACTTTGTTGCGGGGGCCTTAATTAATTTTTTTGTTGTTTCTTAGTTTTTTTTTCTTTTTTTTTTTTTTTTTTTTTGTTGGCCCAATATGGATAGCGTGGTCCACCATAAGATCATGTGAGTGGTCAACTCACAGTAGATCCACTGACCAGGGAAAGGCCTAAAGGTCATGTGGTTGAATCGAGCCACAACCATTTCCCAGACTCTTGTATCTAAAAAAAAGAAGGAAATATATGAGTAGGAGAAAAAATTCAAACTGGAACGATACATACACTTACCTGAATACCTGAAATGAAAGGAAATATTAATATTCTTGTTTAAATATTGTGTTTTTAAATAAAACAATATTTACTTATTTAGTTTTGTCCACGGTCTCCTGAAATTTAACTAAACTAATGTGGCAAATTCGCCGTGATAATAAATTAAGGCTGTCAGATGTGGTGGGTATGAGTAGTAGCACACAGAGAAGGAGAAATTGATAGTAAATGAAATTATGAATGAAATTTACAAAGTTTACGTTAATTTCGAATTAAGTTGCAAGTGTTTAGAAACATGTTTAGGAAATTATGAAAGAACAGGGATAGTTAGATAGATTTTTATTAGAATAGGTTAGTTATGTAGATTTAGAACAAAATGGGATAGTTATAGAAAGTAGAAGAATATAAGCATAAAATACTTTATGGAATATGTTTCATTGGAATACTCGAGGTATATATAGGGTGTTTAGTTCGCCCATTTTAGATTAAACAACCGGCTTCTGAAGTGAGAATTAATAAAAAAAATAAGAAAAAGAAATAAGTTTGTTTTTAAGTGAAAGATCCCCGATCAAATATTGAAAAGAAAAAGAAAACAATTAAGTTAAAAAAAGGAAGAAAAATATTAATCAGCAATTAATTATTTGTCATCAAGTGGAGATCCATCTACAATTAAGGTCTTTATATATGAAAAGGAAATCTGATTATAATTTTTATGCCCAAAATAACCTGTGTTGTACAATTAATAAATATACTGGTCCCCTCCAAAAAAGGCTATCAGAGGAGATTGAGGGGATCACAAGCATTTTTCCCAGTACTTTAGAACAAAAGCGCCAGAAAATCTATAGTTGTATATCTCTTGGTAAAAAAAAAAAGATATATTGAGTGACAATTGCCAGGTAACCAATAACTTAAAAATAGTCAACCGATTTGTTTATAAAAAAAATAAACAGCCGGAATCTTACTGTTCTAAAAGAAAAATAAGCAAAAAAAGGTATATAATTCCATACAATAAATAAAATAGATAGTCCCTCGAAATAATGTTAGTAATAGTTCACCAATAAGTTTAAGATTAGTTTAAATATATGTTATTTAGGTTAGCTTTACTTTATGTTGTATGGTAATTGTTAGGCGGCATCTATAAATACCCAATGAAAGTAATAGGATTCAAAGATTAACGTATTATATATATTATTTGGCAATCATTATAGCCATTGAATATTCGTTTAAAAGAGATCTTTTAGGCTGAAAAATAATTAGGTGAATCGTTAAATTAGAGTGGTTTTCAGATATTGATGAATAAATGTATATATAGGAAGTGGAGTTAACCATTGTGAATTTCCGTTTCTTTTATCTTAGTGTTTGGTATTTGTTGAATTATAAGTTTTTTATTTACTGTTTTGATACCTTTTAATAGTCTGAATTTTATTATTTTAAGATTTTACATAGTATGAGTTTTTTTTTTTTTTTTTTTTTTTTTTTTGTTAATAAAAATGTTGTGAAATAGTATAAGATTTAAAAACGCAGGAATAATTTATTTGTATTGAGTGGGGAATAAGGGGTAAGTAGTGGTAATGCGTGCGTTTTAAGGGATCTCTTTGTGATATTTTAGGATATTAGAGATTAAAGTAGGGAATGGGCGACTGGAGCAAACATCTGGCTCCCACTTCAATGGTGTTCTGGTGGATTAGATTATAACATATTGATAGATGTTCTTCTTTTATTATTGGTACGGTCCTTGGGTCATCTCGAAGGGAGGTTCTCACACCGTGAGTAAGAGTCCTTTAATGAGCAAGCTGCAATAACTCGTCATGATGCCCTTTTGGTCCCGTAACAACTTGTGTTCTAATATACATACACACTTAAATTACACACTTTATACAGCACACTTTAATAGTGTACAAGATTAATTTGTCTTTACTTAACGACGCTTCCAATTAGACTGACTCTATGGTGTTCTCACGGCCAATTTATATACACTGTATTACCTACTAGATGCTTCTTGAAAGCTCTATTTCTTTCTACAATGTTCTTAACGGACAAACTAGAGCTTTTAATGTTAATGTTCGCAGTTTCAACATTTAGTGTTGCCATACTTACAAACAATGGTGAAAGCTTTTTATTCAATGTTGTATGTTTACAACTATGTTAATAATTTCTACAGATATGTTAACTGCTGTTAACATAAGTAGAAATGTCTAGAAATATTTAACTTTAAACCAGCCGTTAAAACCGTTATATTTGGATTCAAGTACATTTTCGTAACCTTGAATTTATATATATATATATATATATATATATATATATTATAATAAATCTTTAATAAGGGGTATTCTAATAAATCTTATAACATTGTTTATTTTTCTGGCAGTTCATCTTATAAGATAGTTGCGTAGAAAAATCTCATCACAACAGCCTCATAATACTTCTTATTATACTAATGCTATGTTCACATATAGATGTTTTTTGAAAAATATCTATGTGTTTTCTCAAAAAACACAATCAAATTGACTTGTTTTTTCATATATTTCAAAGCCAAAAAAAATCTCGATTAACACACAAAAAACATACTAAATTTCTGTGCATGGAAAAAATGTTTAGTATTTTAAGCCCATAGAAATTTGTTGGAAAAAGAATTTGTAAAAATTGTCAAACAATTGAAAAACAAGAAGTTATGAATGAAATTTATATTTCTTCACAAATTTTATATATTTAAAAATTTTATTTATTGAATCAAAAAGATTGTGTAAAATTTTTATTTAAATCAAAAATTTGTAAAAATATTTTGGCAAACGAAAAACAGGCAAAAAGGAAAAACACAATAAAATGATATGTGAACAGTTATGTTGAAACTCATTGTGTTTTTCAAGAAAGAAGTCAAAAACTAATGTGTGTGAATATAATATAATATAATATAATATAATATAATATAATATAATATAATATAATATAATATAATATAATATAATATAATATAATATAATATAATATAATATAATATAATATAATATAATATAATATGATAAATAATATTTGAATCTATGCGTGAAGTAATTGATAGAAAAAATCATACATATTATGTTACGTCTGATGGGCTGCTACGTACACGAGAAATTTTTCTATCATAACAAGTAAGAAACGTCGGCAGAGCTACTACAATTTTTTATTTATATCAGCATATATGGGAAGACGTAGATAACATTTTATTATAACAAATCACTTTTTTTCGTTTTTCGTCGAAGTATGTTGTCAAAATTTAATAGTACAATTTTCTTTTTAATTTCGTTGAATTTTGTGTTATTTTTACTCCAAATAATTACTCCAGGTCTACAACTGAGATTAACGCTGATATAATATGTGAGATAACGCCGGCAGAGGAAAGAATCATTTTGTTTGTATTATGTTAAATCTTAAATAAGGAGTACACGTATTCTAATAAATCCTATAAAATATCATTATTTTCAATCAGTCACAGAGTAAACATTTCCTTTTTATTTAAGAAATTCGCACTTTTTTAGAACAATTTTTATAAAAATGCCTTTTAAAATGGAAAACAATCATTAAAATGAAACAATTTTACAAAAAAAAACGTTGCTTTTTTATCAATTTTCAAAATACGCATGCACAAGTAAAACAAACTTTCGTATATGTGTATTTTTGACAATTGTATACAGAAATCTCATCACAACAGACTCATAATAATTCTTATAATACTGATATTTGAATCTACATGTAAATAATTCTCTCATAGAGCGAATTTGACACTCTCTGATAGAAAAATCTTACATATTATGTTACGTCTGATGGGCTGTTACAGCCCGTCTAGATGTATTATGAGACTGTTGTGATGAGATTTCTCCACACAACAATCTTATAAGATGAACTGTCAAAAAAATACACATACACGAAAGTTTGCTTGTGTGTGTGCATGTGTATTTTGGAAATTATTGAAAAACAATGTTATTTTGTAAAATTGTTTCCTTTTAGTGTTTGTTTTAAATGTTAAAAATCATTTTTATAAAAATTGTGTTAAAAAAGTGCGAATTGCTTAAATAAAAAGGACATGTTTACTCTGTAACTGATTGAAAATAATGATATCTTATAGGATTTATTAGAATACGTGTACCCCTTATTTAAGATTTAACATAATATAAACAAAATGTTTACTCTCCTCTGCCGGCGTTATCTCTCATATTATATCAGCGTTAATCTCAGTTGTAGACCTGAGGTTACGTATTGTCTACGCGAGAGATTTTTCTATCATAACAAGTAACAAAACGTCGTCTCAGACAGAAAACTCTTACATATTCTGTTACATGTAGATGAGCTGTTAATTAATTGAGATTGCCATGAAAATTGCGCTTCTTCTTAAAAAAATAAAAGTTAAAGAAACAATTACAAAATGACGTTTGATAGCAAAATAAATTTATCTTCGCTTGAGCTTTCACAATTATATCATAACGCTGCAATAATATAAATAAATTTGGTTTACACGTGATACATTCTTATTATGATAAAAATTTGCAGTTAGTCGTGATATAAAAATCTCTCGTTGGTCCCTATGTTACATTTTCACCATGAAAACACCCATATAAGCAGTGTTGCAAAAATATTTTTCTTACCAAAATTTTGGAAAAAATAACCAAATTTTAAAAATTCCAGGTTATTATATAAAAATTAATATAATTTTAATATAAATAATCTTAATTTAAATAATTTGCATACTAATCATAAACTTTAGTTAGTCTTCAGGAGAAAAAGTATTTAAAATTTAACTGTTTAAAACAATTTTTATCAAAATGTGTTCCCTGATAAATTTTTGTAGGGGGTCGGGATATAAAGTTTAATAACGAGAATTTATTTATTCTTACGTCCTTATGATATGACGTCGAAAGCAAACAGATTGCAATAAATTTGGCATTGCAAAACAGCTGAGTCGAGCAGTAATAGAAAATAAGGTTGACGTCGGTATTGAAAAAAACACTTTTATTGCAATTATTTGTAAATAATGTGGTGCCCTTTTCAAATTTTTTTTTATTTAATTATATTGCTTTGTACAGTTTTAATAACTAAATAAGATTAATTTTTTTCGCTACAGCACGATATTGGGGAGTCCCCTTAAATATACGAATCGACTCAAAATCTCCTTATCTGATCGAAATTGGTTCATTACTTCACTTAGTCCCCAAATAAATGCTCGCTTTTGAAGTTCAAATTTCTGCAAAATAAAACAAATAAAATATGACATTTAGTTTCAAAAGGATCGCTTTAAAATTAATTGAAGCTCTCTCTCAAGTATATATTACTTTAAGTCACATATACAATTGTGTAGGATATCATATAGCGGTCTTCACCGAATATACATTTCTTTTTTAATAGTAATTTATTTTGTAATTACAAGTATTTAGATTGTTTGTTACATCGTTAGAACTTTCCCACAAAAATTTCCCAATTCGTTTCACTTTTTGGTTAAATATTAAAATATCTATATCATCTATTAATTTAAATTGTTTTCTTCATTTAAAATTCAGTTAAAATTGGAATGAGAAGTTTAAGGAACCTTTAGTTTTTAAATTGTTTGTAAGTTTAACAATAAAAATAAACAAAATGGAAAAAAAGTCATCATCTCCACATTGGAAAATAAAATAACAAATTTTGGTTAAAAATAACCAAAACTGCAACACTGAATATAACCTCAATTACTACTACTTTTTACATATTACGGTTACTTTTTATTTGCAGCAGGGATGGAAAAGTTGATACTAATGTACTTTTTTATACTATTTGTATTCAATAGTACCCAAGTACACCCTCGAATCCATTTGATACTGCTAAACGATTAGCCTGATATTCCACAATTCCAAAATTTTTATATTAATATATATTTTGTAATAATTTTTGAATAGAAATCTATGTTTTATTTTTTTCTTCGTAAATTACTAATTTTAATTAATTTAACTTGAATAAAATCATTTAATGAATTGGTATTATATTTAATTCCTTCTTTTAGATATACAAATTACATTCTTTGTGTTTTGAACTAATTAAAAATAACTGTCAATATTTTGAATTTTATTACTCTGAAAGTCAAAAAAGTACTATTTGAAGTTTATTTAGTTGCTGCAAAATATTATCATTTCCCATTCCTGATTTGTAAACAAACAATTACTCTTAAAAATACAACACTGGCATTTTGCATTCTTGACGTCTTTTCTTATTTTATTTCGCAAAAGAAATAATGTTAAATTGAATTGAAATTTTCTGGTAAAGTGATTGAAAGTTAAAAAATATAATAAAAATTACAAAATTTAATAAAAAACGAGAATTTAATTAAAAATACTAAAGGTATGTTATAGAACATAAGAAAATAATAGTAAATGGCTTTATAGAGTGTGTATTTTTGTGTGTATCTACACCACTTGTTTTGTGGTTAACAAATATTTTGATAAACTTTTTGTGTTGGATGTTGTTTTTTTTTTTAAATATGTACTATTTCATTTTAGATTCAAACCTATCGCTGGTAAAAATTATCTCAAAGAAAATTTAAACTATAGTTCATTTTTTTAAACAGCCATGTCTGACGATCAAAACCGTGGACGTCGTCGTCCGTCTAGAGAATATCATTCTAATGAACCAGGCAGTTCATCATCGCGACGTCCTCGTGAACCGTCATATACAGAGGAGCCGGTAAGTTGATCTTAAAACTTTATTAATAAAAAATGGAGCTTAGATCAGGGATGGCAAAGTTAGTACAATTGTACATTAATGATCAATTTGGTACAATTAAAATTGGAAATAAATTTTAACTTTTATTATGTTAAGAATAAACGTGAGAATCGATGTCAGCTTTGTATTTCATAACACCATAATATACTTTTATATGCAAAATATAAACGATTCGTGCCACTAGGCTACACTATATAAATTTTTATCAACACAGACGTAAAATTTTTGCCTTAGTTGCAGATAATTTTTTATCTATCAATTATAGGGAGAACATATGTCATAATAAACCATCTAAAAAGCGTCAACAAAAATTAAAATAGTGGCTTTGCTCAAGCGACGTCAAGGCAAAGTTGAGATCGAACGCTGACAATGTTGTTGTAAAGCTGCAAAATTGTGACAAATTCAGTCTACATTAGTCAAATTTTTATCGTGATAAAAATTAGGTTCTAATTGATAAGATTAAAAGTAGAAATAAGTAGCTTTATTTGAAGGAATTACAATAATCAATATTTATAGATTTACCATTAAGTTATAATTTTATAACCCATGTAAAGTAAGGCTAAAGTAAAAAAAAAAATCTATTTTCATTACGTCGCTGAAACTCCTTTTTTTTTCTTTTTTATACAATTAGCACCAAAAGAGTAAAATTCTAAGTGCTGTTATAAAAATTTAATTTGACATCCCTGGCTGTGATAAATTGTAACACAATGTGCCGTTATTTATAAAGGGACAAGGTTTTCAATTACATTATTTTTAGAGTAAACAAGCGTTGAAATTATTCATTTACCCATCAAATATTTCAAATTTGGGGAAAAAAATCCCCTTTTTGTTGAGAATGTTTTTATTCTCAAAACAATATCAAATCATTTTCAAACGTTAACATTTCCGAAAAAAAAAAAAATAATTTCAAATCATTCACAAATTTTAAACCAAACCTTTGGTTTGCTGGGTTCTTTACTATTCATATTAATGTCCTTTTATTTTATAAATTTTTTAATATTCTTGAAAATTATTTCTTGAAACATAATGGAAAATACATTTTTACACATTTGAATTTGTTAAAATAAAACGTGTTGATTTTATATAGAGAAATTTACACATTTGCCATTTTAATTAAATAAATATACATACAGTGTCTTACTAATAAAGTATTTGATTTTTTTTTTTTTTTAATTTTATAAAAACGGTTTTTTAATGATTTAAAAGAATAATTCATAGCTTTATTAATTAAATTTTGTTTGTATATACTACTACGTTTATACACATCTCTTACTCGCTATTAAAAATATTTCGAAATGAAAATTTTGTCGTATAAACAGAGTTCATATTTTATTTGCAAGTTAATAGTGAAAATAATTGCAAATAAAGCTTACGGCGTTGCCACTTCCTTTTACATTCATAGACTTTTCGATAATAATACTTGTAATTTTCACTTTCGGCAAGACAAATAAGGAAATATATTTCTTTATGCAGTTTGTGTATAAACAGTGAGTTATTTATTTGAAAGTTATTTTCATTAATCGTACATATAATCGTAATATATTAGCTTCATAATGTAAAAAACTGCAATCAAAAATAATGCATTGTTTCCAAGAAATTCCAGAAATAGTACGAAAAGTCATCGAATTTACCCCACAAAAGTATTGAAATATGTAAATAATATGTCATGTGTTACTGTTTAGTTCACGTCATTATAGTAAAAAATAATAAGTACTTAGTTACTTACTATTGTAGAATAACGGAAGGTAGAATCATTAGATATACCATTTTCGCTTTTAATTCTTATTATGTGATATAAAAGAAAAAAAAATGTTTGTTTTCATTTGAATTACGTTTTTTTTTTTTTTTTTTTTATTTTTATTGAAACATACATTTTTGAGCAATTTATAAGCGAAAAAAGTAATTGCGTAGACTCTGAGTGCATATAAAAAAACATTGCCAACTTCTGTATCTTCCCATGGAGTTTTCGCAAAAAAAGTTTACTGGAACTGCAAATAAATGTACCAGCTAGTCCAGTTACTAATGACAAGGATGTTGTTGGTAGTGAACGTAGAATCGACCCATGAAGCTAATTGATTCATTGAAAAAATTCTTTCACGAAAAAATTATTTTTGTTTTATTTATTTTTTTAATTTCTTTTCTTTGGTTTTCATTTTTTTTTTTTTTTTTCATTTTTATTTTATAAATTGAGTTCATACTTTCTAATGATTATACCTTCTGTTATTTTATTACGGTTTCTTACAAGATTTTTTATTAAAATGTCATATGTGAAGCGTCCTAGTCGTTTATTATGAGACATTGCTCCATTAATAATAAAATGTCTTAAATATGAAGCCAATTAAAGTACCGCTGTTATCAAAACTTTATTTAAAAATAATGAGAAATATCTTCTCGATACAAAGTCATTGATAAATTTTGGGACTGTAACACCTGACTTGACGATACAGCTGCAAAATGTACCACGACATACATAATTGTGATACATTTTTTTTTTTTTTTTTTTTTATCAACACAAGTAATATTAACATGAAAATTAACTTTTTCGGATATTTTTACCTTTTTATAGTGCCCTGATAGCTTTAAAGACTAACTCAAAAAATACCTCATGTCAGCTGATACCGCGATAAACACAATCGAAAAGTTTTGATAAAATAAGGGGACCAATACTTGAGTAAAATGAGTTTAATGTTAACGATTTTTAATTTTTAACAAAATGATGAACATTTATATACCACTTTTGGTGTCAAAGTTAAGAACTTTTACAGAAAAAAATAATTTGTTCGAAGATATGACAAAGTCAATTTATAGTATTATAATATAATAATTTGTGAGCTACTTATAATGACTACACATTATTTTTCTCAATTTTTCGGAAATGATTCAAAATTTGGTTGAAGTTGAAGACATGTCAGGCAGAAAGATCTCATTAATAAATAATTAATTGCTTTTTATCTACTTAATGTTATAACTTAATATTGTTAATTTTTTTATTTAAAAATAAAAATTCACTAATTTATGTGAAATACTGTACATATTATTAAAATATTTTTCCAATAAAATCCCTCAGCTATTTAACTCTTTAAAAAACGCATATTAATAAAAATCGCCCATATTGTATTTATCCAATTATTATCAACATTTATTTATTATTTGTTACAGGGATGTCAATTGAAATTTTTAAATTTTACTAAACAGCTTTAAAATTGTAATTTTTTTTTTTTTTTTTTTTTTTTTGTCACAATTGTACCAAAACAGAAAATTGTTATAAAAATTATCACTTGAAGTTAGGAAATATCGTAGAACTTGTTTGTTAATTTTTAAACGTGTAAATTTAGTGGTGCAATTTACAAATAAATGCTTTTTTTGCTAACAATCAACGTTAACACTCAACGGGAGCAACAAAACACATATGTATAGTATTATTTAACCTTTTGATGAATTATAATGGTATTTATATAAATTTTGATAACAATTTAGAATTCCTGCCAATGAATTCTTTTTATTTCTTATTTAATTCTATTACAAATATCCTTCTTAATCTCTTCATAGTTTTTATTAAACAATTAATATTAATAATACAAATTATTGATGACAATATGTCTCCGAATCTTAAAGAGTCTATGAGACCCTGATACGAGAATTTTATTTTAAAATAAAAAGCTGAGAGTGGGTATCAAGAATAATTGTAGTGCTTTGTCTTAACTAATTTGAGACTTTAAAAGCATTTTTGCAATTAAAGTTGAAATTTGGTTTCTAAATAAGATGATTTTGTACAGCAACTTTATAAAAAATTGAGATTAGAAACAAATTTAAGTTGTACCAAATTGGTCATTGGAGTACCATTGTATTTTTCAGTTTCGAATTGTACCAAAAAAAAGTACAATTGTACTAATTTTGACATCCCTGATTTGTTATTGTTGTAATTCTCTTTTTCTCTTCATATTCAAAAGCAATCATATTTCAAAATATGCTGAATCAACGCTTTATAGCGACAAAAAACCACAATAACAAACTGTACTTAGGAAACAATATTTTAGGTTATGTATTACTGTAATAGATTTTTTTGTTACTAAAATAAATTATTAAAAATCAAGGTATATTAATCAGGTAAAGACATTTAAAGAGCTGAAATTTTTTCTTTTTAGCAGCAATATGGGGGCTTGTCTTCTAAAATCTAGAGCGTCAAAGAAGGAAACTGTTAGAATTTGACAATAGCTACATATCGCGACCAAATGTGTTTTGAAATGGTTATATTTTCGGACGAATCTAAATTTCAAATTTCTGGATCAGAAGGGCAATTCTTAGTGTAAAGAAAAGAGGTTGAAGACTTGAATCCCAAGCATACTCGTAAAACTGTTATGTGCATGGTTGTATAGTATAGTGGGGGTCTGTATGTCAACATGTGGTGTTGGGAATTTAGTATTGATAAAATAATCGAAAAATCTGTATATATTTTTTGAATATTTTCAATAAAAATTTTAATAAAATGCGGAAAAATTAAAAATTCGTTAGTACCGCTGATGTGAACACGTGAAATGCATATAAAACGCCTCATATACTACGAATATTCACATGATGTTCATTAGCTTTTGCAGAATTATTTAGAAAAACAATTATAAAATCAGCTAAGAAATTACTTTTCGGAGAATAGAAAAGAAATAATACAACTCGAGTGATTTCTTACGAAATCAAAAATATTTAAAATAACAGCTAAATAATTTTTTTAAATTCTTATATAGATAGTATTCTAACTTTTAAAGAGATACCAAGACTTTTGTTATGCAAAATTATTTTATTTTCATAAATATTGAGGTGTTTTTTTTTTATTCTGTAGAAGAATTGAATAAATTTTTGAGTTTTTTTTGTAGTAAATAAACACACAAGATATTATTAAATAAACTTTTTTGTTATCAAAATATTTTTTTAATAAATTTATAAAATGTTTTATATTCATGGGACACCAAGACTTATTTATCCTGGTCACTGTGAAAAAATGATGGTCAATCCAAAGTAAAAAGAAGCTCTGGGTTGGGGAACAGCTGTCGCGTCACCGTAATTATTTCTTAAGTACAGTCAGGCGGGTTTTTGTTGTTTGGTGTTCGAGAATTTTGCGTCTCACCCTCGCATTGACTAAGTGTTTGACGTCGCATAAATGTATCGTATTACGGTTCTTCGAAGCTTACATTTGTCACATGTAATCGAATTTGTTAACTTAACTTTTATAAGATTAGATTTGTTGCAGTACCACATAAAACTGAGATTGATATTAAACATTGGGAACTGAATTCGGGAACTCTAGCTTTCTAGGTGTAGATCGAGTGAAAGTTTTGCGAATGACGCTTCTTTGGAATTGATACCCTGGAATTTTGTTAGCAGAGTAGCTACTCCATTTAAACTTTAGAGTTAAAAAAAATTCAAAGTTTAAAGAAAACCAATCTGAAAACATTTTACCTATGGTTAAACATGGTGGAGGGTATATTATATTATCGAAAAAATATAGTGCAGTGTATGACTTCCAAACCACATCAGCATTCCTCGCTGAAGCCTACACAAAGACAAAGTATATCGTCACCTAAAACGCAAAAGGCCGTAACCGCCGAATATTCAACTTTTGTTCTTTTTTTATTGTATTATAATGTACTAACCAAAACTATATCAACGCAAGAAATTTCATATTTATATCTTTAAAAAATACATCATATTAACAGAAGTCAAAAAGTCTACTTCATAAAGGAAACAGTGTTAAATTTATTCCATTTAAGAAAACTTTGGTTTGAAGAATATTTTATGCTTCATCTATTTTTGGTTTAAGTGAACGATTAAAAAATTACTTAATTTGCTTAATTTTAAAGCAAAAAATTAAAAATTGTGCTTACGGCTTTATACATTTTCATAATGTTTTTTGCTTCTGCTGCAAAAAATTAAAAAGTGTGGTGACGGCCTTTTGCATTTTAGGTTATATGTTCCACTATCTCTAGCTTTCTGTCTTTAAAGACGATAGTCAAAATCCTTGGGCTTCGAATGAGTCACCTTACCCGCATTGGGTATGAAAATTACCCTAACCTTTCTCCACCTCCTGGGAATATACCTCATTCTAAGACATTCACTAAATATCTCCACGAGTAGTAAGATGACCCTTTCATTGACGTTCTGTAGCATGGCCGCAAAGATGCCATCCGGGCCTGGTGAATTATATGGTCCAAATGAGTTTACCTTGTTTCTAGTGATCATATATTACATCAGTGTCTTCCTCGATGATTCTGGTCGTAGGTTATCACTGACACTACTTCTGCCCGGTGAGTTTCAGTAAGCTGAGGAACTCCGATCCAGGTTCTGTCAAAGAATTACCCGCACATTGTATGTATCCAGGTGCACAGGGTCTTTGGATAATACCCGCTTAAATCTAGACAACTCATTTACATATTCCACAGACTCACAGAAATTCACCCATGATGTCCGTTTCGCCCGTCTTATGTTCATATGTACCTAGTGAAAGTTCTTTATAGCTGTTCTAATCATCATCTCTCCTCGTTAGCTTGGCCCTATTAAACAACTGGTCCCTGAGTTCCCTGGTTCACGATAAATTACCGGGCAACTGAGCTCGAACCCTCTCCAAATTACATCCGTGAAATTATTCACGACTTTCTCAATACCCTCTGCTGAATTTCTCCATCGCTGGGTATCCCTCATCTCCCTACATACTAACTCACCGAAGGACTTCCAATCCGTCAAGATTGAACTCTCCAGTCTTTAACAAAATCACCCCCTTGTTCTCTAGCGTTATGTCTATAACTGCTTCCCTATCTTTCGTTCTGACTACCCTTATTACAGTTATGAACATTATAACTTGTTATAAAGTCAAATACTAACTCACCTCTTTTGTTGATTTCCCTGCTTCTCCATTGGAAATGGTGAGCGTTCGCATAACATCCTAAGACCATGTATACTTCTTTCTTCCTGGACTCCACTGCTAAAAGAATAAAAAAGATTAATATTCAGAACATTCCTAGGCAGTATACATGTTCATAATTTCTCCATCGTGGATCCGCACCTTTAAAGGATACCTCGTCCGGCCTCCTCCTCTTACAAGGACAATCTCCTCAATGAGCTTGTGCTTAATCTGCAGCCATTGCTATTAAACGCTGATCCTCACATCTAGATCAGCCTTGTCAATGGCAACAGCTTGAATACAGTTCTGCACCACAGAGGGCTTGTTCGCTTCCTGACCCAGCTCTTTTAATAACCTCCTTATGGATACCCTTAATAGAGGTGGAAGGTGTGTGAACAGTATCCTTGGCTATCGAAGTCTGCAGACCTGGCTTTTTTAAAGACCCTTTATGGGGACCCTTAAGAGAGCTGGATGGGTTTTAACCAACACTCTTTGATGAAGAAGATGTTTTACAAGCCAACGATGCCAGAAGTTTTTACAACCCCACTAGTAGTGTTCTTGCGAGTTCCACCAATTGAGCTGACAGGCTGCCTTCTACTGATGGCTGATCATCTCCAGTCCTAGCGCACCTGACAACCTTTTGTGAGTTGATAGATTTGTTTAATGATTTATGATCAACCCCACCAGTTGTAGTTGTTGGCTTTCCAGATGTTGATTGGTTTTCATCCGTCTCATATATTGAAAAATATAAGAAAATATTAAATGCCGTTATAAATTGTTGACGGGAAATTAGACCTGCGATCACCAAAAACTTTATGATATCCTTACAACCTTTTTTCATGTGTTTAGTTTTTTTTTTTTTTTTTTTTTTTTTTTGTGTTATGGTCTATACACATTTCCTTTTTGTTGTAAATAAACTAACTTTAAACGGCTTAAAACTAATGCCACTTTCTTTAATATTGTCCTATATCATTCATATCGACTGAATTTTCTTTATATTAAAGTTAAATTTGTTAAACAATTCACATAAAATAAAAATAAAGAAAATGAATCCCGTTTTTAAATATTAATTCAAAAAATCCAACAAATATTCCTTTAATTTCAGCGTCCAAAACTGTATAAAAGAGAACGAGATTCTACAGAAGATCGTTCTAGATTGTCTTCCATTAAACGTGAGTATCCCGAAGAACGTTCACGATCATCGTCATCTCAACGACAATATGATGACAGACGAGGAGATCGAGATCGACGTGATGACCGGCCATCTACCTCGCAAGGTATCTCCAGAGAAAGTGTAGCTCCTCCAACTGGTGAAGGTGTAGGTGCTGCTGCTGCTTCTGGTGGTCCCCCAGGCGATAAACGTAGAGAGCGCAACAATCGCTATGAAGTATCATTAGTTCACACCAAACCAGCAGATATTGAAACTAAAATGGGTTCTCAAGGAACAGAAATTATATTACAAACAAATTATTTTCGTTTAAAAACCACACCCACTTGGCGACTATATCAATACCATGTCAGTTTTTCACCCACCATTGAATTGAGACGTTTAAAAAGTGGTATTTTATCAGAGCATCGTTCCAAATTGGGTGGTTATTTATATGATGGTACAAAACTATTCACAACCGTTAAACTGCGTGAAGAACAAACTATTTTACATACGAAATCCCGACAAGGAGAAAATTATGTCATAACAATTAAATATGTAGGCCTCATTTCGATGACCGAATGGCAATCATTGCAAATATTGAATTTAATTCTTAGACGTTCTATGGAGGGTTTAAAATTACAATTAGTAGGACGTAATTTTTATGACCCAATAGCAAAGGTAATTAGTAAAATATTAAAAACTATTTCTGGAATTTATAATAAATTGTTTCTTCATTAACTTCTTAGATTGACATACGCGAACATCATATGCAATTATGGCCTGGTTATCAAACCTCTATACGTCAGCACGAACAAGATATTTTATTATGTGCCGAAATTGCACACAAAGTAATGCGTACAGAAACAGTTTATGATATTTTCAAACGTTGTTTCGATCGTAGTTCGGGTGATTATCGTGAAGATTTTAAACGTCATGTCATTGGTTTAACAGTTTTAACCGATTATAATAACAAAACATATCGTATTAATGATATCGATTTCCAAAAGACCCCCAAAGAAACATTCAATATGAAAGGTGAAAATGTTTCTTTTCTCGATTATTATTACAAAAGATACAATTTACGCATAAAGGATCCTGATCAACCTTTACTGCTGTCAAAGTCAAAAGAACGTTCTGTACGTGGTGGTGAAAAGGAAGTGGTTATTTTGATACCAGAATTATGTCGTGCCACGGGTTTAGATGACAGTATGCGCAATAATTTCCGGTAAAGTTAATAAATATTTACCTTTTTAATTACTCTTTTAAGGTAATTGTTTTGTTATACTTCAGTCTCATGCGTGCCTTAGCCGATCACACACGTATGAATCCAGACCGTCGCATTGATCGTCTTAAGATCTTCAATAGACGTTTGCAACAAACAGAGGATAGTGTTAAAATTTTAAATGAATGGAATATGAAATTGGATGATCGTTTGGTTGAAGTACGGGGACGTATATTAGATCAACAAAAAATCGTTTTTCTTGATCATAGAAAGTAAGTGATGAAGTTTATTTTCTTGATTTGCTTCCAGAGAGGTATACGTAATTGTTTTTTGTGTTTCTTCCAGAGAACCTTCTGGTGAACAAGCTGACTGGACCAGACATTGCAGAATTGGTATGTTTACTAGTCCCTCTAGAGGCTTAGATCGTTGGTGTGTTATTGCGACGTCACGTAATGCTCGTGAATTGCGCAATTTTGTTGAATCTCTAATCAGAGCCGCCAATGGTATGCACATGAGAATGGAGAGACCAAGAGAGTAAGTAGGGATTTTTCTATTAAATGTACTAAAATTGGTGCTTTTATAGGGAATGTTATACCTTTTCAGAAAACTGCAGAATTGGTACTCTTTTGAAAAAGTACTAAAATTTTATATTCAGAAAATGAACTAAAATTTAACTTTTTAACGACGAAGTACTAAAAGACTAAGACTTGTTAGAAAAAGTACTCAAATTTATATTTTTTACAAAAAGTACTAAAATTTTCAGTTTTTCGTAAAAAGTAATAAAATTGGCACTTTTTCACAAAGCGTAATAAAATTGGTACTTTTTCACAATTATAACTTTCACAAAAATTAGTGCACAAAAAGTGCTGAAATTAGTAATTAATACATGTTCACAAAATGTACTAAAACAGTGGTAATTTTTTACAAAAAGTACTAAACTTAGTATTTTTCCAAAAATATTAAAATCGGTGCTTTTCACAAAAGTTCTAAAGTTAGTATCTTTTCAAAAAAGATCTAAAAAAAAACTACAATCGGTATTTGTTTCACAAAATTTACAAAAAGGAAATTGTTTTCAAATTAATACTTTTTCACAAAAAATACTAAAATGAATACTTCCTCACAAAAAGTAATAAAATTAGTACTTTTCCACAAAACGTACTTTTTTACAAAAGTACTAAAATTGGTGTTTTTTCAAAAAGTACTAATTTTATTACGTTTTGAAAAAGTACAAAAATTGGTACTTTTTGAAAAATGTACTGAAATTAGTACTTTTTTACTTAAGAAAAAAATAATGAAGTCGGCAGTTTTTCACAAAAAGTACTAAAATTATGGATTAGTACTTTTCACGAAAAATACTAAAAAAAATTACTAAAATATTGTGATAAAAAATGGTGATTTTCAAAAAATGCAGATTATGTTAATATTTTTCAACGGGTCATTGCGAGATAATTGGCAATGAGGTAGCTGATGAATTAGCTAGGAACGGCTCAGCTTTGGATAGGGTTGAAAGTGATAGTGGTGTGAGACCACCTCTAGGCTTTTATTTCTAGGCTTTTACTTCAGGTTAATTAGAGAGTGGATTCGGGATAGAACCAATCATGCGTGGAATCGTAGAACGGACTGAGAATTATCGAGGGTCCTATGGCCTAAGGAATAGGATTCGTCATGGGAATAGGCTGGGGGTCGCTGGCTTAGAGTGAACGATATAGGGCGGTAGTTTCCAGGTTTTTTTTTATTCTTTTCTGTACTTTTCTTGGTCTTAGCTTTTTCTATTTTTTCCTTTCCTGTTCTTTTTCTATAACTTCTTCTACAAACTCTATATAATCTACGATGGAACTCATAATGGACCTCCAGGTCTCCGAGTGGATTCATATGTACTCTTCTGAGTACTGTGCAACCCTTCTTTAACTACCTTCCTACTATTTTACAAAATATTACTAGAATTGGAACTTTTTCAAAAAAAAATTTTTTTTAAAAATTCACACTTTTTCAGGAAAAGTATAAAAATGTTTACTTTTTTAGAAAAAAAGTATTTAAAAAGGTACCTTTTCCTAAAAAAAAAAACTATCATTTATACTTTTCCTAGAATTAATATTTTTGCAGAATAAGTAAAATTGGTACTATCTCCAAAAAAGGACTAAAACTTGTTCAAGATTTAAAATATTTTTTAATAACATTTACATCTTAATTAACTTTCAGAGTTATCATATATGATGATCGTACCCACAGCTATATACAAGCCATGGAAGATTGCTGCCGTCAAGATCCTCAATTAATTATGTGCCTGGTGCCCAACAATATGGCCGAAAGGTAAAATAAATTTCAATCAAATTTTTATTCAAAAATACTAAAAGTAAACTTTTCCCTGTAGATATGCTTCTATCAAAAAGAAAAGTTGTCTGGAACGTAGTATACCCACACAAGTTATTACCCAAAAATCTGCCAGTAATCCCAAGGGACTTATGAGCATAGCCACCAAAGTTGCCATACAAATTAATTGCAAATTAGGATATACACCATGGATGATCGATATACCTCTCAAGGGTCTAATGACCATTGGCTATGATGTGGCTAAAAGTTCACGGGATCGTTCTAAAGCATTTGGTGCTTTAGTGGCCACAATGGATTTGAAAACGAATGCCACCTTTTATAGTACAGTAGCCGAGTGTAGTTCCCATGATATATTAGCTAATAGCTTATGGCCCATGATGACTAAAGCATTGCGTCAATATAAAAAAGAACATGATGCTTTACCTAATCGCATACTTTTCTATCGTGATGGTGTCAGTGAGGGCTCTCTAAAACAACTTTACGAACATGAAGTCAAAGATATTGTCGAGAAATTGGAGCAGGAATACAAAAGAGCTAATGCTCAGAAACCTCCCATGTTTGCCTATGTTGTTGTAACAAAATCTATTAATACCCGCTTATTTGCACGTGGTCATAATCCACCACCCGGCACCGTAGTAGATGATGTTGTTACCCTACCAGAACGCTATGATTTCTATTTGGTGTCACAATCAGTACGTCAGGGTACTGTTTCCCCCACTAGTTATAATGTGGTTTATAGTACCATACGTTTAACGCCCGATCAAATGCAATTGTTAACATATAAAATGACACATTTGTATTATAATTGGTCGGGTACCACAAGAGTGCCGGCCGTTTGTCAATACGCTAAGAAATTGGCTACTTTAGTGGGTTCCAGTCTTTTCCAACCACCACAAAATGCTTTAGAAAAGAAACTTTATTATTTGTAAGCATTTTCAGTTAATTTTAAATGTTTCTTTTTCGTTTTTTAGTGGTAGTTTTTATAAAAATAAGTATCCTTTTGTCTTTTTTTATTTAAATTTACCTATACTTAAAACAGTTTAATTAAAAAATTGTTATTGCTTTAATTTTAAACAAAAGAAAGCAAAACATTTTTTATTTACTAAGTTTTTCTACTAAAAAAGAAAAAATAAGTAATTTTCTTTAAGTTCTTATTTTTAGTTTGCAGTGAAATTACATTAATTTCTTCTTAATATTTCCTTTGTATTAATAATTTCACTAGTTAGTTTTTAGCTTTATAATAACTTTGTTATTAATTTAAAAAAGAAGGAGAAAACATAAAAATACTTTATTTACACCGTTTTATGTAAAAACCACATTTTGATTTTAATTTTTTTTTTTTTAATTAAAAAACTATTTTCGTCTATGAATTTAATAATAAAAATAAAATTTCAATTTTTATAAGGATTTGGGGAATGTTGTTTAAAATGCCGCTAATGATATGGACATGACTATGGAGAGACCAACAGAGTATTTTTTCTCAAAAAGTAAAAAAATATTTTTTTAAAGAAAAATTTTTAATAAAATGAAAAAAAAATTGTTACATTATTTTTAATTCTATTCCCAAAAAATTGTTAATTTAGAATAGGTACTAAAATTACTGCTTAAAAAAACATTAAAATCGGTATGTTTACAAAAAGTATTAAAATTTGCACTTTTTTAGAAAAAATTAAAATTTTTTTATTAAAAATACTGTCAGTACATATACACACACACACACATATATATATATATATATATATATATATATATATATATTCAGAAAAAAATCGAACTTTCAACAAATTCTAAAAATTTTAGTTTTTTATAAAATGTACTAATTTTTTTTTTAAATATTGCAAAATTTACAATTTTCGGAAATTGTACAAAATTGTTATTTTTCCAAAAAATGTTAAAATTGGCACTTTTGCAAAAAAAAATTGTTATTTTTTAAGAAAAATACTAATAATTTTGCTTTTTAATATTTTTTCTTAAAAATAATAAAATTAATAGTTTTCGGAAAAAGTTCTAAAAATTTTAGTTTTTGCAAAAAGAACAGAAATTCATAGTTTATTCATAGTTTAGAAAATATACAAAATATTTCGGACTATGTACGACAATTGTTATATATATTCTAAAATTAGTACCTTACAAAAAAGTACTAAAATTGGTGCATATACAAAAAGTATTTAAATTTATACTTTTTTAGAAAAGGTCATAAATTTTGTGTTTTTTTATATAAAAAATACAGAAGAAAATGTACTGAAATTAAAATATTTTTAGAGTGTATTAAAATGTTCGAAAATTGTTTTATATACAGAAAAGTACTATTGAGAAAAAATAGTAAAACTTTTTATTAAAATTGGTACTTTTTATAAGAAAAATGTATTAATATTAATACTTTTTTATAAAAGTTCTAGAATTCAGACCAGAAGGTACTAAAATTTATATTCCTTCAGAAAATATTTATATGTAATTGTTATTTAAAAAAAAGTACATTTCCCTAAAAAGTACTAATTTGTAAAAAAAATAGTAGAAGAGTACCAATTTAAAATAATACTTTTATTGCTCGGTAGTTAATAAATCTGATCGGCATCAACTTTGAAAACATCATACCAACTCCATATGACTGACTCTTAGAAAAAGATTGCTTCTCAACCGAAATGAAAAATGTTATCCCATCCCTAAAATAAAATATTGCATTTTATTTCCATCAACACAAAAACATTTTTTTTTCTTTTTTTGTTAATTTCATTTTTATTTACCAAGGAATTTGCCAATAAAAATTAACACAAAATAATTATTTTAAAATTCAATGAATGCTACACAAGAAATAACGAGACAAAGTTTTGCCTCATTATTCCATTAAACACTCAAAATTTTAGTTTTTTGTTGGGATTTTTATTTAACTCTAAACACAGAAATCTTTATTGCTGGAAAAATACAACTAGAATAAATTTCTGGCTTCATCCTCCCAAACACAAAGATTAATTGCGACTTGAAAACGATTTCGTTTAAACATCATAACCAACAATGTGACGTTTGCCAATACATTCGCCAATGTAGAACCAGAAAATAACTTCCATGGTTACCAAGGTGTTGAGCCAAGCTTCGCGTACGGTAACGTTCTTGTAGGCACCAGTGCGAGCGCCGGTAACCAAACGGCCAATGCCTTGACGAATAGCAGGAATGTCGGCGGGAGTTGGTGGGGTCAACTCAACCTTGGCGTATTTCAAGAAAGTGTCTAATTGGGGTCTAGCTTGGACCAAGAGTCCTAGAATTTACAATAAAAAAACAAGAGATTTACTAATGTGACAAGAGGAAAATGAAAAATTACATAATGAAAATGTAAGGTTAAGACTTTATTTGGTAAATTAGTTTTTTTGGATATATTAAATGTTGCACTTACTGTTGATCAAACCAGAAGATTTAGTAGCGATGCTAGCCATTTTGTGTTATTTGCTGGCAAATTTTCTAAATATAAAAAAATATTTTATTGAAAATATATTCATAAGAAATAAATTCTGCAACTCCCAGGTTTACCTGTCGACGAAATACACAATGAACAATTCACAATAGTTATGCATAGTTGCTAATTTTTGTATTATGATGTAAAGCCAAGGTGTTGCCGGACTGATATTTTAGTAAATGTGTAGAAAATTTGCCCTATAAAATATTTCGGAAATATAAAATGAATAGAAATTTATTCATAAAGCAAATAGTACTTTATTTAAAAAGAAATTAAATGACTTAAATTATATACATTTTTTTTACAATTTTTTTTTTACTTTGTAATAAATTAAATATTTCATCAATTGAAAGCTCTTGAATTGGCATTTATAAAAATTTTGTATAAAAGTTCCTTGAACATATTTTTTTAATATTTTGTCATTTTTCCCAAATAAAAACTTTTTTTGGAGAAACAATTTTTTCTTAATAGACGGTGGAAGGATTTTTACACAACAAAAAAAAAAAAAAAATATATATATATATATATATATATATATATATATATATATATATATATTACATTACAATTGACAAAATACTAAAAAAAATAAATAGGCCGTTTATTTTTAAATTGGCTTAAGCCTATTCACAAAAATAATGATATTAGGTATGAAAATATTTAAATTTGTACGTAATTATTTCATTTTTTTCTTTTATATTAAAACTTGATAAGATTTCTGAAACTATTGCGTAAAATGTTAAATGTTTTTATGACTAACTAGATTTTTTTAATGAAGGGTCTTAGTCCACTTTCAAAATAAACGGCTAAAATTACCATTCAAGAGCTTTCAATTAATATTTAAAGTTTTTAATCGGATAAATAGTATAAGAAATATTTATAATTTGAAGTGAGTACAGAAATTCAATGAGTTATCAGATATGTCTAAACTTTAAAACAGCTTCTTAAAACTTCTATATATAACTCAATTTTTGCTAAAATATAATTACTTTTGTTTAAATTATTTTTGTTAAAATGTTTAAATTAACTTTGTTAACAGCTCATCTTGACGTAAGTAACATAGTGTCTACATTAGAGATTTTTTTTATCAAGACAAACGTCAAATTTAACGCGAATTTGTGGAAGGTGGTAACAGTTGCGCAAAAACAACAATATGGCGTATTCATTATTGTTTTTTATATATGCAGTTTGACAACTGTAACAACCAAAATAATAATCAACTGTTTAACTAAGGTTACCTTGTATATATTCGCACTGATTTTGACGTTTGTTTTGATATAAATTTGCCTAATGTAGACACTAGGTAATGTCTATATTAGACAATTTTTTATTATCAAAATTAACCCGAATTTACAAAAGTTGCACAAAAACAACAATAATACGAATTCATTAATGTTTTTATATATGGTATATGCTGTTTGTCAGCTATAACAACAAACAGGTTACCTTATATAGATTCGTTCTGATTTTGACGTTTGTCTTGATAAAAATTTGTCTAAAATAGACATTAACCTCAGGTCTACAACTGAGATTAACGTTGATATAATATGTGAGATAACGCAAGCAGAAGAGAGTAACCATTTTGTTTATATTATGTTTAATCTTAAATAAGGGGTTTACGTACTCTAATAAATCCTATAAGATATCATTATTTTCAATCAGTCACAGAATAAACATGTACTTTTTATTTAAAAAAATCGCACATTTTTAACACAATTTTTATAAAAATATTTTTTAAATGTAAAACAATCATTCTAAAGAAATAAATAAATAATTTTACAAAAAACATTATTTTTTTAATAATTTCCAAAATATATAAGCACACACACATACAAACTTCCGTGTGTGTGTATTTTTTTGACAGTTCATCTTATAAGATTGTCGTGTGGAGAAATCTCATCACAACAGTCTCATAATACATCATATAATACTTATATTTGAATATACACGTGAAATAATTCTCTCAGAGAGCGAATTTGACACTCTCTGACAGAAAAATCTTGCATATTATGTTACGTCTAGACGGGCTGTAAGTAATAACAAACCAAAATAGCCTGAAAATATACCCCATCATCACATAAAATACAACTCTGTTTCCCTCATATTTGTACAAGCTGGCAATATCACTAACACACACGCCTTTTTCTTATTTGCAACGAAAAATTCACGTCTCAAGCGAACGTCGGCGTATAAAATAAGTTCTTTTATAAAATTTATTTTTGACCTAATATTATACAGTAAAACAATTAAATTAAATATAAAAAAATAATTACTACAAATACACAAGATACTAATTAGAAAATGTTAATAAAATATAATAAGTCAAGCGATAAAAAAATTGAAAACAAAAAATGAATAATTCATTAGAAGTTGAATAAGGATAAAATATAAAATTCAACACCACCGCGGAGGCGGGGGCACATATACAACAAGATGAGATCAAATCGATGAGAAGTACGAACAACGATGTAAAAGACATAGCAAAGAAGGCAAGAAGAGAAAAAAACAAGAAAAAATTGAAATGTGAACAACATACAACAACACAAAGATAAAATTAAAAAAAAAAATACGTGCAAAGTTTTTGTTGTATTCTACTACTACACTTAGTAATTCTCCACTAAATAAGTGTGTTGTTGTTGTAATTGTTATTTTTTTATTGCACAGCCCTGGGAGGAGTAAAAACAGAAGAAAACGAGAAGTGAAAAAATTAAGTGAATTTGTGAATTTTTTTATTATAGTATTTTTAAAAAAAAGTGAATAAGCTTTTAAAGTAAGAAAAAGCAGTAAATAAAATAATAATCTTTAAATTAATTGCAAATTAAAATATAAAAAAGTTAAAAAAGCATAAATTAAATTTAATTTTTTGCATTTGTGTGTAGTGGGCCAACGCGTATTTTTATTCGCAATTTAATATCCCGTTAAAAAATAAAATTATACAAAAAAATAGGATTTCGTTTATATGTGGTTCACTAGGGTGCTCCTCTATTAAGCAGTCATTCAACCGAAAATTGATTTTTTGGCATTTGGAGTAAAAAGGTAAGTTTAACAATTATTTCTTGCTTTCTTTCTATTGAACAAGGCGTTGTCCTTGTTATTATGTCTTTATAGCCTTGTAACATTATCCTGGCTTGTGTCTAATAAATCCTATTGCGAAAATTATATAAAAAATGTTTATTTAAAATTCGCCACACCCTGCAAATAAAAAAGTGCAAAATAAAATTATAAAAAAATAACAGAAAATTTAATTTTAAACATTAACCTTGTTTAATATGTCTTTTTCATAATTCCACACACAAAATTAAAAAGCAAATATTTGCTGATTTTTTTTTCCAATAAGATTAAACTTAACTTCGATTTTTAATTTCTTTGCTAATGCAGACATTGTACAAACACCAATACATACAAATAACACATATGCTGCACACACACATTTATTTACTAAACGTCATCAAGTTTAAAAATTATATAGTTTCACAACCCAGACCCAGTGTATGAATACTGACAGATTATAACACTTTAGTTGTCAGAAGAGCTTCATTAGTATTTGTTGTACTTCTTATTGACTTTTTATTTATTTACTTATTCATTTACTTACTTATTCATTTATTTATTTATTTATTTGTTTGTGCAAATATTTAAAAAAAAGTGTAAATGTATTTTTATGGTTTAGAGGTTTTTTGTTTAATAAGTTAATGCTTATTGGCCATTTTTGGTTTGAACCACGTCTAGCCATTTATTATTTGAAGTCAAGCAGTTGTACTTAGTACTTTTTTTAAAGAAATAAAAAAAAAAATGTAATTTTTTTAAATACCAGCATTTTGTTTTGAAATCTTAAAAGATAAATTTGTGACTCATATGTTTTTCAGTATGAAAAATTATTTAAGTGATAAAAAGTTCGCTAAAAAATACCTTATTAATCTGCCTTGGTTATATATATATAAAAGAAATTTTTCCCAATAAGCTATCATTTCCAAAAACACATAGAGTTTCACAAAGTCATCAACATTAAATTTTTTGATTTAAACATATCTGTTACCCTTATTATTTAATAATACATAAATTTTATACAACCTTTATAGCCAATTTGCTTGAAATGCGTATATCTAACCATAAAGAAATCAATTCATTTCTATTGGGCAAATGCATTAATTCCCCTCTTTATACCCTACCCCAACAAAGGTGGTAGGAGTTTTATGCGTTTGTGCTAATGTTTGTAACGCATAGAAAATGTTATACAACACTCACCTTAAAGTATACCACTCGACTCATAATCGATCTAACGATGCCCGTCCGTCTGGCTGGTTGGCTGACCATGTAAACAAAAGTACAGGTCGCAATTTTAAAGATTATTCAATGAAATTTGGCACGTGGGACTTTTATGATACAAGGACTGAAATTGGTTGTGATCGGTCCATTATTTAAAATAGTCCCCATACAAATGTCCCCCGGAATAGAGTTTTAACACTCAAAAATGCCATAAAAATATGAATATTTTAACTAAATTATTTGCAAAGAAGTTCTATACAAGTATCAACCTTTGTACCAAATTTTATGAAGATCGGTTCACAATTGACCATAGCTTCCATGAAAACCCATTTTCCGAAGAACACTTTAACGTGCATAAATCCCATAAGAATGTTAATATTCGACACAAATGAGTTTTATGTAAGTAGAAACAACATTGCCAAATTTTGTGAGAATCGGTCCAAAATTTACCATATAACCCCACACACATTATTCTGTATTTGTATATTTTTTTTACATTTAGTAAAATTGCCCACAGGTGTAATATAAGTCCCCTTCCTGAATTTTTATGCTCGTACATAATGGTGTAGGGTATCATACAGTCGGTCTTGACCAACTATATACTTCTTTCTCGTTTTTAAATGCAAAATAGATGTTATTTTCAAGATAAAGATACAATGTATTGTTTATCGAAAGCTATGACTATATCCAATTTCTCTGCCAATTTAAAACTTTATTAACTCCATAATCATTTCTCATCTTTTAGGACCAGAAACGAGCTAAGCCAATTTTTGATTTCTTGTACTGAAGTGAAACGTATTCCAGCTAGAGCATAATAAAACTTCCAATCCATTATTCTCCAAATGGGATATGTGACGAATTAAAAAGTCGCATGTCATAATGCCGAACACTGTCATTATGTAATATTATGGATTCGTGTCTGGTCGCATATGCTGGTTTCATGTTGTTTTAGGAGCATATAATAGATGACACCCTTCTGAATCCACCAAATATTACTATGTGATAGTGAAAGTCGACTTTTGTGTTAAGTTCATTTCGAAAATCTCACAAACTTAATTCAGGAATTTTTCTTTTATTTTTAGATAGTATTGACCCTTTTCCACCTTTTCCCTATGGTGGTATTCCATGCAATCTCTACATTTTTCCACTTGGTCAAAAATCACTCATATAACTTATGTGTGTTTAATATTAGATTTTTCAAAATTTGTTGAAAATTTCACTAACTCAATTCAATAATTCAGCCTTTATTTTTAGTAAGTCTTGACCTTTGTTCACATTTTCCCTATAGTGGCATGGAATATGGGCCAAATTACCTCACAGAACTCATGTTCGAAGTTTGAATTTGAAAAATGTTCAAAAATGTTCTGTATTTATTTTTGGAATACCTTTTCCGCCTAGTTCCATATTCGAGCTCTCCTCGAAATTCCTGAAATTGGCAGCAATCTTCTCTAGATTTCGATTTATATTGTTCTGTTAATGTGTTAATAGTGGTCTATTAACTGCTAAATAAGTTCTGATAATGAAAGTGGTTTTTGTCTTTGTTTGTTTAATTCAAATTTGTCTTCACACACATGTTCGATTAAATTAAAATCAAGAATTTCTAGTAAAAATTTATTCGAGTAAATTATGCCGATTAATAATTATTTCTGTAAAAAATATTTAAAAGATTTCCTTAACTTTTAAAGATATTTAATTTTTTTTAATTTAGCTTGAAGACAACTATTGCAAAACTTTTATAGAATGTTTAGAATCCAAAAATGATACCACAATTTGGAATTATATTAAGAAATATATTTGGTAAAATGAACCGAATATGTGCCTGCATTACAACGCGTAGTTAAAGGTTGTTACTCAATTACAAAAATCAAACAAATATTTATAAACCCTACTTTAAAAGATTATTAAGTTAAATTTAATTGACTTATTTTTTTTATTAGGTTTGGAGGTGATAAGAAAGATTCACCTTTTTATATTCAATATTTCGTAAGAAACAAATTGGATGGTTTAAACCTGATTTGGAAAAACATTTTGTTGGTTCTATGATATGTGTAAATATGAAGTTGATATACCAATAGATTTTCAGCGTGGTGTAAAGGGTATGATGAAACTTGAATGAAACTTTTGATATAGAAGGGTTTTGGACTTAAAATTGAGTTAAATTTGTACTTTATGTTAATAATCGAACAACTTCTTTATCTAAAATAATTCAGAATTTTGTTCGAATTCATAAATGTGCCTTACCTTATCAGATTTTTTAGGCCTATTTATTTAAGTATCAAAGAATTTATTAAGTACAGAGAAACAATTGTTTTATAAAAACATAAGAGAAAAATGTACTCAAATTTTAATTATATATTATTTTGTAAAGACTATTCTAGAATTGTAGGCATTCAATTAATGTAGGTATATTTTCGATGTTTTAAACTATTGTTTTTTTTTATAAAACACTAAGGCAACACAGAATGCATGTTTTTTTTAATAAGCATTGAAAAAATGAGTAAAATTTTAAGGTATAATTTATTTGAATAACTCGAATAATTTAAAAAATTTACTGGTTTATTCGAGTGATTTTTTTTGAATTGGATTTAATTTTTTTTCAAATGATTCAAGTTTTCTCTTAGACTTGAGGTAATTGGTAAGTTGAATCAAAAATCTAATTGCATTTGAAATTTTCTTGATAAATCCAAAAATTAAAATTATTATTAAAAATTAAAATAATTATTAAAATTATCTTTTTGTAAAACCATCTTTGTGTTTGTAAAATAAAACACAATTCTTAGGTTTACCTTAATTTTGTTGCTTTTATTCTGCACAGTACTCTATATATAGTTGCTGTTCAAAACCACAAATCTTATTCAATTACTTCAAAAGTAAATGAAATTAATTAAATAGGTTGTATTACGGCCTATACTAATTAATAAAAATAATTTTTCAATATTTAATATAAATCAAGCTTATTCGTCACGTTTTTTTTCTTTTTCATTTTTTGGTGCGTATAAGTGAGCGTTTCCACATTGACAAAGCATATGTACAAACATATATAATATTACACTTTTCTTAAACCATTTACTTAAAAACAAACCACACAACTCAATTGAGGCCTTCCGGTATCATGGAACACACAATGAAAGCAATAATAGAAATGGTTCCTACATATGATGACATGGATAATAAATAATGACAACTAGTGCAATTGGATTGAGGGAATTGGCTAGCTAAAGTAATAAAAATAATAAAAACAAAAGATAAAATTGCAAATAAATCAAAATGGTAAAACGAGAACTAAACTTCCACAATTAGAGCACAATATAAAATGGGAATAAAAATTACATTTACCTAACTATTATTTACTTAAAAATCGTATACATACATATACAATAGAAACGAACAGAGAGAGGTGAATCAGTTAAAAAAATGAATGAAATAAAATAATAGTATGTTGATTGAAGGTAAAGTTAGTAAAAATATTAGTATTAGAGATTGGAGTACATTTTGATATGTTTTTGTACTATAAACAAACAAAAGAATTCATACATATGTTTCACACACTATATATTTTGTGAATTTAATTGTTAAACAATTCTTTTAGCGAATAAATTAAGGTAAAAGGTATCTTAAAATTAATGAAAAAAAAAAAAAAAAAAATACTATAGAATATTTGTAAAAGTTGCTTGATATTTAATGGAAATTAATAAATGAAATATAAAAGAATTTAACGAGCAAATAAACTTTTTTAGGGAAATAATTTAAAATTAGTAGGGTGATTGGTCGCAAAAAATGGATGAAAAAATGTATAAATTATAAAAGTTGTATTAATCAAATTTGTATGAAAATTCTAAGCTTTGATAAATTCTAATAAGCATAGTAAACATATGTATTTAAAAATAAAATTTCGAATTTTATTTTATCGCATTAATATTTTATTTAATAATTCTCTAAAGCCATATTCTGATGTTCACAATATAAAATTGTTAATCAGGGTTAAATTTAGACTTTTCTAATGTAGTAATTTATTCGTAATTTTTGCGTCTATCTTCTATCTTCTCTTAGTGACTCATATGTTTTATTAATTATACTGCACAGTGGAGCGGAGGATTGTACAATTTTGATTTTGAAAAGAGGGCGCCACAGACCCCTTATTAGCGAAACAAGTTTTAAGCACTACGGGGTACCTCTGACACAGAAAATATTTAAGGGCATGTGAAATATTAATTTCTTATCTAATTTCAAATATTTTTATATTTCTTTAAAACTGCCGAAAAAGAAAGACATGGTTGTGTCTGCTATTTATCTCTTATAGTTTTAATTTTAACTATCTCAATTTTGCTAGATTTTTTTTAAATTAGTAAAACAAGAAAGTTATCCATCGAATAAAGAAAAATTGAAGTGTTTTTTTTTTTGCCGAAAAAGTTTCTACACTGTTTTTGCTATAAAATAAAATTTTCCTTTAGATTATATAACAATTTAGTATTTTTCTAAAAAATATTTTCACGGAGATGATTTCAAAATAAAAAACGAGCCAAATCACTCAATAGGGCTAAGTACAGACTTTCTCGATTTTGATCCATTTTGTATCACAATTTTTATTTAAATCTATGTGTTCTAAAATCTTAAAGCATGAAATAGTATAGAGTTTCGGAAAACCTTATATGTTTTTAAGAGTTTGCAAAGTGGAATTACCATAAATGTAGGAAAAGTTGAAAAATTCCCATTTTTGGGATTTTCGCTGGTTTTTTTTTAAATTGTGGGATTACAATTATCTTAAAAAATCTTATTTTTTACACTACATCATTCTAAAATATCGTTAGGATATTTTAACTAACAAATATTTGATTACAAATACAATATTTAAAGGGTGTGAAGACAAATACGTCAGTTAAGTACGTCCTACACAAATATTAAATTCGCTTCACACACACATTAATTTTTTTTAATGAACAGAATTATTTTTTAGTAAAAAAAACTATAATAAAATTAAATTTTAAACAAAAAAATTAAAATTTATAAAACATTAAGTGTCCTCATGAAAACGCGCAAAAACCTTGCAAATGAACTGTCAAAAATTGTGTGGAAAATCATTTGCACAACACTTATAAGTTTGAGCGAATTTGCAATGATTTCGTATTTTCTTATCCTTAATAATGCACAACATTTGAAAAGGGGGTTCATGAAACATGTAGCGTAAATTTGCGTAATTGCACAAGGAAATTTAAGCATTTAAATGATTACTCTTATTAAAATATAAAATTTAAAAATGTAGTTTTTCACTATGAAAATATGGAAAAATGTGAAATTTTCAAGTGGTTCAAATGGATATAAATAGCTGATATGAAATTGATATGAAATGAAAAATTTTCATAGTGAAAAAATACATTTTTCAAAATTATATATCTCTGACCCCAGATGGAATCTGGACATAGAACATACATTTCTAGAATCTACTAGTCCTACGCTACACCCACTCTTCCGCTTACCCACTCTTAGAATCTGCTAGTCCTAGGTTACTCAGAAATATCAATTTTCAAAAAAATGTTTTCTTTATATTTCCAAAAAAGAAAAATAATAATTTAAAGTATTAATTCCTAAATAAAGCATTTTTCAAAAAATAAATAAGTAAATAAAAAGTAAAAATTTTTGGGAAAAATTACAGGTTTTTTGCATTTGCGTTAGGTCTTCGGCGGTTAATATTTTTACTAAAATTATTGTTTTCAGAAAATGATTTTTCATAAAAAACGGAAAAAAAATTTTTAGCAATTTATACAAAAGTTCATAGAACAAAATTTTAAATCGGCTATAATTTAGATCGAAAATGTTAGTTACTTTAAAGAAATTGTTGTAACAGTTGTACTGTTATCGAGAGCTTGAATATATATACCTTAAATACAAAACTCTTTTCTGAAGGAGTTGCTTGGGAATCTAACTACTTGATAGCCAATATTGATTATGTGACTCATTAAAAACTTTCAACATTAGATAGCAATGAGGAAAAAATAAATTTCAATTATTTTCAAATCTTCCAGTATGACCTACTCCCTTTAACGAATTCATTTCTTTGCCATAAAAAACTTAAAAGAAAACACTTAAAAAAAAAAAAAATAAATAAACACATAAATAAAACTCTGAAAGTAAGAAAGAAACGGTAACATGCCATGATAGACGCATATTTTTCAGAAATGAATGAATTTTATTTTAAAAGAAAAAATTCATACCTTTAACAGACACACATAAAAAAGATATATTATTATTACTAATATTTTGTTTTTGATTTTCTGTAGTTTTTCTTAGGATTAAGTTAAAGTTAAATGTAACAGCAGCAATGCGAGTAGCAAACTAGAGGCAGTAGCAGCAAGTGCAATAGATTGAAACTTGCGCAATGTCTACTTGAATATTTTTTTATATTCGCAATATTTTTTGTTTGTTTATTTTCTATTTGAGCAAGAGTGGACGTTAAAATTATGCAGAGATAGAGAGAAAAACGTATAGATAGTTATATTTAAGCGTGATAGCTATAAAGATGATAACTACGTATATACAAATTTATAAAGATAGAAAGTACTTATGTAGCTATAGTGTGGCAAGTTGTTAGATAGTCTTAGGTTTTTTTTCTTACCATTATTACGAGTACATGTTTGGTATGTAGCAGAATGCCGCCACTTGATGGTTTAGCGTGACGAATAAATAAAAAAAGTTGTAAAATTGAAATACTTACCAGCGTATAAGTATATAATGAAACATGAACAGTTTATAAGCAAACAAATAATAAAATAAACAAATTAAAAGTAAAACATACAAATTTAGTGAAAATTGCTTTTTGTCTAAACACTCACACTTCAGGAAAGGTTTTAATATGTTATTTACGTACGAACGTTTATTTAAATAAGTTTAAAGTCTGTATAACCCTATAAAGTGATATGGGGTTAAAAAAACATAGCTTGGAAACGTTTGAAGATATTATAAGACTTTCCAAAGGAATTAACAATAATATAGTAATTAAATGGCTAACGCGTACTTTCTTTTACATATTTAATTAAGCCTTTAGAACATCTTGTTAAGTGGTCACTATCAGGAGCCGCTCAAAGTCTGAAATAAACGCAAAAAATTAGTTTAAATTTTTGCCTCTTTTAATAATAAGTCAAGGGTGTCCCGATGGGTTAATTAGCAGTGAGCTAGTTTGGCTGCCTAGGGATTGCGTATTCGATTCCTGTCAGAGATCCTGGTCTGCTTTTACTAGTTTGTATTTTGGACAAAAATGGATTTTCTTGTAAAAAATAATACTCGTAGAAGGCCTAAATGTAAATACAAAAACCTGAACTTTTTTTTTTTTACCAATACTTGCTTTATTTAGGAATTAGTATTTGTTTAAATTATTATTTATTTTTAATTTTTTTTGTAATATATAGAAAACATTTTTGGCAAATTGATATTTTTGAGAAAATAATTTTCTTTTTTAAAAATTAAGTACTTTTACTTGTAAAATTTACCTTTTTTAAATATAGACTTTTATATTTTGGTCTTTTTAATAATTGAAACTTATTTATTTTTTTTTTTATAAAATTTCCTTTTTTAATTTTTACTTTTTTAAAAATTGGTAAATTTTCAAAAATTAAGATTAATTTGAAATTAGTATATTTTTCATTAACTTTTTTAAAATGTATACTTATCAATATTGGGGCTGCTTTTGCAAAATGTTCTTTTTTTACTTTTTTAAAATTTGTAATTTTTTTATATTTAAAAAAATTTAAAATGAACATAATTTCTCTTTGAAAAATTTAAAATTTTGTATAATTTAACAATTTGAGCAAAAAAAAAAAAAAAAAAAAAAAAAAATTCGAAGAAAAACTAATTTTGATTCAAGGGAAGTGTCTTATATTAGACATGTGGAAAATTTTGGACCGATACTTTTACTAAGTGTAAAATATTATATACGAATACAGAATATTATGTTAATACTAACATTTATATGAATTTATGCACTTTAGGGTGACTCTCGAAAGTGAGCTTATATGGGAGTTATGGTAAATTATGGAGCGATCCTCATAAAATTTGTCAATGTGATTTCTACTTATATAAAACTTATTTGTGTCGCATATAAACTTGATATGATGATATAATCTTGTATGTGATTTATGCACGTTATAGTGATTTTCGGAAAGGGTTTTATATGGGAGCTAAGGTCAATTATGGACCGATCTTCATGAAATTTGGCACAAAGATTGAACTTCCTTACACCGAATTTCATTAAAAAATATTGCTATATTTAAGGCATTTATGATCGTTAAACCCCAATTCCGAGAGGACATTTGTATGGGGACTAGGTGAAATAATGCACCGATCATAACCAATTTCAATAGGCTTAGTCCTTGTGTCATGAAAGTACTGCATTACAAATTTCATTGAATTATCTTCCTGTACATCGTGCACAAGGTTTACATGGACAGCCAGCCGTCCAGACAGCCAAACGGACATCGTTAAATCGACTCAAAAAGTGATTCTGAGTCGACTGGTATACTTTAAGGTGGGTGTTGGATGATTTTTTCTGTTCGTCACAAACATCAGCACAAACGCATTATACCCCAACCATCTATGGTGGTGTGGGGTATAAAAATCATTTAAGGGGTAGTACCTCCACTAAACTATAGTTAGTTCTCCCCCTAAATTTTAAGACACATTTAATTTTAAAGTAGCTTAGTTTTGGTTATATAAAATATATTGACTCCAATTGTTTTGTACATAATTGAGAATTACGTTAGCTAGAGACGGAAGACAATTAATTTGAAAAAATGGAGTCCATAATTTTTTGATTTTTGGAATTGAAGCAAAATTTTGGTAAAAATTTGGTGTTTATAATATTGCATTTGTAATGAAATCTTTGTTAGTTAAGATATACTAATGAAATTATCGGTGATTATCGCAAGAACACATCAGGGTTTTCGAAACAGCGCTCTGTTTATAGATTCAAAATGTTAATATAAAAAAGATCAAATTGGAGAGGATCTGTGCATAGCTCTATTAGGTGATAGGAGTCATTTTCTATTTTAAAATCATATTAGTGAAAATAACTTTCAGAAAAGTATAAAGTTCTTAAGGAAAAGTTTATTTTTAAGAAAGAAGAGTGTGCAGACTCGGTAAATATATTGAATTCAAATTTTCATTATTCGATAGATAATTTTGTTATTTAACTAATCTAATCGTTCGGAAATATTGGTTTATATATGGAAAAAACTGTACCAAGACTTTGCAGAATTGAAATAGTTGGAATTTAAAATGCAAATACGAAAACTATAAAAGATAAATATCGAAAACTTTAAGAAGATATAAAAATTTCTGAAACCTGAAATTCCAAAACCGGAGGTTCCAAAAATTTTTGGTTCTGTCCATTGTGCAATACATTAAGAACCAATCTTCCTACCATTTGAAATATTAAAAATAGCGTATGTATGTGGGAAACATTCTCATGTCCAAACAACTAACACGAATGGAAATGAAATTCGCCTAGATTGTTTTCTTTTTTGCCTAAGCAATTTGGTATTGAGAATCGACTGAATAGATTGAGTAGAAAAAAAAGTAATAGAACAAATATGCACCAACTTTTGGAAAATTATATTATTTTTATATAATAGTATATAGTCTAGTAGTTTACTAACTACACAGCGAAATTAAATAAAATTAAACCGGGATATTTAAAAATTTCGGATCAATGTTTTTCTATAACTTATATAAATAAAATATGACCCAAACTTAAAAATAAAATATATTGTCATCTACAATTTGAAATTCTGGACTTATCATTGTTTCTGATATTGGATCATTTAATGATTAATGGAATATCATTTTACGTTTTGTCAAATGCTATTCAAGTTAACATTAATAACAATACTAATTTTTGTGGTAACGGTAGCCAAGTTTATTTTTAGTAAATCTTTTCTACGTGCTTTAATTAAAAAAGTAAAACGTAATAAAATTGAAATTTATTGTTGTAGGGATAAGCTAGTTCCGATGCGCATTTCTATGGTTGCAAAAGCCAGCTCATCAAAAAACTTTTCCCAAATTTTAGGAAAGCTAAAAATGTCTTATACATGGTTTTATTTTCATGTATAAGACATTTAAACTTTTGACATACTTTTCGTTAGTTTACAAATTTTACATTATCAAATTTTTTTGCAAAACCTAAATTTGAAAACACTATTGTTATAAGGGAAACATACTTAAAATCATCTAAAAAATACAGCAACAAATAAAAATGTATGTTTAAAAATTGTTTATAGATTTTACACCATATTGTTGAAAGACATGCATATGAAATTAGACAAATTAACACGAATCAGTGATAACATTATACCACACTATGTGCGACCATAAATGGTAACAATAACAATAATATCAAATTTTTATTTATTATTATGGTTGTAAAAGCAACAGCGGCAAATATTACAAGAACATCAAAACAAAAAAATCACACCCAAATGGAAGAATGGAAGAAAAAAAAAAAAAAATAAATAAAACTAACAAATAAAACTCCCTTACTATTGCTTATGTTATGTAGACAATAAAAAAAACAACTTCTTAACATTTTATCAGAAACCACTTTGTAACCATATGGCTGACAGACTGTCGAATGGGGGTTTTTGGTGGATAAGAAAATAATATAATTATAGAATTAAATATTGAAAATATGCCGGTTGATTGGATTAAATTCTTTCGTAAAATTTAATTGTTTATTTTAATATAATTTTTATTTATATCGTGTTTGAATTCAATAAATATTAAAAAAAAAAATATTCAACTTTTGATTGTGTCCACAAAGAATGTAAAAAAATTATTTTAATTTTATTAATAACACAGGTCAACACTAAAAAAGTATAGTGAAAAATATGTTGCAGATATTGTAGGTATAGTCATCCCAATCACCAGGAACATTTCGGTTTTTCTCCATTTAGGACCAAATAAATTTAGTTTCCCTGAGGAGTTTTTAGGTTATAAAATTTTCTAGGTAATAAGTGGAGAAAATTAGTCACCTATGTTTGAGGGTAAATTTTTATTTGATATAACTAATACAAGACCACAATCTCAATATGGTAATATTTTTAAAATCGAATTGACAGAAAATGCGTACACGTCAAAAGTATGAAAAAATAAAACTCCAAATTTAAGTAACAAAGTAAACAAAAAATTATAAAAAATACATCGTGAATAATTCCGCTTAATTTTAACCCCTTAGACTAAATGTAGTGTAGAAAGTTGAATAAAATATTTCCACGACGTCACAATTTTAAAAGATATACTGTTTTTATTCTCAACTTCATTTAAAAATGTATGCATATTTTCTTAAATTATTGAAGCAGCAATGAAAACTTCCATTCATCTTCGCTTATTTCTCCTATGTTAGAGACATGACATATTCTACACTTGTTGCATTATTTCTTCTCTATAAAATACGGATTCATAATTTGCTATTACCCATAAAATTATACAATCTAAATATTTCTTAGAGGTACATATTTCCTTTGGTCAACAATGGGTTAAAAGTGTGATGTGCTGGAAATGTTTCACTTATCTTTTTTCAGAATATTTAGTCTAAGGAGTAATAATTAAATAAAATTATTCACGATGTAATTTTAATTTATTTTGTTAACTTTGTTATTTAAACTTGGAGTTTTATTTTTATTTATTTATTTTTTTTCAACTTTTGGTGTCTACGCAATTTTCTGCGATTTTAAAAATTTTAACTTTTTGAGATCTGCGGTCTTGTGTTAGTTATATTTTTCCATGGCTTCATGACCGTTAATCTAATCGTGAAAATCCTGATTTTTGCAAATTTAAAGACTCCTAGACTTGATAAGTACTACATTTTTGTAGCTCCATTCATTGATTATAAAACATGGATGACTAATTTCCTCTACCTATTACCTAGAAAATTTTATAACCTAAAAACTCCTTAGAGAACCAAATTTTCTTTGGTCCCCAATAGGTTACAAATGTGACATGATGGAAAATTTTAATTTCACTTTCTACCTAAATAAAGCCTAAAAAATAATAATTTTGCAGAATTATTCGTGATATAATTTTGTTGCGACTTTGTTGTCCTGTGCAATTTTGCTCACGTTATTATTAAGTGAGAGCGAAGAAAGAAATAAAACTTAAATAAACTTATCAATCTATTAGGCGGTTGTTATTTATTTATATATTCAAGAAATATTATATAAACTGATAAATACTTAAATTCAGAAATTCCCCTAAAAACGATAACAATTTAATCAAAATTGAAAAAAAAATAAATAAATAAAAACCAAAAAATTTACCAAACAAATAAAATAAAAATTAAATTTAGAAATAAAAAAAAATGTTAAAACATAAATAAAATAAAAAATATCAATTATAAAATGTATACCAGAGTATCATTGCTTGCTATATTTTGTTCCAAGAAATTGGTTTGAGGTAAAACCTAATAAGGTTTTGTGATTTACAACAAAAATTGTAAGTATCATATTTCTGTAAAACTCAATGAATGTAGATTGTTTTTTTCCTTTTACATATTTTCATTCATACATAAAATTTAAAATTGTTTTTGCCTCAAATTTGTTTATGTGAAATTTATGCTTATTCAAATAAATATTAAGTTATAAGTTTGGTGTCAGGGGTGTTTTAATTTGTGTAAACACCTGCTGACTTGTTGGCACAATGTTGTATGTAGTAATAATGATGACAAAGGGAGTGATTTTAATGTGTATTACACAGAGAGTTTTGTTATGAATGGTTATTTTGAAATGTGTGAAACTTTTTTAAAAAGCAAAGAATTATTTTAAGGGTCCTTTCCTAGAATTACATTAATAATTCCAACGTAAAATGATAGCGTACTAGTAGTTTAAACATAATGTCAAGTCAAATAAAGCAATAACATGACAAAAATTGGCGTGGGTTAAATTTGCATCCTTTAAATATTTTTTGTTTGCAATCATATTGGAAAAAGTTGCTATAAAAACTTTAAAGGTCAAGAGTACGTAAAAAGGTTTTATCAATCAGTAAAAACCTAGTACAAACATAAAATACTATATTTTATTAAATATGCATTATAATTATATTTGTATTAAATACTTTAAAAATTTTTTTATTTCCAATCATATTCGAAAAGATGCTCCAAAATATCTGAAGTTCAGGTATCCATAAAATCGAAATTGGAACTAACTTTGCGAAACACTTTGGAGTTTTTATTAATATTTTGATATACTTTCACTTTACTTTGAAACCATCGAAGGGTCAAAAAAGGCTAAATGCGTAAAAAATAAAGCCAGAAAAAAGCTAACATTTCTTTTTTGACTTTAAAACTTATTTTTTAACGTTCTCATTAGTTTTTGATACTTTTTTAAAGAAATTGTAATAAATTTATAAATAAAACTTAGAACGGCTACCAGCAAAATGACCCAATGAAAAAACGTCCAAAAAATTCAAATATAAATTTGGGTTATGATTAAAAAATTACTCAATGTTTTGTAGTGATTTGCCGCCAGTTTAGAAATATAATTCATTTTTGTTTAAGCATTTCCAAATGTTTAGGTGATTTTTCCCTTATATAGAAATTTTTTAATTATATTCATAAGTAGTTCTATGGTTATGGTTGTATATTAAAAAGTAATTATAATAATCGATTTTAAAAGTCCATAAAATTAGTTAAGGTTTTATTGGATTGGGGAATGAAGCGCAGGCGAAAATTTTTTCAGTTTTTTTTTTGTGCAATAAATGAATGATTCTGTAAAAATAAAATTAGTAATAGCATATAAGAAACTATTTTCTTCGTTGTTGAAATACTAACATTTTAGCAATTTTAAGGCGATTTAAGAATGAAATAGAAAAAAGCTGCAAGCTAAAACGAGAATTTTGAGGCTAAAAGCGAAAAAAGGCTAGACTTAGCCTTAAAAAGATTAAACTGGAAATTGGGACTTTTTATCGGTGAAAATTCAAACTTGTGCTCGTTTTACAAAATTTAAACTTTATTGGAAATTGGAACTGATTGGAATTTTGTTCTCTTTTTATTGGAAAATTTGTTTTTTTTGCTTGTTTTAAAAATCGCCATAAACAAATTTTTTGCAAATAATATTTTTTTGAAAACTAGTCCTTTTTTCCTTAGTAAGTATTTTTTTTTTTTTTTTTTGAAAATTGGTATAGTTTTTTTTATCAATGAGACTTAATTATTTTTTAATTGGTATAATTTTTGCAATTAGTTTCAGAAAAAAATTGTACATTTTTGGAAATTGGAACTGTTTTGAATGTGTTGTCTTTTTTGAAAAATGTAGGCATTTTTTTTTTGGAAAATTTGTAATATGTATTTTGAAAACTTTTCGAATATTTGTACTTTTTCAGAAATTGCAACTGTTTTTAATATTTATTTTTTTAGAAAATTGGTATTTTTTTTTTTTAAAATTGTGCTTTTATGAAAATTAACACTTTTTTTAAAGTGATATTTGATAAATAGTACTATTTTGAAAAATTCGCAATTTTTTGAAAACCACATTTATTTTACTGGTTTAATTTTTTTTGAAAATCTTGTACTAATTTTGAAATTTAAATCATTTTATTAAATTTGTGCTTTTTGGATAATTATTATTTTTTTTTTATTGCTACATTAATTTTTTTTAACTTTTTGTTTTGGTACCTACTTTAGTACCTCCTTTAAACACATTTTAAAATTTTTTGGTCTGCAAAATTTCTACTATTTTGGAATTTTTCTTTATTAAAACTGGTATATTTTTTGGCTTGGTACGTTTTTTTTTTTTTTTTTGAAATGTGTTACTTTTTTAATTATATATATATATTTTTTTCTTTTTCATAACTCAGCATAGATGTAAACGGGTGCCTTCGGAAAGTTAATTTCAACTGACAGGGGGATTGTGAAGACTAAATCTTAAATGTTGATATATATATTTCACATGCCTTTGGAAAGTTTTTTGGTTTATAATCTTGAATACACAACTTTACAAATTTCGGTCAACTTGTATTTCCGAGATATGATATTCGTTAGATAGACAGATAAACAGATAGATAGAGAAGGTTAACCTGATACCAAAGGTACCACATCTCCACCTAGAGACCGATCTCGGTCTATTGTGAGTCCCTTCATTGTGTCAAGATTGTTTCTGCTTTTAGAAATATCGCATGTTGAGAGCATACAAACCCAGCAAAAAACGTTGCTTACTTGCATGCAATAACAACTGATGGAAACAATAGATTGCTTACTTAATTTTATATAGCTTCCATATATGCAATAGCATAAGTTATTGACAGTGCAAAAGACACTCTTCTTTACCATAGTGCTTTGAAGAAGCACTAAAATCAATTTCTATTGCTTCTAGGCGCTTCATATCGAACAAAAATCAAGTATTATAAATGAGCTTTAGTAATGCTTATATTATACTTTTTACAATTTTATGAGGAGGTTTTATAATATATGCATTGCTGAAGCGCATTTATAATGCTTATATGTTTTTTGTTTGAGATGAGTCGCCTAGAAGCAATAGAAGTGAATTTTAGTGCTTCCCCGAAGACTATGGAAAGGAAGAGTGTCTTTTGTGCTCAGTCAACTTATTCGTTCCATATAGTTTCATATTCTTCGAAACTATATGGAAGCTATATGAAATTAAGTAAGCAATCATTTGCTTCCATCAGTTGTTATTGTATCCAAGTAAACAACGTTTTTTGTTGGGAAGGTACAAGGTTTTCAAATATGTTCATTCCTAAATAGTTTAGACCTGAAAGCAAGGTGTGGGCAATATAAAATTTTTATCGGCCAAAAATAAACAGCCCATCGAATTAAATGAATCTTAATTATTAAACCATAATTTTTTATTATGCTAATTGGCAAGCTAATTGGTAGTTAGCTAATCTATCAGTTTAGGAGATATGGGTTCGATTTTCACCAGAGACTCTGGCTTGTTTAACTACAACGGGCTGATGGTCTCAGTTATTATGTTCGGTTAAAAGAAATTATATCTGAATATAATTTGTAATTAAAATAAATAATAAATTAGTTTCTATGTCCAATATACATAATTCAAAAATAAGTTACAAAATATTGTCGCAAATTTTATTTAAAAAATTCCAACATGATTTTGAAGAACTCTGTTGTAATTATCTCGTTATATTTGAGCACGAGATGAGGTCAAACACTAATTAAGTATTGTTTAGAATTATTATAAACGTCGTTTTGTATTATGACCTCATCATACGTCGTCTACATGTATTTATAGAAATTTTGTAATAGGATTGCAAAATAATTGTAAAAAAAAAACAAACAAATACAAAATAAAAAAAGCATTTTTAGTTTACATAACTTTTGTTATTAAATAATTTCACTCGTGATTGCAGAAAAAAATTTATAAAATCACAGGTAATTGTTTGTTTCCTGAGCAATGTTTATCGACTCCTTGGACCAGGTAATATGAAAACCTTGGGAAAACTGAATGAGGTTTATTGCGAATTTCATTAAATTAACTTATTCAATATATATTATTATAATTTTAAAATATTTTTAATTTTTAAAACAATTTATAGCTTTTTTCTCATAATCTTTTTTTTATTCAAAAGTTAAAATTTAGTCATATTTTTATTATATTTAATTTTAGACTATTGTCTTCTTGTGTCCTCTCTCTCTCTCTCTCTCTTTTATTTATTTTCTCTGGCTATTGTGGACACAATAAATAATAAATATAATAAAAATAAATATAATGCAAACAATACAATATTATTGCCTTGACTTTCTAGCTACTAATAAATATTTTTGTTTCCGAAAGATATTACATTACTGACTAATGCGAGTTTATAATTTTATTTAAAATTCAATACAAAACAATTAAAAAACAATTTATTTATAAACGTTTTTTTTCAGCTTTTAATGTTTAAACGCTGAGCAGGATTCTTCAATCTGTCAATATTGAGATTTCAACAACAAAATGCCACTGCCCAAACGTTCAATTGAGCCGGTGCATGTGGCCCGTTCTGTTTATCAACAGGATGAATTACAATCGGTTGAACTAGAGACAGTCACAAATACAACACTCACCAATATTATACGACAATTGTCGTCATTGTCGAAACACGCCGAAGATGTATTTGGTGAGCTGGCACGTGATGTGGGCAATATTGGTGATCGTGCTAATTCACTGCAAGCACGTATCGATCGTCTATCCATTAAGGTAACACAACTAGATAGTACTGTAGAAGAAGTGCCCCTAACGGATATTACACGAAAGAAAGCTTTTAAATCTGCCAAAAATTTCGATCAGCAAATATTTTCACGAGCCACTATGCCAGCACCAATGCTGGAAACATATGCACAATGTGATAAACCGCCGCCATTAGATAAATTGAACGTTTATCGGGATGATGGAAAAGATGGTCTTAAATTCTATACAGATCCTAATTATTTCTTTGAATTGTGGCGTCAGGAGATGCTTAAGGATACGGAACGTGTTATGCATGATAAGGGCAAGAAAATGCATCGACCACGACAGGATGGTGGTGCAAGTGGACGTGGTCATAAGAAGCGGGTGCGTACACCCCATAATACACGAGAGAAACAACGACAAATTGCTATTGGTCATGGTGAGACTTTAATGCCAAATAATGTTATTTATCGAACACCAAATTCTGTGGTCAATGAGGAGGCTGGCTATGGTGGTAGTAAGTATTTTGTTTTTGCATTTATTTTTATACATTATTATTGTTTTTGATTTGGAATAGGTGGTGGTGGGTTATATAAATTATAATAATTATTAATATTTAATTGGATTTTTTTTATTATGTTTCATTTTAAAGTTTACACTAAAAAGTATATAGAAAGAAAGGATTTTTTAATTGTAATTGAAATTTAAATAAGGGAAATACAATTAAAAATGTATGGAAACCCCATAACCCTGAGGGGTTGATTGTGATTCGAAATTTCCACATATACAACATCAATGTCAATGAAAAGCACAAAAAAGAGCATAAAAAGAAATCAGAACTGTAATGTTTTTAATTTGAAACAGACACTTAAATAATAAAGTTCTCTTTTTGTGCCGAATTTTGATTTAAAGTTATTGTGATCAAACATTATCAAATCCACACAATCTTTGGATATGTTGAATGTTATTCATAGAAATTGTTAAGAGTTTTAGATTCGTTATCTGTCTGTCACACATACAATTGGGGGTATTTAATGCTTCTAATTTTAATTACATACATTATAAATGAAATTATATGTACTTTAACTATAAAACTACCTCTGTGATGTTAAAGTAATTCAAAATATAAGAAAAACTTATTAAAAACTTTCCCTTTTTCATCATATCCGTCCAAATGTTTGTTCGTTGCATTTTCTTATCTCTCTCTTCACTCTACATTTTCATCAAGTACTAATTTCATTGAACAATTTACAAGAAAAAATTGCAAATCAACCAACCAATTATTGATTTTCAATATTTAGCGCAACTTGTTGAAATACACACTGTCACAGATAGTGAGAGTGGTATGACAACAGCACAACAGCAGCAACAACAACTGCAATACCAACAGCAACAATATCAACTAATGCAACATCAACAACAAGAACAACAATTACTACAAGATTTAGGTGGTGGTACACAATTAAGTCGTCATAGACCAAATGTGATCAGCACAAACAACTTTGATGATTTAACATGTAGGTACGACAACGGCACTACAGAGTTTAAAGCGAATTCATAGCAAAACAAAGCCAATTTATATAGCAAAACAAAAATGAAAATAAAAACAAGCAAAATACATAAAGCTAAAAGCCAAGCGAAAAATAAGCGCAAAAATTAGTGCTCTAGTTTTTTATCTGAATTTGTTTTTAAATGTTTTTTCCTTTTTTATAATTTCATTCATAGAATAACACGGATATTTTATTTACTTTTTTTGTTTAGTTAACCACAAACATCATTTAAGCTGTGCCAATATTTTATTTCACCAACAATAATGAATCAATTATAAGCTTTTAGCGAACCAAACAGTGGGTTCTAATGATAAAGAATGTTGTTAATTATATAAGAATAAATGTTTGATAATTTTAGGATTTTTTCTATTGGTTTTTGGATTAATAGCTAATATTAGTTTTTTACATCTAAAAAATAATGTCAGCTTTTTGAAATGTAATTAGAGTAGTTCAGGCAGTTATACCTAAACTATTCTAATGGCATTTTTTATGTCTTTAAAATTATATAATTTATTCAAAGTTAGCTGAATTATTAATTTTAGTTATAATATGGATAAAATTTGAATTTTCGAAATTAACAAAACTTAAATTTTACAACTTTAAGGTAAAATCTAAAAAATATTGATGTTTGAAAAAAAAAAAAATCAATTTTGTTTTCGAATTTTCAGACTAAAAATTTTAAATTTAAAAAAATTAAATTTAACGTAAATGATGAAAATATCTTTTTTAAACATTTTTAGCTATGTTCGAAAATTTCGATTTCGAACTTTGCAAAACACTTTAAATTTTACAAATATGTTATAAAACAACATAAAAACTAAAAAAAAAATATTGACTTTTAAAATTTTTAGCTAAGTTAGAAAAATTTAAACTCGATATCGAATTTTCGATTTTCACAAAAAAAAGACATACATATAGAATTTCAACATAACTAAGTTCGAAAATTACAAAAAAGCCGTAATTTTAAAAATAAAATTTTTGGTACCAAATCACTATGAATACATTGTGTTATAAACCTATGCAAAAATATCCTTTAACATTGTCCCAATAACAGTACATTGCACGGTGGCTCAGAAATTAATTTCAGTCCAAGTCCAATTAACATATTGAAACTAAGGTGACCAAAATATATATCAAAATATTGGTAATTGTGGGCGTGTCATACTGTTAAAGAGAAATATTTTATGTTATTTTATAAAAAAAGATGATTTTTGTAAATTTGATCAGATGTAAATTATCATTACTCATAAACTATTATAGATAATTGGCTGCATTTTTCTTTGTTATGTTGGTAGGATAATAGTCTTTAAGAAGTGTTATGATATACGAGGGCGGATCAATAAGTCCGCCCTCGTAGCACTATTCTCATCAAGTACCACCTGTTAATAGACTACTGTCAAATTTTGAGCAAGTGTCGTCATTTACTTTGCGTAAAAAATAGAATTTTTCGAGGTCCTTAAAATAGACATTTGTTTTGTCAATAATTTCATCGTTGGAGCTGAATCTCTTTCCACCGAGCCATTTCTTTAGGTTTGGAAATAGGAAGTAGGCACTAGGGGCTATATCCGGAGAATATGGCTGATGAGATACCAATTCGTAGCTCAATTCATAGAGTTTTGCTATTGAGACTGCACACGTGTGTACCCGTTCATTAATCGTATCTTGATGAAAAAGAACTTTTTTCTTGGCCATATGGGGTCGTTTTCTTTTTAAATCCTCATTAAATTGGTCTAATAAGTTGGCATAATATTCGCCGTTTACTGTTTTCCCATTTTGAAGGTAATAGATGCGGATTATCCCGCGTGCATCCCAAAAAACTGTTTTCATCTCCTTATTGGCCGACAAACTTACCTTGGCCTTCTTCGGAGCAGGTTCACCCGGAGAAACCCATTATTTAGACTTCTACTTGGTCTCCGGAGTACAGTAATTGATTCATGTTTCATCCACAGTTACAAAACGCCGCAAAAACTCATTCGGATTGCGGTTAAACAACTCCAAACAATCCTTTGAAGTTGTCACACGCTTACGTTTATGGTCAATTGAGAGCAAACGCGGCACCTATCTTGCAGACAACTTTCTTAAACCCAGCTGATCATTTAAAATCGAAACCACACTGCCATATGAAATGCCTATGGCATCAACAATCTCACGCACTTTTATTCTTCGGTCGGCCAGCATTATATCGTGGATTTTTTCGACATTTTCGGGTGTACTGACCTCAATTGGCCGTCCAGAACGTTCAGCATCATTTGTACTTGTGCTACCATAACGAAAGTCAGTAAACCATTGAAATCGATGGTGCAGAGTCCCCACAGTATTTATCGAGCTTTTCCTTGGTTTGATTGACGGTTTTTTTTTCGCAAAAAATAATGTTTAATGAGCACTCGAAATTCCATTTTTAGAAAAATACACTGAGGTTGTATATTTTGAACAGCTGTTAAAAGCAAAGTAAATGACGACACTTGCTCAAAATTTGGCAGTTGTATATTAACAGGTGGTACTTGGTGGGAATAGTGTTGAATTTCACATAACTACGAGGGAAGTTCGAAAAGTCACGGACTTATTGATCCGCCCTCGTATTACTGTACCTGCTGAGTTATTAAATGTTTATATTATATTTTAGTCAAATTTGAATTTTAGTGGAATAGAGCTTTTGAGAGTCAAAGGAGTTAAACAGAATTTACTGCCAGAAGAAAGGCGAAAGAGTCCTCTTTAACCCCATATATACTTTTATACCTGTATGGACCCTTCTCTAGAACACTTTTTCTATTTGAATGAAATTACTACCAAAATTTTTTCTATTTTTATTTTACCTGTTCATATGACTCAAATATAAATACACCAAGCCCTATAAGTTGTGATAAGTATCTTAAGTATATTATATAATTATTATTTTATTACTATTTTTATGCGTATTTTACCTATTTTTATCCCTTATTAATTTTTAGTTTTTAGCATTTAGTTGTAGTTTAGGGACATAGTATAAGGTAATGTAAAACGATACAAGTAATATGTATGTGAAAATATTAAAGACAGATAATTGAAGCAAGCTACCACTTGAAGCCACTTAAAACAAGTCCCGGAAAAATCATTAAATAATAGTGATGCATATGAATTTGAATTATCACCGTTACATACAATATATTGAACCTACCAAGAAGTTTAAAACAGAAACATGTTCAAGACGAATTTCTCAAATATGGGTTGATTATAGATGAGGAAAATCAATCAATAGACTTCGAATGCTAGAGATAATCGGTTCTGACGTTGCCAGTAATATATTAAATAGATCTTAATTTATAAAATAAATAGTTCTTTTTTTTACTTGATATTACGCAATTCTTATATTTGTGGATTAATGAAGATACTTTTCGAAGCTTTTTATAGTCTGTATTTGTGCTTTTGCTTTTGTGCCGGTGCTTTTTGGGATTTTGAATAAATTATGTTTCCACCAATTGTCTTCTCATATTCTTAGAAGAAATTTGTGTTCCTACCGAATTTTGAATCGACTTAACAGCATTAAAGGTTTGGATTGATAAAATTTTTAGGTGATTTTCTTCTTCCAAAGTACTTTTTTTTACACTGAACCTTTTCAAGTTCTGAATGCTGTCCATTAATTAAAAATAAAATTATTTAACAACATCGATCAATTTCTGTACTTAGTATTTGTTTGAACCTTCGATTTTGCACATGTTCTTAAAGCCTTTAATATATTTGAAGATTTGAAGATTGAATTGAAGATCCTTATCTTTTTACAGTTTTTAATTATTAATATCGTTATCGAAATTTAAAATAAGTAAAGTTTCGAAAAAATTTTACAAAAAAAAAATTAGAAAATTTTGACGAATTTACTGCTGAACCTACCGTTATTAGTATAATGTTAAACGATATTATTTTTATATAGGTTTATAATTCAATGTGTTCGCAATGATTTAGCACTAAAAGTATTATTGTTTTGCATATAATTTTGTAAAATTCTAAAAATTAAAATAAATGTACTTTTTCTCTTTTTTATTTTGGTTTTTTTTGTCCAAATTTTTGTGAAAAATGATTTAAAAACTTCGAACTTTACAGAAAATATTAAATTTTACAAAAATGCATATTTAACATTTTTAGCTAAGTTCAAAAGATTTTAACTTCATATCGATATTACGAAATTTATAAAAAAGCCTAAATTTTAAAAATACGTAACAAAACTTAAAATAAATGCTAAAATATATTGAGTTTTTTCACTTTTAGCTATGTTCGAAAAATTTAAATTTGATTAAAAAATTTCGAACTTTACAAGAAATATTAAATTCTATAAATATATTGCAAATAAATGCTGAAAATATTTATTTTTAAAATTTTTATCTAAGTTCGAAATATTTAAACTCAGTATCAATTTTTCCAAATTTATAAAAAGCATTAATTTTAAAAATAAATTATAATTACCTAAAGAAAAATTAAATAATATATATATATATATATATATATATATATATATATAAATTTACCTGAAGGTAAAAGAAATTGATTTTTAACATGTTTGGTTAAAGTTTACACAAATTATGGTAATCCAAACAAAAATTGAAAATTATTCAACGAAAATGGTACCACAGTAAATAGAAGTCAATCTACTGTACAAAAAGTTATAATTATATTTAAACAATAAAACCGAAGAGAAGGACGTTCTCCATAACTGATTGCAAGAGAAGAAAGGAAAAAATAGAAGAAAATTTAAGGAATTATCCATTTAAAAGTGCTATTGAGTTAAAGGAGTGTTTTAATAACAGTGTTTCTGCAGATCCTTAAAAAGAGAAAGAAACCATTTGTCAATGATCTTTATAGATAAAAACGGTAAGAAGTCACCAATAGCTACATATTCAAACCAAATGTGTTCTGAAGTAATTATTTTTTAAGGCGAAGAAAAAAAAGCTTGAAGAGTTGAATCGCAAACACATACTTAAAACTGTTAAATATGGTGGTAAAAGTGGCAAGGTGTGGAGCTGTATATCGGCAGGCGGTGTTGGGAATTTAGTACTTATTCATAAAATAATGGATAAGTATGTGTACTTCAATATTTAAAAAAATTTTAATAAAAGTGCGAAAAATTTTCAAATTCGAGGAGACTATTACATTTAACAGGACAATAAACCGGATTTCATCGCAACTTATGGGAAAACGAGGAATGTATATAACACTTCATATATGCTGCAAACATTCTCACATATACAGATATGAACCTGAATAAATCTTGAAGGATTATTTAGAAAAACAGTTGTAAAATCATCAATTTGTCAGTAAAAATCGCCTAGGAAATGACTTTCCGGAGAATATAGAAAAAATTGGAGATTGCATAAAAAAATATATTACTCTATGCCGAATCGTTTATAAGAAATAACAACCTCTTACAAAAAATATCCTACAAAATTCAAAATAACACTTAAAAGCTAAATAATTCGTTAATTACTTACATAGTATTCAAACCTTTAATGAGGTGCCAAGAATTTTGCTGCGCAGTTGGGCTGTTATTTTTTATATTGTTAAAGAATTTAATACTTTTTTGTGTTTCTTTGTAGTTTATAAATAAACACATAAGATACTATTAAATAAATTCTTGTTTTTAAAATATAATCGATATGTTCCAAAAAAAAAAATAAAATTGATTTAAAAATTTCAAACTTTAAGGAAATATTAAATTTTACAAATATATTATAAAATGCTAAATGCTGAAAAAAAAAAATATTTTTAACATTTTTAGCGAAGTTCGAAAAATTTATACTCAATTTTAAAAATAAATTATAAAACTGTACATAAATGATAAAAGAAATTGATTTTTAACATTTTTGGCTATGTTCGAAAAATTCTGATTACAAATTTTGAAATTTTCAAAAAAGATAAAATTTTACAAATAAATTATAAAATTCAAATGCTGAAAATATTTTTTGAAATATCGAAAATTACAAAAAGCCTAAATTTTAAATATACATAACAAAACTTAACATAAGTGCTAAAATATATCGAGTTTTTACATTTTTAACTATGTAAAAAAATTTAGAAAAAAATTTAGAACATTTAGAAAATTTTTAGTGTATTCGAAAAATTCAAACTTGAATTCGAAATTTCGATTTATGCAAGAAGAATATAATTTTTTTAAAATTAATTATAAAATTGACCGTATATTATGACTGCTTTTACTTCAGAGCATGATATTTAAGAATTCAATACTATTTTTAAAGTCAACATTTTATCATTTAGAAACCACTGTTTAATTTCTACTACTACGTCATTAGCCATTCGATAAATTTTTTCTTAAGTAGGTCAAAAATCCAAGGTCTATATTAAAAATTAAAAACACTTTAGTCTCATTAGCCTTAAGTTATAATTTCTTTTTCTCTTCAGTTTCGTAACAAAATTCCATAATTTTTGCATCAATCATTTTCAGTTACAACTTTTATTAATAATATAGTTTTCTTTTCTAGATTTAAAATTTCTTTTTATAAAAAACAACTGTTTAGTTTCATTAATATATCATAGCGCATCATTATCGTCATTATCATTATTATGTGTCGTCTGTATATTTTCCAGGCAATGTTAAACCTTATAATATGCTTTCACATTTGGAAAATAACAGTAATCTGGCGAAGCAAACTGCTGTTGCCATTGCAGGTCAGAGAGCCTTATTACTTCTTCTCTATACTTTATCAAAAAACTAAAACTAAAAATTAATAAAAGAAAAAAAAAAAAACTAAATAAATTTAAACTCATATTTGAATTGAATAACAAATATTAAGTGTTATAAATATTGTTTAAATCAACGACAATAACAATCACCATATCTTAAAGCATTTGTACTCTATATACATACATATATTATTTGTTATGTATTTAAATATATATGTTTTATTATATAAAATAATTATATACTTCAGATACTACTACCCTCCCTACATATTTAATCTCTCTCTCTCCTACTCTGTCTCTCTGTATATCTGTTTAATTTATCACAATTTATAGCACCACAAACATCACTTGTTTATTTATTTACCCTTCTCTTCATTCCTTTTTGCCATAAATTATTGAATAAATGTTTTATTATTTTTTTGTATTTGTTTTTTGTTTGTTATAAATGATGTGACTTTTAACATTTAGCTTTAGTTTTTTTCTTGTTTCAATAATTTATTGTCTTTTTATGCATAAATATAAACTTGACCTTATATATTACGTCATAATAAATTGTTTTTAAAAAGTTATTTAATATTATTGCAAAAATATCTTATACCAGATATAACTTGGGATATATTTACCAGGGCATCCTGTCTATATTCCACTTAAGGACATAAAATCAATCAAAATTTAAAGATTTATCTTTTTTATATAATTTGGATTCGAAATCCTTGGGTGCATCTCATTTATATAGTGTTATTTCAATCATTCTAGATACAATGAATAAAATATTCTTTACTATAACAACTTGTTCGTAATTCATAAAATAATTTAATTCTGAATATATAGCTTAGTACACCGACATGAACTGGAAAATATGTTTCCATAAATATTTTAGATGCTTAAGTTCTTTGGTCCACAAGTTTGGCTGTTCGGTGTTGCTGGAACAATATAGTTAAAAACTTGTTTCACTTTCTTAGGTAATTGTTGACACCGTGAAGTGTCTCTTAATTTGGTGTCAATATTGACCATAAAGATATGCCTTCACGGTTTCCTCTAAGGTCCCCCTTTTTGATATTGTAAAGTTTGATATTGAGTAATTCCATTTTAAATTTAACAAACCGATTTGGATAAAATTTGGTGCGCGTAGAGCGGGATACACAAGCGTGTAAAATGAGTTTTTCACATTTTTATTTTGAAAACTGTAGAAACTTTGTAGTGGTTAATATATATTTTAAATGGCCATAACTTTTGTTGTATAAAAGATACAAAAAAATATATATTTTTTTAACATATTTTTTTTTCTAAAAATTGTCTTTAGAGACGTATATTTAAAAAACTTCATCTTAAATTTTGTATATTTTTTAGTAAGAAACCTTATCGGTATTCCTACTACAGAGAAAATTTCAGAATCGTCGCAATTTTCTAAATTTAAAATGAAATTACTATATTGTAAAGTTTAACTTCAAGTTTATCCTTTTAAATTAAATCTTACCGAAATGTTATTAAGAAAATGCGGTATATAATTTTTATTTGAAGTAATTTGACATATTTTTAACGTCATACAATCGTTATATTTTACAACAACTTATTCAGTACGAAGTTAATTTGTAATTGTAATTGGAATTTTTCAATTACAATTACATGTAATTGTAATGGATTACTGACAGTAATCATTACGTCCTAAACCTGGTGTATCACGTAATCTTGAACCAGCAAAATTGTATTTATCCAAAGTTTCTTTGTTAAGGCTACGTCATTTTGGAAATTGGTGAAATTGGTTTGTTATAAATTATGTTGGTGCTACTTTACAATGATGGGGATTTTTTTTTTTTGATTTTGTCAGAAGTTAACAATAACTCCCACCTTGTAGAGTCTTGTGGGTGAATTCTGTTCAACTGCGAACCTGAATACTTTAGGTATGTTCATTACAAGAAAGTTAAGAGATTAGTTTACTTAATACCGTCTATTTGTTTCGTTAGTACTTCCAGCACTGGCCTTACGGATGATGAAATCTACACCATTAGTGAATGGTATTAACCTATTGTTGATGTTAGGAATTTAAAAGAGTTCCGCAACTGACATTTTTGACTCCTTTTAGTAATCCGCGCATTTGAATGATATTTACATAAATAATGAAAGAAATCCATTTATCAGTTGTCATAGCTCCGTAGTGATCCTTCTATGTGGATCTGCATGGTCTATGAAAGTCGCTTTCCTTTTGCCATAAAAGGAACTTTACTCACTTTCTATCTGGCGATGCTTTTTCCTTTTTTATGAGATGCTTCTATCTACTCATGAATATTATCGGCTTCTTCCTAGCCATCTTAAGAAGATACGCCAGAAAGGCCTGTAGCTTTGGTCCAAAAACCTCTATATTTAAGTGGACAATTCTATGAAAAAGAGTTAGCAATTTAATAACCTTAAAATGTCATTTTATATTAATAAGTCTACATGTGTTTTACTTCAAATATAAATTATTCTTTGCTGGTTCTTACATAATATATACAAACTTCAATTATAGTCACTTACTTATGTACAGCTCAACCAAAAATATGCTCTAAAAAAGTGTTTTATGCGCATAAATTTTTTTTCTATTTTAAAAAATAGTTTCTTTTTGCATCTAAAAACCATTAAAGCAGGAAATTACAAACTTTCTATAAACTTATGATATAAAGATTATTATGGAATCGGATTTGAAAACCATATTTGACAGTAAAAAGAAAATTTCACAAATGGCAAATTGTGTAAAGAATTCTATAGCGTGCAAAATTTGTCTCTTAAGTGTAAAATATGCAAAAAAGCTCATTAGTGTAACATATGTTCAATCATGCTCTATACCTATATAAGGATTTTCTATGAAAATATTACAAAATATGCTGAGTCTAAAATATGCAGTTATGACCAATATATGCAAAGAATAAAGTGGGGTTTCCAATTCTTACAATTTACTTCATCTTAATTCTATTCTAGGTGCATAATGGGCTACTTTTTTGGTGTCCAGGTATTTGTCGTTTTATATTATTTAATTTTATAAAGAAAAGAAGTTTTTGAATTATTTACATCACGTATTTGGGATAAAAGTGTTCTGTTGGTCGAGGATTTTGTGCAGTTTCCACTTTATTTTGTCCGACAGTGTATGTATATTTTTGTATACCAGGTGTAAAGAGATGAGAGCCAAATAGGCCATAATTTTTAGGAGGAACATTTTATACTTTGTGGGTATTCAGGCCAGCTTTTTTAACTTTTCGTCTTAAAATTCATATAATTTTCTCTGCGATCTAACTGCCTTTCGGTGGTTACGAACTATGAATTTTTTATGACCCTAAAAATTTATAGCAATTGTTTTGTATGGTCGACATGAGTTTTCGTTGTAAATTTAAATTATGCGTTTGTCTGACTTTTCCTCATTTTCCATTTTAACAAAGACAATAATTATGCTATTACAACAATATTGGTGCATAGTTGCTGAGAATAATGACAAATTTAAACAATTTAACATTATTAATTTCTTTTTTAAGTATATATAACATATTCAAAGCCTTAACGTGTGCATATTTTTTTCGTGTGCACTGCTTATATGGAAGCCAAGTCAAACTATCAAAGTTCATGCAGTCATTGAAAAATCTGTGATAAAGACATAACTTGTAGACAGAGTGTGCCATTATTCAATTATCATATTATTTTGAGAATTACATCACCAAATAGTTTGTCTTTCAAAAAATTAATTTTAAATTAAATCTTTTACAATAAAAAATTGGAAAATTATAAATTATTCAGGTATAAACACAAAATCGTCTGATTTTTTGTAAACAGACAAAATATGTTCTTAATTCAGTATGAGCTTCTTCAGATATTTTCGCTTTAATGTTTCCTGGAAATAACTTGGGAAAAAATTACAAATATTCAATTATAATTTCGAAGCGAAAAAAATGTTTTCATCTCCTTTCTTTGCTCAGATGTTTGGTTGTTATAATAGAATTACTTATTTTAATAAAATAGATCAAAAGGTTAAATAACTTACTGACTATAGAATTTCTGTTATCATCATGCTGTAAAAGAGAGAAATTAAAAAACAAAAATGTGTAATAAAAGTAAAACTGGAGTAGGTATTTTTAACATTATAATGACTCTTTGGGTGCCTCGGTGGCCTAGTTAGTAGTGAGCCAGTCTGTCAGTCTGGGGTTGTGGGTTCGATTTCCACCAGAGACTTTGGTCTGTTTCACTACAACGAGCAATAGTCTTCGTTACTCAGCTCGGTTAGAATTATAATATAATTTATAATTGCATTGTATTGTATAATAAAATAAATAAAAAATAAAAAACAATGACTCTTTAAATTACCCAGCAAAAAAAAAAAAAAAAAAAACATGCAAAAGATGTAATAAATGCATTAGTTCACGTGATAATTACTTGTTCATTTTTAGATGAAACATGCATGATTTTAACATTGGAGTGTATGGGTTCACTTTAGAGAAACAACTTGTCATTAAAATGAGTACTTAAAACTAATGAAAGTTTGATGATTTGACTACGTTTTTTTATTGGTAATCATATTAATGTATGCACATTTATATACCAAAAGATTTTTTTGGACATAAATTAAACTGCAGATTTCATCAAAAAATGTATAAACAAATGAATAGCACTAATTTTTAAAGTTTATTTTCAATTTAGATATAAAAAATCCATAATCCTAAAGAATTCACAAATACAACTAGAGTTGATGCATGCATTGAACATTGTTTTCATGAGTTCCCAAATGAAAAATTTATTAGGTTTAAGGAAGAAATTAAGAATGCATTTGAATGCATAAGTTCTAAGGAAATCATGAAAATATTACATCCATTTGAACTACTTCAAAAAATTTTTGCTGTATGTTGCTTAAAATTGTAAATAAATAAGAACAAATAGCATACGCAATTAAATTTCAGTTAGGTATTTAATAAATTGAAAAAAGACACAACCGTTGTTGGCTTATAAAAGTCATGTTAATCCCATTAAATCATAACTAACACATTAATTTCTTTATTTCTTTTATTTCTTTTATTTATATATTTTTTTAATTTAAATTATTGTATTTTTTCTTTTGTTTATACAACTCTTTGGCTTGCTTTTAAAACTTCCCTATTAGCTTTAGACAATATATTAAATTAAATATTATTAAACTTTCTTAATAACAAACACCTTACATTACTTTACCATAATATCTCTTACATACTTGTAACTCTCCATCACTTTTACTTAATTCCTTTTCTGTTTCTCGAAGTGCTCTGTACGTCGCTTTTGTTTTCCAAAACTATATGTTGCTGCTCTCATTAATTAGTATCTAAAATATAAACTAATGCAGCTTCAAAAAGAAAATTGGCTTATACAAAAAATAACATAAAAAACTTTGCTGTCGTACAGTCCATGTCAAAAATTAAATCAGCTAACATCAAAGTGTTTTTCAATGTTAATGTTTTTATTCATTTTTTTTTTCTACATACATTTTTATTAACTTAACAATTTTTAATATGTTTTGTTAAAAAAAAATTATTTTTATATTAATAAATTAAATTTCTTTTACTTTCCAATAAACGTTAATTTATGTTCTTTTCCATGTGTTATGTGTTTATTTCTTTTATACTCTCTTGTTCTTTTGTTGTAAAAATTTTAATTTCTAACTGAACAGAATGAAAAAAGGTTACACATAAAAACTGATTTATATTATCTTGTTGTATTATTTCTTAAAGGTATGGGCATTTACGAAACACGACCAGCACGACCCAATTCTATCGAGTTGCGACGCAGTTATCAATCAGAACAAATTGATGGTGTTTATGGACCGTTATCACCACAAACAGCTGGTAATATGATGTCGAATGCCCAAGGTGGTGGTAGTCAGTATGCTACGACAGCATATGCTGCGAATGGTATGCATCCGTCACAACAAATGCATCAGCATCAGAGCATGGCTGGTATGCAACATCACCAACAGCAACAGCAGTCACATCTTCATCACCAACAACAGCAGCAACAAATGTACGACGATGCTCTCTACCATCAGTCACATGCATTATATGGACAAACCGGTCAAGGACCCATGTCGCCAGAACCGATATATGCACCCGGCACACCATCACGTACTAAACCGCGTCCTTCACAACCACCACCAGCACCACCTTCGAATGGTAGTGGCGGTGGAACACCCACAGCTTCCAGCGCAAATACACCTACTCGTGGACGTAGTATGTCCACAAGTCGTGATGCCTTGCCACCACCGCCACCCATACCAGATGGTATGATTAATACAACTTCACCGTCGCAAATGTTGGCTCAATTGAATGGTGGTGGTAGTGGTCATATTGCAGCGAAATTATTGGCACGTACCAATAGTACGTCGAGAGCTGGCTCTCCACAATTGGCACCAAGCAATAGTGTTCAGGATGCGAATGCCTTGGTAATGGCACAATTGAATAATACAATTAATAGTTTCAATAATATGACAATGGGTGGTGGTATGCAACAGCAAATGAATTCGATGAATGATTTGCCACCACCACCGCCGGTGCCAGATCAGGTGATTAAAACATTTCATTTTCATATATATATATATATATATATATATATATACATATATATATATATATATATATATATATATACATATATATATATATATACATATATATATATATATATACATATATATATATATATATATATACATATATATATATATATATATATACATATATATATATATACATATATATATATATATATACATATATATATATATATATATATATATATACATATATATATATATATATATTTATATATATATATATATATACATATATATATATATATACATATATATATATATATATACATATATATATATATATATACATATATATATATATATATATATACATATATATATATATATATATATATATATATACATATATATATATATATATATATACATATATATATATATTTATTTATATATATATATATTTATTTATATATATATATATATTTATTTATATATATATATATATATATATATATATATATATATATATATATATATATATATATATATATATATATATATATATATATATATATATATATATATATATATATATATATATATATATATATATGATAGAAATAAATAAATTTGTATAATTGTTGTTGTAAGTACGTATTTCATTCTAATTTGTTTAATATTTTCTTTTACAGCACGAACCAAAGTTATCGCCACCAAATGCGGCGCCACCACCACCTCCTCCTCCACCACCACTGGACGAGAATGGTTCATCGCCAATTAATCAAGGACCACATCAAATTATGCCAAAATCATTGCCAAATGGTGACATACAATCCAACGGAATGATGGGTGGACCAAAACCACAGCCTAAGAAAATATTACCACCATTCCACGATACTAGATCCGATTTAATGAAGGCCATAAGAGATGGTAAGTTACATATTTTTATTAAAGTTTTTGAATTTAAAAAATTATTTATTAATTTCCCTTTTTATCCATTTTAGGTATAACACTGCGCAAAGTGGAAAAATCAGAACAAAAAGAAATTGAACGTAATACTGGCCTTCATGATGTGGCCTCTATTTTAGCTAGACGTGTTGCAATAGAACTTTCTGAATCCGAAGATTCGGATAGTGATGACGATAGTGAAGGTTGGATGGAGCCAAATGAAACTTCTGCTTGATCCCTTATGTCTTCTTTAATACCTGAAAAAATCAAAAAGAAAAAGTAGATTTAAATGGAAAATTTAGCATTTGTTTGTATTTGTTTTCAAGTATTTATAGTATGTGAAAAGTGCATTTGATGATATAGCAATTAGAAAAAATATAAATGTTTTTGTCAACCCAATTCCTCTTAAAGAATGAAAATAATAACCATACACTTCCTCTATAAATAAAAAGCAACACAAAATATATTAATTAAATAAGAAAACAAAAAGCGAATGAAAAGAATATTTAGAATCATGTCTTGAAAAGAAATGTTTTAGCAGTCATTAATTATATTAATAAAAAATAAAAACTAAATATTATTTTTAAATTATTGTTTTAAAAGCAAAAAATTTAAAAAAGAAAGAAACAGTAACAAATGAAAAGAAATTAAATTTAAAATTGAAATATAAAAAAATGATAATTAATAGAATGACAACTTATTTAAAAAAATAACAACAATAACAATAATTATAAAACAACTACAAAAGGTTAATCAAAAAATAAAAACAAATTTAATATTCATATAGATATTTCTTAAATATAGAGAAAAACAACAAATTAATATTACAGCAAACAATAATAATTACAACACAACAATTATATAAATTAAATGATAAATTTAACTTTTGTATATATAAAAATAATAATAAATTTTAAAATAAAAAAATCGTTAATTTTTATATATATAACAGATATAAATTATTATTAATATTATATTAAACAAAAACATTTAAAATTTAATAATAAACAAATTTTGCTCTAGTATTTATAAATTGTATTTATCCTTCAAGATTTTTATATATATAAATGTATAATTTTTTGTTTATATTTAATAAACGATATTTTTGAGGGTTAAAAAATGGGTATTTTAGAGAGGTTGAAAATATGGAATTTTTAGAAACTGAAAAAAAGTACTGATTTAAATAAATTTTCATAAATTATGCCAATCATAGTCACTTCACTGGCGAAAATAATATATCAGTAACCAGCGAAAAAATACATGTAGTAAATGCATTCATGATATTATGTACTGGTACTCTCGCAGGTAAAAACATGCATGATTTAACATAAGTCATTGGCGTAGAAAAACAATTCAATAAATTGAGTGACTAAAGACAATGAAAGTTCGATGATTGGTAAGCATATTGAGTCATTCCATTCAAAACAAATACGAAAAATTATAAATTTGGACTTTAGCATTCCGAATTTAATGATATTCGGTACAATCATATTCGGAAAAACTGCGACTGATAAAAAATTTCAGATTTTATATATATATTTTTTTTCTTTATATGTATATATGGAAAATGTTTTCTATACCCTTGGTAAGTGTCATTTTGGGACTCGCATAGTTTATGAATTATTACAAAAATGTCATAATAAATACGAAATATTTATTTCAATTTGTTTCATTTCGTTTATATACAAACGGAAAAATTGCCAATTACTTTCACAATTTTATTTAATTAAATTTTGCAAAATTATTAACATTAACACTGTTAACGCAAATACCGAATTTTTATATGATATTCGCGATGGTTCGCGATTTACAATAATTCTAAAGTAATATAAATTGTCTTAATAAAAACAAAATATAAAAAATATAACGGTAATAAAATTACCTTTAAAATGATATCTAAACCATGATTTTATGTTGAATTTGAATGGTCGATAACTCGTGAATTAAATTTCGCGGTCGAGTATCTCAAAAAATGATATTTTTGAGTTTGTTAAAAAATGTATGTAGACGATGAAGCCTATCTGTATATTCTCTGTAAGTATGTTGCTGAGACTCTTAATAGTTTTAATAATGCATGTGGAATAAAATTGCAACAAAATTAAAAATGTTCTAATTTTTCCAAAAATTAACATGAATTTTATATTATTTCTTCATAAGATAACAAAATATATTAATTTTATATGTTCAAAAATTTGTATGCTTTTTGTGTACTTTTGGAGCAGTTCTGATGCTCTTATTTATAATGAGTTTTAAAATTCTGTTTTGGCACTTTCCGGTCCACTAATTCGGTCATTATATTATAGTCTATAATTTATCAAAAAAATAATTTTCTTTGACTCTCATTGTCATCTGAGTTAAAATATAACTCATTTTGTGTGGTGTAAGTATAAAAATAATCGTAAAAATTGCAAAAAATTTACCGCGAATTGATTTCGAAACATACAAATTTTGAAATTTTGAGTGATTCTTTATCATTAGTGTACTGTTCTTAACCAATACCGAAAGTTTTGTTGCAATTTTATTCCGCATACTGTTCATGAGTAAGATGTTCCTTCCTAAGGTTAACATTCTAAATATGAGTCCCTTTGAGAGATAAGAATCATAAAGAAAAACGAAAAAAAAAACATTGAAATTAGTAGAGATAATATGGATTTGGAGATTCTCGCGATCCAATAAAAAATCATTTTGCCATTCGAAATTCATTGGCTACCTAAATTCATTCACAGCGAAGAAGTATTCCTCAAACAATCTATCCTCGAACATAATTATTCCAGGTCAATCTTGGAAACGCCGGGGAATCGAACACATGTGCCATTTGCACAATGGTCCTGTTCATGCCTAATAGATTTGTATCTGTCATACCAAGTTTTGTCCATAGTGACTTTGATACCTTGCAGCTTGATCTACCTTACATAGTGTTGTCCTTGAGCATTTATTGCTTCATAATTCGATTTTTCAACAAAAATTTCAATATCTCAAAAAAAAAAAAAAACAAATTCAACATAAATTTTAAATTTCACTAAAAAGTTTTTAACCAAATATTCAGTTTTTAATAAAAAATTCGTGTTTTTGCAAAGAATTTCGATTTTTCACTAAAAAAAAATCTAAATTTTACCAAAATCCAATCTTCAACAAAAAATTTGACTTTTTTACAAAAAATCCAAAATTTCGTCATATATCTGAAATTTCAACAAAAAAAAAAAAAAAAGATTTTCCACAAAAAACCCGATTTTCACCAAACATTTTTTATTTCACTATCAATTTCTTGTTTTGTTCGGGATAATGTCAGAAGTTGAAAATATAGAGACCCTTTTTTAAAATTTAAATTCAATTCTTTATCAAGCTTTTATTTATTAAAGATTACAATTTTTTAAAGCCTAAAAACAAAACCCTAATATTAAGTTTATCAGTAGCCTTTTTAACCAACTAAACTTTTTGAAAAATTCTTAAATTCTTTTGAAAAATTTAGACATTTGGTATTGAAAACCTCCTAAAACCCATTTTGACACTTTTGAAGTTTAACCCCTAAAAATCGTTGAATTTTTTTTATTAAATGCTAAAAGCTTTTTCTAAATGGATATTTTTTAGACAACAAGAGAAAAAAAATAAACCCATGTCTCCTATATAGAAAAAACAAAACCTATAAACGAATGTAATCTTTGTAGTTATAAAAATAAAAAAATAAAAAAAATTTTTTTTTGATATTTGAAAATTATATTTAAAAAAATAACAAAACAAAAAAAGTTAAAAATAAACTAATTACGTGTAAACAAACCAACAGATTTGCTTTAAAACTCGCAAAAAAATTCAATAAAATACAAAAAATAAAAGAATATTTAATAACAACTAAAGCACTAGTTAAGGGTTTTAAAGGTCAATATAAATTGAAGAAGGACCAAGAATGAAATAATTGCATATTAAAAAAAAAAACTAGATATGAATTTCAGTAATTGACTAAATCTCTTTTTAACTGTTTTAAAAAAACCCTTTAACACTCTTAAATAAAATCCAGTAAAATTTTAATTTTTATTATTTTTTATTTAAAATTTTTTGTACAACACGTAATTATTATTATGGCGATCCAGAATAATAAAAAATGCATTACTTTGGCTATTTGCATTTAAACACGTTTAATAAATAAAAAAAAAAACAATAATATTAAAAAAATAATATATTAAAAGAAATGGTGTTTGGTATACATATGAAAATTTAGAAATTATTAATATTATTAAAGAATTAAAAACATCAAGTATAACAATAAAATAATAAATGTAATACTCATGCTAATAAAAACAAAACTGCTGGTATTATGTTTAGTTTTCAGTCCTATTTTTTGCCCTCTACTTATTAAGTTCTATAAACATTAAATTAAAAAAAATAAATAAATTTTTTTATTACATGTTAAAATTTTTGTGAAATTTATTTAATTTTAAAATTTATGTATACACACCTATATGTATAATTAAATTGAAAATAATAATTTGTTAAAGTTCTAAATATGTTAAGAAAAAATATTTTAATTTAAAAAACTTTTTTAAAAATTTAATTTTAGAGTTCAAGGAAATGTTTCTAAGAAATTAGAAATTTGAGACGTTTATTAAAAAATAATAAAATTGTCATTTATTATTTTAAAACTCTGTGATTTTGTTATAATACAGAGTATACTCGTATTCTTCGTTTCAAATATAGTTAGGATTTGTTATTAGGCTCTAAAAAAAGTGTTTTATGCGCTTAAAAAAAAGCTCTGAAAATCGAAACATATTTTGCTGTCTAAATTTTAAATGATCTACTTTTCATAAAACAATAACTTGATTTTTATTTTATTATTATTATAAAAAATTCGATTGGATTCCAAATATGCAAAATTAGGCTCTTTAGTTTAATAAGGAATGCAAATAAGTAAAAAAAATATGCCATTTAAATTGCTGAAATATGTTCTAAAATAAGGATTTTCTATGAAAATATGATAAAATAAAAATATAATGACGAAAATATGCAAAAATATATTCTATAACAAATCGATGCCAAATTTCTTAAAATTATCTGAAATGGAAAAATAACTAACTACCAAGTAACACCTCATAAGGTCAGAATGTAGTAAAAAAACATTTTGATAATTTCTATTGATAAAAAACCTTTTGAAACTTTTAAAAAAGGTTTACGAAATTGAAAACTTTTATTTATAGTTTCTCTATACGAATCTAACCAACTCAGAACTAGAATGAACTTCTTTTCCAAACGAATGAATTGTTTGAATTTGAAATAAATTTTTTACAAATGCAATGTTTGATCCTTCATCTCAATTTCGAAAATTATTCCATTGCGTTTCTAATTTTGGGTGTCTTATTGTGTATTTCAGTACAAAAGAAATATGTTGGAATTTTTTTTCGAAAATTCTTATTCAAAATTTTTTTTTTTGTCATTTCAAATCATTTCGTTTCGTAGCAATAGACAAATATTAAAATTTTATAACATTTTTGAATTTATAATAAATCTAAGGAGTTTAGAAGTTATCTTTTATGTATTGTATATTTAATGCAAAAGAATTTGACTTAAAAAAAAAAAAAAAAAAAAAATAGGAAGAATTTGGTTTTTCTAGTTTTATATATAATTTGTATAATTTAACTCTAAAATAAATATGTTCGAATTTAAACTATACGTAGTTTTCAAAAGCACTTTTTGAAATTTTAATAAAGTGATAATATTTCCTATAATCTTTTCTTTTCATGTTTAGCACTGTATTAATAATATTTTAAAAATAATTTTTCAAAAAACAATTTACCTATTTCTAAACAAAAAATATAAAAAAACATTATATTGAATATTTTTTGTTTTTGTATATAAATATTTTATATTTTATTAAATTTAATAAATAAAAACAATTTATTATATATATATATAACACTATATAGTAATATAGTAGTAATTAAGTATAAATGATGTATTTGTGTATGTATTTATTAGTTATAAAACTTTATTGTTTTTTTATTTTATTATTTTTTTAATTTAATTTTCCTTGAAATGAAAGTTCAACTTAAATTTCAACCCCACAAAATAATCATACAACACGTGTATGTAATATTTCTTTGGTAAATTTTTAAAATTTGTTTATTTTATTTTTATATTATTGTTTTATTTTATTATTTTTTTTTCTTTGTGTATGTAAAATATAAAACTATTATTTAATGTTTATGAGTAAATAAAATAAAAATGGAAAATTCATATTAATTAAATATTTTTAATTTATTTAAATTTTGTTCTAATTGAAATGAATTCATAATTGAAATAAATTCATAAAATTAGTAGAAAAAGTTATTTGAAAAATAAAAGTGAAGAAAGGCTTGTGTTGTATTTTTTCATTTTGTTCCTTGTTTTTATGCTAATTTAGCTAAAATAATTTTGTTTGCTATTTACAATAAATATTTAATAATAAATAAATTATGATAAAAAACAACAATTAATGGAAAAAAATTGAATAATTAATTTAAGAAGTTTACAATATTTAAAATGAAATCAAATTTAATAAAAAGGAATCATATTGATATATAATATGTTTTGTATGTTTTTGTATTCAGTTATTTGCTATTTAAAAAGGATCTTTTAAAAAGTCTTCGATTCAGTGGTCAATAAAATTTTTTTGTACATTCACAAATTAATTTTTAAAATATATACAAATACTACAATTTAAGCAATTTTTTGTATTAAAGTAAATTTGAAAATTTTTTTCTTTATGGTGGGAGTAATATAAATGTGCAATTTAATGGAATTTTGTGGAAATTGTATCGAATTGTATTTGTTATAAAAGAAAAATTTATCAAAAATTTACTATAAAAAGGAAATTTATCGAAAATTGACCATAAAAAGAAAATTTATGAAAAATTTCCTGTAAATAGAAAATTTATGGAAAATTTTCCGTCAAATTTCATAAAAATTTTCTATAAAAGAGGGTTAAAGAAAATTTTCAATAAAAAGAAACTTAAGGAAAATTTCCTATAAAAGGAAAATTTATCGAAAATTTCCTATAAAAAAATTCTATAAAAGGAAAATATATCGAAAATTCCAATTAAATGAAAATTTATCAAAAATTTCATATAAATGAAAAATTCATCGAAAATTTTGTTTAAAAGGAAAATTCATCGAATATTTCTTATAAAAGGAAAATTTATCGAAAATTTCTTATAAAAGGAAAATTTTCGAAAGTTTCCTATAAAAGAAGATTTATCGAAAATTTCCTATAAAAGGAAAATTTATAGAAAATTTTCTTTAAAAGGTAAATTTATCCAAAATTTTCTATAAAAGAAAAATATATCGAAAATTTCCTATTAAATGAAAATTTATTGAAATTTTGTTTTTGTTTGAAAGGTAAATATATCGAAAATTTTGTTTAAAAGGAAAATTTATCGAAAATTTTGTTTAAAAGGAAAATTTATGGAAAATTTTGTTCAAAAAGGAAAATTTTCGAAAGTTTCCTATAAAAGTAATATATTTCGAAAATTTCCTAAAAAATTAAAATTTATCGAAAATTTTCTATAAAAGGAAAATATATGAAAAATTTCCTGTTAAAGGAAAATTTCGTGTAAAAATAAAATTTATCGAAAATTTCTTATAAAAGGAAAATTTATTGAAAATTTTGTTTAAAAGGGAAATTTATTAAAAATTTTCTATAGAAAGAAAATTTATCGAAAATTTCCTATAAAAACTAAATTTATCAAAAATTTTCTATACAAAACAATATAAAGGGTGGCCAAAAATTAACGCAAGATTTTAGTTTGCAGCTATTTTAGCAGTAAATTTTTGGCAACCCTGAAAAAACAACAAGTTGATAGCTAAGAATTTAGGGTTAGTAAAAATGGAGCGTTATACGATACAACAAGGTGTTTTATTTATTGAACAATATTTCAAAAATAATAAAAGAGTGGCAGCTCGAAAATTATGTATGACACTTTGTACTCCAGGTAGATCCTGCTTTAATTTTTCAAATTTTTTTGTTTCTAAAATACAAGTAATTACTTTTGCGATCATTCCCACTATGAATTGCATATCTGAGTTAAAAATACGAATGACAAATTATATTTAGTCTTTGAACTCTTATCAAACATGATGAAAACCAAAATATTATTTAGCAAAATCTTCTAGCATGTTCACCGATCTCTATACTTTCTTATTAAAAATTCATTCAATAAATGTTGTAAAAAATCAACTGTTTTTATTTTTAATCTTACAAAATAAATTACAGCATTTACAATTTCAGTCAGCCTTATAATGATGGCCATCTTCCTTATATTCCTTGTTTACTTTTAAAGAGTGATTAATAATGCTGGTGCCACCGGGTTTGCCAAGAAAACCTTGAGGTTCTTGCGAAGGTCCGTTAGGAACTTGAGATAGACCTGGTTGTTGAACAGTTTGTACTTGTGGTGGAGGAGCTTGATTGTAATAACCGCCATAAGGATAAAGATTATTATATGTTTGCATAGGAGCAGCTGGTGTCGGTGGGGGATAGCTATAATTATAGTATGGCATAGGAGGAGAATAATAACCACCATAGGGTATAGGTGGTCCTTGGGGCATATAAACGGGATGATTATAATAATTTGGATGAATGTATGGGTGAGGACTCGGAGGAGGAGGTGGTGGTGGGTAAATATGTTTCTTATTTTTGTGTTTCTTTTCCCTACTACCACTTTCATTACTATCACTACCACTACCACTATCACTGTCAGCTTGTACACCTCCAAGATATATAAATGCCACTAAAAAGAGGACTAAAAGCCACTGCGTACGTTTCATGTTTTAGTTTTCTCTAGGTCTTTTCGCTTTTGTAAACTTTTTCAAACTGTTCTTAACAATTTAATTTTTTTTTAATTTTGGATTTATGCCTGAAAACCAGAGATCATTATCATCATTAACCATCGTTTGTAGAAGATTGTTTTTTATTTATTTATTTTTTTTTGTTGTGAGTATATACAAATTTTAGAATATAAAGTTGATAAGAAAGTAAAAATTCTTAGAATTCATATAATTAAAATAATTGATAATTATTTAATTGATATGTTAGGTTGGCCTTGTCAATATCAAATTTTCATTAGAAGAATCTCTTCTAAAATGCAGCTTAAATTTGTATTTACACTTTCATTAAAGTGTAAATATAGTGGGACTAATCGAGATGTATACAACATTCTTTTTAAGCAAATTTAGAAAACCCCACAAGAAAAAGTCAAGGAGAGTCAAATCACGCCATCATAGCTTACAGTAGGCTGATTGATTACCAAAAGAGACGTCTTGAATAAGGTTAACAAACGTTGGAGTGTCATCTGAACACAGATCATTGTAAAAGTCTATTTTGAGCCTGTGCCAAACAGTAGAAAAGTTTGTAGAAAGTAAATTTTTGACAAATATGAGGTAAATAAAATTTTACTAGCCCATAGGGTTATACAAAATTTTGATAAATGAATAGAAAATTTTGACAACCAAAAAATAAATAAAAAAGTAAATTATAACAAAATATTGTCAATATTTAGCGTGATAGAAAAATTTTTATTTGGCACACCAACATTGTAAAATTATTTCACCTCAGAAAAAATTGAATTTACTGTAGGACTTTGCTATCATTTGGCACACGCTTTTTATTTTCTAATACCTTTCGATTAATCTTAAATTGTTTAAAAGTTGTATAACTGGTTTTTGAATAGTAAATATTTAAAATTTGTGTTACTTCATCACTACCCCCGTAATATGTTTATATGGATTACTTTGCGTCGCGGGTCAAATGGAGATGACAACCGTTGTTTTAACCAATGGACAGTACTGTACGAAGAATTTTTTATCAGACAGTGTTTATATTTGTAAATGGTGTATGTATATATTTAGATGTATATATATATATATATATATATATATATATATATATTGAATAAGGAATCACATTTTTTTAACTTTAATTAAGTATATCTCCTAAACTAAAGTTCAGAAAAAAATAATTGTTTGCGCAACCAAATTTCAAAGTGTTAGTTTTAGTTTCCTGAGGAAATAAAAAATATACATATTCTGTTATACTAAAATTATGCATTTATTTAAAGACATGTATTTCTATGGTACTATTTCGTGTGTCACTTGAATAAGGAATATTTTAAAACTAAGCAAACTGTAATTTATTTTTAAATTTTAGGTTATAAAAATGAAAGTTATTATTTTCTAGCATTCAATTAGTAATTTTTAGAAATAACCTCAAAAATGCGATTTGGCATCGACTTGTATAATGATTCTAAGTAATTTAGCGGAATTGAACTCCATGCTCCATTGCATCCTTTAAGGATTCTATCGTCTCAAATTGTTTTCCTCCTTCATAAACTTTTCCTGCAAGCCAACCACAGACATTTTCCATTGGATTTAGGTCTGGTGAATATGGGGGCCAATCCAAAAGTTAAACACCTTGTTGATTAATTCATTGTTTTACTGTATGAATCGGAGCGTTGTCGTGTTGGTACGTTCAAGGTATGGGTCCAAAAAAATCATTAAATTTTGGAAATGCTTCCTCCAGTCATTTTGTTGGATACAAAAACCAATTCTATGGTACCATAATACGAAATGGCACCCCATACCATTAATCCGCCCTCTTGGCTCAAAAATAATTCCTCCTTATTTAGGTCATGGAATTAATAGTTATATCCGTCGGGACTATCAATATTAAACTTTTTTCATCGGAAAATACAACTTTAAACTATTTTTCGGACCATGTCATTGTATTTTTGGCAAACTGTAGACGTTGTGATTTGCGTTTTTCATTAAATGGTGGTTTTTTTGCAGTATTCGTCGGACTATGTATGGCCATGACTTTAAAATACGGTGTACTGTTCTTAGACTGGCACTGACTCCACTTTTTTCACGTATTTTTGATATCGACATGGCAGAATTTGATGCAATTCTAAGAATTTTTCGTCTTTCTTTTGAAGTTGTTGCCATTTTCTTCTGCCCTTTCATGTCTTTTTCATATCTTTCACGTTATTTAAATAATTGTACACAATTGTCTTTTCTCTATTAATGTTTTTGGCTATTTGGACCGGATTCTGACCCTGAGATTTCAAAATCAGAATTTTTTCTTTTTCAGAGTTATTAAGAGCCTTACCACGTCCCATTTTGAATAAAAACTATTTAAAAACTATCAAATTAAAAATTCTCTACTCGTTAATATTGAAAGAAATTCAAATCATAGCCTTCCTGATTAATATCACTATGCGACAGTCAAAATCGGGATGGGATGAAACCAACGGGAAATGTTATATCGGTAAAAAAAGAAGTTATAAGTGTCCCGGCGTTTCGCTGGGTCACGTCTAGGAATCGAGATATATCGATTTGAAGTTAGTAACTATCATATAGGGGAAATTGTGACCTTTGGCGGTCTTTTTTTTGACATAACTCGAGAACCACCAGTCCGATTTTGCTTAAACAAATTTAAAAAAATTAGGAATTTTGAGCATATCTCGAGCAAATTTTTGAAATTCATACCTTCACTTAATTGTGAATAAAAGCGAAACGCGTCCATCGATTTTCATGATCTATGTCTCATTTTGTTTAAAGGTTATGTGACTTTACGTGAAAGTAATAGGACTTGACACTTTTTTTTACCGTTTTGGATTTTTTATGAATTAAAAATAAAAAAATTCAATTTTTTAGGCAAAAAATAGTTTTTTTTCATACATTTATTTATAACTGCAAAACTGTTGCTTATGTAGCGAAACGTTGTATGAACAGATTAAAGGAATTGTAATTCCTAATTTTTTAAAATTTTTTTCAGCAAAGTCGGTCTGGTGGTTCTCGAGTTATGTCAAAAAAAAGACCACCAAAGGTCACAATTTCCTCTATATAATAGTTACTAACTTCAAATCGATATATCTCGATTCCTAGACGTGACCCAGCGAAACGCCGGGACACGTATAACTTTTTTTTTTACCGATATAACTTTCCCCGGTAGTTTGAACCCTTTCCGATCACTGACCCCTACCATTTGTCGCACAGTGTATTAAAAGAATTCCTTATTCAAGTGACACACGAAAAAGTACCACAGAAAAATGAAATAAATGCATAATTTTAGTATAACAAAATATCCACCAAATAATAATATCATTTACTTATATTTTAGAAGATTATTTAGATTGAAGTGTATTTCAAGAGGTATACAAAATTGTGTAATATTTATCATAATTCTATAGATTGATAATGGATAGATATATGGGTAGATAGATAGATAGATAAATAGATAGAGTTTCTCCTTATGGGGGAGCGAATTTAGAATGATGTCCAGCTCATGACGTCTTTTAACTTCTACTTATAGCAGAAAAGCGTTTTTAAAACAACCTGTCTACTCTAGATCAGAAATGTCTTTATATTCCTCATGATTATCCTTCTGGAATTTAGGACACATTTTTAGACACCGTTTTTATTATCATTATGTTTGGATCCATCGGTAAACCACTCTTGATCTTGCCGCCAAGTTTGATCTAATCACTGAGACCAGTCTTCATGGTTTTAACAATTGAAACACAAACGAAGGAAGCAATATAATTTGTGTAACAGTGCGAGAGAATAGATTAGTATTTGTTTAATTGTAATTATGAAATTATTTTATTATAGCAATTACGTTGTACTTGGGTTGTCATTCGAACAGAAGTTATTCTCTTATTCGAGGAACAAATTTTTTATTCTTTTCAAACGAACAAAATTTTTAAATTTGGAATAAAAAATTATTTTTAACGATTAATCGAATAATCGAACAATTTTTCAAAACTAGTGTTTGTTAAATTATTATATTGCCTTTTTGTAATTATAAGTTTAAAAAGTTTTGTTTAGTTGGAAAACCCTGTTGAAAATGTTTGAAAATTTCGTTAGGATATTTAAATTTGTAAACTTCCTTTAAAAAAAATTTTTATTATTTTTTTTTTAGGAAATTTTCGATAAGTTTTCTTATTGCAGAAAATTTGTGATACATTTTCTCTTTATAAGAAATTCTCTTTATAAGAAAGTTTTCGATAAATTTTCTCTTTATAGGAAATTTTCGATGAATTTTCTCTTAATTGGAAATTTTTGATAAATTTTCTCTTTATAGAAAATTTTCAATAAATTTTTTTTATAGAATAAAAAATCGTTAAAAAAAAATCAAAATGTAGACTAAATTTCTAAAAGATCTCTTAGGAACGAAATCCATATCTAAATGTATAAATATTGTTGAAGTTTAGAACACAATGACAATAGACAATTTTGTTTGCTAGTTGTTAAAAGGCATTCCACATAATTTCTAACTTTACTTAGGACCAGTGTTGCCAAAACAGCGGTTTTCCCGCTAAATCTGAGGGTAATTTTTTTGTCCCTAGCGGGTGTTTTCCATAAAAAACCGCTAAGTGCTAAGTTTTTAGAGACTTTTCCTTTGTTGAAAATATGGTTTTGAAACAGAAATAAGAATATTCAAAGATCTTTTTCACTTATACAATTAATTAAATTATGTAAAATATAAACTTACCAGAATTAAGAATATTTTATCTAAAATCAACTGTTTTTCTATACCAAAAGGTGTTGAAATTGAACTTTTTTTCTCAAAATTTTAAATCACCTCATCATTATTGTATAGGAAGACTTTTCAAATCCTTATTTGTGTGTAATTCGAAAGAATCGAATAAAAATTTACAATAAGCCCGTTGGCTTGAAGTTTTGCAGTATGAAAATGTAGCAGAAAATACATTTTTAAAGAATTACATAACTGATTTTGCCTGCAAATGCTCTATTTGTCTATGCACATGTTGAACATGTTTTAAGTAAGAAGAATACAGTATAATCTAAATAAAGAATAGATTACAAGTCTTCCAATTTTATTGAAAATTTTGTTTTTTAACAAATTTAGAACTTATTAGCTCTTTTAATAAGAAATATTTTAGCGGTAAAAATCAGCGATTATATTTAAAGTGTACTCGGTTTCTAGCGATTTTTAAAATACCATCTGGTGGGATATGACCTCAAAGTTTTGGCAACACTGCTTAGGGCTCATAAAATTCGAACTAGAAATGTTTAACTTACCTTCTGTAGTATTCTTTTTTTTTACAAGTATTTATTATCCAATTATCTTAACTGTTGCTGGCAATAAGATAAAATAATATAGGTAGGTAGAGGTAGGTAGGTAGAGAAGGGTTGCACAGCACTCATACGAGTACTTGCGCATCCACTCGGAGACCATGAGGTCCATTGTGAGTCCCTTCGTGAAGAAAATAGAAATAGACTACAGACAGGACATAGAAAAGAGCAAGAAGGAAAATAATGGAGAAAGATCCGAGACCAAGAGAAGTATAGAAAAGAATAGAAAGAATAAAATAATATAACTTTAACATTAATTTTATCTTGTACTTTTCAGAAGTTATTTAAGATAATAACATTTATATTATTTATTTTGATTTAAACAGTTGACAAGCTTAGATGTCTTATTTATTTAAATAAGATATGAATACTAGAGATAAATTATTAATATTCTAAAAACGTGATATAATAACAGAAATTCATTCAAATTATTATATTATATTAATTGAAAAAAAAATATAATTTTCTACGCATTATAAACAACACAAATTAAATTTAACAATTTAAAGTTCTAAATTTGGCTTAAATAATTAGCACGTAATCAATAAACAAAATATAAAATGAAATCATTCGCTAAATTTGTAACATAATAACCATGATTTTTAAATTTTAGCAAAGAATTTCATTAAAATATCTTTAAAATTATGATCTAAAGTTTAATCGCAAGTTTTACATGGTCTATCCAAACGGATGGACAGACATAATTAGATCAGTTCTGAAAGTCATTAAGAGCTTTTACCCCAAATTTCTATATTAAGTGATTGGATTTCCTTTATTAATATTTTTTTGAACTATGTTTTATCCTCTTTAAAAATTCTTGGTCTTACAAAATTTTGAATATCTTAAAATACTTTTTAGAAATCATTAAAACTTTTTTAAGAACCAATTGAAATACTCGTACAATCGAAATTATCACATTTTTGTATTTTTGTTTAATTTACAAAAAAAAACTTGATATTAGCAATAAAATAAATTAAACTCCAAGTTGAAAGAACTTTCTATAAATTAAATGAAAATTATCTTGCTTGACTACCAGTTTATCTTGAATGGATTTTTTCCAATGTTGAATCTTACAGTACATTATTCTTACAAAAATAAAATTAAAAAAAAAAAAAACTCGTACATCACATACATTTCAATTGCGTCAGTTTGAACATGCATGATGTAACAACATTTTAACATTGCAACGACGCATCGTACTTACCGCAAACTTGTACTAGAGTCTCTAGTTTGTTCGTTTAAGCTTGAAACAAAAGTTCAATGTACAATTAAGGCTTAAATTCTGTTTTTGGCCAAAAACTATACATATTTCAACTAACCAATTAACCAACGACGAGTTGTAATAAATTTTATGTATGATGCAACTAGAAGAAGGCTAATAAAAAATTGTGGCTGAAATCACTTATTTAAAGGAAAGTAAACATTATTCAAGGTGATCATGAAAATATCTGTTATAAAGTGAATGATTATTTTAATAAATAAATAAGTCCAATATTAAAATTGTAGTTGCGGTTTTTATGTTAATACACCGATATTCAAAACTTTAAAATTTTACAACTAAATCTTGATATTTAAAAGAATGCATTCTTTTTATTATCTGTTTATTGCAATGTTGTTAAAAACATGTTGCAGACTAATATTATTAATTTATTAAATAAAATATGCAGCGTTTTCAATTGACATAGATTCCTATAAAAGAAAAATGTATCGAAAATTTACTATAAAAAATTATCGAAAATTTCATATAAAAACAAATATATATATATATATATAATATATCAAAAATCAAAATTTTCTATAAAAGGAAAATTTCTCAAAAATTTCCTGTAGGAGGAAAATTTATCGCAAATTTCTTATAAAAGGAATATATATATATATATATATTTATATATATTCTTTCACTTACTATTGATGGTGGCAATATAGGAAGAAAAGCATTGAAAGCAAATCTAGGTTTGCTTTTTGACATTTTTCTAAATAAAGTCAATGATCACCAATATTGCTATAATCAATTTTTTCTTCAATTTTTAATATTATTTATTAGGAAACCATTGTCATACATTTCAGAATCTTCTGTTATTTCAACATCACTTGAATCATTAAAATAACTTTTGAAATAAATGAAAAAATCTCAAAAACAAAGCATTTGCATATCGTCACCTAAAATTCAAAAGGCCGTAACAACTGAAAAATCAAATGTTGGCTTTTTACTGTATTATAACTACACAAACAATTTCATATTTACATCTTCAGGAATTACATCAATAAAAGGACGTAACACCAACTTCATAAACGAAACAGTCGTAAAATTTGTCCCACTTATTTAAAATTTGATTTGAAGAGTGTTTTATATTTAATCTATTTTTACTTAATAGCTGAATTTAAAAAAATTGTGGTGCTTTTTCATAATGTTTTTTTTTCTACTGTAAAGAATTAAAAAGTGTGGTTACGGCCTTTTTTCATTTTTTGTTTCACTTTTTGTTGAATATTTAAAAAAGTTAATATGCGCTGAAAAATTTCCAGAATTTAAGAATAACACATACGTCTCCCATTTATTCTAATTTTAAATCTTTAGAAAATCTATTCTAATTTTTTTCCAAATAATACTGTGACCAGTGTCCGTAAAAGGCTTTATTAGCACGAAATCTGTTAAAACAGATTTTTCTATAAAAATTTATCGAAAATTTTCTATAGAAGGAATTTTTATCGAAAAAATAAAAGAAATATTTATCGAAAATTTCTTATAAATGGAAAATTTATAGAAAATTTCCTCTATAAGGAAAATTTATCGAAAATTTCCTACAAAAAGAAAATTAATTAAAAATTTTCTATATAAGGAAAATTTATCGAAAATTTCCTATAAAAGGAAATTTTATCGAAAATTTCCTATAGAGGGAATAATTATCGAAAAAATAAAAGGAATTTATCGAAAATTTCTTAAAAAAGGAAAACAAATTCCCTATAAGAGGAAAGTTTTTCTAAAATTTATCGAAAAAATAAAAGGAAAATTTCTTATAAATTTTTTTTTTAAATAAGGATTTTATCGAAAATTTTCTATAAAAGAAAAAATTAGCAAAAATTTCTTATAAAAGGAGTATTTTGAAAATTTCATATAAAAGGAAAGTTTATAAAAAATTTCCTATAAAAGGAAAATTTATCGAAAATTTCCTATAGAAGTAAAATTTATCGAAAATTTCGTAGAAAAGGAAAGTTTATCGAAAATTTTCTATAAATGAAAGTTTATAGAAAATTTCCTATAAAAGAAAAATTTCCTATAAAAGGAAAATTTATCAAAAATTTTCAATAAAGGTAAATTTTTTGTGAAAATTTGAATTTCTTGTAAAAATTTGGATTTTTAATGAAAATTTTGATTTTTTGTGAATATTTGAATTTTTAGTGAGTTTGAATTTTTATGGAAAATTTAATTATATTGAGTATTATTACCACATTAGTTTTATGCCGAAAAACTAAGATCCCTGAATATTCCAAATAATCTGAAATAAGAATTTAAGCTATCTAATATATTATGATCAAAATGAATTCGTAGTCCGTGCAAAGTTTTCCTAAAAACTTGATAATGTCAAAAATATCACCATAATAATATGCAATAAATTAAAACAAAATACAAGATAGTGTGACAAATCTGTTAGTAAACCCATTATAAAACCAAATTTCTATGAAAGATTATACTAAAACATAATGATAAACACAAACCATTTATTCTCACATCTTTTAATGATCGTAACAACAAACAATCTTTTTGTTTGTTATTTTTGGGGGAATTTTTAAATAAACAAAAACGAAATTTATTAAAAATATCTACACATAGACTAAATGATAATATTGCTTCTATATATACAAAATAAATACTTATATAAATATTAATCTAATGAAACCAGTTTACTTAGATTCACTTTACTAAAATTAACATGTGCATAAAAGTTCAGACTACTAGCATCAAAAATAAAAACAAAGACAAAAATATAATTTCCCGAAAAAAATCAAAACAATACGAAAATAACCTGTATTTACAAATAAACCAACAGATATACAAATACATACTAAATAAATAAAACTAAGATAAAGACGCTTACTTATAGATACATGGAAAGATACCAAACAGTAATGCCTCGCAGTACGTGGTGTGTGTTTGATCAACCGCTAAACAGTTAAAGCTGCTGCTACATACACTTTGCTGTGCAGTCGCAGAGTATGCAGTCATTATGTGGAATAATGCAGCAGATATCGTTGTTTAAGCCTTAGGAGTATTATTATTGGAACACTTGCATTATATTAGAAAATTCCACTCCAATCTCTTCTATTTCATAGTATGTAGAAAGAAGAAAAATGAAATATTACCGCTATATACATAGAAAATACAACAAAACGAATAGACTAAACTTTTACTCAATTGCATGCTACCTAACCTTAGTAATAGAGTAAATTTTGTTAATACTAGGTGACTTTAAAATACTCTAAATATATATAAAAAGGCGATTAAATTCAAAGGCAAATTTTTCATCTCAGCTTGCGATTAATGCAAATATAAGATAGTTTTTTTTTTTTTTAATAACTCCAAAATCGAATAATTAAAAATTTTTCTTGATCATAATACCTTCAAAAAATAAGCGAGATAGTTAAAATTTTAAAAATCCGATAGTAGTTTAGACGATTTTTAAGAAGCCTTCCAGTCAGTAGAAAAAGTTTAAAGGTAAAGATTGGATGCTTTTCTTGATCAAGACTCGTGCCAAATGAAAGAAGTGCAGAATCATGTTTTTTATTCAAAAGTAAGGAAATTTAATGCCTTACCATAAAATGAAGTTATTTCTGCATCGAATTGTTACGGTCGATAATAAATGGATCCTGTCGCCAAGGTATGAGCTGTTAAACCTTTTGAAGAGATCACCTGATACTTATAGAGAATGCAATTGATTCATTTGAAGAGAGCATTGAGCGAAAAGTGGCCAGAATATGAGTCCAGACACGAATCCATTTTCCATCATGACTATGATCGTTTTCACGTTGCGCTACCAGTAAAATATTGTATAGGAAGTTTTGGCCACCAGCTGTGTAGCCCTGATATTGCACCTTCTGACTATTACTTGTTTAGTCCGATTTAGAATGCCCTAATTGGAACAGGCGGCTTCTCTTGAAAATAAGGTTTCTAAAATTTGCCTGATTCGTTTCTGGCCCCAAAAGATGAGAAGCGGTTTTGATATTAAATCCATAAATTGCCAGAAAGGTGGGAATAATTTGTAGCATCTGATGCACAATACTTTGTATCTTTATCTTGAATATATATAATAGTTTTTCATAAAGAACTATCGAAATCAATTTATATACCCTATAGTATACTTTCAATTGTTTTAATTTTACTACGAATCATAACATTTGCCTTTGTTGATTTTGATTAGCTTTCAAAAAAAAAAAAAAAAAAAAAATAATAATAATAAACTTTTAGCGAAAAAAAATATCGTTTATAAAGAGCCGGAAATAGGAGTAAATAATTTGTTATACTGTCCTCAATATAATTGAATATTTCATTAAAGTATCAAATAAATTTAAAAATAAATTTTTCTGGCCAGATTTACTATCACGCAAACCCGAAATTTCCTTGCTTAAATTCCAAAAATTTTGTTAAAGTAATTTTATATATATAAAGATTGTTAACATTACTTATTTTCATAACATTCTACTGATATCTTGATCTAATGACAAAATGCTAAAAGAGCTAACTCACAACTTCTAAAAAAAAAATAATAAAAAATACATTTTGTCACTCCTTTCTTCCTGTATTTTTCATTCTAAAATATGGAAAATGTTAAATCATTCCGACTTCTAAAAACATGTGTTTACTTTTTCGTTCTTGTAATTCATCCATGATTATGATTAGGAATAAGATTCTTTTGATATTGCAAATAACTTTTGATGCCCTTTATACTATAAAATTGTCTTTCATAGCAATATTTTAATCAGTAATATTTCGGAATAAATTTTGAATTAAAATTTCTCTACCCTGGCTTTGGCCTTAAAATTTTTAGACTTTATAGGATTTCCATCTGAAATTGGTTTTCAATTTTGATAAATGAAATGAAGCAAGTTCAAAAATGGTAAGATTGGTAAAACCGAAAGGATCTTAATACAATTTTTTTTTAACCTGATTAATTTTAGCGACTAAAAGTTTTCTAAAAACTTCTAATAAAACGGTGCTACAGTGAAAAAAAAACATTTGGAATGAAAAACGTAGCGTAGTTTGTAGGTATGGGAGAGTAGACTATTACACCATTTTTAGAATTTTCAATATACCCTCAACATCGTGAGTTATATTCAAAAAAACAATTTTTCGGACTTCGCGGCTTCAAAAATTTTTAAGCGGCATTAGAAAGAAAAGACCTTTCGCTTTTTAAAAAGTATGTACACATTTACATTCATAGCAAAACTGTGTAGGATATTAAGAATACAAAGTCAATTTTTTATTCTTATTTTTTTAATTTTCCGCCATTTTGTTCATGTTTTTCCCAAATACTTAATTTTATTAGGAACACATATAAAATTATTACCTAATATTATATTTCAATTAAAAAAGTTGTTTTATTTTGCATCTAAATTTAATAAATATATTCAAGTAAATATAAAATAAAATTTAAGTAAAATTTTATATCTCTCTTAAATTTTTAATTCATTCAATCATCTACTTGATTGATTTGATAAATTTTTTAATTGGAAAAAAATTTTATTTTTTTTTATTTTTTACAGTTTTTAGTAATTGATATAGAATTTGAATAGAAAATTATATATTCTACAATTTTAATCCTATTTTATCAAATGATGGATGGCTCATTTTACTCTTAATAAAATATAGTATTAGGAAAAATAAGAAAAAAATATGTATTCTAATAAAGTGTGGCTCACAAATTGCTGAAAAGTTCAAAAAATAACAGTAAATAATAAAAAATTAAGTTTGTGTTTTAATATCTTATACAGTATTGGTTGGTATGAATAAAAATGAGTATTATATATTCAATGAAAGAACACCCAAAAATGTTCCTTATGACTTCGGATTTTTAAAATATTCAGCTTACGAATACCCTATGGAGCCATTTGAATATCTACATTTTTATTTTATTTTATTATTACTACTTTTTTGTTGTTTTTTTTTTTTCAAATTTTGAAAAACGCAATTTTATTCACGATTTTTGTTTTTTGAAAAGTAAAAAAAAAAAATCGAACTTTAAACACCAATATCTCTATAAGCTGCAAACGGATTTTAATGATTTAAGTTTCAAATAGAAGACGAATATACCTCCTTTAAAAACAATAATTTAAAAATAATATTACCAGTTAAAAATGCATTCATAATGCATTTTTTGAAAAATTATAATATTTACTAAAAATTGCAATATAAAATGTTCTGGAATAGAATGGTCCACTATTAAAAAAATACAATATTCTCTTCTAGATTTTTTCATACAAAAATGTACTTTTTTATAATTTTTTTTATTTATTTATTTATTTATTTATTTTTTTTTAATTTATTTTATAATTAATTTTAGTCATACATAACATTTCATGTTATTTGTGATATAATACCTTTTTGTCTCAGAATAATTACTAATATACTATGCAATAAACATATTTTTCTTCAATATTAAGCAAAATTATTAAAAAAAGGGTAGAAATTTCTTAAAAATGCATCTGAAATTCTTGTTGTGAGCGCATTTTTAGCACAAACATTATTTTTGAATATCATTTACAATATTTATTATAATAACCGGTATACTAGTCAAAGAGTTATGAATACTTATAGTATTACTATTACTGAATTAGAATTATCAAAAAAAGTTAAAAAACAAAAATATTATGAAAAAATAAAAATTTTGTATGAAAAACAGCTGATATTTTTTCTAAATCAAAAATATTAAAAATAGCAAATTACCTTGTTCCAGAATAATTATTATTGAATTTTGTAGTAAAGATATTGCTTTTAAACATACTAAAAGAAAATTAAAATCGAAGGGATAGACATTTTTTAAAAATTCATTGTAAAATTGCATTACGCTTTCATTTTTAAATAACAATTTTCCTTTGAATTAATGTCTTTGAAAAGGTCTCAGTTGGTCCTCACTAGAGCCTTGAATCATTAAAATTCGTTTACGTTAACATTTAAAGTTACGTACTTTATCAGATTTTTTTTAACTTGCATTAAAATTTAAGTCTTTACTCAAAAACTCATTTCCGTTCATTAACGTTTATTTGCTAATACCCTACAGTTAGTTACCTGTTTGCTGTTGGTGGCATTAGAGAATTTTTTTGAAGTAAGATTTGTTTTGATATTTTAAATGTCTTTTAAAAAGGAAGATAGATATTTTCTTACTCACAGAATCTATAATAAGGAGTGATATTAGAAAAAGTTTTTTCTTTTAAGAACTTTTTTCATAGCACAATTATAGTTTGCTTATCTCATTATCTTTGCAAGATGATAATTGAGATGATGACATAAACTGGTGATTAATTTTAAAATTAAGATTTTTTTTTAATAATGTTGGATATTTGATCAGTTAGATAAAATTGTCTACTTTCTACTGAAATATCAAAGCTGACAAATATTGTGGAGTTATTAGTTTTTAAATTATTAGTTTTAGAAATGATGTAATCATATTTTTTAATAACAACCTTGCTCTACTGATGCCGAACCAATTCTGGCAGTAATGCTGTAGAACCGTACTGTGATTCTGAATTGATTTTAAAGAATGGTTTTGAAAATTAGTGCTTAAGAATGCATTCGCAATTCTCTTGAAATTCGAAATAATAAAAATGAAGAAAGTGAAAGGTTATAAGCGTATCAAATATAAAGGAAATCTGATGACCCTACATAAAAAATTGTAATTTTTTATAAATCTCTCGTCGAATGAACGGTATATACATTTTAAAAAGGGTAAAATCTTTTCTTTCTAATGCCGTTTAAAAATCTTAAGTTGGCTAACAGGTATTTCAGATTCCTACAATTGCATCTGCCCGTATGTTGAAATCATATGTTGCAATTTTTAATTTAATAAAAATTGGCACATTTGCTTATCATATCCTGCACCACCCTAGGTGGAGAGAGTATTATGCGTTTGTGCTGATATGTGTAACACCCAAAATATTAATGTGTACAAATCTACTTAGAATCACTTTCTGAGTCGATTTAACGATGTCTGTCCGTCCATCCATGTAAACCTTGTAATCAAACTACAAGTTGAAATTTTGAAAATAATTTAATGAAATTTTTGCACACATGTCTCTTATGCTCCAAGGACGAAGCCTCTTATGATCGATTCATTATTTCATCTTGCCTCCAAACAAATGTCCTCCCTGAATAGGGGTTTAACGATCATAAATACCTTGAATATAGCAATATTTTATAAAAAATTATATGCGTAAAAATCTGTATGCTAAATTTCTATAATTGACCATAGCTCCCACATAAACCCCTCTTCCGAAAATCAGTTTAACGTCCATAAATTCAATACAAATGTTAGTAGTATCAAGATAATATTAGACACAAATTAGTTTTAGATAAGTTGAAATCACAGTGCCAAATTTTATCACAATCAATCCATTATTAATCATAGGTCACATATAGCGTTCACCTCTAGAAATCACCCTAAAACGCATAAATAACATAATATAATGCATGTTTCATAGAAATATACAATACTTTTAATACAAGTACATACAGAATGGTGTACGGGTTTGACCGACTATATTTTTCTTACTTGTTTTTGTATGAAAGTGTTGGAAATCGTTTTGTGATTTCAACTCCCGAAATTGTCACCAATGATTTTTGTATGAAATTGTCATCCCAGAACTTCATGAAACTGTTGGAAATCGTTTTGTGATTTCATCTCCCGAAATTTTCACCAATGATTTTTGTTCGAAATTGTCATCCCCAGAACTTCACAAGCAAAGTCACCAATCACCAAAATAATTCATTCAATTAAAAATTTTTTAAATTTGCACCTTTCACCAAAATTATTATATCAATTTTAAATAATTATAAAAAAATGAAAAACAGAAACATTTTTCCAATAAAAAGATTTTTTAAATCAATCAAGTAGATGATTGAATGAATTAAAAATTTAAATGAGAAAAAAATCTTACTTGAATTTTATTTTTACTATTTCTTTTGTTTTATTTTTGCTAGAATATATTTGTTAAATTTTGATGTAAAATGAAACAACTGTATCAATTGATAAATATAATGTGTTTATATTATTTTTTATTCTAATGAGCCATTTCATAAAGATTACGGTTTTAAACCAATTTAAATTTTTAAACTCTAATTTAAAAATTGATTTTATGTTTCGGTTCTGGAGAAACTTTTCGGAGACAGTATTTTATTCAGAAAAGTAATGTAATACAATAATGTAATACAAATTAATTCTTAAGCGCTAATTTTCAAAACCATTCTTTAAAATCAATTTAGAATCACAGTACGGTTCTACAGCATTACTGCCAGAATTGGTTCGGCATCAGTAGAGCAAGGTTGTTATTAAAAAATATGAAGTGGTTCTGATTACATCATTTCTAAAACTAATAATTTAAAAACTAATAACTCCACAATATTTGTCAGCTTTGATAGTTCAGTAGAAAGTAGACAATTTTATCTAACTGATCAAGTATCCAACATTATTAAAAACAATCTTAATTTTAAAATTAATCACCAGTTTATGTCATCATCTCAATTAGCATCTTGAAAAGATAATGAGATAAGCAAACTATAATTGTGCTATGAAAAAAGTTCTTAAAAGAAAAAACTTTTTCTAATATCACTCCTTATTATAGATTCTGTGAGTAAGAAAATATCTATCTTCCCTTTTAAAAGACATTTAAAACATCAAAACAAATCTTACTTCAAAAAAATTCTCTAATGCCACCAACAGCAAACAGGTAACTAACTGTAGGGTATTAGCAAATAAACGTTAATGAACGGAAATGAGTTTTTGAGTAAAGATTTGAACAGAAAAAAATAAAACATACAATAGCAAATAGTACAATGTTTCTATGGGCATAGAGTCAGACCGTAGAAGAGTGTAACAACCAACTACTGCCCAAATTGAGTTGAAATACAATGATACGAGCATAAACACAGATCACTTTAATACTTTGAAGTGTTAAGTACAAGCGTGCTGTTAAGAATCGTCGTAAAAAATAAATTTAATCATTTAAATCACTAAAAATTCGATTAAGACAAGAACGTATAACAAACGGTGTACGTGTTTAAAAATAAGATTTTTTTTTTGTTTTTATATACAAAATTTAACGCTACAATAGGAAAACAGAAATTTTATAATTATTGCAAATTAAGTGAATGTTAAAGTGAATGTATCTGTCTCTGTGGCGGTTTTGTGTTTTAAAAATCTTTGAAAAAAAAAAGCAAAAATTGATAAGAAACAGTGCAATTTTTTTATAAACTTGGGTTTTTTTTTATAAAATTAAATACGACGGGTTTCTATGCTTTTTTTAATTATGTCATTTATAATTTTAAAACTAGTTCAAATCTTTAGTTGAAAGAAGAAAAGCAAAGTAAGTTTGTAGCTGGACATTTTCCAGTTTTATTTATTTGTAGCAAAATGAAAAAAAAAAAAAATCGATGATGATAATATTATTGTATAACGCAATTTAATTTAACAATACTCGTAATTTTCGATATAAAACAAATAAAATTTGTTCAAAATTTAAGATAAAAGAAGAAATAAAAAATATAAAATTATTTATAACACAGCATATTTTACATATTGGCGGTTTAAGAAATGTATTCGCATTTAATATGCGAAGTGTAATTGATAAGTGACATAAAAAGAGTAATGACATCTGATTTTATACCTTATTAAGAAATAATTTGTTCCGTAAATTCGTCTTATTATTTCAATCGATTGATATTTAGAATAAATACGTCTTATTATTTGAATCGATTCATATTTAGAACCATTTAGATAGATAATGATTTTCTGAAATACAATAAAAAATAATTGTTGTTCCAAAGTAATAAAATTTGCAAAATAGATTTCTTTCATTTTATAAGCATGTAATAACAAAGTTCATTTTTGTAGAAAAGGGTAAAATGAGGAATTTGATTTCGAGGCTTGAAATTTTAAGTATGCATTTTACTTCCGGATTGAATATTTAGCGCTAGAGAAAATTTATAAATTTCAAACATAATGGAATTATATTATATATCCATATTTTTTCATATTTTATTATGAGATTTAAATTATGAAAGCTTCTGTTAAGATGAATTAAATTTTGTTTAACAATCCTGCTATAATTGTTTTCGTAAATCAAAATATATGTAGATATATTCATTATCTTTTCCTTTCCCTTTGTATTATTCCAAAAATGAAGAAAACGTTGCCAGAAATATTATGAAAAAATTCCCGCTTTAAATATATTAAATACCAGAAGAAACAAGTTAAGAGTGCCAAATCGTATTTGAATTTGCTTTTTTTATATTTGATATTTGTAAAACCCCATAAAATAATTCTATACAAATGTCCTTCCTGAATAGGGGTTTAGTAGTTAGAAAGATTAATAATAATAATAATATTTTAAAGAAATGTACGTATAAATTTTATATAATCGTCGATAACAATCGTTCCATAATTGATCATTTCTCCGATATAAATCTCTCTTCTTTTGAATCACTTTAAGGGCAAAAATCGCATCCAAATAACAATATCAAGTTAATATTTGACACAAATCAGTTTTATATAAACCATAATTGACCATAGCTCCCGTATAAGGCCCACCTCCAGAAATAAACCTAAAGCTCATAAATAATATAATATAATGCCACAAAGTGTCACATAAGATCTCATCCGAATTTTGATGATCTTACACAATCATGTCGTTGGGTTTGAAATTTGAAAATTTGAAACATTTTGATTCATAGGCCATTAGCCGATATATTGAGGTATTAGATCTATGTATTAACTCCAATTTTTTTTTTAAATAAAAATTTATGTTTATTTCCATCCCAAAAGCAATTTTCATATTTTGATGTGAGAAACAAATCAAGCCAATTTTCGAAAACTTTTTCTTTCACACCCACTTTTTTCCACTTTTTTCGTTATCGCTTCACTTGGTTTTAACTGGTCATAACAGATGACATCCTCCTGATGTAACCAAATACAGAGCATTACCTTGATGCCACGATTTTCATGGTTAGAAGGGATTCACATGCGATATTTTTGCTCTTTGAATTATCATGTAGATAATTCAAATAGTTGAAACGGCCTTCTTTTTGCGGCTCTGAAGTATAATTACTCTTAGTTTCAGTTCCTGTGGCACCAAAATTCCTTACTTTTGGATGAAACCAAGTGATTTTAAATGTCTACAAATCATAGCTTAATCTACTCCCAATGATTCTATAAGCACTTCTTCTATTTGGCAAGAATCTTGATCGAACAAAGCCTCCAAATCTTCATCTTCAAACTTTTTCGACTGGCCGGAATGCTCCTTATCATGTACATCGAAATTTCCATTTTTAACTAGTATAAACCACTCAGGACAAATAACCTAAAGCTAAAGCATGATCCTGATGAACTTCCACAAAAATCCAATTGCTTTCCGCTGCGGTTTTAAGAAAAAATAATGATGAAGTGAAACTTCTCCCAAGTCTTCCCACGTTTCAACAGAATGTTATAACACAACTTTTTAAATTGAACCGCTTGGAAAAAATACTATCAAGTGTAATGCATACATACAATATCAAAGAATTTTCTCAGTGATTGGCGGTCTTCAGAATCTTCTTTTTTAACAGAGAGATGGGTATATCAATACCATTTTTGGCTCCCCTTCCTATAAGTTCCCGAATATATTTTTATATAATAATAAATATTTTATATATATAAGACCCATCCATGAATTTTGATGGATATACGCAATGGTGTGGGATATCATATGGTCGGGCTTGACCGACTATATCTTTCTTACTTGTTTTTATTTGAAGTGTTTTTTTAATTACTTTTTATTAACGCAATATAATTAATCTCCATTTTAATGATTACTTATAGTGGGAGCTACATTCATAAACATAGGTAGTTGGGATATGGGTTGGGTTGTGCTGATGTTTGTAACGCACAGAAAAAATCATCCAACACCCACCTTAAAGTATACCAATCGAATCACTTTTTGAGTCGATCTAACTGGCTGGCTGGCTGGATGGCTGACTGGCTAGACGGCTGACTGGCTGGACGGCTGACTGGCTGGACGGCTGACTGGCTGGACGGCTGACTGGCTGGACGGCCAGTCGGCGTAAGGAAGTTTTGTATAAGTATCAATCTTTGTGCCAAATTTCATGAAGATCGGTCCATAATTGACCAAAGCTCCCTCTTCCGAAAATCACTTTAACATTTTAAATCACATACACATGTTAGTATTAAGTTTATATTCGACACAAATAAGTTTTATATAAGTAGAAATCACAGTGATAAATTTTATGATGATCGCTCCATAATTTGCTATAGCTCCCTTATAATCCCACTTACGGAAATCACCCTAAAGTGCATAAATTCATATAAATGTTCTGTATTCGTATATTTTATTTTACACTTAGTAAAAGTATCGGTCCACAATTAACCACATGTCTAATATAAGACCATGAATTTTGATGGATATACACAATGGTGTGGGATATCATATGGTCGGGCTTGACCGACTATATCTTTCTTACTTGTTTTTATTTGAAGTGTTTTTTTTTTTTAATTATTTTAATGATTATTTACAGTAGGAGCTACATTCATAAACATGTGCGAGATATGTTTAATTGTGGATCAGTGTATAAAAAATATAATAAAAATGAAAAACATTCATGGCAAATGTTATCTGAATATTTAGTATCCATGTCAAATTTACTTTTCCAAAAAGTGCTTTATATGGCAGAACTATATTTTATTTAACAAAAAAAAAAAAAAAAAACGCTTTTATACGCTTTTTGAAATAGAAAAATACAAGGATTTTCTATGAGAATATGACTGAATATGCTTTTAAAAGTAAAATACGTAAACATAATCCACCCAAAATGTTTCAGTAAATTATTGAAAAAAATTTAAAAAATTTTAAATTTTACACAATCTTATTGAGTTTTTTAATCCCTTTGAAAAGACAACAAATTTCTTGTTAAAATTCAGAAACTTGTTTATATTCTTTCCAACTGGAAGACGGTTGACGACGCAACCACGTCAAATAATACGTTTTTCATTATTCTGCTATTTAATTGACGATTGCTACTTGTTTATATGGGCCTCCGGAATTTACCTCAAAAAATGTCAAACTTTTGTTTCGAATATAAACATTTTTATACGATTAACAATTTCCCCCTCACAAAAACATTAACAATCTGGCTACTTTATCACTTTTAAAACGCAAACATTGGTTGTGCAGCATTTACAAAACAAAAATAAAAAAAATAAAATTATTGTGCCTGGTACGAAACGTGCGAGTTTTTGGTGAAGCTTACGAGAGTAATATTTACTCTAATGGATGAATGGATGAATTGATGATGATGCTGTCGTTGTTGTATATTTTGTTTTATATTTAGCAGTAAAATCTGACTTTCTGTCTGTCTGCTGGGTATTTCGCAGGCAGTCACTAGTTTTTTTTTTCTCGTCTATACATATAACTGCAATGCAGTCATTGTCATAGTTAACGCTACAATTTTAAATGTAGTAAATATTGTGATTATTATTCATATTAGTTTTGTATTTCGTCTTTTCATATTTTCTTCAATAAGAAAGAAAGTGTATAATGTTAGATGGAGATGGCTATGGCTCAGCAAAGACGAATTATTTGTTGATTTTCTTAGTAAGAATAATTTAATTTAAAATAAATGTGCAGTTTTAAAGAAGATTCAGAAATATACAAATATAAATTAAAGGGCATAAATCAAGATTACCGGAACTACGGATTTTCAAGATTTTGTTTGAATAATATATAGGTAAAATCTTTGTTCAGTTAATAAAATAAAACCAAAAATTTTCGCCGCTCTCTGTTAGTTTTCGAGTTACAGGTACTTGAAGCAATTTTCTCCTTCCTCCTTTAATGAATTTAATGAATCTTGAAAAGACCTTTCGATTGATATATAAAATGTGCCAAATCATTATCCCATGGTTAGACAATTATTATTATTTTGATTTTTTTTTGCAAAAGTACCGTTTCTCAAAATATTTGGATATAACGGTACTCTTGTATACATCAAATCATTTAGAGAACATTTCAAGCTTTCATATCACACCCTCAGGCTATTAAATAACAAAAATATATCTCTTTAAAAATTAATATTTAGAAAAATAAATCAATTTTTACTCTTAATATTTGTTAATATCATAATTTAAAAATGTATAAGTTTTATTCCTTATGATTTTTACAATTTTGTAAAAAATTAAATAAAAATGAAAAATTATTTAAAATCGCGCAATTTTTTAAATAATTTCTAATGATATCCATATTTCATATTATATAGTCATAAACTATGATATTAACAAATATTACGGGTAAAACTCGATTTTTTTTTTAAATATTGAGTTTTAATGATATATTTTTGGTATTTAATGTGCTAAGGGTGTGATATGAGGATAATATGAAAGATTAAAATGTTCTCTAAATGATTTGATATATGATACTGTTATATCGATGTATTTTTAAGAAAACGGTACTTTTGTAAAAAGTCAAAGTAAAAATTATAAAATATCATATTTGGCATATTTTATATATCAATTGAAATACCTTTCCAAGATGTTTCCAATGATATCCATATTACATATATATATATAGTCATAAATTATGATATTAACAAATATTACGAGTAAAAATCGATTAATTTTTATAGTTATATATCCTTGTTATTTAATGGGCTAAGGGTGTAATATGGAGATCATATGAGAGCTTTAATTGTTCTCTAAATGATTTGATGTATGCGAGAGTACCGTTATATCGATCTATTTTTGAGATAACAGTACTTTTGAAAAAAAGTTAAAATAAAAAATAATAAAGTATCACATTGTCTCACCATGAGTTAATGATTTGGCACATTTTATATGTTAGTCGAAAGGATTTTCCAAGACCTTTCCAATGATATCCATATTACATATATATAGTCATAAATTATGATATTAACAAATATAACGAGTAAAAATCGATTCATTTTTCTAAATATTAATTTCTAAAGTGATATATTTTTGTTATATAATGGGCTAAGGGTGTAATACGGAGATCATCTATATGATTTGTATACGAGAGAACCGTTATATCGATATATTTTTGTAATAACGGTACTTTTGTGAAAAAGTCAAAATAAAAAATAATAAAATATATTTTTGTCTCCATGGATTAATGACACATTTTACTTATCAATCGAAAGTCTCATTAAAGGAGGAAAGTATTCATTAAAGGAGGAAGGAGAACATTGCATTCTTATATCATAACTTCAAGTACCTATAATCGAAAACTAACAGAGAGCGCAGAAAAATTTTTATTTACCTTTTTTTTAACCAAAAATAATTTTTTTGCAAAAAAAAAAAAAATTGTCGGAAATCTTGATTTGTTCCAATTAAAGTATTCAAACATGTGAATAGTTTAGCCTCGACATTTATTAGGTGTGCATGCCAATTTAAAACTTTTTGAATTAGTATAAACTAATTTTAGTATAAATAGATTATTTGAAAAATTTACCTAGAATATGTATGACCGAATAATAACAATATAAACAGTTCAGAGCTTATAAATTAGAATGGGTTTAAACGTTGGCTTTGCTAATTTTTGAAACATAAACTATAGTTTAAACTGAATATCTGTGCATTAGTTTTAATTTGAGAATGATAATACCATCAATTTCAGTATATCACTGGAAGAAAATGCGAGCATTCTGCTCGAAGAACCATAAACAAGTTGCAATCGGTACTCAGCAGTTTTTGATGGTTGTTCCGAACTAATTACTTTACTGACTACATTTTGGCATCACTAGTTACTTTATGGACCAGTGACTAGTTATTTTAACATGGGCATGTCCTAGGAGAAAGTCAATTGGAACCTCCACTACTACGTGGTGGAACTTTTTTGCACACATAATTACGTCCACTACTATCAAAGGGTCTGTGAAGTGACAATTTCTCTATTATTTAGATACTATTGATATTTATCGTCAAAAATTTGCAACCAAAAAATAGCTTAGAGCCCGATACTTGTTGGCGATGCTGCAACCTCGTTTTTCAGGTTCACAAATTCTGTTTTGGTATCAGCAAATAGAGACAACAAATATGGAGTTTTAAAGAAGATTCAGAAATATACAAATATAAATTAAAGGGCATAAATCAAGATTACCGGAACTACGGATTTTCAAGATTTTGTTTGAATAATATAGAGGTAAGTTCTTTGTTCAGTTAGTAAAATAAAACCAAAAATTTTCTCCGGTCAATTACCGATTGAAATTTGCTTAGGTTTAATAACACAGGTTTACAAATTCGACTCAACGTTTGGACCTGAGCAGATGAGAACTAATTTTAAAGTAATTTGGAGCGCTGAATTCAAATAGGGTATTCTTTTTTTAAGTTGGTTCCATTTTCGTGTTCTTACGTGTTGAAGCAATATGTAGTCTTTTTGATTTTGACATTGCAAAAATTTTCATTTCAGTTGTATTCTAGCGTTTAAATTATGTTGCAAATCATGTAAAAATACAACAAAGTCTATTTTAAGCGATTTTAATACTTTTGTTATATAATCGTAATATATCGTCTTTATTTATATATATGTATAAATATTCAGAGGTTCGTATTTTTGTTACATTTTCTTCGATTAACTGAACTGAATTTGATTCTCGATTTAAATTGATTAAAACAGTTAGCAGCGTTGATCTCCTCATGATTGCATGAGTAAAAATTTTTTGACACTCTACAAACTCCAATGTAAACGGAACCAAAAATTATGTACTATACCCGATTCTCAATGCCATTTGTGGCGAAAGCAAAACGTTTTATTTTCTCCACTTGTAAGTTCTTCACATAAAAACCTTTTTAAAACACTTAGCCTTGAAGGACAGGAATTGAAACAGAAATCGTCAACACAAAATTAATGATCGAACTAACCTTTAAAAATGTTTAGCTTCCAATGAGCTGGCACCAGTGGGAGAATTCAAAAATTTTGTTTGCGATATTCTCAGTAATCAGAAATCTCTTGATTAAAAGCAAAAAAATTGTGAGTTTGTTGCAAAACTACTACAAGATTGGAGCTCAAGTATCTTTAAAACTTATTTTTCTTCATTCCCGATTCGACTTTTAACTTAAAACTTTAGCGGTAAGAGTATTGAGAAAGGAAAGCGAATAAAACAAAATTTTGTGAAATTCAAATAATAATAATACAAAGGATTTTCTGAGGAAGACAAGATGAATACCTACTATTGGATTCTAATTTATGAAACCGATTCCAAACATTACAAATGACATAATTTGACAGCTCTACAATTCCGATTAGTCACTTTTTATTGAATGAATTGGTTACATCTTAAATATATTGATATCTCGAACACTAAAACCAATTTTGGAGAAAAACGTATAAAGTTTCAAATTCAGCGCCCTAAATAATCTTAGCAACCACTTTTTGTTGTTTGTATACTTGAAAAAAGTTCGGAAATTGATGAGAATATTTGAGCTCCTTTTATTTAAATTTTATTTAACTTCAGACAATAATGCGAGCATTCTTCTCGATTATGATATTTTAGAGCTTTGTGTCTTTGGATTTCTCCCATATACTTGTGAGACTTCAAAATAGCAATAAAAGGCTACTTTAAATAATTAAACTAAGTATCGCATGAAACGTTGATTTTTCGGTTTCTCAGAAGCTCAAAAATATCCACAAATTTATTCGTGAGCATGTGCTACCGTCAAATTATTCCATTCATGAGTATCTAATTTTTCCCCTTTACTTCATAAATAAAAGAATACTGACAGCATCTTTCGAAACAATATGGGCTAGTTCTGTATTAATTTGTTCACTGTTTTTATACCTATTATCAAATAATAAATCGCTCAATTATCGAAATATTTTATGAAATTCTTAGGCAATCAAGACTAGTTTGATTTCGACCAATAGAACCGGGAATGTTTTGTTGAAAGAATGATAGTAAATAGGTAAAATAAGCAAGAGAGGGATTGACTATTGAAAAATGCTATTGATTCCTAAGGGTTTAGTCTAGTTTAGTGGCTAGTGTCTATCAGATCGGGTATGTTATCATTCAATTTGTATTTGTGTCAAATTTCAAATTCTGGATAAAGAGGCTAGTATTGCTTCAGGTTCTTCTCTTCGAATTTTATGTAAAGTTAGTCTACGCTATCGATTTTTCGACTTTAATTCGATATCGCCAGTCAGATTATTAATCACAAAATATATTCAAATTTAAAATTTTGTCTGTTTGCTCCTAAAAATCTTTGTTATTATAAGCATAATTTTTTTAGAGATTAACATTATTCAGACAGGAAACTATTTTATCCAATTTGTTTTGAAATTTAATCTCCCATTGAAACACTGCGTTCTGTGTTCCAAAAATTTTCGATGATGTTCATAGTGGACTGTATTTGGATCTTTAATTCGAGTTTAGTTATAGATTTGACAATTTTGTATTTAAGTTCCCTAACAAAGTATTTTTGTACTGTCTTTAGCCATTTGGTCTTGATAGGGAATTGTAGTTTGAAAAGAATCTTTATAGTCGATTTTGAGTTCAGTAGAGTATATTTGGATCTTAACTTCAAATCAAGTCGAGATTTAACTCTAAATATTTGTTCAAAATTGCGTGATTTTGCAAATGTTTTGTAAGAGAATTAAATTAATTAAAAAAGAATTTAGGAAATATTTTACTTGGTGGCTACGTCTTTTTCGTCAAATATTTGACTATTTTTACCTTAAGAGTTCTAATAAGAGACATAGGGGTACAAAGCCTAGCTCGATATTGCAATTGTCTTGGCTAGAGATTTGCAACTGTATATGTAGGTTTTTCTTGTGAGTTTACCATCATATCTCTCTCTCTCTCTCTTTATCTTTCCTCACGATAGTTTATTAAAGGGTGTATAGCTTTGGGAAGGTTAACCTTATTGTATGTATTGCCTATGTATATATAAGCTTCGAAAAGCCATAAGGCGATCTTTAACAAATTTAAATATAACCCAAAGATTTATTAATAATTTCTTCAAGTTACAAACCGTATAACAGAACCAACAAATTCTCTACAAAATTTGTAATGACTGCAAAAAACTTATCATCACATCATCATCATGCGAGTACATTTGTGCGTACAAGTGTAACTTTTAACATTATTTTTTCAGCCCGTCTGTTAACAGTCACCATATTTTACATACACACATAAATACTTTGTACCATGCTCAGTCCAGTGATTATGACTAGAGTTACAGAGTGACCTCCATAAGGGGCTGCAGCGCCATTGAGTATACTGGCTGGCTTATCATCTGAACTTCAGCCTTATTCACAAAAAAAAAAAAAAAAAAAAAATGAAAAAACAAAACAAAAATTGTGCTTTAGCTTTTGAAGCCAGGGCTACCAGATACTTTTTTGTCCAAACCCAAAAATTAAAAAAAAAAATCCCAAAAAATAAGTACATGAAATAGGTATTAAATTTCAGATTCTTGAAAATCAAAATAATTGGTCCCTATACATAACTTTAGAATTAAAATTATTCAACATTTCGGATTAAATTCTTACCAACAGATTTTATTTGTTAAAAAAGAAAAATTCTAGAAAAAATATAATAGGCTTTCTTTCTATAAGAGGAAGCAGTTTTATGAGATTTTCCACGACGATTTTTTTTACAAAAATAAGTAAGGAAACATTTATATATCATATATTTTACGAATAAAGCATCATATTACCAAAAAACAAAACAAAAGACAATTCTTACATAATTTTCCCGAAAAAATCCCCAAAATATTTTAGATATCCCTAACAAATTCCCCAATCCCCAAAATTTTTCATACTTTTCTGTAATAAAATCTGGCAGCCTTGTTTGAAGCTATTATGGAATTATTTACGTTTTTATTTTTATAATTTTTTTATTTATAATATTTGTTTTTTGTTTTCTTTCGTTGTTGTTTTTTTTTTTTTTTTTTTTTTTTTTTTTTGTTAACATTTATATACGTATAAGAAAAAAATATATATATATTATTATTATTATTATTTTTGCAAATTTCTACGAATAATATTTTATTGTTATTTTTATTTTCGTTTCATTTTGTATTCAAATTTGAAAGGAGAAACAAGTTTATTTTTTCGATTCGTAAATAATAAATCGAAACAAAACGGAGCAATAAAAAAAAAAATATCAGTGTTTAATAAAACATATAAATATTTGAAATTTTGTTAAACTAAATTGCGTTGTTTAGGCTAAAATAAATTAAACAAATATCATCATTTCTAAAAAATAAATAAACTAATTTTATGTGAAAAACTACAAATAAGTAATTACAAAAAAATAAAAAAAATAAATAAATAAAAATAACATTTATTTCATTTAGCAAGTGGTTAAATACTCTTCTGCCGTGCCCCGCCTCTGTAAAACCTATTTAATACAATACTCAATTAATATTGAGCTGGATTTGCTCTATTTGTAGTTTGTTTATTGACTTCAATAATAAATACGATTTATTATTTGTATTTTGCTGCTTTTTGAAATCAACGACTTTGATTTTATTACGGATCATTTTGTGAAGCTGAGCGAGAATAATTATTATTTGTATCCATTTTTAATTGGTTTCAAACCACTTGTTCCGATTTGTTACTACTGCTGTTGTTGCTGCTATTGCAACTGTTAGCTAGCTGTGACTGACCATGGCATTTTTTCGCAAATGGAAAACCCACTATAAACACAAAAGTAAGTAATTTTTTGTTCAAATATTGTTCAAATTCGTTTTATATGTATTTAATTTGTTTAAAAAAAAAAAAAACGAACAAATAAAAATACCTTTCATGTTAGATAGATTAAGGTGAATCTAGATCGACTGGTTGAGGCAGTATAAATATTAAGAAGATTAAATAAATTTATAGTCAATAATAAATTTAATTTAAATATGCGTATTTTTTATTGCACTGATTTCATAATTTCCCCTTAACATATTTTAACACTGCAATCGTGATCTCTTAAAATTTTTTCTCTTTTTGAAATTCTGAAATACTGAAATATTTTGTAAATATTTAAGGAATTGTTTTCAATTAGAACTTTTTACTTTGTTTTGGATTTCTATTAAAGTATTAAAAACTGGTGCTGGTTAACTGGTTAAAAAAAAAAAAATAATAAAATCAATTGAAGATCATAAACAAAAAAATCAAATAAATTGAAGATCATAAACCATCAAAAATATGAAAGATTTTCAATCTTAATGTAGAGAAAAGTGTTAGTTTTCATTCTTTTGGAAATTTAAAAAAAATTTGTTTTAGCATATTTTAATCTTAAAAAAATTATAGCATATTTTTATGTAAAATTCTTATTTTAACAAAATATGTAAGCCTGAAGAGTATATTTTTACAGTATCTATCCATGCATATTTTAGGAATCGATATGTTATATTTTTACGTATATATGTATTTTTATATTTTACATCGAAGAAATTGTTTTTATAGATTGTTATTAAATTATATCTCTGAGCATATTTTGCATATATTCTTATATTTTGATTTTACATTCATTTTTGAAAATTTTAAGCATTTCGGCAGCGATTTAATACAGCAAATTTTTGCATATTTCGGGCTTTATAGAATCTTTTACTTTTAAATGTATTTTTTTTTTTTGTAATATTTTAATAAAAATTTTTATTTTAGAGCATATTTTAGCAATTTAGTGACATACTTTTGAATATTTTATTCTTGAAATTAGCATAATTTATACTTTAGAGCAAAATTTAGCATATTTTGCAGTCAAGAGAATTTTTTACATAATTTGACATTAGGTACGAGGGCGGATCAATAAGTCCGTGACTTTTCGAACTTCCCTCGTAGTTATATGAAATGCAACACTATTCCCATCAAGTACCATCTGTTAATAGACTACTGTCAAATTTTGAACAAGTGTCGTCATTTACTTTGCGTTTAACAGCTGTTCAAAACATACAACCTCGTGTATTTTTCTAAAAATGAAAAAACAGAGAATTTCGAGTGCTAATTAAACGTTATTTTTTGCGAAAAAAAAACCGCCAATGAAACCAAGGAAAAGCTCGATAAATACTATGGGGACACTGCACCATCGATTTCAATGGTAAAAAGTGGTTTACTGACTTTCGTTGTGGTTGCACAAGTACAATTGACTCTAAACGTTCTGGAAGGCCAATTGAAGTCAATACACCCGAAAATGTCGAAAAAATCCACGATATGGTGTTGACCAATCGAAGAGTAAAAGTGCGTGAGATTGTTGATGCTATAGGCATTTCATATGGCAGTGTGGTTTCAATTTGCTCTCAATTGATCATAAACGTAAACGTGTGACAACTTCAAAGGATTGTTTGGAGTTGTTTAACCGCAATCCGAATGAGTTTTTGCGGCGTTTTGACGTAGACGCAGCAGCAGCGAAGGAGCAGCGCAGCAATTTTCCATTCGGCAGCTATCGGCCGTAGGCCATGATTAAGCTAAGCCATGAATTGGAAAATTGCTGCGCTGCTCCTTCGCTGCTGCTGCGTCTGCGTCAATCGTCGTCGTCGTCGTCGGTACAATGTGTTATTATTTTTACCATACATATTTCACGTGATCACTACTTTTCAAGGTATATATAATGTGAAAAGTTTTCAATTAACGTTAAATGTCTGTTAGCAGTTTAAGTGATAATACTAGTGTTTGTTCATATAATTATTCTCCTGCAAATTCTCCAAAACATCAATTATACCAAGATGAAGAAAGTGACTATGAGGGAACCGCTAGTGCTAAGCGACGAAGACTCCTTGAATGGATCCGAGAAGGAAATTCCCCTGAACCAGAATCTTATGGAAGAGTCCGAAGTAATTCCGAATACTCAAGCAGTGGAAGCTGTTATAGAAAAGGAGAAGGCAAAGAAGAAGAAACGGAAAGCGGAAGAACTACAAGTGGAAACTGTGAAGAAAATGAAAATAGATGTGGACAAGGAAATCAAGAAAGCAGGTATACTGAACGATCATTCGACTCATGTTTCACTCCTTTCATTACTTTTGATAATATGGACCAAAGAATTTCTCCTACACATTCCTTCGACTATAGAGAATTTAATTTGTCTCTCCTTCTTCTCTCTTCTTGGCCACGTTCTCCTTCTCCTTCAAGGAGAAGGAGTACGAGGCCAAGCAGCTCCGGAGACCAAGCAGCTGTCTAAATAATGGGTTTCTCCGGGTGAATCTGCTCCGAAGAAGGCCAAGGTAAGTTTGATGGCCAATAAGGTGATGGCAACAGGTTTTTGGGATGCAAGCGGGATAGTCCACATCGATTACCTTCAAAAGCGAAAAACAATAAACGTCGAATATTATGCCAACTTATTAGACCGATTTAATGAGGATTTAAAAAGAAAACAACCCCATATGGCCAACGAAAAATCCTATTTTTTACGCAAAGTAAATGACAATACTTGCTCAAAATTTGACAGTAGTCTATTAACAGGTGGTACTTGATGGGAATCGAGTTGCATTTCATATAAGTACGAGGAAAGTTCGAAAAGTCATGGGCTAATTGATCCGTCCTCCTAATTTTTCTTTTCTACTATTAAATACGTTTTTCAGATCCAATTTCACAATTATTTTTATCTTGTAAAGATATTTTGAAGTTTCCTGATACAATGTAACAGTTTCGAACATATCTAATAAACACATTAATAGCAAATAAAAAATTTTTAACATCGATGTAACTTTAACTTATAAAATAAATTTCCACTTTGTTGACATTTTTGTGTTATTATTAAAAACTACTTTTATTACTTTAATATATGTTTTTTTTAAGTTATTTATTTTTACAAAAGTTTAACATTTTTAATCAAGTTAATCAAATTTAATCAAGCATTTAATTTTTCGAACATACAACAAACATACCCAACTAAACAAGAACTTTAAAATAATAATTTTAAAACATTGTTGTCATTAGAAGGAAGTACTTATTGCTGAAAAAGAACTGCAGAAGTAGTGATCTTAAGTCATGATTGCCATTTAAAGAATGTTCTTTTTTATGATTCTTATTCATTGCTTTTGAAGTACTTCTCTCGAAAGAAAAATTAAATAAAACAAAAATCATGGAATTTAATAACTGGTTTTTTAACCATTCTCTAATGCTTCAATAGAGCTAGTTCTAAAGTACTAGTTCTTGAAGTGTTCCATAGAATTGATTAGAATTCTGATTTTCTTGGAAATAATTAACATTTTTTTTGGCTAAAAATATTTGTTTAATTTTTTAAGCAAATAATAATAACTTCCAAAAAAGTGAATAATATGCACTTAACTCTATCTTTGAAGTGATAAAAATGTTATGTTATTATATTATATATTATGAAAATTATATATTACATTATAATGAAAATTCATCATTATCTAACACTTTTCAACGTGATTAAATTAAGAATTTAAATAAGTACCTTTTAAGTCAAGTTCAAGTAATTCATTTTTCTAAAATTTTGATCACGACTAAGTATTATAAGATTTAATTTTTCGAGCATTCTTAAATATTTCAATAAGTATTAAAAGAGTATTCGAAATAATGTTCGAATTAAATAATTTAACTGAATATTTCTAAAATATGACTTAAATTTGTTGTTAAATTATCATAGATTAAATTTGAATTTAAATTTTCTAACATAAAAATTTCAAAAATGTATACATTTTCCAATTTTTAAAGAATTTTGAATTTTAAAATAAATTGAAGCATTTTCAATATGACAATAGATTTTATAAATAAATTTAAATAAATGGTCGAAAATATGTATTAAGTTCGAATTTTTCAAAGATTCCCAAATATGTATGTATTATAATAATTAAAATTTTGAATGAGTGTCAAGGTTTGAAATTAAAATTAAATCAAATTAGATTTTTTTTGTTACAAATTTTCAAATTTGTTTTGTAAATTTCTAGTTTTTCCAATAGAATTATATGTATATTATGAAAAATTTAATAGCATTTTAATAGCATTCATTGAAATTTCTAAAATATCATATGTTTAGAAATGGATAAGACGCCACGAATATTGATAAAGTATATAGCGGCACAGAAAATACTTATTCCATTCTAATTTTGCTCAATTATCGCCCAGAAACTCTGCTTTGATAGCGCCAAACAGACATAACAAGATAATTTACGATTGCAAACTTGTTTACCCAAATATTATATAAGAAACCACATTTTTTTGATAATTTATGTTTAACTTTGAAAATGTTAAAACAACTTGAAATATTTTACAAGCATTTTTGAAATGCCACTTTTTTCTAAAGTTCGAAAAATTAAAATTAGAGAAAAAATTTTCTGACGTATTAAAATATTATAATAAACAAATTCATTGCCATGTTCGAAAATGAAAAGTCAAAATAAATTTTAAATTTTAAAAAAAATCTGTTACATAGTTTTTGTAGTTCGAATATTCGAAATTAAATTTACATCTTTCTAACGTGAAAATCTATTATCAGAATTTTACTGATTTGAACGTTGTGTACAATCTGGAATTAAATTAAAATTAAAACTTTTGTTAATTTATATTAACAAAATTGAATATATGCAATATTCAATTATTTTTAATTCAAAAATGTTAATAGGGCTCAGAGGGGTGAAATTGAGAAAAATGGCGATTAACTGAAAATTTATATTTTGCAAAAGTAATTGATTCTAGTTAAAAAAGATAAAATGAAGCATCATTATTAGTTAAAAAAAAAAATAATTTTTTTTTTCACTCCAGTGTGACATTTATCCAAATTAGAACAACAAAAATACGAAAATAAAGGTAATTTTTTTCGTATTTACTAGTAATCATTATCATATATTATGGAAAAAGTACTTAGAATATGGGAAAGCGTCTATTGCGCGAATTATGGATTTTCAAAGTTGCTACTCTCTTTTTTAAAAATATAAATATATATCTTAGTAAATACTGAAGAGGAAGATATTGATATAACTTTTTTTTGGTATGTTATAATAAATGTACCCAAACTATTTTATTATAATTTGTTAGTAAAAAAAAAATCAATATTGAAACTAATTTTTATTTAAAAAAACTTAATATAATATATATATATATATATATATATATATATATATATATATACATACTTTCTTTTTGAAATTCTATTTTTAATGGACTAGAACTAAAAAGTTTGATTGGTGTATAACATCTATAATATTATATTTGAAATATAATATTATATTTGGCTGCGACTTTTTGCGATCTTTTGAAATATTAAAAAAAAATGTGCGGTACATTATGTTAACAATTTGTTAAGAATTACTTGAAAATTTTAAGGTATTGGATAAAAATTAGTTAGTCAAATAATACACTAAGATTGGTGTGATCAGATCCTACCATGTTTACCCTTAAAGTGTTCTTTATTTTAATAAAATCTATAAAAATATGTCCGAAATTCATACGGCGTTGACTGCTAACATAATACGAGTATAATATTTCAGTACAATATCTTCAAAACTGGCTTTTTATCGTTCTAAAACTGACAAATGTGTCACTGTACTTCGTCAGTTATAGATTTTAGTTAAATTTTTTCAAGTTTACGTTTTTGCATTTTATTTCATAAAAAGAACTTTTTTTACAATGAAGTTGTTAAGCATAGGTATTTAGAAACTTATTTATATATTTCTTGTTAAAGTAAATGTTGTAGAAATATTTAAATTTTTTTTTTTAAATCGGTAAAAAAAATAATCTTCGATATTTGATATTTTACCGAAATTTGTATATTTATTAAATGTTGAATTAAAAATAATATTTCTTTTTCTCATTTTTGTGTTTCTTTTATTTGCATTTAAAAAAGTCATAACAATGTTAAAATTTCCTATTGGGTATTTTATATAGTTCCAAAGACTTTCAATGTTTGCTTGAAATTTTTTTCTGATTTAAGTTTAATTTAAATTTTTCCCGCAATAAAATATTGAATTTAGTATGGAAATTAAGTAAAAGTAAATAATAAAAATTTGTTTGACGTCTATTAATCGTTTTAATTGTACGTTTGAACAATGAAACAAAATAATTAAAATAGAAATTAATTATAAATATATACACGTAATAATACAGCTAACTAATTAATAAAACAAAATGGGTATTTAAATAAACAATAAAGAGTTCAAACGATTTTAAAATTTTTGTAAAGTTTGATAATACTTAGATTTGCAAGAAGGAGGAGGTTGGGGGTGGAAATTTAAACATAATATTTTTACATAGATTTTTATTTTGTATAAACATACAATTATATGTATTATAATAGATTAAAGTTTGTAATAAATATCATATAGAAAACCCATTAGTATTTTATTAAATTTAGTTAAATAGGATCTCGTTTAGTAAAATGCAACAAATGATGTTATTTTAAGATATCATTTTATTTTCTGTCTTTTTTTTCGATAAAAAACACTATTTAATTAAAAAGGGGGCGTTTATTAATAAAATTGTTTAATGTATTAATAGAAACGAAAACAAAAATATTAAAATTTATCATAAATAACCAGCTATCCATATTTAAATAGTTGTTTACTTTAAAAATTATATATCCAAGTTTCAAAAATATGTTCGATGATATGAATGAATATTAATTCAAAAGAGCTTTTAATATAAATTTCTTGTTTTTTATTCTCAAATTGATAAAAAAATTTATAAACAATAATATGACGCAAATTTAGATAAAGATTATTATTATTATTTTTTCTTTTCAAAAATTTGGGGCTTTAGCTTTTACTTTAGTGAATTTTAAATTATGATTCATGATCAAAATATATTTGGGAAGTGCTTCCTAAAAAAGTTTTATTTATTTACTACTGGTTTTAGAGAAGATGATAAAATTATTATTTTACCAGAATTTCCGGTAAATAAAATATTTTTGATTATTTGCAAATTATTTAAAAATAAAAAATAAGTATGTTATACGAAGGTCACTTTTCAAAATAATTTGTTTTAAACAATGTTAAATTATGTTTAATTTCATTTGTATTTTTATACCCTTTACCAAACGACAATGTGAGAAAAGATGAATGAAAAAAAAACTAGAGGAAATTACAAATCCCATCTTTTTTTATAAAAGTCTTCATTCAAATAAAATTTCGACACAAAGAGAAAAAAATCCTGCGCTCCTTCTTTTGACATGAATCTGCCTTGTTGAAATATGTCAAAAAATTTAATGATTTTGAAATTCTTTACTCTTAGTTTAGAGAAGCAAAATTTTTATCAAGGCAAATGTCAAATTGTTGTCTGAATTACAGATAATTTTTTATCTTTTTGAATTAACGTCGAGTTTATACATGAGAAATTTTTATCAAACAAACGTCAAATTTTTCTTAGAATTGAAGATGATTTTTTATCTCTATCAATAGTGGAAAACGTATATCATAATAAACCACGTAAAAAGCACCAATAACGATTAAAATATCGTCTTTTACCAAGCAACGTTAAGACAAAATTGTCAGGGCTCGAGCGCTGAAATAATACTAATAAAGGCCCAAACACATATAACAGTTTTGCTTCAACTGCAACTGACAGCTGAAGTAAAATATACTTATTTATATGGAACGGAATCAAATCAATACGTTAAACTTCTGAGTAAAGTACTTTAAAGATAAAAACTGTTCAACTTTGAAGTACCGAAGTACGTAAATATATTTTGACAGTTGTTTTTCTTTGTTTTTTTTTTTTTTATTTTTTGGAAACGTATATATATTTTGTTAATATGTAAATAAAATTTTTATAATAAAATAGTGCAACAATTGGGTTTATACTTTTTTTAGCATTTGCAGTTGATGCGAAAGTATTCTGTCTATACTAGTAAAATTTGTATATTGATAAAATTTTGAGGTTTATCTTGATAAAAAAAAAATTGTCTAACCTAGAATCAATGTTTTGCTGACAACTTTATTTTGCCGCACTAATAATATTAATAAATTCTGTCTATATTAGAAAAATTTTTATCTTAAGCCTTGTTCAGACCGGCGCGAAATTACGAAATTTCATGCCGAAATTACGAATGAAATCTAGAGTGTTAATATTGGCTAGATGACATTTGATGTAATTTCGTGAATAGCTGATACTTATTGTTTACATTTTAAATTGTTATAGGGGCAAATGAAGTATTTTGAAATGGAAACAAATAAGAAACAATTATTTACTAAATTGGAAATTATTAATTTGCAACAATTAAAAATGTAAAAAGGATAGGTTTCATTTTGCAAAATCACTTTAATAATTAATTTTAAGATTTGTGTTTAAATTTAAGATCAGCTGTCAATTGTTTTTTCTTCTCACGGTTGAAACATGCAGTACAGAGTTGCACGGAAATGGGCATCGTAATTTCAATGTAATTTCGCCGAAATTACACAAAATTATGTAATTTCGCAAGTGTCAAAATGTATGGGAAATTACGTAATTTCAACCTGATTTCGGCCGAAATCACGAAAGTACGTAATTTCGCGTCGGTCTGAATACACTATTAATAATATTTTGATATTTGCCTTGATAAATATTCAAACTTTCCCAGAATTAGGAAGTATTTGTTATTATTTCATTAAATATAAAATAAAATGCAATTTTTTCTTCTAAAATTCGCTTCGCAAAAAAGATTAATCTACTAGATTGCAATCTTTCTTTGACTGGCCGCTTTTAATAAGGTCAATGATGACTGATAACCCATTAACTGTATTAACACTATAAATAATAAATACAACAATTAGATTTAATGTTCTATTTTTTACAGAATTTACATCAGATGATGCAATAGACGGTGAAGATTGGGGTTTAGATGTGAAAACCCCCACCAAGGATGGTAAACAACTTGATGATTTGAAATTAAATTTCGAAGGTAGTTTGGAGGCTGATGATGAGGAAGATATTAAGCCTATATTTCAATCATATGATATTAAATATTTGGGTTGTACACCCATAGAAAATAAACGTTCCGAAAAAATAACTTCGGAAGCTATAAAAACTGTGATTGCTAATGCCAAAGCGGGTGGTAGAAAAATTAAAACACAAAAACGCGTCAAAGTTAATATTTCCCAAGAGGGTATTGAGGTATTAGATCATGCCACCGATGATTCTCTGATGCGTTTCTCTATCTATAAAATTTCCTATTGTTCTGTGGATGCTTCTAATGATCATGCTTTTTCATTTGTAAGCTCAGAACCAGATCCACTGTCGGATAAAGAGAAATTATCTTGCCATGTATTTTTGTGTCCTAAACGTAAAATTGCCCATGAAATAACTTTATTGGTGGCACGTTGTTTTGAGAATGCATATCAAAATTGGCGTGATACAGTGGTACATCAGGCTAAACAGGGCAATAATAACAATAATACAAATAATAATAACAACATTGATAATAGTGCTAATAAAATTGAAGCCAAAAATATCCTTAAAGAACAAAATGGTTTTGGTCTTATAGAATCCAAAGCCGAAATTCATTATAACTCGCGTGAAGAACAAAAGAAAGTGGATAATCCTCTGATCGATTTAGCTGCCAATGATAATGATGTACGAAAATATTTACAAAATACTTGGGTGTCATTTGAAGATGATCAAGAGCAATCTCATCATATGGTGGCCTGCTGAGGATGAGTGTAAATTATGTAAAGAGTTTACGATCAAATACATGTTATTGTAATAATTTTAAGTGATATATTGTAAAACTAAAACTTTTTTTCGTTTTTAATATATATTTTTTTTAGTTTAATCTTTAAGCAAAATTTTTCTATTTTGTGCAACATGTATGTGTATGTTTGTATATAATTTATAATATATAAATTTAAATTAATTTCTCTTTTAAATAATTAACATTTATAAAAAATAAATGTGTACGTGTATAGTTTTTTAATTTGAAGAAGTAAGTAGTAAGTAAAATCAAAAAGAAATTCATTTTTAAGATGAAAGACCGATTTTTATAAAAAATAGACTTTTTAATAATATGGAGGCTTTATAACTTAACAATTAATGTATCAATTTTATTGATTTTTAATACCAATATTCTCACAAGTATATCGGGTATGTTAATATATCATACGCGATCCAAACTTGACTGTTAATTTCAACACACATATTGTCAGTTGCACATTTGGCCCAGATGAATGTTATAAGAATTACAAACGGAATGAATGATAAACTTTTGTATAAACTTGTCGAGAACCTATAATACTAAGGATTTATAATGCTAATAGACTGAATTAACTTAATGAAATTTTAATATATTCCTAATTTGCCATTAGTTTTATAACCTTTTTCATATTATTGACATAAGTGGGCCATCATTAAAATAAATGTTTGAATTTATTGTTTCATATTGCATATTTAATAGGACGATCGACAAGGTTTTCCAACCGGTTTTAAAACCGGTTTTTGTGCTGTTTATGTACTGTCGGTTTTTTCAAAATGTTAATTTTTCGAATATCGAATAAACTGGTTTTTTAAATACAAAGAACCGGTTTTAAAAATAACATTTTATTTAGAAAAACATACGTACTAAATAATAATATTTGAATGGAAAATTACGAAAAATTTATTAACTGATTAATATTAATAAAGTTAATTGTTATTTTTTATTAATATAGTTTAAGGTCAAATTGAAATTATTTCTAGAAAATTAAAGAAGTATTAAAGTAATAATCAGGGCAAGTTTAAATCCGCACGAAAAAAAATTAAAATATGCGCTTGAATAAGCACAAAAAAAGGAATAATATGCACAGAAATATGCATTAATTCATGCGTTTTCTTTTATAGATATGCATAAATATGCTTTTTCTAACTTTAAAATTTTGATAGTTTTCGATTTTTTATTAAAAAGATAAAAAATATATTAAAAATATACATAAATAGACCATGGCGGTCATATTTAATGTGTCTAAATTTTTTCTTTAGAATTATTTACGGGGTATTCAAAAAATTTACAAAATAATTTATACTAATCAGTTAATCAAACTCCAAAAAATCGCAAAAAATAGCGTTTTTGTTAAGAAAGCTAATTTTTGTATTTATTATATGAAAATTTATGCAAAGATTAGAAAAAATGCATTTTTGGTAAAATACTTGTGAAATATGCAAAAGCTTATTTTTCAAGCGAAAAACTTGAAAAACTTGCCCTAATAATAATTATCTTGGATGAAATTCTCATATTAATGGAATTAGTTTTTTTCTCTTGTAACACCTGTAACATTCTTACAAATAATTTAAATATTTTAAGGTTTTTATTAATTCAATATGTGGAATAATACATTTCTTCATTTTTTAAAAGATTAGTATTTGGAAGAGGTCTACCTACAAAATCGGTTTCGAAAAAATTAAGACACCATTTTTCCATATTAAGCCATAGCAAGTGTGAGATATTGCAAAATTAGCTGGCCAAAATTCTAATTTTTACTTTAATAAGTTATAAATTTAATACATAGTAATCAATATCTTGAAGAGAAATAAGATCAGGTCATATTTTGGCCTATAGTATTTATAAATCGTTCCCCTCAGAATCACTTCAGAACTCCTAAATTCTTGAATTTTTTCGCTAGCGAAATGAAACTCAACGAAAATAAATTTTAGGTATACGAAAACTAAATTATTGTCGCGTCACTGAAAAAAAAAAATTATTGAAAAATTCAATAATAAAATGTTTTGACGTTTTAAAGTATGATTTAAAGTTTTAAAGATAATGATCAAATAATTGACCAGTTAACCGGGTTTTTTCGGAATTTTAAAAACAGCAAGGGGGATTTTCAAAATTCCAACTATTCGAACTATTTGAAACTCGGTTTCTCCAAAAAGTCTAATAATCGATCACCCTACTATTTAATGATTATAGAAATGTTGTCCTGAACAATGTTTTGAATTTTGGTAGTTTATTGAACCTTCAAAACAATGTTAACAAATAAGTGAACAACATTAAAGGGAAAAATATTAGGTACATAACGAATCTAATTTAAGCTACATATTAGTATAGTAAATTTTTCTAAATTAATAGGGAAAACAAATTCAGGCTACATTTTATGAATACACCTTGAATTCTTTCTTTATTTTACAGTGAGGCAGAATCGATTTTTTTTTAGAAATAAATCTTTAATTTCTAATCTGCTAGTTGGGTTTACATAAAGTTTGACATAAACGTAGCGGAGGAGTGTACAATTTTAAGTTTGGAAGAGGGGCCTCACACGCTCCTTAGGAGCGGAGCTATTGGAGTTCAAAATAGGGTACCTCTAACATAGAACATTTTAATCGCTAGTAAAATTTATTTTTCTTACGCTATTTTAAATATTTTTACATCTTCTTATAGCTTATAGTTTTCAAGTTATTTGCATTTGAAATTTCAACTACCTTAATTTTGCCAAATCTTGATCCAGCTTTTTCAATATATAGCCCAATATTTTTATCCGATTTTGTAAAATATGTATATGTAGTTAAAAGACAAAATTCTCTTTATTATATTATTATCGAATAAAAAACGTGAAATCGATATCTCTTATATATTTAAAAATAATCGATTTTGAATTTGAAAATTTAAAAAAAAAAAGAAAAAATGTCTACACTCTTTCTTCTATAAAATAAATTTTTCTTTAAGAATATATAATACTTTTATACTTTTCTGAAAGATAGTATCTTCATAGAGATGATTTTAGAATTAAAAACAAGCCCAAACAACCAAATTTACTATGTACATACCACACTGAATTTGATCTATTTTATATCAAAATGTTAATTTTAGCCTATATGTTCTAAAATCTCCAAGGCTAATTCTGCAAACCGAATGCAGTTTCGAAAACTCCAATGTATTCCAAAAGCCAATGGTTTTTTTCCAAACCTACTATAAATGTGAACTTTATGGGCAAAAATAAAAACAACTTTATTTTTGGAATTTTCGTCGGTTTTTTGGGAATTGTGGGATTCTTTTTATAAAAATCTTAAATTTTTCTACACTCTATATCTTAAGAAACCAAGATTCTATTAGAGATCAAATAGTTGTAGTTTCTACAAAACCAATTTTTTAAAAAAATTTTATTTTTAAGAATATTTAAAAATATTTGAAATCGAATAAGAAAGAAAAATTTGACAAGCGATTAAACATTTTCTATGTCAGAGGTACCCTATTTTGAACCATTCATTCATTACCACGTCAGAGCTTCTAAATTCATGAAATAATTTGGTATCGAAACGGAATCATATTATATATACAAAACATATATATGGGAACTATTTTTAAATATTATTATTAGTCTCGGTCATATTTGACAGAATATTTAAAAAATAATTTAATGACGAGTAAATAACAAAATTTTTACTCTAAAAAATAAAACTAATAAACCCTTTAAACCCTTTAAAAATGGATCTAAATTTATTATATACTGTAAAAAATCTTGGTTTTGATCTTAAATTTTTGGACAAAATTAAATATCCGAATAAAAGTCCTTATAAATAAAAAAAAATACGCTAAAATTAGATTCCAATAAAAAGCTTTCACGATCTAAAAATAAACAATTTTCAAAAATGTTATTAAATTTTTGATAGCCCAAAAATATTTTTTTTTGGCACCGTTGAGATCCAAATCTCATGCTGTATATATTGGGTACCAGACTTCAAAGTTTATTTACAAGTTAAATCCATTGGCGAATATTGCAAATAACACAAAATAATACTCTATAGCAAACGAATTAGCGAAAATGAAGATCCCTTATAGTTTGTGAGAGAATGAAATTCCAATGATTGACGGTGTTGCAAGCACTGTAAGGACAATTTGTCAAATCAGGGCTTTATCGGTTTATTTAAATTGTTGGTGAAATTGCGCAACTCGGTATAGCTACTTATATACCATTACTGTTAGAGAAAGAAAGGATTATATCTCAAACTAGACATAGGAAGCATTAAGTTATTGTTGTGCATGAAAAATATAAGTCCAAAAATCGAGTAAGGGCTAAATATAAGTCTAAAAATCGAGTAAGGGCTAAAATTAGCAAATGGATTTCTATAGGTTGTGTGAAAAAGAAGTAGAGTTAAAATCAGTTGAGCATAATGTCTGCAATTGTCCGAGGTTACAGAATCACTGTATGAAATAGTTAGATACATAGTGTCTACATTAAACAATTTTATTTTATTTTTATTTGTTCAAGACAAACCTCAAAATTAAACCTAATTTATGGAAGGTAGCAACAATTTCACAAAAGCAGCAATTAGGCGAATTTATTAATGTTTTTTATATATGCAGTTTGACAGCTGTAACAATCAAAAATAGTAATCAACTGTTTAACTGAGGTTACCTTGTATAGATTGCACTAATTTTGACGTTTGTCTTGATATAAAATTGTCTAATATAGACACTATGATAAGCAGCTAGAGGTCATTGCTCATAAAATTCATATATGTTTAAATATTCAAAATTGATTTTATTAAAACTTGCAAATGCAACATAAAATTTAAAATGTTGTATTTCTGTAATGTAGGGCTAAAGTAAAACAATACACAATATACACAATCTCATTAGAAATAAGACATTTTTATGTACTTATTATACGTACATTTAAAGTTTGATAGTTAAATTTTTTTTATATTACACTGAAAAATAAAAAATCCCAATAAATAAATAAATAGCTGGTTAGAGAACCTAGCATAGTCAAAATTCTGAGATTACAGATGTATTTGCAATGCCATCACACATAATCCTGTTTGAAGGACCATAAATAATGGGTTATTATTCTTGCTGTTTCTGTTTAGCGATACGAGGGCGGATCAATAAGTCAGTGACTTTTCAAACTTCCCGTAGTTATATGAAATGAAACACTATTCCCATCAAGTACCACCTGTTAATAGATTACTGTCAAATTTTGAGCAAGTGTCGTCATTTACTTTGCGTAAAAAATAGGATTTTTCGAGGTCCTTAAAATAGGCATTTGTTTCGTCAATAATTTTATCGTTGGAGGTGAACCTCTTTCTACCGAGCCATTTCTTTAGGTTTGGAAATAGGAAGTAGTCACTAGGGGCTAAATCCGGAGAATAAGGCGGATGAGGTTACAATTCGTAGCCAATTCATAGAGTTTTGCCATTGAGACTGCACACGTGTGCACCTGTGCATTATCTTGATGAAAAAGAACTTTTTTCTTGGTTATATGGGGTCGTTTTCTTTTTAAATCCTCATTAAATGGGTCTAATAAGTTGGCATAATATTCGCCGTTTATTGATTTTCCCTTTTGAAGGTAAACAATCCTTTGAAGTTGTCACACGTTTACGTTTATGGTCAATTGACCCAAATTGCAGTCAACTTTCTTAAACCCAGCTGATCATTTAAAATCGAAACCACACTGCCATATGAAATGCCCATGGCATCAACAATATCACGACTCTTCGGTCGGCCAACACCATATCGTGGATTTTTCGACATTTTCGGGTGTACTGACCTTAATTGGCCGTCCAGAACGTTCAGCGTCATTTGTACTTGAGCGACCACAACGAAAGTCAGTAAACCACTTTTTTACCATTGAAATCGATGGTGCAGAGCGCATAGTATTTATCGAGCTTTTCTTTAGTTTGATTGACGGTTTTTTTTCGCAAAAAAAATAATGTTTAATGAGCACTCGAAATTCACTTTTTTCCATTTTTAGAAAAATACACGAGGTTGTATGTTTTGAATACCTGTTAAACGAAAAGTCACGAACTTATTGATCCGCCCTCGTACTAAAACAGAGCTTTTTTACTATAATTAGTCTACATATGTATTTGATCTTTTGATAATGGGGTGTCTTTTAAAAGTGATTAGAGTCAAACATAAATCATAGATAGTACCGTTTTAATTATATGAAGTGTACGATATATACATACATATATATAATTAAATAGGCATTATCCTTCTGTTCAGAAGCTTGGAGTTTAAATAAAGAACCTTCTCTATATTCCAATTGCTAATTAAATGTTTGGATCAAATAAAAATAACAATTTTAACTATAATATTTTTTTCTTTGCAAAAAAATGTGAAAAGAAAAATTAATCTTATGTTCTATCTTAAACCTTAATTTACTTATGTGCACATTTTTACAAATAAAATCTCTCAGTGTACAACTGATACTATAATTCTTTAGCGGAGAAAGGTAAATCGAATACAAGGAATAACAAAACTTTTAAGAAATTAAGATTTACAAAACAATTTATATTGACATTTCTTCATTTAATCATGAAATAAAGGCAACAATTTGTTAAATCGATTGTTATTGATGGTCGTTAAGGTTTGGTGCAGTAACCATAGAACCAACGGGGTGCAAAAAATACCGGTTAATAATACCAAATGGTGGATATACAACCAAAATATGTAAATAATAAATAGCATTAAATAAAACACAAACATCCAAAAAATAAAAAAAAAAATAAAAATATTGCATGGTGTGTCACAATGAATTTGCTTTTATAACAAGAAAGTTTATTTTCCAAAAAATATTTATCAGTCGTTATAATTTACAAAAAAAAAATTAAATAAAAATAAAATAAAAATAATAATAATAAAAAAGAAGAGATTAATTAAAAAAAAAAAAAAAAAAAAAAAACATTGAGCAGCGGTCAACAAACTTTATTTTAAAAGAGAGAAAAATTATATACAAAACATAAAAAAAAATCTTGCGATAATGGTTCAAGTAACTCAAACCGAAGAAGAAATTAAAATCATCATTGAGCTAAATCGTTTGATAACCCGTAAACCGGATATTGTACTTCTACCAACATATTTAAAATTCAACAATCCTCCCATATTTTTTGAACGACATCTTACCCAGGAAATCGATGAAGTTGCAAGTTTTTGTCGCATATTTAAAAATGAAGCACGCATTATACTAATCAAGAAAGAAAAGGGTATATGGCGGGAAATCTTTCAGAAATTAAACAAAGAAGAATTGTTTCAAAAACGTTTGGAATATTCAGATCAAATAATTACACGCAATAAGGAACGTGATGAAAAAGCCTTGGAACGTTATGAACAGAAACGGCGTACAGAAATTACACGTGAAGTGAGTCGAGAGACGGCTTTGCGTGAGCGTGTTAAACAATTTGAGAAGGAGGCCTGTCGTGAAGCTATGATAGTACAACCCAAAGAAACACATGTTAAGAGTACTAAACCAGAGTTAGTAAGAAGTTCTGCAGTTTCCTCCTCATCCCGACCACCTTCTCTTGTAGGCTCCAGAGCTAGTTCTGCCAAGGATTGTAATCGTTTGGGTACTCCTATAGCTCGTCCTATGGCTGCTTTGCGTAATAGCGGCAAAATTAATGTAAGCTTTAGTAGTTTTCAATATTCTACACCTAAACGTGAATCTCAGGAAGGAGTTCCACGTCCTTTTGTGGTCGAAAGTGTTCCGAAACCGTGTAGTTCGAAAGATGCAAAAGCGGAAACGGAGATTCAGTGAAGTTTGAGTGAAAATAATTGTTGTAATTTATTCAATAAATGGTTTTATTGGAAAAAAATTGTGTGTGTTATAAGGTGTTGATTTTGAAATTTAATTTAAAAAGCCTGTAAAATTTGTATAAAATATGGGGATTCTTTATTAAATACATATATTATTCCATTTTCTATAAATTTTATTTTTTACAGAAAAACTTCGATAAATTTTAAATTTTGTAGATAATATTTTTCGTTAAATATTCTATTTATAAAAATTTGTTGCTAGTTTTCTTTTTAAATGAAACCATCAATGCATTTTCTATTTACATATATATAATGTCGAATTATTTTTTATTTAGTGGAAATATTGGATTGATTTTTACGAATAGAAAATATTAAATTTTTATTTTTTGTTTATATTCCGTTTACACTAAACAAAAACTAATAGTTTTAAGCTTCATTCGTTTTTTTAATGAAAAACTACATTAATTTCGTTGGTTTTTCCTTAAACAAAAAAAGTCACCAATCACTAAATATATTAGTAAATAATTCATTCAATTAAAAACTTTTTTAAATTTACACCTCTCAACAAAATGATTATGTCAATTACTAAAAATAATAAAAAATTAAAAACAGAAAATTTTATCCAATTAAAAAATTTATCAAATCAATCAAGTAGATAATTGAATGATTTAAAAATTTAAGTGAGAAATAAAATGTTACTTAAATTTTATTTATACTTACTTGAATATATTTATTAAATTTAGTTCCAAAATGAAACAACTGTGTTAATTAAAAAATATACGGTAATAATTTTCTCTGTGTACAAATCAAAAACAATTTTCAATTAATTTTTTTTCGCAAACCAAATAAAAATTACACTGTGCGACAAATGGTAGGGGTCAGTGATCGGGAAGGGTTTAAACTACCGGGGAAAGTTATATCGGTAAAAAAGAAGTTATACGTGTCCCGGCGTTTCGCTGGGTCACGTCTAGGAATCGAGATATATCGATTTGAAGTTAGTAACTATCATATAGGGGAAATTGTGACCTTTGGTGGTCTTTTTTTGACATAACTCGAGAACCACCAATTACAATTCCTTTAATCTGTTCATACAACGTTATAAATAAATAATGAAAAAGTTATAAATAAATGTATGAAAAAAAAACTATTTTTTTCCTAAAAAATTGAATTTTTTTATTTTTAATTCATAAAAAATCCAAAACGGTAAAAAAAGTGTCAAGTCCTATTACTTTCACGCAAATTCACATAACCTTTAAACAAAATGAGACATAGATCATAAAAATCGATGGACGCGTTTCGCTTTTATTCACAATTAAGTGAAGGTATCTCATTTTGACAAAAATATTGATTTTATGTTTCAATAAATTTGGATAATATTTATTATATATTATTTATTATAATTATTAACACGTAAAATTAAAAATTATTACAGGTAATTATTAGATACATAGGTTAGATACATAGGTTATAAAAATCGATGAACGCAAAACTTATTTTCGTTTGTTTGCGCCCTTTACTTTCTTGCGTGGTGGTTTGCCTACTTGTTCAGAGTCTGTATCGGATGAGGATCTGTCTTCATCTGGAAAAAATGAATTGTTTTTAATCAGACAGTTAACTTCATTTTTGTGTCTTACCCTCGGATTGTATATTTTTCTTCTTCATCTTTATTGTCGGGATCTGGTGTTGGTTTATAGGTGAAATCCGATTGATCCATTGTTTCAATAGAAAATGAAGTTTCTCTGTCATGACTTGGAAGCGGTGGAATTGGTATTTTATCTGAATGCGGTAGAGGTGTTTGTGCACTTTTAACAGATATGTAAACTCTTCGTTTAAGGCCTTTACGATTTACTCCACATATTTTGTTTGCGCAAGCGTAACAGTTATCGGAATTGTGCTCTCCTGAATCAGTCCAAATCATTGGTACACCAAAACGAAGCGAACTGCGTTTCCTTTGGATCCACATGTTAAGACCATTGTAGCACTTTTTACAAATTTTGTCTGGTACCCACGAAACGACGCGAATTATTTCGCAATCAAAATAAAGTTTAAAAGCTCGCTCCACTTGCTCAGTGAGTAATGCAGCATTTGTTGAAAAAGCTCTTTTGCCACAAACGTAACAAAATAAATCGATATTTTCTAGACAATTTGCACTCATTTCGGTTTTATACTTTTATTACTTTTTCGTCACTTTAAAAAAAACCGTACTTTACGCGTTCGGAGACACTTGTTGTATGACAAAAATCGATCAGTGAACACCTATAAATACTACGTAAGTTTCAATATTTTACTGAGAGGTACTTATGAATTAGCGCATCTTTTAAGGGTGGCTATAAACCTGATTCGTGTGCGTTTTAAATTTTTCGAAACGTTCTAAAACATGACCACTCATAAATGTGGGTGCAATTTGTGTAAAAAAATCATGCAGGTAGCCAACGGAAAAAACCCAAATACTTAAAAAAGTGCACTTTCCTTTTCTCCTTTTAATTGTCCACGCACCGTTTTTTAGTTTGTTACCGCTACCATAAAAATCAAATAACCTTTTGTTTATTACTTTTTTTTAATTCTGACAATCATAAAAAAAAGCCATCAATGTTTTTTCCAAGGAATTTTGAGCATATCTCGAGCAAATTTTTGAAATTCATACCTTCACTTAATTGTGAATAAAAGCGAAACGCGTATATCGATTTTCATGATCTATGTCTCATTTTGTTTAAAGGTTATGTGACTTTACTTTCCTAATTTTTTTAAATTTGTTTCAGCAAAATCGGACTGGTGGTTCTCGAGTTATGTCAAAAAAAAGACCACCAAAGGTCACAATTTCCCCTATATGATAGTTACTAACTTCAAATCGATATATCTCGATTCCTAGACGTGACCCAGCGAAACGCCGGGACACGTATAACTTCTTTTTTACCGATATAACATTTCCCGTTGGTTTCATCCCATCCCGATTTTGACTGTCGCATAGTGTTATTAAAATAATTATCTATGAAACGGTCTCATTTCATAACATTAAGCTCTCATGGCTTTCGGAAAGCTTTAAATTTATAGAACAATTCAATACATTTTCTTTTTATACGAAAATTTTATAAAAATTCTTTTATGGAAATTGTTTTTAACATTTTCATTTGAGTAATACCATTTTAAATTTAAAAAATATTTTAACCCTTGGTTACCGATTTATATAAAATTTGGTGCATGTGTAGAGGAGGATACAGAGGCATGTAAAATTAATTTTTCATATTTTTTTTGGGAACTGTGGCAACTAAATAGCTTTGAAAGTGATTAACATATTGATTTAAATGGTCATAACTTTTGTTATATAAAAGATATCAAAATAATAATAATAAATTAAATAATTTGTCAAAGCTTGTATTTTAAGATGCTATAAAAACTTTCGAAAATGTTTTTATTAACATATTTTTTTTGTAAGACGTGTGACGTGTATCTAAAAAAGTCCATCTATAATTTTTTTTTTATTTTTTTGGTAGGAACCCTTATCAGTATTCCTGCTACAGAGAAAATTTCAGAGAGGTCAAAATTTTTAAATTTGAAATAAGAAATTTTTGAAAAATTATCTTTTTTTTATGAAAATTTCGATAAATGTTTTTATTATAGAAAATTTTCATTAAATGTCCGTTTTCAGGAATTTTTGACAAATTTTTGTTATATGAAATTATTGATAAATTTTATTTTATTGGGAACAGTGACAAATTTTCTTTTTATAGGAAATACTAGATAAAATTTTTGATAAATCTTCTTTTTATAGGAAATTTATTTTAAAAATAATATTCATTAAATTTCTCTTTTTAAATGATTATTAGCTATTTATAGAAAATGTTCAATACATATTCAATTTAAAAAACTTAACTTTATATTAAAACATTTTGGGGATAAAATTGGGGATATATATTTTAAAATGAGGATTTCTAGCTTCGGGTTTGTATACATGAGGAAAAAAATTTCTGACAACACTGAACCTACCGGAAAAAGTAGCTCTACTTCATTTAGCAGCCACAAGTCATTTCACTCGCTTTCCACCATTCTCTCTTTTTTTCACGGAGTGTTATTGAAGCAAGGCCTTTCCTTCACAACTTCTCATAATACATCTTATAATACTAATATTTGAATCTACACGTGAAATAATTCTCTCAGAGAGCGAATTTGACACTCTCTGACACAAAAATCTTACATATTATGTTACGTCTAGACGGGCTGTTATCGGTCACTTTTGACATAATTTGTAGATATAATAACCAAAAACAGTTACCCCAGGTCTACAACTGAGATTAACGCTGATATAATATGTAAGATAACGCCGGCAGAGGAGAGTAAACATTTTGTTTATATTATGTTAAATCTTAAATAAGGGGTACACGTATTCTAATAAATCCTATAAGATATTATTATTTTCAATCAGTTACAGAGTAAACATGGCCTTTTTATTTAAGCAGTTCGCACTTTTTTAACACAATTGTTATAAAAATGACTTTTTAACATGTAAAACAAACACTAAAAGGAAACAATTTTACAAAATAACATAGTTTTTCAATAATTTCCAAAATACACATGCACACACACAATCAAAATTTCGTGTATGTGTATTTTTTTGACAATTCATCTTATAAGATGGTTGTGTAGAGAAATCTCATCACAACAGTCTCATAATAGATCTTATAAAACTAATATTTGAATCTACACGTGAAATAATTCTCTCGGAGAGCGTATTTGACACTCTCTGACACAAAAATCTTACATATTATGTTACGTCTAGACGGTCTGTTAATTAGTGTTTCCAGAAAATTCTCGATGCCATCTGCAAAATTCCCAAAAATTATATGCTAATTCCTGCTAAAATTGAATTTAAAATTTATTATAATAAAATGAGAGAATTGTATTGTTTATATATCATGTTACATACATTAATAGTTAATAGTAATATACATATATCTTTTATTAATAAAAAATACATATATTTTACATATTTCTTTAAGAAAATATAAATATTTTTTTTATTATTGACTTTATTGAAATCTCTATAAAATAATTTATTAATTAAATTGTAATGAAAATTTACTTAAAAGTATTACAATAAACATCTAAATAATTAAATAACGAAACTACTAATATCACAAAAAAAAAAAAAACCTTTTACATACTTAAACGTTATAAGAAATTATAAAAACAATCATCAATTATTACTCTTTAAGTAAAAAAGAGTCTTAGTGATTATTTAGTAAGTTTCTTATTATTTCATATGTAGATGTTCTGCGTTTCTCATTAAATGACAGAATCAGTTTCCCTTGCAAATGTATTAAACATTTTATGGTTTCTATGCTGTAGATCAGCAGAATATCTTGGTTGTAGGTTATGAATTATTTTTAGATTTTTATTTTGTATTATCTGTAATTTTCTTGTGTAAGTTTTAGCAGCTTTATATAAAAAGACTTTGCATCCGTAGGTCAAAATTGGCCGAATACGCATTTTGTAAATAAGTATCTTGTTTTTTAAATTAAGTTTAGATCTTCTGTTGAGTAAGGGGTAAAATGCACGGCCTCATTTGATTGTTTTATCACAAATGTACTGTGTGTGTTGTTTAAGTGACAGTTTTGTATCCTGCAAAGGAATAAAACTCCCATAGAATATAAATGTCTTGTTGGAATATGTTTCTGTGATCTAGTATATAGAAATATAATAGCTTGTATTTTTCTAACATTAATTTTTATATTTCATTTATTAAAGTATTTATTGGTAGATTTTAAACTATTTTTAATTTTTTTTGATTACGTTTGACACCTTACCGAAGCAATTAAAAGCATTGTCGTCAGCGAAAAAAGCTTGCTAACAGTAAAATAATACCGATCCTTGCGGTAGATCCCCAGGGATTTGTCTATTACTAGATAATTTGTTATCTATAGATATAATAAATTAGCGTTGATTTAAAAAACAATTTACTATCTTTTTCAGGTACGTTGGATAATTGAAGGAATTTGATTTAAAAACCAGGCCTTCATGTCATATTCAATGTCAAGAAAAATGAATGCAATGCTCTTAGGATTTCTTTATCCAATCTGATTAGTCTATAGCTAGAAGGTAATTTAGGGGCCTTTCCTGGCTTAAAAATTGGGATAAATTTTGCCTTCTTAAAAATCGTTGGAAAATATCTTTCTATTAAACAAGAGTTGAAAAGTTTACTTAAAGTTTCAAAAAAGCAATCGGGCATCATTTTAAAGATAATGCTATTAATGCCATCTAAACCGGGCCTTTATCATTTTGCCATAAAAGTGCAAATGATTTAACTTCATATAAATTAGCAAGCTCTACGTTAGATCTTGAGACAGCTGTGTCTATAGGTGAATAATTATTAAAATAATGATGTGTGAATTACCAAATACGTCTGCTATTCGTACTACTGCCTTTTCAGTGTTATTTATTTCTTTAACATTTTACTAACATCAGAGATTTCTCGATGCCAAATTTTTTGCGACCGATAGATTTGTTCTAAAAAGCTTCATTAACTATAGATATTAATTTATTAAAATAAAAATCTACGTTACCCGAATTAGAAACAGGTTGATCAATGTTCTGACTAATAATTTTATTTTCCACTCAGTTTCTGTATGCACGATAATACGATAGAACTGAATATTTTATATATCGAATATGACCAGAAATAACACAAGTTATTGGTACATGATCCGATTGTAAAACATTTGGATGATACTCTACATCTGAAAATTGGAGACTCGAGTCTCCACTTTAGATGTAGTCTCCACTTTTACTGTACATGGCTGGACAGGGTTAATATTTTGTTCAAAGCAATATATATATATATATATATATATATATATATGTATATAAATGTATATATATATTAGTATCTGGATTAAAGGCAATTGCTGTACAGCTCCTTACTGGCTGAATTATTACACACACAATTCAGATCACCGGAAAAGTCTTTAGAAAAAGATGTTAATTTATCCAAACCAGCCTTGAAATTTGTAGTGTGAACTAGAGTATACACTGAGGTAAATATAACTGGTCTTCTATTAAAAAAAAAAAAAAAAAAAAAAAAAAAAAAAACTTGAAATGCTCTCAGCAGTATTCGTTTAAATTTTCGGTAACAACATATGCTTAATATTACCTTTTGTTGCAATTAGAACTCCTGCGACTTGCGCAGATCGATACTTTAATTTTATAGCCACTAAGTTGAAATTTGTGGTAAAGTTTCAAAAAAGTCTCATTTAAAAGTAGAATATCAAATTTCCTTTTGTGTAAAACGTATTCCAGCTAGGCAGCTGCTGACTTAGTTGTTATTCCTTGGATATTTCAGTACATAACATGATCATTGTGAATTATATGGCATGTTGAAGCATCATACTCAAAACTAATAGCTTGTTCTTTTTCTGACATCTTTGCAAAGTATCGACCGCATCAAAAAATATTCGTATGGCTTTCGTTTGAAATGCCATCGCTATTATTCCTTTCGTAGCTTTTGTTTTTAGCTACCTCAAAATACAAATTACCATAAGAGCGAGAGTTACGTGCATCATTTTGGGGTACTTATCTTAGTAATACGGGGAAATCATGATCGTCTTGGTTAAAATACGAAACAGTCCATCTGCTGGTCGCTCTAGATCTAGATGTAACCCGATGTCGGATCTCTAAATATTCTTGACAACTTGTAAACTTTGGGTCATCAGCTCTATGGTTACCGTTCTTTAGGTTCATTTTTAAGCATCAAAATCATCTTTGTTGAATGAGCAAACTGCTTAATATTGATTTCCGGCATAGGTGTGGAGCAGTGTTGCCAGAGGTAGCTTGCAAAAAGTTTTGTCAATACGTGTTTATTTTCGATTCAAAATTTCGAAGAAGATAATACTTCAAAAAGTATGCTTTAGAAGATCCATATTTTTGGACGACATTTTTCTTTAGTCAGCATCAATTCGTATTCAAACGGTTAGTAACCGTACCCGTTACTGACTTCTAGATATAATTTTTACACATAGTAAAGGATCAAAAGTTATGAAAATTCTTAAGTTAGAAAGATAAATTATAAAAATAAAATAAAAATCCCCCAAAACGTTTCCAAAATACCTAAACCTTAAAAAACATCCTCAATAAATCCCCTAATAAGAAGTATTATGAGACTTTTGTGATGAGATTTCTCTACACAACTAACTTATAAGATGAATCATCAACAAAGTACACATATACGAAAGTTTGTTTTGTGTGTGGATGTGTATTTTGGAAATTAGTTAATAAACAATGGTTATTTTACATTAAAACAATATTTTCATAAAACTTGTGCTAAAAAACGGCATTTCTTAAATAAAAACGAAATGTTTACTCTGTGACTGATTGAAAAATAATGATATGATATAGTCTTTATTAGAATACGTGTACACTTTACTTTGAGTCTATAAAAGAGTAACTTTTATTAAGAAAAACTTTGAATTTTTGTCGATATTGCAGATAATTTTTTATTTCTATCAATTATAGGGGAAAACTTATGTCATAATAAACCATGTAAAAAGTATCAATAATTAGAGCTCGAACGCTGACATTTTTATTTCAACTCTGCGATAATACTGACAAATTCAATCTACATTAGACAAATTTTTATCTTGAAAAAAATTTGACGTTAGTCTTTATAAAGATTTATCTAGTAAGACTAGACGTTATTTAAGATTTAACATAATATAAACAAAATTGTTACTCTCTTCTGCCAGCGTTGTCTCAGTTGTAGACCTAGGGCAAGAGAGGTAAATTTCCTTTCCCCTCCCTCTTCAACGAACTCATAATTGCAGCAAAAAAAATTGCTGTGTGTGAACCCCGATTAGGTGAAAATTTTTATCTCTCAGTAAGAACTTCAGATTTAAATAAAATTTAAGGAGTTCCTATTTTCATCTTGAATGATGGATTTTAAAATACATATATAATTTTAATTCTATTTGTTATACAAAAAGAAAATTAACGACATTAGCTTTTTAGGGTTTTCAACAATATGAAATATAGGTATTTTAAATTATATGAAAAGTTCGTTGCTTTTACTTTAAAGATTTGCTATCTTTATTTTAAAAATTATTAATTTTTTACATCCAGAGCATATTTTTATTCATTTCAAACCATCATAACAACACTGCCATCTTTTGACAACAATTAACACGACTATTGTGAATGATTAACAACCCGAATATAGCGTAGTGTCTATATTAAACAATTTTTTATCAAGACAAACGTCAAAATTAACACGAATTTATGGAAAGTGGCAACAGCTGCACAAAGCCAACAATTAGGCGAATTCATTCATATATATATATAACAACCAAAATTAATAATGTTTCGGCTTAACATGACTTAAATGTAACCGCCGATTTTGGTCAAACTTTTAGTAAATTTAATGTAAAACATTTAGTAAATTCATTAAATTTAAAACACTAACATTAATTTTTTTTTTTAGAGATTTTTCATAATTTTCCTTATGACGGCGATATTTAGCAGAGCTACAATCTCATGAATTTCCGCGGCTAGAAATTGATTCTCATGTCTATGAGATCTGCTACAATTGACTGACAGATGACGCTGCGCTGCACTGATGTATGGAGAAGCTTATGGGCCGTGTATGGCACGCTTTTCTGGTACATGCCTTGCTTGTTTTGTGAAAAAGCGCAAAAAAGAGTTAAAATATTTTAAGTAAAAAACAAATATATAAACATTTCCACAACGAATCAATATTTCGTACATGCTGAATCTTAAAATAATAATAACAAATTGAGTAAATTAAACTACGGGTTATGGAGATTTTGTTTTATAAATTTCAATCCAATATTTTACAGTACTTTAATACATTTCCATTCAAACTATTTTATTTGTTTAAGATACTTTTCCAAAAAAATAAATTTCTGTAAAATTTGTTAAGATCATTTAAAAAATTGAACTTTTAGTGTTGTTCGTAAAAATATTTGAAATCAAAAAAGAAATAATATGCACTGTAAAAAAAAAAAAATTGAGCGAATTTAATGTTACCCCATTAAAAAAAATACTAAAAAAAAAAGATCGTAACAGACAAAAAATTTAGTTATATTTAGAAAAAAGTAAAAAGGAGCAAAAAGGGCTAAACGAAAATTGTCAAAAGTGCTAGATTTGCTTGTTTTTTAGTTTCGGGCTAAAAAATATTTTTCACGTTTTGGACTACTAAAAACGGACTAAATCTAGCCCGAAAAGGACTAAATTAGCATCACTAATATAATATCGCTGTAATCTGCTGCTTCAATGAACAATTGCTGGAACTATTAGTGTAGCGGCAAATGCTAGAATTTGTTTTAAAACCTTGCTAGCAGCTTATCAATCGTGGAAAGAATTAATATGGGTGCATAGGTAAAATAATTTATTTAGGTTAATATTAAATGTGTTTACATTTGTTTTAGTCCTTTTAGGCACAAGCTGTAACAATGTTATAAGTTAAAAAAACTATTTTCAAATAAAGTTATTTTATTGAGTTTGAGCGTGCGCCAAACTGTAGCAAAGTTCTAAGGAAATTTAAAATTTTTCTATGGTGAACAAATTTTACAGCATCGCTGTATCAAATGCATTCTGTATTCTTCAATGGTAAATTTTGACATTTTTGAAACAAAAATATACGCAATTTCATGTAATTTTTTAATTTAATTTTTAAATACAATTTATTTCCATTTTAAAATAAGAATTAAAAAAAACCTTTAAATAAACGATTTCAAATATTTTATTATTGCTTCTTTTTATTAAAAAATGTATGATTGTCAAAATTTTCTATTCATTTGTCAAAAATTTATGTAGCCCTATGGGTTAGTGAAATACTATTCACCTCTTATACGTCAAAAATTTACTTTTCTACATACTTTGCTACCATTTAGCACACACTCTTTAAACAGAATTGTTAAGATTTAATGAGAACAAATTTTGTATAAAAATTAACCTGTCACATTTGCACGTTTTTTTTTTCACTGATAAAAAACATTTTTAATTTTCTTAAATAACAAAGTAGTGAATGTTGAATGTATCTTTTGCTTTAGAAACATGATCTGATCTTTCGACGAATTGCAAAAGTTCTCACTCGGCATCAGGAGTTGGAGATACTTAGTCATTACCTCCCCAATTTCCATTAAAAAACTTTAGTATTCTTAGATGATTATTGTTGTGAAGAATTTGTCAAAAAATATGTGACAGCCAACCGATATACATCGATACTCCATAACCATAAACACTACCTGGAGAAGTTCCAACTGCTTGAAAAACTTCAAGTCTACAACTAAACCATTAGAAGTTGGAAAAATAAAAACAGGTTCTTAGTGCCACCGAGTAAGACTTTATATATAGTGTGTAATTTCTGTAGCTAACAAAATATACATATTGTGATCTTCCAAATCAATTGGTCTCTCTATAACAAATTTGTCGATGATGTAACTGTTGTAATATAACATAATGAATATGGTTTCTGATTTTCGTATACCAATTTCTAAACATTATTTCAAAAGGTCAGTGAAAAACCCAGCAGCCTAATATGTTCTGATTTATAGAATAGGTTAAACAAGACATAATTCTAGTGCAGCCATTAAAGTCTGTTTGGGATTTAAGAAGTTTAAATTTGCTATACTGATTGGTCTCCAAATCCTATCGGAAACTGATTTTGTATTTTGATCAGGGAGCGCAGTTTAAGTCTAAGTGTTCAAGTCTTCAAAATTATGTGCGTCTGTTTTTTAAATTTTTCTTATATAATTCTCACTATTTTGATTTGTTCCTTATTTTATCAAAAAAAAAAAAACTAAATGTTTAACAAATATTTTCAATGAATAGTTTAAAATGAAAAAAGCAATTAAAAATATACAATTTCACTGTGATTATTTCAATTCAAATATTTGTTAAAACTAAATTTTTATATTCAATTTACATTCAGTTACTTGAAATTAATTTGGAATAAAATTATTTAAATATTTTTCCATCTGTTAACAAGTCAATTAGAAAAAATTTCAACAGAAGTATTTAAAAATACATTTATAAAGCTTAAATCAAATTCCAAAGTCTTCAACAAATTCCAAAATAAATTTTATTTCTTTAGCTTGAATACAATTACTCTTTATTTTATTTTCTTTTTTAAAAATGAACTAAAATGTAATTTGAAATATTTAATTTTTTTATTCATAGAACGTTTTTCAATATTTTTATTTAACATAAATTTGTTTGAATAATTTTAAATTTATTTGGAAAAAGAAAAATAAGTAATATTTTTTTAATACTGAAATTATTTACAAATTTATTTCGATTAGTCGCGTTACTTGTTCGACTCTAGTTATTAGATTCTACTGTACAGAGTTTTTTAAACAGTCGGAATATCGGAAATATATATTATTTTTAATAAAAATATTTATTTGAAATTATCCTATTTGAATATATTGTTTTCAAATAAAAATCATAAAAATTTGTTGAACTTTTTGTGTTTAAATAAAATAATTATGTATTAATATTATTCAAGGTTGGAATATTCAAATATAAAAAATTGGTTACTTTTTTGGAAAAAAGCTATGTTTTGCTTTCAATTAAATAAAATATTTTCTTTTTTAAATTTATTTTGTTCAATCATATAAAAAATTATATAAAAATTCATTTGATTTAGTATAAACAGAAATCCTTAACATTTTTATTTAAAAATTAATAAATAATAATAATAAATATTTTAAATTAGAAATAAAAAAATTTAAATAAAATAAAAAGTATTGGATCATTTAAATAGGTGGTTTGTGGATGATAAAATAAAAATTACGAATAGAAGAGTAAATGAGTACAAATTACATATTGAGGGCCTATACACAAAATCCTCTATCTCGAAAAACACATTTTTTCTGGAGAGCAGAAAACTGTTTATTTCTCTTATTTTGAAAGTATTCAAAAAGTTTTCTTTTACAATATTTATTTAAAACCACGACTAAATTTTACATATAATTTGTTTTGAATATTTTACAATATTGGGAATTTTAAATATAAAGGGTTTTGCATTAAAAAAAAATACATTTAATTACTATATAATGTACGATTTTTTAAATTAGTAATTTGAAAAGAAACATATGTAATTCAAATAAGCTACTTTATCCGGATCAGAGGGGATGGTACCCCATACAAACAAAATAATAATTATCTCTTATCTAAAGAATAGAGCTGTGTCGTTGATGAACGAATCAGTAAAATGATTCATAATAGTTCATTTTAGCACTGTTTTTTTATTGCTTCAGATCAATTTTTTGTTTTTTATTTATTTATATTATGAATCATATTTTTTATTATACTTTTATAAATATTTGTTCAAAACAATTGATTTAGATATTATTCTTATCCATTAGTGTTTTAAGATATAAATGAAACAAATGTTTCAGTTTCAAGCTGTTGTCTCTTCATTTAAACATTAATCGTTCAGTGTTGCCAGGGGTGGCTTGGAAAAAGTTACAGATTTTTGTCAAAAAAGTTACAATTTTTCCTAAAAAGTTTCACTTACGGAATTTGAAAAAATTAAAAATTTAGAAGAAAATAATACAAAAATTTTAATAAAAATCAAGATCACCAGCACACCTGACTTTTAAATAATTTTTATAATGATTCAGTAGTACTCTTAGCTTACATGCGATTTAAATTACGTAAAAATATCTTTCTTATGGCATGTGACATGACCAAATTCAATAAATCTTTAAGAAAAAAATGGTATTTTTATTGATATTACCGGTATTTATAAAATTTTTTGATTTCCAAAGAAAGTTTAATCATCGAAGCCGGTGTTCTACATACATTGAGAAGAAGGTTTTTGAGCCGGGCCGCAAGTCGGGAACACAGAGAAACCTATATTAAGGTTTAAAAATTATTTTAATTTCAACAGTGTTGGTAATCTTGATTTGTTTCAAAATTTCAAAATCCATATTTTTTGGTATGCAACCGGTTACAATGATCTGATTTTATAAGTTTTATTGACTAAATATTCCCTAAACATATCAATTTTAAAATACGTAGTGCTTTTTTATATTATTAAACAATGACAATAGTCGTCGGCACTTAAGTTAGGATATAGTCCTAATGTTTTTTAACGAGAAGAATATGTTGCCAAAATTTTCCGTGAATAAAACTTTTTAAATTAGAATATTTCCACAAATTTAGTTTTTAACCAATTCAAGAGCACATTACTTAAATCTTCTACACTGAGTCTTTCTCAAAAAATCGAAAAAAATACTATTTTATTTTGTAGACCGAAAATGTATTAAAAAAACTAAATAATTTCATCTGCCACGAAAATAAGAAGATTGCCGACAGCAAGAAAATAATATATTTCAAATTTTGTTCTCTTCGACAGAAGTGTAGCATATCACTATTAAATTTTGAGAAAGTCGCAAAAAAATTGTTCCAAATGTTGGTAATTATTGATCTATGTACGTCAATGATATAATTTTTATACATAGTACTTAATTTTATTGAAGGGATAAAAAGTTACGACAATGCGGTTAAAAAAAAAATACGAAAATTGTAACAAATGTAACCAAACGGCAACACTGATTCATACACTCATCGTTCAGACACTGATCAATATTAAAAAATTAACGAACTGAATCATTTTGCAATTTTGAACGATGTGAACGCAACAGTAAAATGAACGATTATGTCTAACTCTTCTAAAGAACTATTTCGACGAAAGTCTTAACATTTTGTGGTAATTATTTTCTCATCAACCCATAAAAAGTAAAAATTATTTATCGCTGAAATGAAGATGTGCAAAAATTTTTAAATTCTGTGGGAACGATATATAAAACTACATACGTAAATGACAGATTTAATTAGTTTAAACAAATATTTTAATGGTATTTATATTTGCTTTAAGTTAAAGAATTCAAAAATAAAATTTTAGTTATAATTTCTATTAAATTCATAAATGCATTTGAATTTTTAATAAAATTTATTCAAAAATTTTTTTTTACTAATTATTCATAAATAACTGTATTTGTATACATATTTTCTAAATTTTTTATAAATAAACCCAAACTTTTAGTTTAAAATTTTTTTATCTTTTTAGTCCAAAACGTAAAAATATTTAATTTAATGAGTTTTGGTATGGGAAAATTCATTTGAGTTTTTTAGAAAATTTTAAAAATATTGCAGCTTTTCATCCCAAGAAAACATAAATTAAATTGGTTATTCAATATATCAAAATAATTTTTATTTTTCCTTTTCTCATTGTAAATTTTTCTCCGTGTTTAATTTTTCTTAGTTGAAAAATTCATCTTGGGGGGGAAATTTCCATTTCCACCCCTGCGGATCCGCGCATGATGTAGCAAGATGCTACAATATGTTTTATTACAATTATATAAAAAGTGAAATATTTTCATTTTTACAAAATTAAATATTTGAATAAAATCATTATTTTCGAAATTTCAAAAAATTAAAATATACTATGTTTATACACACCTCTTACTCACAAATAAAAATATTGTGAAATGAAAATTTTGCCATATAAACGATGAGTTAATATTTTATTTGCAAGTTAGTAACTCCCAAAAACTAATCGTGATTAGTGAAACTAATTTCAAATAAAGTGTACGGCGTTGCCACTTCCCTTTATGTTCATAGAATTTTTTATGATAATAGTTGTATTTTTCCCATCCGGCACGACAAATAAGGAAATATATTTCTTTATGCAATTTGTGTATAAACAGTGTTTTATTTGCAAGCTATTTTTATTTGCAATAATCGTGCGTATAAACGAGATAATAGATACGTCTTGATGTTGTTATTTTTAGTTTGTAGAAAATACATTCTGGGATTTCTTGTCCCGGGAAATTTTGCAATTTAAAAGCACGTGAATGAAAGAAAACTGCGTGAATTTTAACAAAAACTTATATATTTAAGTAATTTTTTAAAGAAAATTAAAATCCAACAAGGAATTATATCTTAACGACAATTTCATTAGTTAGTTTTTATGTACAATTAGATGATTTATATGGAATGGCTCTATGGCAAGAATTCAATTAATCATCATAATATCATAATAAAATGTCAGCACTAGACATTTTAAATATATGTACGTTATAAGTTTATCAACAGTATGGACAAGCGGCATTTGTCTCATACAAATTTTACAAAACATTACTTTATGTCTACACGACATTTTTACATCTCAACTTTAGAAATACGAAACGTACATGAGGAATTTGTCTTTTTTTATAGAAAAATTTAATTTATTTCTCATTTTTATTCTTTATGTCTTTTAAAAACAAAATTAATTATTTTGCACTTTTCTTTTTGTTAAAAAGATTGCGCAATAGATTTCTTATTGGTCCAAACGTAACATTTTATAGAGAGAGAGAGAGAATTTGACAGTTAATTTTATTACCTATTAAATAAAATGGGTTTAAACAACATCTAAGTATCACAACGTTGTTGTGTTATTTGTTAAACTATTATGGTGAAAATTAGGATTTTTAGCATTTTTAGTTTTAATAACAATGAAGCAAGCTTTGTGATACTTGATATAGAAGTATTTCTTGTAAAATTTTTAAATTTTGGTGAAAATTTAATATTTATAATCTAAAGTAGCTAACAAGCTTTTAAGAAAACGGAATTTAAGAAATAACCATTTAAACACATAAGCTTTTCCTGCAGTCTTAATAATATAATTATACTGTCTTTTTTATAACACGAGCGCAAAAACGACTCGTCTATCTTACATTTAAAACAAAAACAAAATTTCAAAATTTGTTTTTGTTTTAAATGTAAGTTAGACGAGTCGTTTTTGCGCTAGTTTTATAAAAACAGGCAGATAATATTATAATTATCTCACGCATTGCATACTCTTCTTCATCTTCCGAAGATGAAAATAAAGCCAAACTCAAGATTTTAACTATTTTTTTCAAAACATATTTTTAACGACACTTATAATAAGGATTATTATCTTTAATACTCCCCAATATTTATTCCTAACTTCGAAAGATTTTAAAGGACAAAAAATACAAACATTTATGTTATAAATCTTTTAAGAAATACTTATATTTTATGTTCAAACAAAAGATCTTCGTCCCCTGCATACAATTAAGAGGACGTGGACTAACATTTGGGAACCGTTGCTCTATAAAACTCCGCTTGACCACAAACTTCGTTAGTGATATCGCCTTCGAATAATTCGCGAACATTTCTTCAACAAAATCTTCGAGAACGACTATCAAAGCAAGTCGATCAATATCGAAGGTTCGTTTATGATATCTGTATCGAATCTTTAGTGATATCGATAGCAAAATGAGAAAATGTTCGTTAGGGATTCGTTTTCGAATCGTTGGCAATAGTTCTAAATCGATAGCTTTCTATTTTGTTTCATTTTCATTTTGTTCCAAATTTAAAGTTTTGTTTTATTTCAAACTCAACTATATACCAAATATTCAAAAAATGAAATAAACTTCAATTATATTTTAAAGTTAACTAATAAAATGAATTAATTTATGTATGGTCACAGAAGAAGTCATCAAAAATGTCTTTTGTAAATAATATTAGTTTCTCTGTTGTTTAAATCCACATTTTTTGGGTCAAAGTTTAATGAATTGATCTGCAAGAAAATAAATTAATCATTTAGATAAATATGCTATTTTGCAAATAACTTTAGAAAAATAGTTTTTCTAAAACTTTGCAATATTATTATTTCTTTTTTTTAAAAAAAAAGTTCTCAAAATTTAACTAACATCATAAATAATTTTCCACTGATCGATATGAACTATGACTCAAGAATGACATGCACAATCAAGAAAAAAATATTGCTTTTCGATCAAAGTAACAAAATATTGAGAAATAAAAAGAATGGATAATAATAAAAAATTAATATTGCGATATTTAAAAATTCTCGAAAATTACTCAAATTAACTATCGAGAAATTATCGAGCAAATTGCGATACTACAAACATTCACTTTTTATTTACTTCTCGGACATATTTGTTTCGAAAATCACTCGTTTTTGCGAACATTCACTAATTTCTTATCGGAGGTATAAAGGGACGATGCGAAAACAAGGAAATAAAGTTCTTATGTATGTGCTTGCCTTTCAGCCGGCTAACAGCCGATTTTGAGCCGCCGTCGTCAATTTTTACGAAAGCCGTCGCCGCCGTTAAAATTGTTCGGCGCAGGTCTCTGCAAATACATCCCTGTAAATGTCATTAATAAAAGATACAGGCAAAAAGAAACAAATGAATTTTTTCGCAGCAGATACACAAATTCATCAACGAGACTCCCGTAAAAATTGTTCAAATTACTTAAAAATTTTATAAAATAATTAATAAAAACTAGCGAAAAATATAACATGCAAGAAGGTGAAGTCGATCAACAAACAGATAATGAAAGAGCACTAGGAAATGAACGTGAAACGACTGGTAATACAATGATAGAAGAAATAGACGCTTCAGTGACAGCAACGTCTGCGATGTCATCGACTTTATCAGACACAATAACGCAGGTAATAGCAGCATCGGTAGCATCACAGGGAATAAGTGGTGCTGCAAGTGGAGGTGTTGCTGTCACAACAACTGCTGGTGTAGTTGGTTTGTCAGCAAGTTCTACGTCAGAAACTGCAGCTGGTACTGTAGATGGGGATTGTGGTCAAATGGACAAGGCAGAGGAGAGTGATGTGGGCGAAGATGATGCTGATGATGAGGTGGGTTCTTGTTTTTTTTATTAAATCTAATAATTATTGTTTTATATTTTGTTATTCTTTTTAGACTAAAGAAAACTATGAGGGTTTTAATGGCACTGGACGCACTATTACTTTACAAACTCTAATGGGCGCTAATGTCTTACAGCCCGGTAAATCTGTCATGACCATCGAGTATTTGGGGCAAAAATTTGTTGGCGATTTATTACCAGATGGTAAAATTAAATCCCAAGAAACTGAGACTGTTTTTCTAACTCCCAGCGCCTGGGCCATGAATTGTAAGCGTATTATTAATCCCGAAAAGAAAAGTGGTTGTGGCTGGGCTTCGGTGAAGTATAAAGGCAAAAAATTAGATTCCTATAAAAATAGTTGGTTACGCAAATGTGCCTTGCAAAAGGATTCCATTTCAGAAGATATTGATACGGGTAAGTGTATATTTTATTTTTTACTTAACTGAAATTATATTTTGTTGTGAGGAAGAATTTTTTACCAAAAAAATGATGCAAAAGAGTTTGGCATCAAAACAAAGTTTGTTAATATAGGGTTTGATTTTTTGCAATATTTATCATTGTTTTCATAAAACCTAAAATAGTGGTTCTCTTTTTTTTATAAAGAAATTTTGTATTTTTGCTTAATTGGAAGTTTTATTCATATTTATTTTTGTTATTATAATTTATATTTTTTTGTTTTGCAAAATGGGTATTTTGTTTTTAAATTGGTACTTTTTGAAATCTTATATTTACTTTTTTGTTTCACAATGGAACTTAGTAATTTTTTTTTCAATTTATGCTTTTAAAATTTGATACGTTTTTTTATTTGTAGAATTGATCATGTTTATGAGAAAATTTGGATATTATTATTTTCTTTTTAATTTGTATTTTTTTTTTTTTTTAATGTTGTACTTGCTAGAAATAATTTTTTTGTTCTTATGAAAATTGTTACCTTATAAAATATACCTTTTTTAAAAATTGGTTCTTTTTTTAATTTTTACTTAAAAAGATATATAATTTTTATTTTATTTTTAAATTGGTTCGTTTTTTAAATTAGCAATTATTTTATTTGTTTTATTTTTTCTCTTTGGATTATTAGTACTTTTTTTAATTTGTACTTTTTATAAAAAATTATTTCTTTCCTTTAGAATATTGAGTATTTTTATTTTTAATAAGTAGGCATTTTTTCTTTTTTTTTAAATAAAACATGAAAATGGGTCCATATACTTTTTGAAAATAAATTTTAATATTTTTGTAAGTATTTATCCATTGAAAAATGGTGCCTTTTTGAAATTTTATACATGTTTATTTTTTAATTTGTATTTGTACTTTTAATGGAAAATTAACATTTTTTGTGAAAATAGTACTTTTTGAAAAAGTGTACTTTGATACACTTTTTTTTTTGGGAAAAATTAGTAGTTTTTAAAAAATTGGACCTTTTTTTAAATATATACTTTTTTGAAAATCGATATATGTTTGAAATAGTTTTTCTGAAAATTGTTGATTTTTTTGTAAAATTTTTTCGAGAATTGATATTGGTATTTTTTGTTTAGAAAATTAATACTGAAAAGTGTTATTTTATTATATATATATATATATATATATGTATGAATTAATAGTATGTGTTGAATCTTTGTCTCAACAATTTATTTAAAACTCTTTCCAGATGCTGATAAAAAATCTGATTCCCCCTTGCCCATAATAAAACGTACTGTATTTCAACACAACACCATTATTAATCGTAATGTTATACAGTGAGTTGTGATGTCAAATATTACATAAAGTATCTATTATAATTTTATATATTTTCTTGAACCATTTCTTCTCATTTCTACCATTTAGTGATGCTAATATGCTTATAGAAGCGGTACCCTTTACCTCAGTTGGTAAACTGCAACCATTTCTCTTAAGCATGAACTCTTCCGCATTGTTGTTGGCTGATTTTCATTGTCATTTAACTATGCATGAAGTGTGTGGTTATTTGGGTGGTACCTGGGATGTAAATTCACACAGTAAGTTTATAATTTCTTCATTTCTTAATAAGTTATACATTTAATTATTTAATTTCTTTAAAGCTTTGGCCATAACAAAAGCTTATCCTTGCCGCAATACCCGTTTTGATCGATCTAAAGCTGGTGAGGTAGAAAAGGAAATACAAAAAGCCATGATGAAAGATCAATTGCTGTTGGTGGGTTGGTATCATTCACATCCCAAGTTTCAAGCAGAACCCACTTTGCGTGATTGTGATGCTCAATTGGATTATCAAATTAGAATGAGAGGATGCTCTGATGCCACTTACACGCCCTGTGTGGCTTTGATTATATGTAAGTCTTTAAACAATTTTATATATTTTTTATAATTATATTTATTTATTTATTTTATTTATTTTAAAGCTCCCTATTTTGATGAAAATCCCACTTTGGAATCAGTGGTTAAGTCAATTTGGGTCTTACCGCCCAATGAAAATAAACAGGCCTTGGAATATGGTCGTCCCATGCTTATGCAATATTCCGTTTTACCCGACAAAGAAATACCCGAAGAGGTACGCACTGAAATTCAATCCTGTGTCGATTATTATTCGCAATTTCGCAATGAGGTGGTACGCTTCTCTAGCGTTTTTAGCGATGATGTTACTTATATAGAAAAACTTAAGAATACTCTTTATCCCAAATTTCCCATGAAGCAAAATGATAAAGCTTTATGGAATTGGATATGTGCCGTATTAGATTGTGAGCAAGAAGATGATTTTATACCTCCAAAAACAATAAAAATCATAGATACTAAAGAGGAATTGCCCAAATTGCCTTTAGAAGCGAAATTGGAAATAAAACCTGAAGATGAATTAAAGGGTGATGATTTGACCGTGAAGCAATTAAGCTCTGCTGAGGAGGCTTTAAGAGCTGCTGAAGAACAACAACAAGCTGAACAAAAAGCCAGTGAACTGAAGGTTTTATCATTGCAGGAACAGTTGTGTTTGCCTTCAGGTCTTAATATGAATCCAGTAAGAATGTTGTCGCCGTTGGCTACACCAAATCCTACAGCTACCACCACCACGACCACTACAAATGCCACTAGTATTCCTCCCATTATACCGCCTTTGGTGCAACCACCCACTGTTCCTCCGACTGGTTTGTTACCACCCATGCCTCCTTCTTTGCCATCATTGCCACAGTTGCCTACGGCAGCACCCAACTTGCCCTCTGCTTCGCCTAGAGATAGTCCCATCACCATACCCTCAAATTCGGCTTCACCTGCTAAATTTGAAATGCCTGTAAGAGCGTCACCTTCACCAGCCAAGTCTGATACTTCTTCACACACTTCAAGGACACGTAATTCACCAGCTCCCAGTCCTGGCAAGTTCAGTATTAGTGATATAGCTCGCAACAGTCCTAGCATTACGCCCACCAACAAATTTGATCCCACAACAGGGTCCTTAGTGCCGCCCTCCGTAACCTCCTCAACAGGTCATGGCATACCCACAGCCAATGACTTAATGGCTGCTAGTTTGGCTCAATTAGCTGGCCAGTTGCCACCCAATTTCCTGCAGACTGATTTGGCAGCTTTATTCCAACAACGTAAAGATTATGGCAGCACTTCCCTTAACCAATTGGCTGCAGCTGCCGCTAAAGTGGGAGGACAAAATAAATCTCAAAATGTTACAGCCACTTCTACATCGGCTGCAGCCCAATCAGGTGTACCCGATTTTTCTGATCCCAATGTGGCCGCCGCTGTTGCAGCCTATTCACAAAGTTTCAACATGCCCCGCCTGCAAGATATGATGCCTCAGGCTGCAGCTCCCCCGAGTACACAAAGTAAATCGAAGGAGAGATCCTCAAAATCTTCATCGTCATCCTCTTCTTCGTCTTCTTCCTCCACCTCATCGAATTCTTATAAAACAAAATTAATGAAAGAATTGGATGAATTGAAAAATGATCCTTTGAAAATGAGTGAACTTATCAGATCACCAGAGTATGCTGCCCTTTTGCTGCAACAAGCTGAGGCTTTAGGAGCCACTACGTTGGGCACACTGGGATTTGGAGCCGATTTTAGCTATCTAACTGGAGCTGCTGGTCTGCAACCCTCAACATCCACGGCTTCGTCTTCTTCTGTAGGCAAAAGTAAAAATTCTTCATCAGCTGCAGCAGCGGCGGCCAATGCAGCTGCTGCCTCGGCGGCTGCTTTAACGGCTGACTATAATAATCTTATACAAGCTTCCAAGCTATTGGGTTACGATTCTTATTTGCAGCAGCAAACAAAAAATAATGATTTAAATGCTTTCATACAGCAACAAATGGCGGCTGCAGCAGCAGCGGTAAATGTACCCACTGCACCCACACCCAGCACTTCAAAGAAGCAGCAACAAGCACAGGCACAGGCCCAAGCTCAAGCTCAGGCACAAGCTCAGGCACAAGCACAGGCACAAGCTCAGGCGCAGGCTCAAGCACAAGCTCATAACGATTATACACAACTCTTGCAAACCTATACCAAGTTTTTCGATCCCAATTTTGGAGCTTTAATAGCAGCCAAAGGAGCTGGGCCCTCATCACATGAATTGTCCGCTTTACTATCAGCTGGCGTGGGAGGATCCAGCGGTCCCTCCTCTTCTTCTTCATCATCAAAACAAAAACAAAAAGAAGCACAACAACAGCTGTCGCAACAAACTGACATGTTGAATCAACTTTTGCAATCAGAAAAACAGCAATCCGATTTAAATGCATTGCTGTATCATCAAAATAAAGCAGCTGCCGATCTGAATGCTCTATTTGCCCAACCAACTGGTCAACCACCCTCAAATACACCATCATCTTCCAAGTCTGGTGGAGGAGGTTCCGGACCAAATTCTACAGGAGCACCTTCACCTCTTACTGATCCGGCTGCTGCCTACTATAATGCTTTGGCCCAGGAGAAAATTCAAGATTATGCAGCCTTTTTCCAACAGCAACAACAACAAGCTGGTAAATTTGGTATACCCGATCCTTTAGCTAAGTCAACATTAGCCGCTAACAATCTCTTCATGTCTCCTTCAGCTTTGTTGAAAATGCAGCAAGAATCGATAAATGCCATGATGATGAAACCACCCAAATCGACCTCATCCTCCTCCCGAACCCGGGAATCATCAGCCTCACCAGCCCTGGAACGTCTAACGCCCACAAAATCAGCCCTGTCTGGCGGTGGTGGTGGTTCGAACTCGGGAAGTGCCGGCGGTGGTTCGGGAGGTGGTAAATATAATTTTAGTGCTGTAGATTTGGCCATTTCTAGTGTACCCTCCAATACTCCTTCACCAGCTCCATCTGATGGCAGTAACTCTTCATCACATCGACGTCCTTCTAATACTCCTCCGGTAGACTTGACACGTCTCTATGGCGAGTTGGCACCGCCTGGTTCTTTGGCTGCTTTAAGTGTTGGTTTAGCTAATGCCGGTTTGGCCAATGCGGCTACTAAAAAACGTATGGAATTCTCTTCTATTGCTGATTTGGCTGCACCACCACCAGCTAAAATACCTAAAACGGGTGATGACGTTTTGAATCTCTCCAACGAGTGAATGAATCAAAAGGACGAACACAATAACCAGTAGAACAAACACCATTCAATCATAAATTAAGTCTTAAAATCACACACATCATTTTTTTATATTTAGGAAGAGTATTATTTTGAAAACAGAGATTTGAATTTAACTACAATAAAGTAATTGAAGTACATAGAATATTTTAGTTTAGATGCATAATAAATTTGAGGAAAATTTAAACTAATTTACGGCACCACAATCCAGTAAAAATATAACTTATTTTGTAAAGAAAAAAAAAAGACAATGAACAACTTTGTAAGCGTTTTCTTAAGACATAAATTTTATTGCGTATATTTTGTGTCGTTTTAGCAATTCTCTTTAAATTTATTTTCTCATAATTTAGCTTCTAAAGCTACAGCATTTTTTATTTTTGGTTTATTTTTTTTTTAACTGACCTTATCTATTTATCTACTCTGTAATTATAAGATTTTGTGTTTTTCTTTTCTTTTATTTCTATATTGTATTCAGTATTGTTTTATATTTTATCTCTATTTTCTTTTTTCCTGCTTTAAAATTTTGTCTCCTTTTCTTTGTAGTTTTACAAAATGTCATTTTTAAGACGAAATTAAGCTCAAAATATTTCTTGTCTAAAGGTTTATACTTACATTTTTGATATTAAATATAATTAAATGTTTAAGCACTCTCGTACAATACATTCTCTGTATTATCAGTTTTATTTTTTTATTTTTAATCGTAAAGAGCAATAAACTTAAAATGTATTTTAATCTTAAACAAACAAAACAAAAAAAAAAAAAAAAAAAAGCGTGAATTTATTTCATTTATGTTTAAATATGTTGAGGGTTTCGTTTAAATTGTTTACATCAACTTGCTTATCTTTACTATTTTTGGAATCGCTTTTTAATTGGAAAATTTTGTAGATATATGTAAATGTTTACTTTTTTTTTAAATTGGTGTATTTTTTAATATTCTTTATTTTTGAAAATTAGTGTTTTAAAATATTTTGAAAATTTATTTTTTATTTATTTTTTATTTATTTTTTTAATTATTTATTTTTTTAATTATTTCTTTTTTTTTAATTATTATTATTTTTTTTTTTGAAAAATTGAGTTTCTTTTTGAAATTTGTCCTTTTTGAAAATGAGTACCTAAATTTATTTCTTTATTTATTTTTGGGAAAGTTGGTAGTTTTATTTTAAAATTTTACTAAAATTTGTTATTTTTAAAAATAAGTTCTTTATTTTAAATTTAATCACTTTTTTATACTTATCAAAAAAAATGAGAGTTATATTGGATATGACATTCTGTGTGTAATATATCGAAATATATATTCGTCTTCTTGAAGTATATATATTGTGGGTTCCCGTGAAATTCTAAGACGATCTAGCTCCGTATGTGCGTCCATCTGACCTTCTGAGTGTCTGTTGACAGAACGATAGGACTTAAGGCGGATCACCTAGGGTGATGAAATTTGACCTAACCATTCCCTTTCAATAAGGTTTGTTTGGTAAAAATCCGTTAATCAAAAAAAAAAAAAAAAGAAAAGATGGGCCAAATACTAGAAGAATGTCTGTCGTAACTCCCGTTCATCTCCTAAATAGAAGCAAGTACGGCAATGAAATTTCGTACAAATAGCTTATGGAAATCATAAATTGGTATTTTACCACCCACCTCCCATAGGTTAGGTTAGGTTAGGCTGGCACAAACAAGTTATAGATTGTGGAAATAATAGATTCGGCCAAGCCGAATATAACATTCTTACTTGTTTACTTTATTTAAGAAAGTCTTTAAAAATTATATTTTTTTCAATTTGATACTTTTTTGAAAATTGGTACTTTTATTTAAATTCGCCTATTTTTGGAAAATTGGTGCTTTTATAGAAAATTGGTATTATATTAAAATTTGGCACTTATTTGGAAAATTTGCCACTTATTTTGAAAATTAGTACTTGTGCTTACTTTCTTTAGGAGAGTTTTTTAAAAAATGGTGGTATTTTTTCAATTATACCCAATTTACATTTACACTTTAAACCTCGTTTTAATGAGATTAAAAAAAGAAAAAAACAAAATCTACCCCGTTTAATTTAGAACTTCCGACAGTTTTGTTGATTTCGTTTGACAATTGGATTAAAAAAAACAACACAACCATTAAATAATCTTAAATAGCTTCCATGATTTACAAGATCTTGTTTATTTATTTTTTACTTTAATTTATGCTTAAGTTCACAACAAATTTTACTTAGTTCTTGATTTATTTTAATTTTAAAAATGTTTGTTTACAACAAAAATTGTTTTTTTTACTCATCAGCACAGGTGTAAAGTTTGTCATTCCGTTTGTAATTTCCATAATTTTCGTCGGAGAGCAAAAAAGTTTAAATTTTCGATCCTTGTGAGAAATAATGTCGATAGGACAATGTCTGTCCGCCCTTTTGTCGGTTGAAATGGCGTTTATGAAGGCACTCGATCGATAACGTAGATATATGATATATGTATCAAACGATCGGTAACTCTTTCGAGAATTTTGATATTGAAATTCAGCAAAATAGGTTAAAAACTGGCGGAGATATTTCCAAAAAAACTGATTTTTTGAGGTTTTTTCGACTTCTTGAAGTCCCTGTATAAGTTAGAAAATTCGTTCTTTCACAGAAAATTTTTAAAAATTTTTCAGAATTTTTATGCCAAATAAATGAAAAATCGGTCCGTAAATATTAAAGATATTGTCTAAAACGAATTTTTGTTCTTTTGGAGCCTTTACATAAGCTACGGACTTCGTTTCTATATAGATCGGTTACAAAAATGCTTATTCAGTTTTCTGAATCAAACAAGTCTGTCTATAAACAACCGACTTTCTGGTAAAAACTGAAAAAAATGTGTTAAAAATAAACACACAAACATTTCTATAAACTGAATCATTGCAATGATAATCATTGCAGTGTTGTTGTTTTTTGTATAAGCAAAACGTGGTTGTATGTATCTACACACATTTATGTATGTTTGAAAGTTGTTCAGTTAGCAACAGTAGTATTACAATGACAATCATTGTTGATGTTGTGTCTTGTATATGCAAGCAGTGCTTGTTTGGTTTGTATATACCTACATACAAACATATATTAGATATTATAGCTTTATTTTTGTTTGGAAAAAAAATTTGATTATTTTTTTTTTAAGTATAAATGTGAAAATTATAATGCATACTTCAAGACATTGTTTTCATTATTTGTGGGTAAAGTGGTGAAGGGTATAAAAGATTCGGCACAACCGAATATAGCGCTCCAACTTGTTATTTAGTACATTGCTGTTTACTCACACACTGAAAAATAAAACAGTGTTGGATAACGATATTTTTTGATCGAAATCTCATTTAAACTAGATTTTGTTCAAATGTAAATGGATATTAGGGACTTTTTTGAAAATTTGTACTTTTGTTTAAAAATTTGTACTTTTTTGGAACCTTGTTGCTTTTATTGAAAAATTGGTAATTTTTTAAAATTTCGCACTTTTTTACAAAAATTTATGCTTTTATTGAAAATTGGTACTTTTTGGAAATGGGTGCTTTTATTGAAAATTGCTAGTTTTTACAAATTTGATACTTTTCTGGAAAATTATAACTTTTTTTAAAAATGGGTACTTTTTAAAAATTTGATAACTACTTATTAAAAAAAAAAATAATACATTTTTGGGAAATGGAGATTTTTGTTTGAAAATTGGTACTTTCATTTGAAAATGCGTACTTTTTTTAAATGTGTACTTTTTTGGAAAATTGGTTCGTTTTTTCATTCATTAGTACTTTTTTAAATTTTATTTTAGATATTTTATGTTTTTTTAATTTACATATTTTATGTAACTTTTTTTTTAATTTAGTAGATACTTGTTTTAAAACTTAGTACTTTTCGGATTTTTTTTTGAAAATCGTATTTTTTTCAAATTTGTACTTTTTGGAATATCGGTTGTTTTTGGTTATTACAGTTGTTTCCCGGTTTAACGAATTCGTGATTTAACGTACGTCTAAATTTTTTCAATTGGATACCTTATATTACGAACAATTCATATAATTTAGTACTCGATATAACGAATTTTTCCAAAAATGTAATTTGAAATCTATAAAAATAAGAGAAAGTAAATGAAAATACATCATATTGAAAGAATACTACTCTACTTGTTATTCGAAAGGAAAAAAATAAATAATTTTTGTTGGGAAGGGATTTCTTTTATTTGAAAACTATTTTCTGATAAAAAATCAGTAAATGAAATCAAATTAAAACTACGTTACGAAACAGTTATTTTATTCGTTTTAAATATAAAATGTCATTTTAATCGGTACCATTATATGTGATGCGTTTTTGCTGCAAAGAATCCATTCGATTCACAAATCAAAATTTGTTGAAAAACGCTGTTATTAAAAAAAAAAAAATGAAAATTATTGATGTTCATGAAACGCTCTTAAGAATTTTAATTTTGTTAATTAATTTTTTCACTTTTGTTTTTATAAGATAACTAAATTGTATTTTAAATAAATCTTTTGAAGTATTTTTATTAGTAAAAAAATCGCAATTTAACAAATTTTTCGATTTTACGAATTAGCATGACAATTTAACTATGAAACCACTGTATTTTAAAAAATTAGTATTTTTTCAGAAATTATTATCTTTTTAATGAAAAATTGTGCGTTTTTGAAATTTGGTGTTTTTCTTTTTTAAAAATTTTAACTTTTATAAAATTGAGTGCTTTATTTTCGAAAATTGTTTTTTTTTTTTCGAAAATTGGTATTGACACTTTTTAAGTATTTTTTTTGTGTTTTTTATTTGAAAATACGTATTTTTTAAAAAATTTTTGTTTTTAAAAAATGCTGTACATATGTATTTTTAAATTTATACTTTTTTCCGAAATTGGATAAATTTTGAAAATTTGTCCTTTTTGAAAATAGTTTTCTTTTTTGAAAATTAGTACATAGTTTTCTTCAATTAGTATTTTTTTAAATATACTTGTTATTTGTTGGAAATTTGTTTGAAAATTACTGTTTTTTTTTCGAAATTTCGTACTTTTATTCTAATTGGTAGTTTTTTGAAATTTGTTTTTGTTTTATTTTTACTTTTTTTTAGTTTTGCATTTTTTTAAATGGTTTTTTTAATTTTGTTCTTTTTTTTAATTGTGTGATTATTTTCTACTGTTTTCAAATTTGGTACATTTTTTATTTTAATCTTTTTTTCAAATAATATAAACAAGAATAATGTGTGGTTTTGATAAAAATTATTTTGTAAGAAGTCCAAAGTTTATCTAAGACATTAAAATTGTTTGTTTTGCTATTTTTTTACATACATAACTTATCCGATTTTACTGATTTCAAAATTTTTATATTGATCTATAACCTAATAATAAAAGAAGGACAGGTATTTTTATTTCAATTCCCCTCCCATATTTTAAGATATATTGTGCCTTTATAATTTTAAATATTTAACTAACACACAGCAATTTTTCTTGCTGCAATTCAGAATTCGTAGGATATAGAGGTAAAACTTAGTATTCTCTTCTCCTCTCTCTACAACGAACTCAGAATCAGTGTTGCCGTTTTGGTTATTTTTAACCAAAATTATTTATTTTATTTTCAAATGTGGAGATGATGACTTTTTTCCATTTTGGTTATTTTTTGTTAAATCAAAATTACATTTTCATTAGTTTTAAACATGCTATTTACTCTGTTAATCTTGCCAACAATAAAAAACAATAAAAAGAGGGTGTGCTAAACATTCATCATACATTTAAAAACTACTATAATTTCTCATGCCAATTTTGACTGACAAATGAAAAAAAAAAAAAACAATTTAAAACAATAGAAAATATAAAGATTTTCTAATATTTAACCAAAAATTGAAATGGATTGGGTGATTTTTCTGAGAAATTGTAACGATGTAACAAACAACATAAATACCTGTAAAATTACAAAATAAATTAAATTAAATTAAAAAAGAAAAGAATATTTGTTGAAGACCGACTATATTATTATATATGTGCCTTAAAGTAAACGCACACTTGAGGGAGATCATTATATGTAGGTGCTATGGTTAATCTTCTTTGATATAGATTTTATTAATATTCTAACATTTATGTGAAATTTAAGAAATTTTAATTGATTTTCGAGAGAAGACCCCACCATATAGAAGTTATAATTAATTTTAAAGCGATGCTTATGAAACTGTCATATTTTATTTATTTTATTTTAGGATTAAAAATGTTTTATTTGCGCAGAATTTTGTAGAAATACGCTTATATGTATTTAAGATATTTGAGCTTCAAAATATTACTCCAAAAGGACATTTATTTGGAGACTATGTGAAATAATGAACCATTTTCGACCAGTTAAGAAGATTCTGAGTTAAAGGGTATATTTTAGGGGGTTCCCCAATATGGTGCTGTAGGGAATAAAAAATGTACCTTGTTTAGTTATTAAAACTGTTTAAGACAACATAATAAAATAATAATAAAAATTTAAAAAGGGTAGCACATTATTTTACAAATAACTTCAATATAAGTGTTCTATCAGTCCCGATGTAATTTCAATTGGACCATAATTTTGTACACAATTTTTAAATTAACTTATTAAAATTTTATATAATGAGTGTTTTGGTACATGAATGATAGAATAACTATTATTTGCATTCTTTTTCCGTAAACACATAATTGTAAAAGTCAACCTTATTTTCTATTACTGCTCCACCCAGCTGTCTTGCAAGTTCAAATTTATTACAATCTGGTTTGCTTTCGATATCATATTAAAAGAACGTGAGAATAATTAAATTATTTTTATTAAACTTTATATCCCGACCTCCCTACAAAATTGGATCAGGGACCACATTTTGATAAACTGTTTAGAACAATCAGTTAAATTTTAAATATTTTTTGCTCCTAAAGTCTAACTGAAGTTTATGATTAATATGCAAAGTATTTAAATCCTGAATACATATAATAAGATTTTATTAATTTTTATATAACTTTGAATTTTTAAAATTTAGTTATCTTTTTCCTAATTTGATTATTTTTTTTTACAAAAGTTTGGTTAGAAAAAAATTTTTGCCGTGTCAACACTACTCCGAATTGCAGCAAAAAAAATTGCTGTGCGTGAACCCCGATAACATAGTGTCTACATTAGAGATTTTTTTTTATCAAAACAGACGTCAAACTTAACGCGAATTTGTGGAAGGTGGCAACAGTTGCACAAAAACAACAGTATGGCGTATTCATTATTATTTTTTATATATGTAGTTTGACAACTGTAACAACCAAAATAATAATCAACTCTTTAACTAAGGTTACCTTGTATATATTCGCACTGATTTTGACGTTTGTTTTAATATAAATTTGCCTAATGTAGACACTAGGTAAAGTTACATAGCTATACCACCCTAATAAACAATTGCATTAAATGACATATAAATCACGTACCCGATTTTTTGAATTATAGTACATGTTTACATAAAAAATCTTAAAAACAAGTAATCAAGAATATCAGGTGGTGTTTTTCTCTAATCTGCATACAAATCCAGTTAAAAAAAAAAAAAAAAAAAAAACAGAAAAGAAATTGACCGGCATTTAGTAGCACTTGTATCAAAACTAGTTAATATGCAATAAAAATATAAATATTTTTTAAAATAAAAACTAAAAATAATCATAAAAAATATTTAAACTGGATTTTGAATATTTTGTTTGAAAACAACTCGCAAGTTATTTTGTTTTTATTTTTTCTACTTTCAACTATTCTAGATCAACAACATGTGAACCGAAGAAATAAGCAGATAAAACGAACAAGACTGGTTTATCGATCTACAACTACAAAAAATAAATCCTAATGAAGTTGAGTTAGATACACAGAATTTTGGGTGGTGTGACAGCAGCTGGGGTATATAAAGAGCATCATTTTGTTGATCAAAAGGTTTTTTCTTAATTGTAACGTCTTAACGGTAACAAACGTTCGAAGTGTTTAGCGCGTGAATAATAAAAACGGTTTAAAATGAGTGATTATAAGGTAAATAAAAGAAAAAAGGAATGAATGTCCTTAAGATCTTATGAAAAAATTTGAATTTAAATTAAATTGAAAAATATGGAAAATGTGTGGAAAATTGTTTTTAATATTAATTAATACCGTTATTAATTAATACCATTATCAATATAAAATATTTTTCAAACACGTGTTTAAAGATTATGTATAATTAGTTATACATGTTAAAAAAATTAATAACAACAAAGTGGTAAAAAAGCTAAACTGAAAGCTTAAAATATACATATTAAGTTTTTTTTATGAAAATTGTTATTAAATGTTTAAAATGTTATAATATCAAAAAAAAAAGTACTTTTTGTACTATGTTATCTTTGAAAATAATGTGATTAACAGGGCAACCAAAAATTTTCTCTAAAAAAAGTGTTTTATGCTCATTAAAAAATGCTCTTAAAATATTCTTTTGTCTGAGTAAAATTTTTCTTTTGCAATTAACAAAATTTAACGCTAATACATTATATCAGAAAATTATAAAATTTCTATCAACTTATAAGACGAAAATTATTAGGTAATCGGATTTGAAAAACGTATGTGATAGTAAAAAGAAAAATTTTACAAATTTGCGAAAAATTTTATTGGATGCAAAATATGCAAAATTTTTCTCTTAAGTGTAAAATATTCAAAATTATGTTTTTAATGTAATGTGTGCAAAATTATGCCCTTAAATATAAAATATGCAAAAATATGCTATTTAAAATGCTTAAATATGCTAAAAAAGCATTTTCTATGATAACATAAAAATATTTTGGAACCAAAATATGCAAAAATATATTGTAACAAATCGAAGAAAAATTCTTAAAATTGTATGAACGGATAAATAACTAACAGTTCAGTTCATTTGAAGCCCAGAAAAAAATATGATTTTGCATATTTTTGGTTGCTCTGGCGATTAATTTAATAAACTAACATAATTAAATTGTGCTTAAATGTGTCAAATAAATGTTTATCAGCAAAACGAAATTTGTGTTTAAATTTTATAATAAAAAAATAAAAATAAATAAGTGTCCAAAATTCATATCGGATTAAACACAAATATGTACATATATCCGATTTTATATAAATATCAGCTTCTTTATATTTTAAACTCCAGTGAAATATAAAAATCGCACATGCTAAATTAATATTGAAATTATTCGTTAAAATTTATAAATTAATATTTTGGTCAATGAAGCTTTATAAATAATTTCGATTAATATTAAAAAAAAAACAAACTTTTTGCCTAATAAAAGTTAGCTATAAATAAAATGTATTTTTAATAATGATGTTTTATGCAGCGAATAAGGCCAAGAATGAAAATTATTTAAATAAATGAATAAAATAATCTTTTGGAAATTTCCTAAAAAAATTTAATATTTTTATAAAACTGAAGAATATTTAAGCTTTTTTAATTATATGTTTATAATTAATAATTATAATTGCCATAAAAATTTTAATCTTACTACAAATTTCAAAAATTTCATTTAATCGACATCAAAATTAAGAGAATAATAAAATTTTCAGTAGATGTAGCCTTAGTTTTTCTAAATAACAACGTGTAAAAATATATAGATTGATAAGGAAATCGCATAATTTATAAAGAAAGGAACGATAATCCAAAAAATGGATTTTTTTTTTAATTTCACCCGTATAGTTCTTATTTGATTATGTGCTAATCGGTAGAAAAGTTTGTAGGAAAGTAGAATATGAGGTGAATAAAATTTTACTAGTTCATGTGGCTACATAAATTTTTGACAATAAAAAAAATAAAAACTTGTAAAATATTTCAGTATTCCTTGGGAATTTTAATGTTTAATTTATTTAAATTTAGTTTTTTTTTTAATGAAAACTAATATATTAATTTAAAAAAGTAAAATATCATTATCATATCATTACCGAAAAGTTTTCATTTGGCAGAACTTAATTGTAAAATTTTTTCACCACAGGAAAATTGTAATTTTGACATTTTTGTTTAAAAGCAATTTGTTACCGTTTGGCACACGCTCTTTTTTGTAGACTTTAGAATAATTAAATGTGTATTTTATTGCAGCTTTAGAAGTTAAGAATAATCTGGCAATTTTTAATATAAAATGGGTGAAATTCGGATGTTTTTACACAGGACAAACATTATTGGCAAAATAGACATGTATGATGGACTTCAAATCACCTAAAACTTTCTTAAAAATACAAAATAAATTCTTCCCAGGAAAAAATTTATTAATTCTACAACTAGTTATAGAACGCATGAAAATGGCCTGTACTGATTCTAGTTTGACATTACGACTAAGGATTTTTGTTAGAAATTTTCAGCCTCAAAATTAGTTCTGTAAAAGTTTTACCAAGCCAGTACCCATTCTACAGAACCGTTCTAAAACTAGTTCAATTGAAGCATTAGGAAACAAATCAAGAACGAGTTATTAAAGTCGCAATGTGGTTCTGTTCAATGATTGTCCCAATTTATAACGACACTAATAGTTCTAGGGATGTTATTAAAGAAGTTCTACACCAGTTTAAGAACTAATGATTTAAGAAAAAGTTCTAAAATATTTTCTGCGTTTGTTTTTACAAAAATCTTTTATTTAAAAATTAAAAAAAGTTAAATAAATTCAAAATTTATTATACTTGGTCTTGGAAAAGATATTAACTTATTTTTATTATTATTTGATGGACAATTTTAATACTATTATGGTTCTATAAAAGAATGACCTCAATCGGTTTGTATATATATAATTAAGTCGGGATTCACACACAGCAATTTTTTTTGTTGCAATCTGACTTCGTAGTATTCCCTTTTCTTCTCTCTCCAATAAACATAGAATTGCAGCAAGAAAAATTGCTGTGTGTGAGCTTTATGGAAAGCTTGAGATTCGTCAATCAATAACGCAGAGCAATACTAATTGCTCTTGAAACTTCTTCCGTAAGTTCTTTTACTGCTGACTTCACGTCAGTGAGCAGGATGGATTGGAAATTTGATCGCTAACTACTACAAAGCTAATAATTGAGCCTATACTATTTGGCCATTTTGGAAGCATATTTTTCATTGATAGTCATTGCAATGTTATTGTTGCCAACTGAACAATGCACAGTGGGTTGAACAATAACCAAAATGAAAATTAATTCGTGGAAACTTCATTTTAAACAAAAGTTTTTGTTATTTAAAGTATTTAAAAAAATAAAAAATTGTTATGCCGGATTTATTATTATTTTTTTCTAATTGTTACGCGTACTTTTGTTTTTCGGCAAAAATGGCCTAATTTAAATTTTTTTGTATTTTTCGAACTAAAAGCGATAAATAAATGAAACAAATTGCACATTAAAGAATACTTAATCTAATATTAGATAGTTGAAAGAAAAAAAGGTAAAATCTTTTTTATATCAGTAACATTTTTATTTGAAATATTGAAATTATAGTATTATTTTTCTTAAATATATAAAAAATGGAAAAAAAATAATTAAAAAAAATAGAAAAAAATTATTTAATTAAATTAAATACTCTTTATCATTTTCTTCATCTCCACAGACAATATCTCCATGGTGCATTTTGAATAATTAATAAACTAGTGTGGTATAGTGTGGCATTGTTGAAATCTGGTAAAAACGTCTTTATTACATTTTTCACGACATCTGCGATCATAGTGTTCTCTGTAATATTCAATCTTTGTTTCGAGCTTTTTGAACTTCCTCTGATAGTTGGCCAATTTGGCAATAAAGCATGTGATATTATTTCCGGTCCATGTGTAAGAAGTTTATGTAATGTAGGTGGTATATAAAACCACGGATATAATTTAACAAAAAGCTTTGCTGTATTGTGAGTATATCTAGTAAACTTATCATTTGTTTTATCAACTCTAAATCTAAATTAACTTTTGTGATTTGCGCAGAAATATCAATGTTCTGGAAAAAACGTCTAGCAGTGTTACCATCGTTATAGTTTGCAAAGCCTGGTTTCGGTTGGTCAACTATTAGTCCTGTTTGGCCCCTAAATTTCTTTTGAATCCGTAGTTTTGTAACCGAAACTATTTGTTTATCTTCATCAGATCTGAATTGCCACTTCTTTATTGGAATTTTATAAGATAAATGAAGGAGACAATAAAAAAAACGTATCCACCCACGAAGTATAGATAAACTAAACTGACAATTTTCTATATTAACTTCTTTACTAATCATTTTATCCACTGAATTGAAATCCTTACTAGTTGCACCACAAATACAGCACTTTTTTGTTGATGCTGTATCCTTAATCGCATTACACATCTTTCCGTCAATCATTACTAACATTCGTTTGTTATAAATTTTTAATGATCTTCCTTGTAATAAAACTACAGAATCTGTAAGATTATTTATTTCGTTTTCGATACGTTCTTTTTCAAGCTTTGAAGTATTTGGGAGAAATGGGGAGGATTTTGCCATATTAATTTCTCACTACAAGCTAATTTTTGCGGCACAATGGATATAATGAACACAGCAAAAACACTATAGGAACTATGCCCAGAGCTTCCGCCAAATCCCCATTTGACATATAACCTAATATTGGACAATTCTTTATTGGTTAAGGATATAATATCAGTTTCTTTTTATATAATAGTATAGTCTAAAAGTCCTTGTAAACTAACCTAATCACAATTTTCACGAATTTTCAAACAATCACGTTTCGGATAACAATTTTGCTTTACTTGTTGGTCAATGGCGGGAATTTTATATAGAGCGGCTTTTCTTATAATATTGTATTGACTATGAGATAATTTTGCTTCTACTAGAACTGTAAGCGCTTCCTCAACAGTTAACTGCCGTGGTATATTATTCATGCATTTTTTATATATTTTTGCTCTTGTCGGAAACGATGCAATTTCCTTAAGTATCTTCGATGCATGAGTTTGCCCAGAAGTTTTCAAATCAGTGATGGCATTTGAAAATTTGTATTTATTGCCAAATTTAGAATCTAGAAAATGCCAAAATGGGTTTAAAAGTGCCAGTGTTTTTTTAAGTAATTTAAATAAGAGACCCAAAAATTATGAAATTGCTAAGTAATCGTGCAAAATTAGGCGAAAAATAAGATTTCGTATTAGTGTCATAGAAACTGCTATTTATATGGATATTAGGCATTACACGTATGTAGCGCTTTGTTTATAATCAAATCTTTTGCTTTTTAATGTTTTGCACTTTACTCTACATTTATAAAATTATGTAAGTAAATTCGACAGAAAAATCATTAAAAACAAAAAAATTTTCATTAAAAAAACGGACCGTTTCATTTGAAACAAAAAATTTTTAAAATTATTTTTTGCTGTTGATTTTTTAACTAAAAAAATTCTCTAAAAATATAATAATTTTATATTTTTATTTAACCTACAAAATTTCAACATACAAAACGGCAAAAACTGAAGTTGTGTCAGTTATTTTAACTTTTAAAAAATTATCTACCAAATCATTAGAATTTACTGTTTTATCATTTATAGAAAATAAAAATTATATAAACCCCAACAAAATTTAAAACACATTATTTGTATTTTATTTTTCTCTTATTGCAAATTAAGTTGTAAAAAAAACTAATAAATAATAACATTATTATATATTATTAGGAAGAACTTATGTTAGAAAAAATGTCTCACTATTCCTAGGCTATTCTTGGCCAGTGCTAACGGTTTTAACATTTATTTTTGGAAAATAAGTTTCAAAATCTATGAAGATATGGAAATAGTTGTCAGCAAATATTCAAGGTAATAAAAGTATATTAAAATCTTGCCGTTTCTCAAAGATTAACATTTTCTGCCACATTTGTTTTGATAATATAAATTTGTCTAGTATAGACTAAAACAACATTTTAAATTATATTTTTTTAGTTCAATTTGCAATAAATTCTTACTAGATTTTGCTTGTTTCATTTGTTGATTATTTTATTTAATTCTTTTAGTTTCTGTTTATTTTTTATTTTTTCTTCATATTTATTGGAGTCTATTCTTTTTATTATATTGTGAAGTTCTCGTCGAGAAATGAAAACAGTTGTGTAGTTTATCCCTAAAACAGTAATGTCGTTACATTGTAGTTCTTTTAAAAATGTTAATAATTTTACCTTGTACACAACATGTATTATTATTTACATTGTATAAAAATAATATCACTAAGTAGAACAGCAATAATAACAATCAGTGAACGAATATAGACACAAAATAAACAAGTAAGAAAGATATAGTCGGTAAAGCCCGACCATATGATACCCCACACCATTGTGCATATCCATCAAAATTCGTGGAGGGGTCTTCTATTAGATATATGGACAATTGTGGACCGATACCTTTACTAAGTGTAAAATAAAATATACGAATACAGAATATTACGTTAATACTATCATTTATGTGAATTTATGCACTTTAGGGTGATTCCCGAAAGTGGGCTTATTTGGGAGCTATGACAAATTATGGTGCGATCCTCATAAAATTTGTCACTATGATTTCTACTTGTATAAAAATTATTTGTGTCGAATATAAATCTGATACTAACATGTGTATGTGATTTAAGCACGTTGAAGTAATTTCCAGAAGAGGGTTCTATATGGGAGCTATGCTCAATTATGGACCGATCTTCACGAAATTTGGCACAACGATTGATACTTATACAAAACTTCCTTATACCGAATTTTATTTAAATATTGCTATACTTAAGGCATTTATGGTCGTTAAACCCCTATTCCGGGAGACATTTGTTTGGGGACTAGGTGAAATAATGGACCGATCATCACCAATTTCAATATGCTTCGTTCTTATGGCATAAAAGTCCTACATCCCATTTTTCATTATCTTCAAAATTGTACTTTGTGCAAAAGGTTTACATGGACAGCCAGCTGGATGGGCGGACGGACATCGTTAAATCGACTCAAAAAGAGATTCTGCACGAACACATAATACCCCACAGCACCATAGGTTTTATATAGTCTTTCAAGGACTTTTTTTTAAATGAACGTAAATATTTTTCGTTTAGCTAAATATTCAAAAAAAAAAAAAAAAAATTATCCCAAATAATTTTTTAGTAAAATGATTAATTAATTATATATTATATATTGAAATTGAAATGTAATTAACTTTCTAATTGGTTTAAAATTTTTTGACAAAAATCGATAGCTCCTAAAAAATATAAGGAAAAAAGAACATAAAAATAAAATAACTAATTTAATTTCCAACAATTTTCAATTACGAAATTGCTTATATTAATTAAATTTTTAAATTTAAATTTTTATGCTCCAATCACTAAAATAATAATATTAATTAACTAGAATAATTGATTTTGGCTTAAATTTCAATTAATTTTTTTGATCAAATTAATTAGAATTATGATTGAATGTTTGTCTAAAATCAGCTAAAAGTTTTATTGATTCAATTCTACAATTAATTCAATCCCTCCTTCAATAAAAACGCAAGGATTTAAATATAGTTATTTATTGAATTTTTAAAAATATTTAAATAATGCAAAACAAGAAAAATTAAGCCAGAAAAATATTAAAATTCCAAACTTGATTGAGGGAATGGAAACTTGGCGCATAAATAGTTCATCTTGGCGCCATATACACCTGCGACATCGTGTATCTCATGAAGGTTACTATACACATCTGTGTATAGTAAAAAAACAACAAATTTAAACCATAATTATCACCAAATAATTATTGCTTATAAAATTACTTGCTACAACAGCAACACCAAATAAAATTAAAAAATATTTTGCGAATTGGCAAATATTGACAAAATGTTTTTTTGCACTATGGAAGTTGAAATTCTATAGTTTATTACTAATTAAAAATTGTTACCCAATTTTACCCAATAACTCTTTAAAACTCTACATATATTTATAAAATATCCCATTTTTAGTGCCATTTTCGAAAAAAATATTAAAAATATTTGTACAACATATATCCGAATAAATTTTATTTTAAAATACAGTTCACTATCTGAACTTAATTCACCTGTTTAAAAAAATAATTATAGTTTTACAAAAACTAACAAAAATCACACTTGGAATTTTGTAAATTTCACATTTTGATACTATAAGATTATTTGTTAAAAATTATTGAACTTTGGGACTGCACCAAAATAAGTAAGCAACATAAAACAACAAGTTTCACAGATAATGATAACTCAATTTGTCTTCTATTACCCGGCATAAAAATTTATTTTTTTTTTATTTATTATTTTTTTTTTTTTTGAATTTTTTGAATTAATCTTCGTTTTGGGTACTGTTCAATCCAACGTGCAACGTTCAAGCATACATAAATAAATATATGTATCATAATGAAATTATGTAGTGACTGCACATCTACAAAAATAACAATTGCTTGTATTTTGTTAGTGTAAAACTACTGCACATAATGTTGAAATGCTACGGAAAAAAAAAATAAATAAGAAAATGAAGAGGAAGGGGAGTAAATAAAATCAGCAACGAATACAAAAACAATTTGACAGTTACGCGAATTATGTTTCCGCGTTTTGGTTTTTATTAAAAAAATTAATTTATTCTTTTTTTCTTTATCAATCCTTATTTACAACTTCTTGACCCAACGGGAGGAATAAATACAAGTTTTTCTTATCAACTAAAATTATTGTTTTATTTGTTAATAATTCTACGGAATGTTAATATTGCATTTTCGTGTGGGAACGGAAATGCAGTTTTGACAATATTTATTGCAACTTACTTTATTAGTGAAAAATTAGTTAAATTGGGACGGTTGCAATTCTTGGAATTGCGACCGAAAAATATTTTTGATTTATGAATTTAAATCATAATTTCTTTAAACAAAACGGAAATGAGTTTAATATTACATTTTTCTTTATTTATTAGTAATTATGTTTGCAATAAATTCATCTATAGGGTCATTCCTAATGCAAGTGTTAGTGTTTGGTTGTATATACTTAACTCGCGGTTACGAGGTCACTTTCTTATTACATTATGGTGTGTATATACAAACAACCACTGCTTGCTTATACCAAAAACAACAACACTGATAGTCATTGCAATGTTTAAGTTTATATAAATGTTTGTGTGTGTATATTTTTAATACATTTTTTCAGTTTTTTACTAAGAAGGAAGTGCGTAGCTTATATGATGGCTCCAAAAAGAACAAAAATTCGTTTTAAACGATATCTCGAATATTTGTGGACCGATTTTTTTATTTATTTGGCATAAAAATTCTGAAAAATGTTTACAAATTTTCTGTTGAAAGATTCTTTAGCTTGTATAGTCGAAAAAACATGTTTTTTTTCTAGATATCTCCGCCATTTCTGAACAAATTTTGCTGAATTTCAATCTCGAAAGGATTACCGATCGTTTGATACATATATCTTATATCTACGATATCGGGTGCCTTCATAAAAGCCATTTCAACCGAAAAACAGATGGATGAACATGGTCCTGTCGACATCTTTTATTATAAGGATTCAAAAAATATAAACTTTTTTGCTCTCTGACGAAAATTGTAGAAATCGGAATGACAAACCTATATATACTCTTTACACCTGTGGTGAAGGTTATAATTATGATTTGCATAAAATTAATTAAAAAATTCGGCGAAAATCCCAAAAGTTGATTTTTTGAAATTTTGCATATAAGGACCACATTTATTGTTCGTCTGTTGAAAAATGTTTACAAATGATTTTAAACACATTATAATTTCCGAAACCGTATTCAGTTTTTTAATTCTAGCTTTGGTATTTTAGAGCAAAATGGCTAAAGTCAATATTTTGACTTAAAATAGGTAAAATTATGAAGGAACTAGACTGTCCCTTATTAGAAAATTTGACATTCTTTCTTCCAAAATGATGACAAAATGTAAAATTTGTATATGTTCTTAAAGAAATTATGCACTTAGAAGCGAATAAATGATTAAGCTTTTTTTGGCTTAAGTGTTTATGTAAATTTCAAATTCAAAATTGCAAAATTTTTAATTGTGTTATTTAATTAATAATAAATAATAAATTAATTAATATGTTGAAAAAACTGGAAACTTGAATTTAAAATCTTAATACGAATAACTCGACAACTGCAAAAGATAAGAGCAATAAAATAAGTAACAAAAAATTGGTAACCATTTTAAAAATTTGCATGTCCTAGACTTTGAGAACCCATAACTTCGCTCCAAAATGTTCTGTGGGTGTTTCTCATAGACATCATTAAAATCGGTATTCATTTGTATAAATTGGTGCTTTTTTTTTTGAAAATTACTCGTAGTACTTTTTTTGAATTTTGATAATACATATTTATTTCTTCGCGTACCTCAACAAACCAAATTATGTTGTAATGATATCATAACGATATCATTTCAGCGATATAATTTATTATTCTAAAATGATATAGGTTGCCTTCGAAAAGGTACACTCGAAAATGATACAATAATTTTAAAAAATAACGATATTAGTAATGATATCGGAAAACTTAAACATAGCGATAATTTTGCTATATATAATTTTGATATTTCAAAATATATATCAAGTTGGAAAAATATATAATATTCTATATTATTTTATTTTAAATTAAAACAATAATAATCAATAATGAACTAAAATTCGTTAGGTTCAAAATAATTACCTGAAAAAAGTTCCCTTAAAACCCAATCTGATATTGATTCTCTTTTAATTTTTGCGATTCCTCTAAATTTAGTTGTAAAAATATTATTATCATATAAATATATTAATATTTTTATTAATACATTACATAAAATATTATTTTTTTCCACAAAATTTTCTGTTTAATTTTATTTTTATGAAAATTTTTAAAGTTTTTTTTCTAAAAAAATTTTTTTTCGATATTTTATCATGTATATTTAAAATTATGATATTATTTATGATACTGTATCGTTTCTTGGTTTGTTGGGATCAGAGCTTCGAAAGAATTAATTATATCTTAGCTTAATTCCATTAAATCTTAATTTTGAATTAAGAAATACTAATTTTTCATTCCATAATTTCCAAAAACGTAATTTTATAGCTTCACTCAAAGGCTTTAGTTTGAATAGAATTAATTCTTTATGGAATTAATTCATAAAGAATTAATTAAATTTTTGTTAATTTCTTCAAATTTTTAATATTTCGTTTTTTTAATCTTTTACAAAATGATTTAAAAAATATTTTCTAAAACTAATTTATAATAGATTTGAATTGAAGAAAATTTTAATAATTCAATATAATTCAATATATAATATATTGTGCAATTTATTGTGAATTCTTTAAGGAATTAATTCTTTATAGAATTAATTCAATTCGTATGAAGTACAAGGAATTTAAAAAGAAATATAATATTATGAATGCTTTCAAAAAATGATTAGGATAATAAATTTAATTCGATTTTGAAAGCGAATTAAAGAATTAAGCTTTCCGAACCTTTGTTTGGGATGTTACTGAAATTTTGCAATTATTTTGCTAAAGTCGATAGATTTTTGAAAATTTGTACATAGAAAATAATTATGTACTTTTTTTTTAAATTGGTACATTTTAGACAATTTTGTATTTCTTTTGAAAAATTGATCTTCTTTTTAAAAATTAATACTTTGTTAAAAATTATTAAAATTTTAAAGATCGCAATTTTTTGAAAGTTGATGCTTTTTGAAAACTGTTGCTATTTTTTAAAGTTGGAACTTTAAAAATTTTTTTTTGAAATAAAGTGGAAATTTTTGGTTATAAAGTACATTTTTTCTTATTTGAAATGTGGTAGTTTTTAAAAATAGTAGGTACTTTCTAAATAAGTTGTTTTTTTAAATGGTTTTAATTTGGAACTCTTTTTCAAAAATAGTTTTTGATTAATTGCTCCTTTTAGAAATAAACATCTTTTTTGAACTGAATTTTTTTCTATACTCTTTTGAAAAATTTACCAGTAAAAGTAAGAAAAATTTTTCCCACCTATGGCATATTTTTTATTAAATCATTGTATGATTTTGCCACTAATTCAGTAGGTTAGGTTATTAGGGCAGCTGTCTAGTCAATGAGAGACAGCACACTTAGGTCCAATTAAATCAGTAATTAAGGTGAAAAGCATAAAGAAAAATTATGCTTTTTGCTTTTTCTATAATGTACTGACTTTAATGGGCATGACAAATATGACCCTCTGAATAAGGTGATCCACTAGTATAACTCGATTCCCGAATATTAAAATAGTACAAGTAAGTTAAATTTTGCCTAACTTTATATTTATATCCATTTGATATTTTGTTTCAATAAAATTTCATTAAATTTGACTTTTTTGTGTTAAATGCAGGTTAATACATATTTTGTTCTTAACTTATTAGTTAAAATATTATTATATTAGTTAAAATAATATGAGCAGGGAAACCTTACGCAGAGAAAAAAATACGGTTACGGTGACTATAATCTAAGAGCAACATATTATGACTGGAATATATGATTGCAGTTACAAATTAGAATGATTATAAATAGTAATTATTATGATTCCATTTTATCATATTTTTGTCCGATTTTATTACAGAATCAATGTTATCATATTTTTAATCAATTTTATCATATTATAATTTCCATTAATCATATCATATTTTCATTTTATCATATTATAATAACAGTTTTTCATATTATAATTTGATTGTAATCATAATATCATATTACGACTAAGAGTTATAATTTTTCTCTATTACACATCCATTACACATTTTAAAAAAGAGAAAAAATAGAGAAAATTATTTATTAGATATAAATATTAATTTACATATTAATTCTTTACATACTAATTACTTATATATAAATATTTACATGGAAACTTAGTTCAGTATTATTAATATTAATATTAATATTAATATTAATATTAATATTAATATTAATATTAATATTAATATTAATATTATTATTGTTATTTTTGAAATATAGACCATAAAATTCAATTCTAATAATTTAAGGGTAACCGAAAAATAAACATGTATTTAAAACCTTAAAGTAAATATAAAGAGATTTGAATGCAAATGGAATTAGTAGATTTACGTTATCCAGATAATCGATTTTTATTTGCATTTATTTAGGTTATTTTTACAAATAATTAAATTTTTGCATGTTTATAAAATTTTGTTTCTGGTAAAAATATTCTCCAAATATAATATTTTTGTTGTCAACCACATTAAAATTTTAATTGAGGTTAAGCATTAAATTATTAAATTTTATCATGAACACAGTATTATTAAAATCTATGAAAATAACTATGAGAACATAATATTGTTATCGTGTCCATGCCGCTACCATGTTTTTTCTCTGCGTGTACAAATGAGCAAAGTGGGCCACCGATAAAATATTTTGGCATCGATCTGTATATGTTTGCATATTTCAATTTTAATGCCATATTTTTACATATTATGATTTTAGGAGGATATTTATGGCATATTTTATTATTTTTAGAGCATATTTAATCCCTTTAAACCATATTTTGACATTTTTAAGATAATTATTAAAATTTTTTATGTTTGATGAAGCATAATTGTGAAAAGAAATAAGATTTCGAAAAATATTAAATATTTTAAATAAATTTGGATTAAGACTGAGGAATTTGGCTTATAGGAGAAAATTTTTAGAAGGAGATTAATGGATCCAATTTTTTTTAGTATGAAAGCCATATAAATTTACATATGAACCCTTTTAATAATTTTAGAACTAAAACAGATGTTTAAAAATATATTGGCAAGCAAATGAAAGATCAATAAAGCTTTCATTTGATATAATAAAAAAATATTTGGGGTGTTAAAAATAGAACTGCTTGAGAGCGCACCACTGATAAATAACTTTTAGTTTTATAAAAATCACATAAACTGTTTATTTTAATAGAGCATATTTTTGCACTTTTAGAATACATTTTTCAAACTTTAATGTGCATAAAAAACTTTTTATAGTACATTTTTGGTTTTCCTGATTATGAGTAATGTGGTAGAACATAAATAAAATAAGTTGTATGCAATTCTTTAAAAAAAACTATTTTTCGAATAATTCGAAAACCGGTTTTCTGAGAATGTCAGTTTTTTAATGCACTAATGCGAATGTACATAATTTAAAAGTTTTAATTCCTATTTTAATTGTTTTCATTTTAAATCATTAAGGATACTCATTTAAACGCTTAAGTTTCCCATTTGTGCATATTTATGCGACATGAATCCCCTTTTCAAATGTTATGCAATATTAAAGATAATTGAAAAATTTTGTTGAAATCAAAGATACATGCAATGATTTTACTTTAATTAACGTAACTATAATTTTTTACATACGAGGGCAGATCAATAAGTCCGTGATATTTGTTCTTTTGTAAATAAACAATAATGCGTTGCCACAAAATTAAAAAGGGAAACTATTTTAGGAATATTTTTTATTATGTGTAATTTATATGTTGCAAATATTCAATATCTTTTTTCGTATACATGGTATTGTATAACATGAATAATATTAACACATTGTAATAATATTAACATATTTAAAATTTATTTAATATTTCAATTATAGAATTATTTATATATTGTTAATCTTAATTGAGGGAAGGCACATCTGAGTTTTTGCTCATGTACCTAGTGTTACAGCAGTTATTGAATATTTAAAAATTTCTATTTAATAAATAATTTTCAACTAAATATATATTTTTTATTCAGTGGTTTAAAAATATATTACTTACATTAAATGAATACATGAAACTTTCTCTATAAAATATGATACTTGAATATTACCGTTATATCGATATATTTCCGAGGTAACAGTACTTTTATGAATGAACTTAAAAAAAAAACAAATAAATAAAATAAAAGCATACTGTTAGATATTGCCACTTAATGGATTAATAATTTAATAGATATTTGAAAACACTCTCAAATGATATGCATCTCTTTTCTATCGGTTTACAAATAATTGATATATAATAGTTTATATAACGAAACTTTGAATATTCATATTTCTTAAATCAAAGGTTGCATAAATGAAATGTATATGAGTATATCACTAAATTTAGAACAAAGAGCTCTACTAAATTTCAGAAAATTGCTGCATCATATTCAATTTGAGTTTGTAACACTTTTTCATGTTTTTAATTATACAAAAGGCAAATATCATCAGCATACATGATTAATTTACCATAAAACTTTATATTTTTCATATCATTAATATATATTTTGAATAATATAGGACCAAAAATACTATGAGTACCTTGGGGTACTAACAGACAACTTTTGCTCCTTCTTTTGCTTTTTATATAAATACACTAATTATAATGTGTGAAAACCGAGAATTACCAAGTTTTTAATATATCGTGATCAACTAGATAAAATGTTTTTTATAAATCGTAAAATACTCCTGCTACTCCTTTATGTCCAGCATCAATTCCTTTACATATATATTATATAATACCGCTTCATCGATAAATTTTCTTTGTATAGAACATTTTCGAAAAAATTTTCTTTGTAGATAAAATTTTCGATAATTTCTTTTTATAGAAAATTTTCGATAAATTTTCTTTTTATAGGAAATTTTCCATAAATTTTCTTTTTATAGAAAATTTTCAATAAATTTTCTTTTTATAGAAAATTCCGATAAATTTTCTTTTTATAGAAAATTCCGATAAATTTTCTTTTTATAGAAATTTTAGATAAAATTTCTTTTTATAGAAAATTTTCGATAAACTTTCTTTTTATAGAAAATTTTCATTAAATTTTCTTCTTATAGAAAATTTTCGTTAAATTTTCTTCTTATAGAAAATTTTCGTTAAATTTTCTTCTTATAGAAAATTTTCGTTAAATTTTCTTCTTATAGAAAATTTTCGTTAAATTTTCTTCTTATAGAAAATTTTCGTTAAATTTTCTTCTTATAGAAAATTTTCGATAAATTTTCTTTTTATAGAAAATTTTCTTTTTATAGAAAATTTTCGATAAATTTTCTTTTTATAGAAAATTTTCTTTTTATAGAAAATTTTCTTTTTATAGAAAATTTTCGATAAATTTTCTTTTTATAGAAAATTTTCTTTTTATAGAAAATTTTCGATAAATTTTCTTTTTATAGAAAATTTTCGATAAATTTTCTTTTTATAGAAAATTTTCCATAAATTTTCTTTTTATAGGAAATTTTCCATAAATTTTCTTTTTATAGAAAATTTTCAATAAATTTTCTTTTTATAGAAAATTTTCAATAAATTTTCTTTTTATAGAAAATTCCGATAAATTTTCTTTTTATAGAAAATTCCGATAAACTTTCTTTTTATAGAAATTTTAGATAAAATTTCTTTTTATAGAAAATTTTCGATAAACTTTCTTTTTATAAAAAATTTTCGATAAATTTTCTTTTTATAGAAAATTTTCGATAAATTTTCTTTTTATAGAAAATTTTCGATAAATTTTCTTTTTATAGAAAATTTTCGATAAATTTTCTTTTTATAGAAAATTTTCGATAAATTTTCTTTTTATAGAAAATTTTCGATAAATTTTCTTTTTATAGAAAATTTTCGATAAATTTTCTTTTTATAGAAAATTTTCGATAAATTTTCTTTTTATAGAAAATTTTCGATAAATTTTCTTTTTATAGAAAATTTTCGATAAATTTTCTTTTTATAGAAAATTTTCAATAAATTTTCTTTTTATAGAAAATTTTCAATAAATTTTCTTTTTATAGAAAATTTTCGATAAATTTGCTTTTTATACGAAATTTTCGATAAATTTGCTTTTTATACGAAATTTTCGATAAATTTGCTTTTTATACGAAATTTTCGATAAATTTGCTTTTTATACGAAATTTTCGATAAATTTGCTTTTTATACGAAATTTTCGATAAAATTCGCTTTTTGTAAAAATTTTCGATAAATTTTTGATAAATTTTTGATAAACTTTCTTTTTATAGAAAAATAAATATTTGATAAATTTTCTTAATAATCTAATAGTCAAGACGAATGTGGAATGTTTTTCTGATTAATATTTTCGAATTATTTTGAATTTAGAGCAAAATGTATGATTTATCTTTTTAGGTTTTGCTCATACGAGTATATATATTTTTTGCGTTTGTCAATACATATGGCGCTATTGTGTAATTTGAGAAGCTTTTAAAATTAAAAATTTATTTTTTAAAAATTGTAAATTTTAAGTTTAAAATGGTTAAATAATAATAATTTTATAAAATTTTCTTGAAGTTAAGCAAAGTATATTATATAAAAATAAGTAATTTACTCGAATTAAGTTTACAGAATAGTGGCGAAAAATTCATGGTAATTGCAATTAAATCAAACATTTTATTAATAATTCATTCATATTTTTCAAATAACGTGAGAAAACTCATAAGGTGCTTAATGCGTCAATATTCATTTATACACATTTATGTACAAGCACACATACACATTTATGTGATTTTGTGAAAGTGTCAAAAAATAAATTCAGAATTCGCAAACCAATGAAGTATATAAATGAATGAATAAACGATTAAATACATAAAAGCACAATAAGGTTATGCAAGAAATGAAGCAAAATGAATGCAATAAGGAAAAGTATTATGAATAATTTTAAATATTTCTGTATTAACAATATAATAATTAGAAACACATATTTTCCTTCACAAAGTGAATACCCGCTCAATATAGAAAACCAAAATATTAATTAAAAAAAAGAATTGTTATACATTTCTTTTTCTTTCTTTTCCAGTACATGAGTGGTTTTGGTTCTCACTTCTCATCCGAAGATCCCAGATGTCCCAACTCATTACCCAAAGGACAAAATACACCACAAAAATGTGCTTTCGGGTTGTATGCTGAACAATTGTCGGGTACAGCATTTACAGCACCACGCAAAGAAAATGCACGTACATGGTTCTATCGCATTAATCCGAGTGCCAAACATCAACCCTTCCAGACATACCAAACAGGTGGAAAGTATTTAAGTCATAATTGGGATGAACAAAAACCAAATCCCAATCAGGTAAGAATACAAAAATTAAACTATAAACACTGAAAGCTCTTTTTGCAGAGATTTTGAAATGACTTAAAGTGTTGCATATTAAATAGAACGCTAAAGAAAAAAAATAAAATAAAATAAAATAAAATAAATAAAAATAGTATTCATTTTTTCAGGTATATGGAAAATTTTAAACAATTTAAAGAAAAATATTCAGCCATAAAAACATTTCATTTAATATATGTATTTCTATTTCCATTCCAAAATATTTATACCATTTTATTTTATTATTCATGCATTACTATAATTGTAGATGCGTTGGAAACCATTCGATATTCCTAGTGGAAATGAAAGAGTAAATTTTGTTCAAGGTCTGCATACTGTTTGTGGTGCAGGAGATATTCGTAGTCGTCATGGTCTGGCTGTTCATATATATCTTTGTAATGTTTCTATGGATAATACAGCTTTTTATAATAGTGATGGTGATTTCTTAATTGGTATGTTTTGTCGTTTTCTTTTATTTTTATATTTTCAATGCTGTTTTATTATTTTTTTTTGGTCATAAAAGTATGTTTTACTTTTATGATATTATCGTGTCATTTGTTTGACCAACTAAACATTATAGTATAATAACTGGGGAAATGTTGAATATGATTATATAAAAGATAAATAGAAAAATTTAAATGAATGAATGAATATGGTGGATTGTTGTTGTGGACATTATAGTTGTTTTTATAATTAAAATTTAAATTTAAAGTTAATGTATTTAATTAAAGTATAACTATTTGTTTACTCATAATTTTAATATAGAGCTTTTTTAAATGGAATAAATACATGACGTATGATTAATAATAATAAATCATACGTAATACGTGATAATACGAGTCTATATTACTCGTAAAGGTTCCATTAGTCTACCATAAATGTAAGTGTAGCGAATCAGCTGACACATTTTGCTTATGAGAGTTATGTGTGTATGTTTACTCACAAATGTAAATGTAACGTAGTAACCAAATCAATTTTGATCGCTCTACGTTTTTACGTGACAGCTGAAAGAACAGTGTTGACAACTTTTTATTTCAATACACAAAATCTCCGTAAAATTGCTGTAAAATGTTTATTAATAGGACAATTTGTTTTGCAGTTTTCTTCACTAACAATATTGTTAAAATTATTTCAATAAAGCGTAGAGTTGAAGCAAAAATTTTAAATTAAAAGTTTTTGTTATAAAAGAACAAATTTTGTTTTGAACACAAATCGCTAAAATAAAAACATATAAATCTAGCGATTTTTAAACTACACGAGATTTACTTTAAATATGTGTAATTGACATCACTGATGTTGATGTGTATAAACAACAACAAAGTATCTACTACATTTACGTTTTTTTGAGTAACTATCCACTTACGTTCCGTTTACATTTACATCTTCATATTTAAATTTACGGTAGATTAATGGAGCCGTGTGATGGAGAGGTGGCACTTCACGACTGTGGTCAGACCCGTTGTCTATGGGATAATATTGTATATTTTTCTAATAGGGCTTAATTAAAACTTTAAAGATATTGTTAAGGAGATTAGTTTTATAAGTTTAAAATAATGATTTTAGAATCTTCTAGTTTGTAACGTATTATAAATTTCCAGTTTGTAACGTCTCTTTGTTTGTATTTAAATAAAATCTCTTAATTGTGAATTATCTTAATTATCTAAGAGAGTTCTACTCACTACAATGATAAAGAATTTTTTTTTGTTTATTATTATTATTGTTATGTATTAATGAGAAAATTTTATTATACAAGCTATTATAAGTTATTGCTTATGTTGCACAGTGGGGTCAAACGCAAATTTTTTGGTAATAAATCTGAATCTCCTAATCTACAGGTCGGATCAAATTGAAATGTATGGAAGAGTTGTAGAGGAGGACCTAAGCTTTCAGAAAAATCGTCTTGTAGTCACCCTGTGATAACACGAGATAAGCTACAGGGTGTCAAAGTTGACTACCTCGAGTATGTAAAAGTTAAAAAAAATCGTAACTTGTACAAATGAAGTCCGATTTTAAAGATTTTTATATTTCTGGAAAGTACTTGGCAAGATAAATAAAAAATAAGCTTACTCATCTAAGTTATCTCTTACAGTTAAAAAGATATTTACGCTTGAATTTTGAATTTTTGATTTTTTGGCTCGACTTTCTTTCGTTTTTCGGGAATAAGTCCGGAGATATATGAGGTAAAAATTTTTTAAAAATATTCTGTAATTTGCTACATATTTCAAAATAATATGCTGAAAGAATTTTTGGATTATCTCAATTCGTCTAGACGTGAAAAATATTCAAAGTCAGCACTCTGAAATTGGCATGAAAAATGGATATTTTTTTACAAAAATATAGTACAATTCATTCACTTTTTTCTCAAAGTTCCGTTAATAAAAAAATTTTTTCCTTATTAATTTCAAAAGATAAGGCTTCATAAATGGTCAATAAAGAAATTTTGAATTGATTTAAGTTTACACCCTACATCCAGCATTGGCCGAAAATTGTCAATTTTAAAAAATAGTTTCATTTTTATCGATTAATAAAAAAAATGTCACGCGAGCTTTTTTAAATTTGGTACTCATATTTTTTATAAAAATAGATTTAGAATGATTTAACACTAAACTGCTTCCCGTCCGGCCAAAAACGAATGCAGGAGTGGAGATTTTATGTTAAAAGTCAGTTTTTTTTAAGTCAGTTTTTTTAAATACAGCAAGACGTTTCTTTGAAAATCCGAAACTCACATCTTCAATCACAGGCATTGACTTAAATATTTTGAAATTAATGCGGACAAATTTAAAATTTTTGCTTACGAAACTAAAAAACTACTTAACATTACATACCCCTGGAAATCAAAATATTTCTCCGGACTTATTCCCGAAAAACGAAAGAAAGTCGAGCCAAAAAATCAAAAATTCAAAATTCAAGTGTAAATATCTTTTTAACTGTAAGAGATAACTTAGATGAGTAAGCTTATTTTTTATTTATCTTGCCAAGTACTTTCCAGAAATATAAAAATCTTTAAAATCGGACTTCATTTGTACAAGTTACGATTTTTTTTAACTTTTACATACTCGAGGTAGTCAACTTTGACACCCTGTACCTTATCTCGTGTTATCACAGGGTGACTACAAGACGATTTTTCTGAAAGCTTAGGTCCTCCTCTACAACTCTTCCATACATTTCAATTTGATCCGACCAGTAGTTTAGGAGATTCAGATTTATTACCAAAAAATTTGCGTTTGACCCCACTGTGGGTTGTTTAAGAAGGGTTATTTATACAAGCTCCACTAGATGAAATAGATAAAATAGAGGAAAGAAGAAAAGAGAGTTTAGGATATACGGAAGATGGTGAAAGGTGAGGTGATGTACAAACGCAACAGGTTCGGATTCCTTTATATAGCCCGCATTGTTAAATTAAACACAAACTTAGACGGGTACGGAAAATAAACAAAAAATTTATTTACTTTCTTTTAGTTTCTTTTTTACTTCAAAATTTTTTCAAATTTGTTTACGAAATTTTTAAAAAAATATGGTAATATTTTTTGAGAGAATTTTAAATAAAATTTATTTTTTAACCGAGTCGCATTGCGCGTTTTACATATAAAAGGAAGAAAAAATAGATATAACATCCTATAATCCGTCGATGAATCGACTGCATAAGCATTTCTGCCTACTTTGTCGTGGTGACACAGAATATGTTTCACTGTCTCCATTTCCTCAACATCCTCACATATTTTGTAAAGACTCGAGTAGCCGATATACCAATTGTTTGCCATTTTCCCTATTTAACAATGACCTGTCAATATATCTATTATGGTTCTCAGGTTTTTCTTTTTATTTAATTTAAAGAAAATAAAGTTACATTTTTCTAATTGGATAAGAAATTTGCTTATTTTAAGACATAATAGATCTGCTTCTGATAGATCTGTGGAATCCGCATTCAAAATATTCACTTCAGTGCTCAGATGTGAGCACATATAAATTCCTATTTAATACCAGAGAAGCCAACATATAAAATAAAGCCTCTTTCTTAAACAAAGTGTAGTGGAGAGAATAATTGAAATGCAAATATTCATAAAGGAAAAAACATAATAAACGATCAACATATAAATATCGGTTTAATTTTTAATAAATATTTTATTAAAAAAAAACTAATAAAATTATTGTTTTGTTCATTTAATCAACCCAAGATTTTGATCAAATTTCTCTGTTTCTAATTTTCAATTCATTTGACTAAGTGCTGAATTCAAATCGCTCTAGTATAAATTTTTTAAATACATTTTTAGATTTGATAAAAAAATGAAGATTTAAATAAATTAAAATTAATTATTATATTTTTTAATTTTCTTAAATTTTTAATTTTTCAGAAAGCAGAACGTACGTTATAAAATGAGAGATTATTATAATTTATTGGGTTCTCATTATGATCACTATTATTTCGATTATGATACTCGTAGTTATGATCATGATGATATCCCCAATGAAGTTTATGAATTGGATCATAAAGTGAAATGTATGGCTTTTCCGGATAATGGTTAAAGTCAATTATGCTACCTTTAATCCTATGAAAGAGTTTATGCATCCGGCAGTGATCATCATGCGGAACATGCTTTTAATCATTTTAAGAATAAGCATGGCATTGATTAGCGTACAGAGCAAGAGCATGGATATCGTAAAAATATTTTCAGATAAAATTTAAGATTTATTAATTCGAAAAACTGTGGTAAATTATGTTATACATTGGCTATTAATCATTTGTCTGATAAGATTGATGAGAAGTTGAGATGATGTAGAGGTAATAAATCAACGGGTATTTATAATATGGCAAACCTTTCCCCTACAATGTGGAAATAGTATGATTGGCGTTTGTATGGAACAATGACACTAGTTAGGGATCAATCGGTTTGTAGTTTCTGCTGTTCTTTTGGTACCATAGGCCACCCTCCACCTTTTTCCTTAAAAACGGCGGTAATTTAGTGCGTTTATCTCAAAAAGCTTTAATTGACTGCTCCGGCAGTATGACAATAATGGCTGTGAATGGGGGTTAAGATTTCCGTGCCTATCAATGAATGACGAAAATGGTGGATGATGGAATATGGTCATTATTTGTGTCATGATGGCTATATTAATGAAAAAAATGTTATCCTCGTAGCTCCCATTAACGGTTAATGCCATCCCTAATGATTCCCAAACTTTTAAAATTAATCTCTAGAAACATGGTTCCCTATCAGTGGCCATTAACTCTCACCCAAAACTTTTAGGTTTTATTCACATGGTGTTTGTTATGAATCTACCTGTAAGAATGGTCTTGATGAACTCGAACATGCTATATTGGCTGTGGGTTATGGCACCATTAATGGTGAAGATTATTGGACACTATAATATATTTTTTTGTCGTTTTCAATGTTGTGTGCTTAATCCAGATTATTTTTACTATATTTGTCGTGAGTATATATCTGAACAATATCAACAACCTATATCGGATTTTGTGAAAACTGCGTATCATCAATACTTTAAAATAAAATTTTGTAATCAGGACAACCTCATATTGTATGTCTGAAATATGTGATATGTCTACGGTTATGGTCCAGTGGAAAAAGAGATGCAATAATGTTCAAAACACTCATGATTTGCCGAGAACCTCGAAACCATCATGACGACTGTGTTTCTGCTTTGTGGTCATATCCTAACTTATCTTCTGCTCAACGACCTCAATTAAAATCACGGTTGGTACAACTCAGCATATCTAAATCTTCTGATTATCCAAATCTCTATGAACCCAAATGAAATACATCAAGTGAAGACTCTGATCTAGACTACAAATTTAGATTTTCGAAACCTCAAAGATTTAATCAGAAAGAACTAAATTACGTAGTAAAAGATTTGAACTTACCGAAAGAAGCTTCTGAAATTGCAGCATCTTGTAAAAAAATTGCTTACTCAATAGTAACTTTAAAAGAAATATATTCCCAAAGTTATGGAAAAAATTTAGTGTCAAGACCACAACTGGCTCATTTGTGTTGATCTGAAAATGGTTAACTTTCGTTTAGGTCAACAGTCGTGAAAAGCAATACCATTGGTCAGAAAAAGTTTGGCCAGTGCGGGAAGAGCTAAAAGTTGGTACAAAAAATGTTATAAACTTGCCTTTAGTTGAACGAGACTGAATAATATTTCCACCACTTCATATTAAACTCAACATAATGAAACAGTTTGTGAAGGCGCTTGACAAAAGTGGCGAATGTTTTAATTTTCATTCACGCAAGTTTCCAGGATTGAGTAGAGAAAAATTGAAAACTGGTATTTTTGATGGGCCACAGATTAGGAAACTCGTAAAAGATCTTAATTTTGTCAAATCAATGACTGAAATCGAATGCAAAGCTTGAAATTCATTTGTTTTGGTTATGAGTAATTTCCTAGGCAAAAACAGATCTGTCGACTATGTCGAGCTTGTTGACTGCAAGCTATCGAACTTGCAAGAGCTAGGATGCACATGAACATAAAAATCCCTTTCATGTACTCGTATTTAGACTGAAAAATATCATCAGAATCTTCGAACAGTGGAAAAGCGTTATCAGGGAAGGTGGAACCTAAAGTCATTCATTCAAGAAAATTTTATAAAAGATCATTTAATAGTGTTCGATAGAAATTTTGTTGACATATGTATTAATTTTTTGTCGAAATAATAAAACCGTATATGTATTTCAAAAAGTAAAGCTATTAGCAATTTCCCAGAATTTTTTTCATAGTCAGGGCCATAGAAATGCTCAAGAATGAAAAAATAAAGGGAACAAGAATTGTGTTGACCAGTGTTATCAAAATGTTTATTACATTGTAGGTTTAATGTGATCTAGCTATTAATCTAAGGGCTTCGGGTTAGATGTTTCACTACAACTAATAATTTACGTTAATCCGCTTTCAAAAATTAAAAAAAAATGTTTTTACTTAAACGATATGAGACTCATTAGACATTGATTTAATAATGTATTATATTTTCAAACTGATTTTTAATTCATGTACCTTGTTAGAAATTTTTTTTAGTGCTAAATATGAGCGTTTAGAAAGTTATTAGAAAAGTTTATTGCCTGCTCGTAGATTTGCCTGTTTATTCAATTTATTTTGTCGAAACGCAGATTTCATATTGATTTATTTCATTTCAGAAAAGAATCATATTAACATTAACTATAACCAGCTTAGGATTTCCCCTTGCAAATATCCTTCGAAGTAAAACTTTAACTTTAATAAATCTTGTTAGTTTGCTATTATTGGAGTAAAATTTTCAAAGACCAAGTTTTATACAATCCAAACATTATAAGAATTAAAACCATATTTTCTATTTAATCCACTACGAAATATACATATTTAGGAGTGGAAATTCTTGTTATTCACATAGTTGGAAAAATATTACAAATAATTTCTATAAACAAATTATACTTTATTGCTTGAAGAATTTCTTTTAATATTTATATTGATTCGCATTGCAAAATAATGTAGATTTGTTCAAAAATTTAATAAGATAACTTTCGCGACATTTTATCATAACTCATATATTAATAAAAAAATCCTTTTCTTTGTCTTTACAGTACCACAACAAGGAATTTTGGATATTACCACTGAATTTGGTAAAATTAAAGTGGCGCCAAATGAGATTTGTGTAATACCCCAGGGAGTACGCTTCTCAGTGAATGTAACAGGACCCACCAGGTATTAAAATTTATATAAAATTTCCAGATAAATAGTAACAAAATTGTTTTATTTTAATTACCCTTACAGAGGTTACATTTTGGAAGTTTATGATAATCACTTCCATTTGCCCGATTTGGGACCCATTGGTGCTAATGGTTTGGCCAACCCTAGAGATTTTTTAACACCAATAGCATGGTTTGAAGATCGCCAAGTTAAAGGTAATTATTATTATTTTTTATATTTTTTAAATTTAATTCTATAACGAAACTTTTCTAAATTTTTGTTATCTATTCTTTTGCAGACTTCCAGATTATATCCAAATTCCAGGGTCATTTATTTGTAGCCAAACAAAATCATTCCTGTTTCGATGTGGTAGCCTGGCATGGCAACTATGTACCCTACAAATATGATTTGGCTAAATTTAATGTTATTAATTCTGTTAGTTTTGATCATTGTGATCCTAGCATATTTACTGTGCTAACTTGTCCTAGTGCTAGATATGGTACTGCTATAGCTGATTTTGTTATATTCCCTCCCAGATGGTCAGTGCAAGAGCATACCTTTAGACCTCCCTATTATCACCGTAAGGTCATCTATATGTTTTTCTTAGGATTTAAATTAATTAATTAATTTTTTTAGGCAATTGCATGAGTGAATTTATGGGCTTGATTTTGGGTCGCTATGAAGCTAAAGAAGAGGGCTTTATGCCTGGCGGCGCGACTCTCCACTCAATGATGACTCCTCATGGTCCCGATTACAAGTGCTTTGAGGGTGCTTCTAATGCTAAATTACAGCCTGAACGTGTGGCTGAGGGTACTCAAGCATTTATGTTTGAATCTTCTTTAAGCATGGCTGTAACTAAATGGGGTGAGGAGACTTGCCAGAAATTGGATGCTAAATACTATGAATGTTGGCAGGCTTTGCAAAATAATTTTAAATTAAATAATTAATGAAATGTAAATTTATCTTTATTTTCAGCATTTTATAAATAAAATAAAATTCAAATTTGTAGATTTTTATTAATATAATTTTATACATATTTTTGTTTTTTTACACAGATTGAGCCCAATATTTTTAAAAATCTATGTATATAATTAACAGAAAAACACATTTTCTGTTATTTCTTTTATACTCACACTATACTTTCGATTTTAATAAAAAATAAGTTATTTTCTCATAAATGAATGTTATTATAATCCGTTCAGTATTTTATAAGTTATAACCCTGCAAACACTTTCTATCGAAAACGTAACTGTATCGACACGCCTGGAAGTTGATATGCGTCGCTTTTACTATCGAATTCTGATCTACTTAGTAACACCGTTCGGGAAGAACTGTGCCACTAAGCGATAGTTCCTTTTGAGTAACGCTTTAGTCAGTATTGAATGTCACTAATTCGAATCTTAAAATCCCCACTAAAGCGTTACTCAAAAGGAACTATCTCTTAGTGGCACATTTCTTCCCGAACGGTGTTACTAAGATGATCAGAATTCGTAACGCTTTAGTAAATTTTGTACGTCACGTACTAAGATCTACTATTCCGCAGTAAAAAGTGTCTAATAAAAAATTCTAATTCGAATCTTTCAATCCCTAAAGCGTTACTCAAAAGATGCTATCTCTAACTATATCAGAATTCGATAGTAAAAGCGATATATATCAATTTAAAGAATTTTAAAACTATTTTGCATAAAATTTTTAAAATAATAATGCTAGTAATACTTACAATTTAAAATAATGGATTAGGAATTAACAAAATTATCAAAAGTAAAAATATTAAAAAATATTATTATGGAAAGCAATAAAATTAATTACACAACAATATTTTCAATTCAAATTAACATTAAAAAAAAAAATAAATTAAAAAAGAATACTAAGAAATATATTAAGTACAAAATTAAAAAAGAATATTTGTTTCTTTAAAATTTAGTAAAGTAGATATATATAATAAAATAAGAATAATTATTAATATTCTAATTTATTTTTTAAATAACAAAAAAAAAAAAAAAAAAAAACTCTTCCTTGTGTTTACTACAGAAAACAATGAATATAAATGCACAGAAAGATTTTGAATTCAAATGAAAATTTAACATCTGTTGAATATTTGCAAAATTTCCTGCAGTTATTAGATGTTCGGCGACAATGTATGATTTTTAGAAAGGTTATGATGTTCGCATTATAAAATGTGTAATTCAATATTTCCAAAATGTTTAGTAATATAATATACGATTTCTAAATATTACAAGACTACATTATTATTTATTTTAATTTTGTATTGAATTTTCTATGTAATTAAAATAAATAAAAATTTGTTGGTTAATTTTTTTCTAAAATCGCCAGTTTTTCTAAAATAATTAAAGAACAAATGTATTACACTTTTTACAAGGCGAACACTATATACTTTTCTAAAATCATAGTTTTTCGCTGAACAAATAGCTGACTATTAATAATTTTGGAAATATTTGAAAAAATATTTATAATAAATTTCCTCTAATTTCTCTTTCAAATGTTTCCATTTTTATAAAGGGGATTCTCTTTATTAAAAACTATATGATCTTTTAATCATTTCCATACTTTATTACCAATTTTAATGATGATGTACCATTTTAAATCACTTAACCAAAAATTACCACAATCTACTCTACACATTTCAAGCATTACAACAACAAAACAATTTCTTCAAAATATTTAATAACAAGAACAATTTTTGAATTCTTTTCAAACTTTTAAAAAAATTTAATTTAAAATTTTGAAAATTCAAATTTAATGTGTAAAAATTCAGCTCAGCTAAACTATATCTCGGATACTCTAATGCAATACATTGTTTAAGTTATCAAGAATTTTATAAAAAACAAAATTTTCTGTCCATTGTTTTCTGTCAAATTGTTAATAACATATTTTAATTTTATAGAAAATGTTTTGATAAATTTATTCGCTTGCCCAGAACTAGTTGAAATATTAATAATTTCTTTTTAATTTTGATAAACGCTTACCTTATTTTCTTAATTTTCCTTTTATAAGTAAAACTCATGAATTTATTGTTTCACTATCAGCTTACATAAATAATTTTCGTTAATATCAATATTTTTTCACTCTTATCACTTCAAAACTTATATTTTTACTACGCAAAATTATATTTTTTCTGCTTGTTCTTTTCCCTATTATGAAATGTAAACAATCGCCAAAATCATGATTTTATGATAAAATTTCGAACCTAATGTGTGTTGTTTTTGTAAAGTTTTGCACATTCTCCTAATAATCATCTTAGAGTGCCGAATTCGACAGATTATGTGGTTTGTAAACAACAATCTTCCAAATGCTAGAAAAGGTGTTGAAAAATAGTGTTTTCGTTTTTGGATAACTGTAACTGTTATCCAAACAACTTCTAATAGTGATTAAAGAAGTTACGTCTAGAAGATTCAATTCGTATACTAATATATTTTGTTGTTGGAAAATTGAGAGAAATCTTCTATTGCACTTCTAAGAGTGCAGAAGAAGTGAGCTTTTTCGAAGAAGAATTCACTAAATGCTTGCAGGGAAGCGGTAAAAGTTGCCACTAATACATATACAAAAAACTAACATGCATATAAAACCTTAAACAAATTAGTAAATTCTTCTCTATTTTATTTCTCATGTCTTTCAGACAACTCTCTCAATTCAGGGCAGTGTCATTGTTGTTATTTTCTTTTTACAAAAACAAACTATACAAGTTGTAATGATATAAATAATAGCTTTGACTTATTTTTTTCCAATTTTTTTTGATAGATTTGTGAGAGAGAGTCATAGACAAAATAGAAAAAGAAAACAATTCGTGTTGCTTCGTATTTTGTTTTTATACTATTCCTTTTTAGTTTTAGCAAATTTAATGTAAAATGAAGTGTAATGCAAGTAGCATTATCAAAATAAGATCAATTTATCAATACACGAGTATATATATAAGGGTTGTGCCCCATGGGTGGCCCAACCCTTAATTTTTTTTTAGCTTGATCTTCGTCGTGTTTAACTTATATATATATATATATATATATATATATATATGTATATATATATATATATCTTCTAGACGTAAATTCTTTAATCACTATTAGAAGTTGTTTGGATAACAGTTACAGTTATCCAAAAACGAAAACACTATTTTTCAACACCTTTTCTAGCATTTGGAAGATTGTTGTTTACAATCCACATAATCTGTCGAATTCGGCACTCTAAGATGATTACTAGTAGAATGTGCAAAACTTTACAAAAACAACACACATTAGGTTCGAAATTTTATCATAAAATCATGATTTTGGCGATTGTTTACATTTCATAATAGGGGAAAGAACAAGCAGAAAAAATATAATTTTGCGTAGTAAAAATATAAGTTTTGAAGTGATAAGAGTGAAAAAATATTGATATTAACGAAAATTATTTATGTAAGCTGATAGTGAAACAAAAAATTCATAAGTTTTACTTATAAAAGGAAAATTAAGAAAATAAGGTAAGCGTTTATCAAAATTAAAAAGAAATTATTAATATTTCAACTAGTTCTGGGCAAGCGAATAAATTTGTCAAAACATTTTCTATAAAATTAAAATATGTTATTAACAATTTGACAGAAACAATGGACAGAAAATAATATATATATATATATATATATATATATTACACATATAATTTTCTAAACATGTTTTCTCCTCACAGATGACGTACAAAATTAAAATTCGGTTTATATTTAAAACTATTCATCCTACAAATCCTAATGGGAGAAGATTTTGAAATTTCTATCAGGGAGCGGAAATAATCTTCTATATAATTTCCTAACCATATTTTCTCTTTCTAGAATTTTCTGAAGCTACGAGATAACAGACAATAATAAAATTCGGCGGAGATAAGCAAATTTTTTTTGTTTTTTTTTTTTATATTTTTAAAGTCGGTTTTGTTTTTAAAAAGTTTCAATTTTCTGTACTCATTGTTTGCTCTCCAAATCCTATCCTGATTTTGTATTTCGTTCAGGGTACGCTGATTAATTTTTAAGAATCTTCTTTTTTTGTTTTAAAAAGTTCTCCAATTTAATACTTTGAGCATTAGTTACGCATCAAATTCTAACGGATTCAAATCTTCTAATTTCGATAACGAAGAGGAAAAGCGTCGAATATATTTTTTTTAAACATTTTCTAATTTTTTTAATATATTTTTTATTATCGTAATTTGCTATTGTAATATTGCAATTTTTCCTGACATTGACCGGCTTATACGCTAGTTATCATATTTTGGATATTTAAAATCAGGGACCGTAATTGTTAAGATTTCTATCATAAAAGCCAGACGATTATATTTTCACTTTTATATTTTTTAAGCCAAAATAATATTTATTTGGTGATTTTTTCTAAGTAATATAAAATTTATTTTCTGATTTGTATTGATATTATTGTAAAACACCAATAAATTCACAAAACTAACAAATTGCCTAGGTGGGAAAAAACCGTAAAAATTGTTTTGACGGAAAAAAATCGCCAAAATTAAAAAACGCCGAAAATATTAAAAAATATACAAACCGAGAAAAAATTCGATTAAGTGCAGAAAACGCCAAAATGGGGAAAATCTCCAAAAAGAAAACTAATCCGCCAAAAGAGCCAAAAGAAAAAAATCACAAAAGTGAAAAAAAATTGCCAAAACGAAACAAAAAAAAAAAAAAATGCCGATTTTTTAATCGCAAAAAAGAAACGACAAAATGAAAAAAAATTATCATAATAAAAAAATTCGCTAAAATATAAAATCGCCTAAATGGAAAAAGTCGCATAAACGAAAAAGTATATTGCAAAAATGAAGAAAAATTACAAAAAAATCTCCAAAATAAAAAAAAAAAAAAAATGCCAAAACGGAAAACAATATCGCCAAATAATAAAAAAACCATAAAAAAACTTCGTAAAAATGCCAAAAAGTCTACTAAACGAAAAAATATATCGCTAAAATAAGAAAAAATTGCTAAAACGAAAAAATTTCAGAATAAAAAATGCCAGTGAAGAAATCACGCCAAAACGGAAAAATACTAATATAAAAAAAAAAAAAAAAAATCGAAATGAAAAAATATTACCAAAGCCTGGTATTATCTAGTAATATTTAAAAATATAAAATATTCTACTTCTTACATTTTTGTATTTTTTCTATTATTCTTGAATCAATTCTACTTTAATCAGTTTCAAAATAAAACACATTTTCATGTACTTAACAACTAAAATATGTTTTATTTATTTTCGTTTTCAATTAAACTATTGTTTATTTTTGTAAATTGTTTGTATACCGATGTAAATATTTGATATAATTGTTCTAAATATAATACAAATATATAATTGGCAATAAATTTTTAAACTGTTGAGCGAACATATTTATTTTTTGTTTTTGCTTAGTTTTTGATTAAATAATTTACTAAATAAAATTGAACATTAAATATCACAACCATTTATACTATATATACATATATATTAAAATTGTTCAAGCACACAGGAACAATCTACATTTATCGAAATTCAACAGGACATTTATACAATACACCTTACACTAAGAGTATTATAAAGGATCAAACACCAGCAATACTTTAGATGCAATTGAAACTGACTTAAATGAAAAGACATTCTTATTTTTTCATTTCTTCAAGTAGATAAAGTCCTTTAAAGTTATCATTTAAAAGTATTGTAAGTGCTTGGTATTTAAGATTTAATAGCAACTTATTGTAATAAGTAAGTAGTAGTGTAGAGTTTTTAATAGATTAGTAAATATATAATTTAAAACATGAAAGAGAATTTATTTACATAATAAAAAATGACGTACAACAATTAAGTAAAAGAGTAGAAGCAGAGAAAAAAAAAACACTTCTGATAATTAAGAGTATGTCAACAGTGGTTATGTTACAAAGCCAGTAACAGATCTGGTACGTTAGTATTCATCTAAATATATTTATATACAATTTGTTCAAAAAAACTTCGTTGAATTTCTTTATAAACGAAATGTTATAACCGGTGCTGAACGTGGTCCTCGGTTTGTATTCGTAGTATGTAAAACACTAGTATTTAAACGACACACACATAAATAACTATTATTACAAACGGCATTCGTTTTATCCATTTGTTTTTTCCATTGAGGCATCGTATCAACTGTTACATTATCATCCGAACGACGTTTATATATACATTTGGTCTCACAGCTGCAGTAGGATGTCTTAACATAACGATGCTTCTGTTGGTTGGCAGTATTAGAGAAACATGAGCCTCCACGTTGCAAATGTTTAATGTAGCAGTGATTCATGATCGGATGTAAGGCCGAAGGACTAGAGGTAAAACTTTCTGTATCTACATTGCTGATGAGATCGGGCGCTGCTTCGTTTAGGACTACATGAGAGTTTTGTTGTAATTGCTGTTCGGGAGTTTGATCAATAAGCCAATAGGTGCGCATATCGCCTTTGCCCTGAGATAGGAAAAGAGAAAAATATATAGGTAATATATTTTTTATTAATAGAAAATTGTGATAACATAGAAATTTTTATGAACAACTTTTTCAAAAAATAAAGCTCTATTAAGAAATTTCTCTTACGAAAATATTGTACGATTTTATTATTTGAATAAAATTTGCTTACAGAAAATTTTTTATTTAAGGCTTTTTAACAAAAATCTTTACATAGACAATGACGTTTATTTTATAGAAAGCTTTTATTTCTAAACTTTTTATGCAAATTTAAAACTTTGAATAAAAAAGAATTTCTATAAGAAGTTTGTATACGAAAATAGTTTATATACTACTTTAATGCCAAAAAAAAAAAAAAAAAAGAAAAAAATATTATTGAGAGTATAACATCTCTTTTTATATAAAGCTTTCTATGAAAAATTTTTCAATAGAAACCTTATTTACATTTTCAAAAAGAGATTTATTTTTTATATAGAGCTTTTCTATAGAAAAACGTATATAAATATTTTCTGTTAAGAGTGTTTTAATATTTTCTGTAAAAAAGTTTTTCTATGAAAATCATTTCTATAAATAAGCATTTCTATGAAAACCATTTCTATAAAAAAGCTTTTAAACAAAAATAATTTTTGTGACATTTCTAAAAAAATATTTTTTATAAGCATTTCTATAGAGCGTTTTATAAAGATTTTTTGTAAGGATTTTTTTAAATATTTTCTATAAAAAGCACTTTTAATAAAAAGTTTTTATAAAAAGATTTTCTACAAATAGATTTCTACACAAAGAGCTTTTCTAAAGATATTTTTTATACAAATTTTTTTCAAAAAGAGTTTTTTCAAGGTTTTCTATCAAAAGCTGCTATTTTTTTATTAAAAGCTTTTGTTTGAAAACTTTTCTGTCGTAAGGGTTTTCTAAACTTTTTTTTCTATAGGAAGCTTTTTAATAAAAAGCTCTTCTATGGAAATAATTTTTATTATAAGCTTTTTTTCTTTAATTTGAATAAGAATTCTTATAAAAAGCTTTTTTTTAAAGTATTTTTAGGAACGCTTTTCTACAAAAATATTTTTTATGAAGAGTTTTTCTATAGAAAGTTTATCTTTTCAATCTATAATTTTTTTTAATTAAAAGTTTTTACTTAAATTTGTTCCTTTATCAAAAGCTTTTATTGTTTTTACAAAAATCTTTTCAAAAATTTTTTGTTTGAAAAGAATTTTTATAAAAAAAGCTATTAAAACTTTCTTAAAAACAAAGATAAAAGGATATTTATATACAGCTTTCTGCAAAAATTTGCAATATCAACATTTTCTTTAAAACATTTTTTTAAAAAGCTTTTGTAAAAGTAAAAAAATAAAGTTATTCAATTAAAGATTTTTTTTAATATTTTTTTACATTTATAGGAAATTTTTGAGACATTGCTTTTTTTTATAAAGGAAAAGCTTTTCATTATTATAATTTTTATAAAATGTATTTTTATATGGTCTCTAATGGAAGGATATTTTTAATGATGTTTTCTTAACAACTTTAAAAAAATGTGTTTTTAAGAAGTTTTTTTTTTATGAAAGATCTTTTGTAGAAAATTCATTTTCTTGATTTTATTTATCGTTCTCTGTAGATTTAATTGCTTTCATGTGTTTTTTACACATGAATTCTGATTTTTTTTATAAAAGTGTCGAAAATATTTTCTATACGAGATTTGGAACCTCCACTTTAAAATGACCTTAAACAAAGCTTTTTACTTATTAGTAAAATTTAGTTTAACTACACTGGTCGGCAAAAAAAAGTGGTGGATTAGATGGAATTTGACGTGCTAAACAGGAATCTGCTTTCAGTTTTTTTTTTTATCACGTACTGATTATTTTTTATTGACATTATTAATATAACAATCTTATTCAACGGTCTCACTTGTATAACTCGAGAACGGTTTGTCAAATTTATATAGATATATAGATAGATAGATGATAGACAGATAGATAGATAGATAGATAGATAGACAGATGGATTAAATTCATATAGATGTTGAATAAAATTATCTTCAGGTTATCTCAACATTTCTTTTATTCGGTCAATATTTTCGGATTTATGGTTCAAAATTCTTCCAATTTTTCATGAAGCTTGTATTCTTTCTTCGCCACTAGTTTTCGAATAACTCCCAAAATATTTAGCGTTCTCGAGTTATAGTAAAATATACTCCCGTAACTGCATTATTAATGGGGGAAATAAAAGAATCAAGACAGAAAAAAAAAACTGTAGCAAATTCCATCTATTATTGTTTAAAGAAAAGAAAATTTTCTTATTCCCACCGTATGTCTCTACTTAATCGTGAATAAAATCAAGATTTGTGTATCAATTTTGATGATATATGGCTTATTTGATTTGCAGTAATACCAATTTTACGATAATAGATGAAAAACTGCATATTTTTACATTTGTTAAAGAGAAAAATAAAAAATTCTTCAATTTAACATGAGAAATTGTTTTTTCCTACACTAATAACTTCGAAACTGGTGGGCAGATAAAAAATTGCATTAAGAAGATTTAAGATTTTTATCTAATCATTTAGTGTTCCAATTGTCTAAATCGGATAACCAGTTTGGTAAAATATACTCTTGTATTCGCCTTATTAAGGGGGAGATATTAGACATGCCTATAAAAATAATCATGACCTGATGGAAAAAAACAAGCAGATTCGCGTTTAGCAGGTCAAAAAAATTTTTTTTGCCGACCAGTGTTATCAATGTTGTTTTTCACTGCTAGATTAAAACTGACAAATTCGCTGGCATTGCCATACTGATTTTGAAAACAGAGGTGATTTTTTGTTAAATATATGGCAATGCAATTAGTTAACTTTTATATATAATATTAGATAATATTATAATATTAGGTAATAATAAAATAAAAACAAGTAGTTTTTGGCTTCATTTGGCTTTTGATTGAAAAACTACATTAATTTATTTGTTTTTTCCATACAAATCAAAAGCCATTTCTATCTAGTTTTTATTGAAAACTGAATAAAAACTATTCAAATAATTATTTAGGATACAGACTGTTCAGTTGAATTCAGAACAGCGAGCTTTTATATATAATAAAAATATATGAATGACAGAAAATTTTTATTATTTTGTTTGTTATACATTTTTTTATTAAAAATATTTTAAATCCGTGTGATTTTTTTTATAAAAACAAAACTATGTCGAATAAGTGTAGAAAACTAATAAGCGAAGAAATGCAAACTTAAAGAAAAACTACATTGAGTGGAATACTATGTATGTAAACGAATTAGTTTTTAAAATATTGTTTTCATCAAAACCAATTGGTTTTGTTTTGGTATAAACGTAGTATAAAATATAACAGTTTTCATTATATGTTGATATTTGGTTTTATATTATGACAGTACCGGGATATATACGGGACAGTGTATCTGTCCCGTATATATTCCAATTCAAGACTGCGTATTCAAATCATAAATGAAAATTGATACCAATTGGCATCAACTTGACACCACTTCAGTATCGTATTATTTCTTTTCTATTTTGTATGTTTAAAAATTTTAAAGGAAGGGTATCAACAAGCCGATAACGTAAATTGTAAATTTAACTATAACCATTGTGAATTTTGTATCTGTTTTTTTCTCTCTCAGTGTATTATTAAAAAACATCATTAATGGCTTAAGCTATGTTTAACCGATAAATATATATAATCAACATCCTAAATATAGAAATATCGATGCCGAAATAATAGCTTTTCAGTAACACATTTCCATGAGAGACTTTATTAATGTTTTTATAAAAATCACATTTATGTTTCTTCGAAAAAAACTTTATGAAAGATCTTTGCCTTGAAAAATAGATATTCAAATATCTTAACATTTTGCTGTGCCAAAAAAGGACAGAAATGTTCCTGGTATTTTTTTTTTATTAAGAAAAACCGAGAGGAGTGTGTCAGTATAAATTTAAAATTACTTGTGTCTTTATAGTCATAAAACTCGAGGAATCAAAATTTGGAATTTAATCCCGAATTTGCTGTATACAATTTCAACTAACCTTTATATTAGTCAGTCCTCTTTCTATGCAATGATAACCTCCTAAACTCTCCAATAGTTGATACGTTTCATCCGATATGTGTATTTTCATGGCTTCTCCCGTACTCTCCATGCGTGAAGCTGTATTAACAGTGTCACCAAAAAGGCAATAGCGTGGCATCTAGAAAAAAAAAACAAATTGATATTATCAATAATATTCTAGAAATATTAAAATTTCTGGGTAAAAAAATTAAAAATAATTTTCAATTCTTATATCTTTGGGCATGATCTAACTAATATATATTTTCCTTAAAAGAAAAAAAAACTAAATATATATTTGATGATCTTTATGATCTTTACTCCCTTATTTTATAAACCGCTTACCTCACTTTGAAAAATTTTCAAAAAATAAAAACAATTTAGAAGATTAGTTCTTTAATTTATTGCGTGTATACTATGGTATCCAATTATTCGGGTTTTCATATTAATTCGACAAGTAATTATTCGGGTTAAAAGTCGATTTATTAGTAATCGATTAATAGTAAATTATTTGATTAACGGAATAATCTTAATAATACATATAAACATATAACATATAACACTAATTATATTATTTAATCTATTAAAACAGTTATTTAGAAACATAATGTTGATCAACCTCTTTCATAAAGGGTTCATCCTATCAGTTCTTTTGCCAATTTATATGAAAAAAATTGCTTTTTTTTGTCCTAGTACTACAAAATATTCAAAATCAACTTTATTTAATAAATTGGTATTTTTAACATAATTTCTTTATATTCCGTTTGAGAATGACTTTTGTCATAAAAGTCAAAATTAATATTGATGTTCTTACGCATATTTTGTCGACGAAAATTCAAATTTTTATGACTTTATAGCTTTGAAGTTGCTTTACTCAAAACTATGTTTTCAGAATTTCAATTGTCACAAATATAAGTATTTATGTATTATTATAATCTTTCATATCGAATTTTATTAAATATTCTATCTCAACAAGAAAATAACATCCAAACAAGCAAGAAAGATATAGTCGGTAAAGCCCGACCATATGATACCCCACACCATTGTTCATGTCCATCAAAATTCGTGGAGGGGTCTTATATTAGATATGTGGACAATTGTGGACCGATCCTTTTACTAAGTGTAAAATAAAATATACGAATACAGAATATTACGTTAATACTGTTATTTATGTGAATTTATGCATTTTAGGGTGATTCCCGAAAGCTATGTCAAATTATGGTGCGATCCTCATAAAATTTGTCACTATGATTTCTACTTGTATAAAACTTATTTGTGTAGAATACAAATCTGATACTAACATGTGTATGTGATTTATGCACGTTAAAGTGATATTCGGAAGAGGGTTTTATATTGGAGCTATGGTCATTTATGGACCAATATTCATGAAATTTGGCACAAAGGTTGATATTTATATAAAACTTCTTTACACCAAATTTCATTAAAATATTTCTATATTTAGGGCATTTATGATCGTTAAACCAATATTCCGGGAGGACATTTGTATGGGCGAAATAATGGACCGATCATAACCAATTTCAATAGACTTTGTCCTTGTGTCATGAAAGTCCTATGTGTCAACTTTCATTGAATAATCTTCAAAATTGCGACCTGTACTTTGTGCACAAAGTTTGCATGGACAGCCTGCCAGCCGACGGACATCGTTAGATCGACTAAAAAGTGATTCTGAGTCGATTGGTATACTTCAAGGTGGGTGTTGTATGATTTTTTCAGTGTGTTACAAACATCAGCACAAACGCATAATACTCCAACCACCTATGGTGGTGTGGGTTATAAAAAGTCAATAAGATCCTGAACTTGTGATAAAAAGTATTACTTCTTAACAATTATGTTTGCTTGGATATAACAGGCATTTTAAAAAATATGTAATTAACATAAATTTATCTTTAAAATAAAAAAACTAAATTTATAACTCCAGAAAACTAAATTTCATTTAATCGGTTATGTCGAATTCGGTTTATTCTTTATTCGAATGACGGTTAATCGATTGGATACCGTAGTGTATACCAAAGCAAAATTTACACAAATGAATTTGAAATCAACTTCTATAATACTTTCTGCTGAAAAAGTTTACTGTATGCATAAAGAAATATTTTTTCTGCCTTCTGCTAAAATATACAAAAGTTGCTGCAGACATTGTAACGAATAGTTTAATATAAAAATTCTAAAATAACACATTTAAGCATAATATATATATATATATATATATATATATATATATATATATATATATATATATATATACTTACATATGCACAAAAATACTCTTCAAAACATTTATAAATATCCTTTCACAAACACACACACACACACTTACCTTTAAACCCACCACACCAGCTGCACAGGGTCCTGAATGAACACCAATGCGTAGTTGTAATGTTTCCGTTGGCTTATGACGAATTTTTAAATTAGCCACATTTTGCAATAAGTGCAATGCTAAAGAAGCTATTTCTCCAACATGACGCTTACCATTTCTCAATGGTAAACCAGAAACTACCATATACGCATCACCAATGGTTTCCACCTAAAAAAAGTGAAAAATGCAAAAGTAAAAAAAAAAACACAAATGGGTTGGTTGGTTAATAGAGCATAATTAAACAGTTTCTAAAAATTGCGCTTTCTCAAGAATTTTATGATTTGTGATCCATTAAATGCTGTTTAAAAAGTGGGATGTTTTGGAAAAGAAATGGCTATAAGTAACGAACATATGGAGAAAATAAAGTGTTATATTTTTAGATAAGCTTTACAAAGAAATATTTGTGTGTCAAATATTAATACGGAAAGTTTTCTTCAGCTATTGAAAATTTTATTTAATTGAGCTAATTTGTTTTATAGAAAAAAATAAATTAATAAAAAAGAAAAAAACAAAATGAATTAAAACGTATTTTTTCTTTTTAAATTAATAGTGTGATTGATTTGTATGGAGGCTACTATTTTTTCTGTTCCTAACCGCCTTAAATAAATATAAAAAATTATTACTATTAAATTTTAATTTTAAGACTTTTGATATTTACCTTGAATGGGGACTATGAAGCCCCTTAGACCTAACCATTCTATTTTAATTTCAATTGTGTAACTTGATAAGGAATTTATATACATAAAATGTTAAGATTTTCATTGTTTATAATTGTTTAGATAAGACATTCGCTATAATAGTTCTTTAGATATCTAATGATTAATACTAAGTTATATTTTGGGTGCTCCACTACCCAAAAAGAGTTTATTTTAAATAAAACTTATTTTTGGTTCACAATATTTTCCCCCAGAAAATCCAACCTGCTTAGTAACAATTTAACAAACAAAATTTGGTAGAATCGTTTAACTATTGTACCTAATCAAAAACGAAAGCAATTATAATCTTTAAATTAAATAAATATCTTTCAAACATATTTTTGAAATATTTTTTTTACCAATTTAAATATGTAATAGATTCTGGGTTTTCTACTAAAAATTGCGAAATTTTGTTAGAATTCGTGAAAATAACCAACATAAAAATAACGGTTAAATACAAAAACAAAATGGTATTTGATAATACAGATAGCTAAAATATTTATTACTAAAAGGTGTTCCTACATGCACCGTTTGGTATCTTTTGTTTGATATTTGATCTTTTTATAAACAAAAACACTGAAAATGTGTACTTTCCAATGAGTCAAAATTATAAGGTCAATCCAATTTTTTCCACAAAAATCACATTTTTGGTAATTTATTTCTTGATCATTTTTATTTTTTGATTTATAGAAGTATTTAGGAAGTGAATTATTTTAATTTCAGAAGTGTTCCTAGAAGTTTATCCCGCTAAGCTTTAAAAATTTCCACTTTTACCTGTCCCACTTAATTATACGGTCGTTTTTCAGGATAAAAGTGCACAATTAATACTAAAATGAGGTAAATAAAATTGCATTAACATTGAAAATAGGAAAACGTTTAAATTGTTACATAACAGACACTCTCAAAACCCTCAAAAACAGTTCTAGGCATATCCACTACCAAACGTTTTCACCCTTTTTTTGCAGAAAAATTGTTAATTTTTGCGGATATTGCCCATAGAATGGTAAGAAAATAGTTGGTAACTATTGCTGCTATTCCACACGAAATAGTTAAAAGGGAACGCTAAAAGTGGGTTCAAATTATGGTAAAAATATACTAAACTCCTATGAAATTCCTACAAAATTTTGTTTTGTTAAATATATGGATTTCTCTATTAAATCTCTCTCATATCCCGATGAGCTGTTGGAACCATCAAAAATAATTTTTTATTTAAAGAAAAAAAAAAAAAAAAATCTTATTGACAATTTAGGCATTTTCTAATTTTTTGGCTACATCTGGGTGTAAAAACGCTACAAACCATAGATAGTAGACCCACAAAGGTTTGATGAACCTCTGTCATGCAGCATGCATTTTCAATGTAAATTTAATTCACTTTTATCGTGGAAAACGACGTATAATTTAGTGGGATAGGTAAAAGTTAGCGTAATAAACTTCTAGAAACACTTCTGAAATTCAAATAATTCATTTCGTAATCACTTCTATAAATCAATAAATAAAAAATGTTCAAAGAATAATTTGCCAAAAATGTGGTTTTAGTGGAAAAAGCAGACTGACCTTATAATTTTGACTCATTGGAAAGTGTAAATTTTCTGCGTTTTTGTTTATAAAAATATCAAATGTAAAATAAATTGTACCAAACGATGCATGTGGGAGCACTTTTCAGTAGTAAGTATTTTAGTTAACAGTACCATCAAATATCCCTTGAATTTTTTACTAAACGCAGTAAATAAAAGTGAACTTATAGGTTTGACGCACACTTTACATGCGAGTTTAATTAATTTATTTAATTTTTACCTCTCATAAAATTTTTTAAAGCAGAGAGGGAGAAATTATTTCTCTACAAAAACAAATTGGACAAACATACGTATTTTCTTTATTCTTTTATTGCACATATGTGTTCTATGTATGTGTTAGTAAAAACTTTAAACGCTTATAAATTCTGAAATTCTTAAGCGATATTAAAAAATATGGACCCTGCACATCTGTAAAGAAATATTTTTTCAATGTTATATTTTTCTTAAAATCGGATATGGTGATTTTCTTTTCCGTTTTGTCGATTTTTTTTCGTTTTGGTGATTTTTTTCATTTTTGCGTTTTTCTATTTTTTTTAATCTTAGGATTTTTTCGTTTTATTTTCAGTTTTGGCGATTTTTTCCTTTATGGCGGCTTTTTTAGTGTTTTTTTTCATTTTGGCGATTTTTTAAATTTTATAGATTTTTTCATTTCGCCGTTTTAGATGAATTTTGTCATTTTTTATTTTTTTTTTTTAGTTTTGGTGATTTTTAATTTTGGATTATTTTCGTTTTATTTCCCGTTTTGTTGATTTTTTTCTCTTTGGTTTTTCCGTTTTGGCAACTTTTTTGTTTTAGCGCTTTCTTCCGTGTTGACGTTTTTTCTTTTTGGTAATTTTTTACATTTTTACGTTCTTTTTTTTTGGCGATTTTTTTAATTTTGGATTTTTTATTTTGGCATTTTATTTTCTCTTTTGATGATTTTTTTTCTGTTTAGGTGATATAGTAAAACACAAAAAAAGAAACGTTAAAGTAAAAACTTTAGGGTTTTTTCCATTTTGGCGATTTCTTTTTTTTTGTGTTTTACTATATATTTGGTCTTTTTTAAGTTTTTGATTTTTTTAGTTGTGGCAATTTTTTTCGTTTTGGCGTTTTACTTTCCGTTTAAGCGTTTTTTTTATTTTGGAGTTTTCACCATTTTGCAAATTTTTTTAACTTTGTACACTTTTTTCCTTTGAACATTTTTTTATTTTCTAATTTTTGCGTTTTGCTAATTTTTTCGGTTTAGCCGTTTTTTATTTAGGCGTTTCTTTTTTTTGCCGATTTTCTGGTGTTTTACTAAATATTTTATATTTTTTTGGTTTTGGCGATTTTTTTGAGTTTTTTTTTTATCAGTTTTGTCGATTTTTTCGTTTTACCGATGTTTTTGTGTTTATGTCAGAAAACGGCTTAGAAATCGGAAAATTATTTTTAGTTTTGCTCGAAAAAAAAAAAAAAATAAAAAATATTAAATTGAAGAAATAGAAGAGAGTGTGATAATTTGAGTCGCACTTTAGTTTGAGGCTTCCCAGTTATTTCTGGTGGCTGGGCAAAACTAGTTACTTCACCGACTGCCTTAGGGCACCACCAGTTAATTTATTGACCTGTGGCTACTCATTATATCATGGGGCATATCATAGAAAGAAGTCAATTGCCATCTCCACTACTTAGTGGTGGCACATTTTTGCACATACAATTACCTCCACGACTACCAAAGTGTTTGTAAAATGGCAATCGTTACCTCTACGACCATGAGATGACCCTTTATGCATACCCAAACATCTACACGGTTACGAATTAGGTTTGCACACATAATCATATCATTGGTTACGATGAGTCAGTAAATATTTTTTGTTATCTTCTTTTCGTCTTCTTCTTGCTTACCATAGGGTCAGTAAAGTGACAATTGTCATCATGTTTATTGGTGATAGATGGGAGTGAACTAAGTAGGTAGATACTAGTGAACTTTTAAAATATTAAACGGGTTTTATGTTCTACTGGTATATTTTTTTTGATAAAAATTGGATGTATACTGTGAGTGTAACACCTTTTACAGTAAATGTGTTGCCTATTAATTACACCGTTCAACAATTTCCCAAAAAAATTTTCACACACGAAAAAATAATATATGCCTCAAACTTGAGCCCATATATAAAAAATACGTATACAGTTTTTCTCCAGGACGTAAAATTTTCTCTTAAAAGGACTTTAAAGCTTGTGCTGCAACATTTAAATAAAAATATTACAGGATTCTCAGCTTTTACTTGACACTTAGTTGACACTAGTTTGATATAATATTCGTAAATATATTATATTTCTTCTTTTTCAAACATGTATACCCTTCGAAACTTTCAAGTTATTTTATGAGAAAATTTGACATCCTGGGGAAAAATTGAATATGTAGTTTTACTACGTATAGTCTATAGTTTCATGCATGTATCGATTTTTTCATGTGTGAAAATGACTGTCACACGGTGCACATTGTAATAAATCTGTATCTTTTCTAAACTACTGGTCGGATCGAATTAAAATGTAGGGGAGAGTTATAGAGGAGGACTTAGGCTTTCAGGAAAATCATCATGTAGTCACCCGGTAATAATATGAGATTAGCTACAGGGTGTCAAAATTGAACACCTCGAATATGTAAAAGTTTAATCGTAACCTCTACAAACGAGTGAGTAAGCATGATTTTTTTTGCCTCGCCAAGGCTTAACAGAATCACTAAAATCGTTGAAATTGGACTTTATTTGCGGAAGTTACGATTTTTTTAAACTTTTACACACTCGAGGTGGTCAAGTTTGATACCCTGTAGCTTTTTTCCTCTTATTACATAGTGACTAGAAGATGATCCTCCTCTACAACTCTCTCATATATTTCAATTCAAGCAGACCAGTAGTTTAGGAGATATAGATTTATTACCAAAATTTTTGCGAATTACTTCACTGTGCGGTGTTATATAGATATGGATATATGTATATTAGGGTGATCGTCTCACTTTTCCAACCGGTTTTTCCTGTTGAATTACTGTCGGTTTATACAAAATGTTAATTTTTTAATGTCGAATAGACCGGGCTTTTTAAACATAAAAACCGGTTTTAGAAATAAAATTTTATTTTAAAAAACATGTATTAAATATTAATATTTGAATGGAAATTTATTAATAATATTTTAACTGATTAATATTTATAAAATCTAATTTCTTTTTATATTTTATAAATATAGTTTAAGGACAAATTGAAATTAATTCTGTAAGTTTAAAGAAATAATTAAGTAATAATTATCTTGAATGAAATACGCATATCAATGGAATTATATTTTTTTCTCTTGTAACACCTGCAACATAAAGAAATAATAAAAATTTAGGTTTTTTAACTCAATATTTTTAATAATAATTTACTCCATTTTTTAAAGGACTTGTATTTGGAAGAGGTCTACCTGCAAAATCAAAAAAAAAAAAAAAAAAAAAAAAAAAAAAAATGAGACACGCTTCTTCCATATAAAACTTACACAAACAATATTGCCATTGGTATTTCATATTTTTGCTGTTTTCATTAATTATTCTTCGTGTTAAAAATTTTTTCACATTTTCAATTTTTTGTTTGTAATTTAAAAAGTCGAATAGTCGATCACCCTAATGTATATATAGTTGGTGAAGGGTATTAAAATCATTAAAAAATCAGTTTAATTTTTCTTGTTAAATGTTCAAGTTTATTAAATGCAATTACATTTCGTTATTTCATTTGTTTGATATTTCTTTAGAATTTAAATAAGAAAATATTGTATCTTTGTATCAAAAAGATGGGGGTATATATATACATGAAGTATATAAGAACTGCGTATGAAAATCCGATTATAAAAACTAAACCAAGAGACAAATTTTTTTAGACTTAATTTTTATTAATAACTGTTATGTTTAAGTTCTAAATTTAAAGAAATAAATTACTTCTTGTTGGTTTTTTAATAAAATGTCTAATCTTTTCCGGAATTACTTCGATTTCATTATTTTGCTGGAATAAATCCACTTTTTTTAAACTCCATTTAATTTTTTGCTGAACTTTTAGTGTCCTTTAAATGCTATTTTACCAGGGCCCAATAACTTTCTGGAAAATTTGGTGGATTAGCTTCTTTCGGTACAAACACAATACTATTTCTTTAATACCTCTCCATACTCTGTTTCTGTAATAATTATGGAACCATTTGTTATGAATGAAGTGCTTTTTTCGCCGCACGCATAAATGGTTTGTAAACCAAAAACTTTTCTGGGAATTTTGATTTTTTTTTGTACACGATATTTTTCTGCCACATTCCCTATAGCATCTGCAATATAAAATTCCTGTCTAGGAAGTTACAAAAACTCAGCCAGTACGTACGTTTCATCGCTCATTATGCAGCAATCATAATTCTGAAAAAAATTTGTCTGAAGTATTTTCACATTCTCTTTCGACTACAAGTTCTTTCTTGCTTTTATATCAGGAACTTTTTTTTGTATTTATTTTTAACTTTTCTGACAAAAGATTCAGAGCAATTAACTTTTTCTGACACTTTTCTTCCGGAGATGCGGTGATTTTTTCTTAAAATACTTTTTATTTTGTCTGCGATCCTATAGATTTTCTTTCAATGATCAAGACTTCTTTGTATAAAACTATGCAACAGCATTTTTCGGGCGGAATCATTCCATCTGTAATTGATAGCATTTGATGAGTGTAATAAACCCACCAAAGGATTTGTCGGTGGTAGGCAAAATTTTTGATTTATGATCTTCTAAAGTTTTCTTTTTTAAAACCAAAGTAGTCTCAGATAAGTTGAAAAATATAAATAATTATTTATTATACTAGACAATAAAATATAACATAAAATCCAAAGTTTTGTTGAAGTCATTAACAAAATTACTAATCATTTTTTCATTTAATTCTACACCGGATGAACTTTAGAACCCCAAGTGAAATTCGGCGTAGAAAATTTCTGTAGAACATTTTAACCCACTAAACCTAAATTTTAATTGACTTTTATGACTTTTCTTAAAAACTGAATAGCAATGACCCCGTCTAATGCAAGATAAATGAATTGAAAGTTCAAATAAAATATTTCTCGTTAAACACTCTCTAACTATTTATGCGAAAATAATTGAGCTTCGAACTATATTTATATAATTTTTTACGATTTATTTCAGACTACTTTGGTGTAAAAAAAGAAAAGTTTAAAAGGTCACAACACAAAAAATTTGGCTACCATCGAATAATCCTTTGCAGAGTTTATTATACTCATTAAATACTATCAATTGCAGATGGAACGATTCTGCCCGCGCATGATGACCGTCAATTTATCGTATAGTACAATCTTATAACCCAAGAAACCGTATTTCGTAACACATCTGCCTTCCTAGCAATTGCTTTATATAACCGACGTAGGTTTTCGTTATAAATTTGTATTATTTGTATTTTAGAAAAATTGATTTTGCTATTACAATAAAATATAGCACATGGCTACTGAGCATAATGACAAATGTAAATACTCTAACGGAATTATTTACTTTTCACTATATCGAAGGTAAGAAGCCTAAAAGTATGCATGGATTTTTTTCGTGGTTCCTGTTAAGATTCTGAGTCGATCTGGCTATGTCCATCCGTCTTTCCGTTTGTCTGTTGAAAGCAGGATAGGGCTCGGGGTGGCCACCAAGAGGACGAAATTCGGCATAAATATTTATCTTATATAAGGTTTGTTTGGTATTGAAATTGAGCAAAATTGGTCAACAAACTAGAAAGTTATAGGCCAAATACTAGAAACACAGAATATCCATTGTAACTTAGGTACATACTTTTCTGCTGATATCTCTTAAACAAAAGCATGTACGACAACGAAATTTTGTACAGCTAGTTTGACGATTGACATAAACTCGGAAACTAAAAATGGGTCTGATTCACTCACTTTACAGCCCACTATCAATGAAAATTTTTAAAAATAGTTCAAGGACCAATGTAAACTAGTTGACAAAAAATGGGCGTGTTTACCGCCCACCTCCAATATATAAGGTGAAATTTAGAAAAGTCGCAGATGGTGGTTATGTTGATTCGGCCAAGCCGAATATAATATTCTCATTTATTTTTATTTCTATATATTTTTATCCTTTTATTTATTCTTATAAATTTTATTTGTTTTGAGATTTCATTGAACCTTTCATCTCAAAAAAATAAAAAATATAAAAAAAATAATTGATATTTTTATGTTTTAAGTAATTCTTTTTGTTCAAGTGGCAAATTTGTATATATATATATATATATATATATATACTTTTTTTTTTTTTTTTTTTTTTGAATTAACAACTTAAAATTTACTTTTTCGTATTGCTTGCAGCAAAAATTAAATGAAACCTTTTGGAAAAAATATTAAATGGCAAATGAAATGAATGTTTGTACTTTTAAATGAAAAAGGGAATTATAAGAATTTTTAACAGTTAATAAGAATTATTTACAGTTATATTGTAAATAATTTAAGAAGGATAAATTTGTTGTTTTCGGAAATGCCAAAAGTGGTTATTAACTCAAATATAAAACTGTTGCACTATTTATGCCACATCTTTCAAATACTTTTAAAAGCTTTATTAATAAAGCTCACACCAGCAGTTTAAAAATTATAATAAATATTCGTATGTATATTAGGGTGGCTGTTTTTTTAAGGAGGAAAAGTTTACTTCATTTTTAAATAATTGCCAAAATATTAATTTTTTTTTGTTGAGTTTTTTAGATTTTTTCATACTTCGACCGAAGTAATTTTATAATTTTAGCCATTTCTGAGTAGGTGCAAATAATGAAACATATTCTTTAATACTAAAAGTAATAGTGTTTAAAGTACATTTACTATTTTGATCTTCTTGGATAATATCTTACCTTATAAACATCATAATTGCTAATAATTGAATCACAACATATATACAAGTCATTTAACATTTCTACTACTTCGAATGGAGTACTGGTACTGCATAACTCTGTGAATCCAACGATGTCGCTAAATAATATTGTGACGCAATCAAAGCACTCTGCCTCAACAGGTTCACCACGTTTTAGAGATTCTGCCACAGATCTAAAAAAAAGCAAAAGTGAATATAGAGTTAACATTAAAAAAAGTTAAAGTGTGGTGTCGAACCTTAGTCACATCTTCTTCAAAATGTTTTTTATGAAAAAATCCTTTATTTGGAAAAGGTTTTTATTTAAAAATTTTACGATTTGAATATCTTTTTTTGTTTTTTTTTTTGAAATAAGAGTCTTTCTGAAAACTAGTGCTATTTTAAAAATTTTATACTTTTAAAATTGGTCTTTTTTTTGAAATAAGAGTCTTTTTGAAAACTAGTACTATTTTAAAAATTTGATACTTTTAAAATTGGTACGATGTTAACTTTTTTTTAATTGCTGCTTTTCATTATATTTTTAATTAGTACTTTTTGGAAACAGCTACTTTTATTAATCGCAATTTCTTTGAAAAAATCCTTTAGAAACTGGTGTGTTTATTAGAAAATTTATAGGTATTTTTATACCCACCGCCCAAAAAGAGCGTCATTCCATTTGAAACATATCGAAATATTTGACCAATATCCCATAAAGTATATAAATGAAATTCTAAGACGATCTAGCTATATCTGTCCGTCTGTCTGCTGAAAGCACGTTAGGTCTCGGGGCGGATCACCTATGTAGATGAAATTTGGCTCAACTATTTCTCTTTGATACGATTTGTTTATCTCTCTAGGAGGAAAAATTTGATACAATGTTTTTTTTTTATTAATCTGATATATAGGCTCTTAAAAATGCTAAAAATAGGTTAATCCAAAAAAAGTTTTCGATAAAGATCAGTACTCTCAGTGAGGATATAAGCATTTTCTAGATGAACCTAGGCCTTAAGGGGTGTTTTAGCCCCTTAAGACCTGCAAGTTGGAGTGCTATATTCGACTGTGCCGAATCTTATATACTTTTCACCTATGTTGAAATGTGTTATATGAAAATGAAATACATTATATTGAATGTTATTATAAATATATTTACTTATTCTATGTCTATGTCAACACTAAAAACTTTAAATAATTTGGATTTTCATATAAAGTTAAAATAGAATCAAGATTTTATAAATCCTTATATTCTTATATATATTATAAAAATGAGGTGTAAGTTTGTTTGTTTATTAGCTTTTTGTTTATGAATCAATCACGTCTAAACGGTTAAACCGATTTTCACCAAATTTGCCACACAGACATTTTTTAAACCTTTGCAATTTTGTTATTTATGCATAAAATGAAATTCTTTAAAAAACAAATATAATAGGTTAACAAAGGACTTTCATTACATATGAAAATAATTGGACATTAGGGTGAGATGTATCCGAGATACCAGAAGTGACAACGAGAATTTAATGTCGGATTCAAAAATCAGCAAAGAGAAAATTTAAGCGGTTGTCAAACCATTAACAACGACATATCACATCCTACAATCGGACTTTAAATGGCGACGCTATACACAAAAAACAAAAAGGGAAATATTTTGGGGCGTGATAAAAAAATAATTTTTGCATTTTTGAAAACCGCATTCTATTCATTCTAGGAGTTGACTGACACAACTTTTTTTCGACTCACCCTAGTGTAATACCACCCTAAAATTTCGTGGGAACTTTTATCCAATCATATCGCATTGACGAAAAAAAATATGGATAGATCCAAGGAGAGAGTTAGCCCCCATACGAAGAAAATATAAATTTTCTCATCTAAAGGACTATTACAGTGAAAGTCTTAAGAGAAAAATTTAAAAGTAGTTTTCATATCAAATTTTGAATAGAGTGAATACGTCCAGGAGAAGTAGTAGCTTCTATATAAAATAAATATTAGTTATCGCATCAAATAGGGTAGCAAAGTGCATCGGTAATATTATAGAATTTTTCAAAAGTTCGAATATATTAAAGAAAGATATTATCACTTCGGTGCAAAGAAATATTTTAAAAATGTAAACCAATATTAAATTAATAAAAAGGGTTGGTTCCACCCTTTTCCTTTTATGCACCCATTTGACTGATTTAAAAAGCCGAAATTCGAAAAGAATATTAGTGATAGATTTATGCAAGAATGAGGCCCATAGCTTACATAGGAGCTTTAAAAAATCGAATAACGCGTTTTGGCCTATCCGAGTTCCTTTTTTCAACAAAATATTCTTGAAAAAATTCTGATTTTTCTATGGAAGATCGAAGTGTGAGCTTACATGGGTACTTCAAAAAATTGAAAAAACCCGTGAAAATAAAAACTATAAGGAAACTCGGTTAGTTATGAACCGATTTGGTTAATTCAAAAACTGAAATTCATTAAAAATATTTGTGATTGATTTTTATAAGAACCAGGTCCGTAGCTTATTTAGGACTTGGCAATCGGTCATAAATGGGCTTTGGCCGATATCTTTTTCTAATCAAAAATGCTGAAGGAAAATCTGAAAATTTTGTTAAATTTTCAAAAAGTCTAATATTTTTGCAATTAAAACCGATTTTCTGAAAGTAGTCCTGAGAGTGTGTTAGGCGGAAAACTGTACTTTTTTCAAAATTCGCGCATATTTTTTCAAGATTTGGAGAGCTCAAACTCTATTATTCACTTGGACATATTAGTGGTATATATTACAAACGAGGAAGAATTATTCCGTTTTTAAATATATGACATCAAATTGCATCTTAATGAAGGGGAGCTCATACAGTTATCAAAAGGGAGAAAAATATTAAAACAGTTAAAATTTTGGTTTCAAAGTTTGCTATTGCACAACTTTTGACAGAATAGATATAGAGCCATAATATATATATACCGATATTGTTCATCTATGTCGGGAGAGCAGTTCTCTTCTACAACTCTAACACCAAAAGTTTGAACTTGTGGAAAAAAAATAAAAATATGAAAAAACAGTGGTTCACTTCAATCACATTTTTTTTTTAATTTTTGAACTTTGAAAAACTGTAACTAATGACTAAAAAGACTATGGGACACAAAAATATTACAATTTGGTTGCTTGTAGGGTGACTAATGTCAAGAACCAAAAATATGTTCTAAAAAAAACAATCAAAAATATGATCTAAAAAAGTGTAAAAAATGATTTTAAAATCGGAAAATGTGCTCTTAAAATTAAAAAATATGCTCTAATTTAGCCAGAAATATTATTTTAAACTATCAATTATTCGTGCTAAAATTAACTTGATTTGTATTTGCAATCGTTAAAAATATTTTATTTTTGCACTTAAAAATATTCAAAGGTAATACAATGCATCAGGAAATTACAAAATTTTCCTCAATTTATAGGATGGAAGTTGTTATAGGATAAAAAATCCGATTTCCTAGGATGTGAAAAACGTGCATGATAGTAAAACAAAAATTTCACTAGTGGCAAATTATTGCCTGCACAATATGCAAAATTTTTCTCTTAAGTGCAAAAAATGTAAAATTGTTCTCTTTAGTGTAATATATGCTAAATAATGCTCTTTAGTTTAATATATGCAAAATAATTATAAAATATGCAAAATATGCTATTAAGACTAAAATATGCAAACACATGCTGTAATAAATCAATAACAAAATTCTTGAAATTGTCTGAAATGGATAAATAACGAACAGTTTGGTTTAATTGAAGCCCAGGAAAAATATATATTTTTTTAAAGTTTAATTGATATTTTGAATCTGCCTTTTTTAAGGCCGCACAATATGTATCTCAATCTTAAAACTAAACACTAAAGACTAAATTAATCTCAAACAAGAGCATAGCTAGGTATATAATTGGCTCTCCTAGTAACGGGATGGAAAATCGGTTCTACGAAACCTTGAATTTGATTGAACTTTAGTAAGAAATTTTGCAAGAGGGTTGGGGTGAGTCTGCAGCTTTTAATGTACGAGTATATTTTCACTGTGCTTTTTAAATTCGTCTTTTACTAAAGGAAACTTTAAGTCTCTATGATTTTATATATGATTTTATATATATTTTTGGTAACACTAGTTATTAGCTATTTTGCCAAAATTCAAATATTCAAAATTATAATAGCATTAACTCAGTTTTATTGATTTAAAATTTTTTGTGGATTTGCCCATATATATCAATTTAGTTCTTAGACTCCAAATTTCTAAAAATGTTGGAGGAGAGATATCTACAGTATAATTTCTATACGACATTAGGTCAGTATTAACAATAATAAACTTTTTAAATATTTTAGTTAAAAAGGTACCAAAAAGTAAAATAAATAATAGGATTTTCAAAAAGTACCAACGACATATTTGATTTATTTATGATAAAGAAAGAATACTTTTTAAAATTAATTTATAAGTTTTTTAGTTAAGAATAAAGTACCAGATTTTTTACATCCCAAACGTTCAAAAGTTCAAAAACTGCCAAATTATGTATATTATTATTTTTTTTTAGTAAAGAAGAATGTGACTAATAGGACTTGTATTCTTACCCATATAGGACCATGTATCATTAATTTCAATATTATATAAAATTCAAAAATTACCATTAGAAGAACAAAAAAGTACCACAAAGTTCTACCTTGTGAATTATTGTCCACATAGGACCATGTATCTTTAATTTCATACTTCTGGATTAATTACAAAAAATTAAAAAAATTTTCCACAAAGTGCCCCTTTTGGATTCTCATTCTCTTATATCTTTAATTTCATATTGCTAAGTTCAATGTTATAGAAAATTCAAAAAGTATCATTAGAAGAACGAATAAGTACCACAAAGTCTCCCGTTGTGGATTCCAACTAATTTAAGATCACATATAATTAAGTTCATGTTTCTAGGTTTAATATTATAGAAAATTTAATATTGAGTTGAAATAAGATGTAATTTCCCGCCAAGAGGGGGTGATTTTGGTAAATTTTTTTCCCATGGAGGTAAACAAATTTTTACCAATGAGTTTCTAAATTGTAGTGGGATCTCAAAATACTCATACGTATGGGCCATTATCAAAAAGTGTTGATTTTACGCCCTAAAAAAAAAGAAATATTTTTTTGATGGCACATTAAAATCATTTATCGAATCGGATGCATGTAGAATTAGTTCGCCTTAATCATTTAGTGCAGGGGCGCTAAAGTTATAGCGGTGTTAATTTATACATATAAAAATTTTTACAAACTGGAATAGAAGTTTATATATAATTCTGGTAAAAATTACGTGTAACATCAAAACCTACTGAGTTCTTTAAATAAAATCTATGACATTTTCAGTGTTTAATGGAATTAGTTAGGTATGTTTTAGGGTTTCCTAGTAAAATTAAAAAAAAAAAAATCATTATACTAAAAAAAGTTATTATACATATATTACACGAAAATATATTCTATACAATTTTTGTGTAATTTTCAAAAAGTCCTTAATTTTTTTTAATTTATTTTTTTAAACGCTTCTTCGATTTTATTGTGTAAAATAACAAAAAACTAAGTTCACGCAGCAATCCATGCTTTTCCATTAGAAATTGTGAATGTGCCTCTCAAAAAACTGATTTCTTATTTTCCAAACTTTAAGACTATCTACTGCGTTGACTATTTCGTATACATCAGTGAGATGTAGCGAAAAATACGTATAATTACAACAAATATCAATCTCTATTTCAAAATTTGTGTTTCGGAGCCTGCCTGAAAAACCAAACAAATTTTAGAAATTAAAATATTTTGTCATCAAACCTTCAATAACCTGTATGTAACTATTTAAAGTTTGCAGAATAACAAAAAATTTAGAATTTATCTAAAAAGTTCGAATAGTTTATTTAAAATCTCATGAGATCAAAAAGTATAAACGCGCGAACAAAAAGTGTAGAAAAATGGGAAAAAGTTAAATAACTTTTAGTTCTTTTTCTAAGTTTTTGAACTTTGAGCTTTAAATAATCATGATTATAAAATGAAACCTATGGTACTAAAATTTTACACTATATTAGTTTCAAGTCTTATGAGTTCAGAATAAGAATAGTACCATAAAACTTACTAAAGATTAAAGTCAGTTTCAGCTAATTTAAAAATGTTTGATAATGGCCCATATGTCAATAAATAGTTTTCTATTTGAAAATATCAAAAATAGGTACGATTTTTATCCCTTATCCCAAAAAGTACAAAACCTATAGTACAAATTTCATCTTTCTAGCATCAGGCGTAGTGTATTCAAAACACCGACATTTTCAGAAAACCAGTTTTCGAATTATTCGATAAATAGTTTGCTTTTTAAACCTCAAAACCGGTTTTACGTACGGTTTTAGGTAAAAAAAACCGGTTAACTTTTTTTTTTTATTAAAAATACAAATTTTTTTACTAAAGAAAGTACGCTTATAATACATATCATTTGTGCAGCTAAAGGATAATGCTCAAATTTAATATTTTTTGAATTAAATTCTGATAATGATTTTTCTGATTTAACTCTACCTATTATTTGTACCTATTTATTGAAATTCACCTTATTCTTGTAACCACCGATAAGACTAAAATTTACTTCTTACCTAGATTCTGTTAATAAAAATTAGTTTAAATCTATTAGAAGATATACAAATCTCAGTTCTTAGTACGTCTGGTGCTACTCAAATCTCAAATTGAGAATTAAAAAAAAACAAGTAAGAAAGATATAGTCGGTCATGTCCGACCATATGATACCCCACACCATTATGCATGTCCATCAAAATTCATGAAGGGGTCTTATATTAGACATGTGGACAATTGTGGACCGATACTTTTACTAAATGTAAAATAAAATATAAGAATACAGAATATTACGTAAACACTAAAATTTATATGAATTTATGCCCTTCAGAATAATTCAAGAAAGTGGGCTTATATGGGAGCTATGGTAAATTATGGACCGATTCTCATAAAATTTGACACTATGATTTCTACTTATATAAAACTTATTTGTGTCGAATATAAACCTGATACTTACATGTATACGTGATTTTCGAAAGAGGGTTTTATATGGTCAATTATGGACCGATCTTCATAAAATTTGGCACAAAGGTTGAAACTTATACAAAACTTCCTAATACCGAATTTCATTAAAATATTACTATATTTAAGGCAATTATGATCGTTAAACCCTTATTCCGGGAGGACATTTGTATGTGAGCTAGGTGAAATAATGGACCAACCATAACCAATAGACTTCGTCTTTGTGTCATGAAAGTCTTATGTGCCAAATTTCATTCAATTATCTTTGTGCAAAAGGTTGATATGAACAGCCAGCCAACCGTAGAGTCAGCTAGATGGACGGACGCACGAACATCGTTAGATCGACTCAAATAGTGATTCTGAGTCGATTGGTATACTTTAAGGTGGGTGTTGGATGATATTTTCTGTGCGTTACAAACATCAGCACAAACGCATAATACCCCAAACACCTATGGTGGTGTGAGATATAAAAAAAACTAGCCTTATTCGAAAACAGTTGGTTTTTTAAAAAGTAAAAACCGGTTAACCGGTTTCTGGTTGCGGTTTTTGAATACACCATTCAGGCGTTTAGACTGTGAAATATATTGGTATTAGACTGTAGGATGATGAATTAGTCAGTCAGTCAGTCAGTCAGTCAGTCAGTAATGTTACTTCTATGTAAAACCACTTAAAATAAAATAGCAAACCATATAAGTATTTCTATGCCTTATTAATATTTATATATACTCATTCACCATTAGTTTTATATAAAAGTTTTTCTCTAATTACCTATGTAACTTTTAAACACAGTTTATTAAAAAAATTCTCAGCAAATGGATTACTATTATTTCTTTTTTTTTTTTTTTTTTTTACTTGCAAAAACCACTTGCATAGTCCTAATGTATAAAATTGTTTTTATGAGTATTACATATGTTTTAATATTAAAATAAATACTCACCTTGGTAACATTTGATTTAGCAACATGTCAGTTTTCTTTTTTTCCTCATACAGTTGGGTGGTGCGTTCCTGTACAAGTCCCTCTAAATTGTATGCATATTTTTCCATTATAGAAAGCATGTTATCGAAAATATTAGGTTTCCTGAAAAAAAGAGAAAAAGCATGAAAAGGTTTGTAGCAATTGTTTTAATACTGTTGTATTTTTTAGGTTTGTTATTTTCAACAAAATAGTTCCTTTTTTTCTCTAGAGAGTATTAAAATTATGGTTTCACAACAAAACTATTTTGTGGGTAAACGTTTGAAGTACGAAGTACTAACAAACTGATTTTAGTTTAAGTTTAATTTTGACGTAAGGTACTTCTCAAGGCGGTGTTCTCTCCCCAATCTTATGAAATATCACCATCAGAACTCTATTATGTAAACTTGATAATATGAGGATTGAAACGTCGCCTATGAGGACGATGTGAGGCAGTATCTGGGAAACACTGGATACTATATCTCACTGTTTGGAATCTGCCCTAAATACTCTTAGTGACTGGAGTGTCACATGTCGACTTGGAGTTAATCCAGCTAAAACGGAGCTAGTTCCCTTTACAAAGAAATATAAAACGATTGAATTTAATCCTCCTAAATTAAACGGGATCTTTCTACAGTTTTGTGATAGTGCCAAATATCTTGTACTATTCTCATTACGAAACTATTATGGGGACTAAATATCCAGGTGAGGGCTGATAAGGCCATTACGGCCATTTATATCTGCAGAAAGGCCACCTGGGGAATAAATCCTGTGGGTATGAAGTAGATCTTTGAGGCAGTAGTCAAACCTATACTATTGTATGGTGCCATAGTCTGGTGGAAAAAGATAATAAACATACATTTATCGTATATATCGTGAAGATTCTTAGGTCGATAGCCATCCTTATAACGGGTGTGCTGCGCACGAAGCATACTAAGGCTATTTTCACACATTTTCATTGGCTGCCGGTCGACTTAATGTCGAGACAGGTTGCTTAAAACTCGCAATTTGGCTGAAGAATGCAGGATGTCCATGGAGTAAGTTGGGATTATGGGCATGCTCGTATCTTAGATTACTAGCATGTAACTCATTGTTTATTGTGCTATTTGTTATTATCCCCGTTGATACCGCCTTAGACGTTATTCATTAACCTATAGGAGCACTAAGGGCTTACAACGACGGCTCTAAAAGGATGGATAGGGTCGGATGTGGTTTTTATATTGAGGAGTATGACAAAAAGGTCTACTTTTGATTACCGGACGCATGTAATATGCTCCAGGCGGAAATATACGTTATAAAAAAGATTCAGTTGTTAACAAAGATGTCTGTACGATATCTTTGTTAACAACTGAATGTCTGGTATCTCTTTCAAATGTTAAGCTAATTTGGGTTCATGGGTATAGTGACTATGGGAATAACATGGCGGATGCTACTTCCAAACAGGGATTGACACACAGTGATGAGCCAATCGATCATGGTTCCATCGTGAACTCTTTAGAATTGTTCAGATGAGATGGGAAAATATACCCACATGTTGGATTGCAAGAACTATCTGGCCCTCTTATGATGGGCACAGGACTAAATCCCTCTTTTCGTTTTCTAGAATGCAGGTGAGACTGTTAGTGTCAGTAATCACTGGCCGCTGCATCTTAGGGACTCATGCGCACAGAATGAGTCTTCTTTTTAACGACATCTGTAGAAATTGTATTGACGAGACTGAGGAAGTGTCACTCTTCCATCTGCAATGCGACTGTCAGGCATTATCGTAGCCAAGGAGAACTAGAACTATACTAGGCTCCCCAGCTCTTGATTACGGTGATTTCGGCATGCAAAAGTTAAGGTCACTATTCTCTTTCTTTAAAAGAACAGGATGTAATGCAATGTAATGTGGTTGCATACTTGCATTTCGGTAACACAAGGGGACCAGATCTGTATCATGGAACCAAGTGAGTCACTACCTGTGAAACCTAACCTACTTACGTTTCGACATGAACAACTTTTAAATGTTTTTTGTTTTATCAACTAATTAACATTTTTTGTTTGAATTATTTTCTTTTAGAATTAAAGCTATTTGAAGTGTTATATTAAATTTAAACTTTTATTTCCTAAATTTTTCTGTAAAAAAAAAAAATTTCTTTTAAATTATACTTACAATCCAGCTTGTAATTCTTTTAGCTTCATACGTACTAAACGTATATCGGGACGCAATTCAGGATCTTCTTCCCAGCATGACCGCAAACACTGGCGCACATAATCTGGTATATCAAGTTGTGATAGAGAAGGACGAAAGACACCATGGTGTAATAATTCTGGTTGTTTAACGAATGTTATTATTTCTAAATGGAGAAAAATAAAAAATACTTACATAAACAATGTAATAAAATATTTTATTTTGTAATCTTTTTTGCTGGTGTTTTACTTTTAAATGAATTTGTATGATGATAATAAGAAGTAGAGGTATTAAAAGCAGAATAAAAAAATTAAGTTCGAGATTTTTCTATAGAAAAACAATGAATAATCGAAATTATTCTGTAGAAGTAAATTTAATGTTCTTTACAAATACATAATTTAAATGTTCGAAATTTTTCTTTAAATGGTAGAAATTTTTCTTTCGTTAAAATTTTAATGTTTGAAATTTTCTTTAGAAAAATTTTATTCGAATTTATTTTTTAGAAACAAATCTAATGTTCATAATATTTGTTTAGTTAAATAATTAATGATCGAAATTTTTTAGTAAATATTTTAATGTTTAAAATTTTCCTTTAAAAATTTTAATGCTCGAAAATGTTCTTTAAATAATTTCAGCGTTCTCTAAATAAATTCTAATTTTTCAAATTTTGTTGGTGATATTTTCTTTGTTTGAATTTTTTTTAGAAAGACATTTAGTCTTCCATATATATTTCTATAGTTACAATTTTAATGTTTAAAATATTTCCTTAGTTCAAATACTAATAATAGGCTTTTTTTTTTAAATTTTAATTTTCGAACTTTTTCTTCAAATAATGTTCGAATTTCTTTGCAAAATATTTTAATGTTCGAAACTTTTCTTTAGTAAAAAATTTATTGTTAGAAATTTTTCTTTACAAAATGCTTTGAAGAATAGTTTTTTTCCTATAGAAAAAATGTTGAATTATTGAAACTCTTCTATAGAAGAATTTTGAATTATTTTATAGAAAAAATTTTGAATGATCGAAACTTTTCTTTAGTTAAAATTTTAATCTTCAAAATTGTTGCATATGAAAGGAATTTAATAATTTACAATATTATAATCAAGTTATATTTAAATTTTATACTCGTATGTTTGTACTTTTCAAATATGAACAAAATAATTTTCTGTTCTAAAATAAAATTTGTACAAAACACATTGAAAATATAATTGTGAGGATTTATTTATCTTAGGTTGTGGGCCCAGTCCTTACCTAGTCGCGAATAAAATAATTGCAAGAAAATAATTGAAGGATTAAAAAAAAGTTATTCAAGTTTTAAAATAGAACGGTTGTATAAAAATAACTTTGACACATGGAAGTTTCAAGAGGAGGCACTGCTCATCAAAAACGATGGAAGTACGTAAAGGGAACTGCTGTAAAACCTCAAAAATCCTCCAGAAAGTGTAAGTTTATGGGAATCTGAAGATACAAAATCTAAAGCAGATTTAATTCTATTAATTTCCACAAACGAAATGAATCAAATCAAGAATTGCTAGACATCCAAAGATGTATGGAACAAATTGCGTAGCATTTATCAGTCGAAAGCTCCTGCTAGAAAGGTAACATTATTAAAAAATTTAATTCCATTAAAAGTGAAAAATGGAAATGATATAAGAGATATAATTTGAAAATTTTTTAACATCGTTGATAAAATGAATGAAATGCAATTAGAAATTATTGATGATCTATTAACAATTTTGCATTCCTGATGAGTACGAGTCGTTCAGAATTACAATTGAAACCCAGGAAAAATTACCTAAACCAGAAACTTTAAAAATAAAGCTCTTAGGAGAATATGAAGCCCGAAAAAGTAATATTTGTGAAAAAACATCAGATGCTATAATGGCGAAGAAGAAAAATAAAAGATTTTTTAAAGCAAATAAAAATCAACATAACAAAGGTGAAAGTTTTAAAGAAAAATAGGGCACAAATTGAAAGATTGTTGGTCGAAAAAAAAGAAATGTGAATAAAAATCAAGAAACTACTCGAAATGCTGAAGTCGCATTTCAAGTATGTGGGGAAGTTAAAAGATGGCGTCTAGATTCCGGAGCATCATCTCATATGTATTCTGAGAAATCAAAATTTGTAACAATGAATTTATCTGATGAATTACTACATCTAGCAAATAATGGTTTAACGAAGATACAAGGTAACGGTGTTGTAAAAATTAAAACTGAAACTGGATGCATATCGAATTTAGAAAATACATTATACGTTCCGGAATTAAGATCAAATTTATTATCCGTCTCAAAAATAACTGATCATGGTTTTGATGTGATATTTCATAGAAAGGAAGAAAAAAATATTGAAAGCAAAACAAAATAAAGATCTGTATTGTATTGAAGAAATTTTTGAATCCTGCGAAGCATTGCAAAAATCTAAAATGCAAAAATGGCATGAACGTTATGGGCACCTAAATGAAAATGATTTAAAAGATTCATTACGAAAAGAAAAGGTAAGAGGAATATATTTGAATCTAAGTGAAACCTACAGACCTGTGAAATATGTATAAAGAGTAAACAAACCCAAAAACCATTTAAAAGATCTGCTACAAAATCAACAGAATTATTAGAACTTATACATTTAGATGTCAATTGGTGGTTCAAGATATTTTTTAACGTTTATTGATGACAAATCAAGATGGTGTGAAATCTATTTTTTAAAGAAAAAGAGTGAGGTATTTGAAAATTTAAAGAATACAAATATAAATATATTAGAAACAAAAACAAATAAAAAGATAAAAATAATCCGATCTGATAATGGGACTGAATACAAAAGTAATGAATTTAAGAATTTCTTAAAGAAGGAAAGTATTAAATATGAATTTACCTTTGAATACACACCACAATAAAACGGAGTTGTCGAAAGGAAAAATCGAAATCACACGGAGTATGATGATACAGTCAGGATTAAGTCCACAGTTTTAGGCCGTAGCAGTTTTAACAGCAAATCACATTCGAAACCGTTGTCCCTCAAAAAGTGTTAATGGAGAAACCCCTTTTAAAATTTGGATAGGAAGAAACCCAACAGCGAATTATTTTCAAAAATTTGGTGCAAACGCTGAAATACTTGTGAAATCGAAAAAACTTTGAAAATTTGAACCGAAATCAAGAAAGTGTATCTTTGTTGGTTACCCTATAAAATCAAAAGCATATAGATTGTGGGATGTAACAGATAGAAAAATTGTGTGGTCAAGAGACGTTAATTTTACAAACAACTATCAACCAAGAAATAACTATATTGATTTCGCAGAAAATTAAGCAGAAAATACTGAAAAGAATTGTATTGAAGTGGTACTTAATCCGAGAGAAAGTGAAGAAATTCGAATTGAAAGAAATCCTGGTAAATATGAAGAAATTAGTGAAAGTGAACTTTTACGGTTTCTCAGAACAAGAAAATAATATAAATGAAGAATTTGATATAAATGAAAGTGAAGAATTTCGTACACCTTAACTTCAAAACTAGGACCGGGAAGACTAAAAAAAATTAAAACAGGTAAAAGAGGTAGACATAGAAAATTATTTGACATTTCAGAAAAGATCGAACTCGAAAACGAGGTAAACAAACCTAGTAAACCAAAGTGATCCTTTGACTCCTAAAGAAGCTATTTCTGGTTCAGAATCTCAAGAGTTAAAGAAGGCTATTATTTAGTGAACTATCCGAAAAATAAAAAATATTGTCGATTGCAAATGGGTACTACATAAAAAGTATAAAGCTGATGGAACGATTGAAAGGTATAAGGCTAGACTTGTGGCAAAAGGTTTTATGCAAATACCAGTCATCGATTATAATGAAACGTTCGCACCTGTGTCTTGGATAAGTTCAATACGACTATTAATGGCTCTTTCAGTAAAACTAAAACTTGATGTTTATCAACTGGATTTTGTAACGGCATATTTAAATGGAGATATAGAAGAAACAATTTATATGAAAAGACCTAACGAAATCGAATTTTGTTTAGAAGAAGACGAAAAGTAAAAGTATCAAGGTAAAACTTGTTTATTAAAGAAGGCACTATATGGACTGAAGCGGTCTGTAAGGCAATGACACAGAAAACTAGATGAAAAATTCAAGCTATTAAAATTTAAACCACTAAATTCAGACAATTGTATTTATATGTTAAAACAAGGTGAATGTATAATAATATAATAATAATGTACATTTAAGATGATAATTTGATAGTAGCAACAAACAATAAACAAAAGTGGGAAGAATTGAAATCTGAATTAGCAAAATCATTTAAGATGAAGGATCTAGGTCTTTTAAAAATACAAAATACAAAAGAAATTACAATGTCGCAACGTAAAAGTATTAAAAATATTTTGAAGAAATTTAATATGGAAAACTGTAAACCTGCTAAAACACTATTCAATACCGGCGTACAATTTTCGAAAGAAATGTGCCCAACTGAAGTAGAAAAATCTGAAATACAAAAGCTACCGTATCAAAATATGATTGGATCACTTATATACCTAGCAGTTTCAACGAGACCTGACATTGCTCATGTGGTAAGCGTATTAAGTCTGTACAATACTAATTATGGAAAAGAAAAGATTGCCGCCAAGCGAGTTTTACGTTATCTAAAAGGTACTAAAACTGTCGGTTTACAATACAAAGCTAACAAGGAACAATTAACTGGCAATGCTGATGTTGACTGGGAAGCTAATATTGATGATACTATAATCAAGTTATATTTTATATGTTTGTACTTTTCAAATATGAAAAAAATAATTTTCTGTTATAAAATAAAATGTGTACAAAACACATCGAAAATATAATTGTGTCCGTTTATTTATCATAAAAAAAATTTCTTTAGAAAAAAACTCGAAATTTTTCTTTGGTAAAAATTTTGAATTTCCGAAATTATTTTTAGCAAAGATTTTGAATTTCCGACTTTTATTTAGCAAAGATTTTGAATTTTCGTTTTTTTTGTTTTGGAAAAAATTTTGAATCGAAATTTTTTTAAAGAAATTTTGTATTACTGAAATATTTCTATAGAAAAAATTTGAATTACTGAAATTTTTCTATAGAAAAAAATTTGAATTACTGAAATTTTTCTATAGAAAAAAATTTGAATTACTGAATATTTTCTACGGAAAATATTTTCAATTATTTTCTATAGAAAAAATTTTGAATTATTATCTATAGAAAAGATTTGATTTATCAAAATTTGTCTGTAGAATAACTTTTGTTTTATCGAAATTTTTAATTACTGAAATTTTTCAAAAAAAAATTCAGAATTAAAAAATTAGGAATTACAGAAATTTTTCTATACAAAAATTTTCTATGGAAAATTCTGTATACAAAATTTTCAATTATCGAAATTTTTCTATTGAAAAAATTATGAATTATCGAAATTTGTCTACTGAAAAAAATGTGAATTATCGAAATTTTTTTTAGGAAACATTTTGAATTTCCGAAATTTTTCTTTAGGAAAAATGTTGAATTTCCGAAATTTTCTTTGAAAAAATGTTTAATTAAATTTATCTATAGAAAAAATTTTGAATATTGAAATTTATGTATAGAAAAAATTTTGTATTATTGAAATTTTTCTATAGAAAAAATTTTGAATTATTGAAAATTTTCTACAGAAAAAATTTTGAATTATTGAAAATTTTCTGCAGAAAAAAATCTTGAATTTAAATTTTTCTTTAAATAAAAAATTTTTTAATTATCGAAATTTTTTTTAAAGAAAAAATGGTTCATTATAGAAATTTTTCTATAGAAAAAATTTTTAATTATCGAAACTTCTATAGAAAAAATTTTAAATTATCAAAATTTTTTTTATAGAGAAAATTAATGATTATCATTTTTTTAATTATTGTATAGATTTAGATATATATAGATGGAAATTTTTCTATAGAAAAATATATTAGATTCAAATATTTTTCTATAGCAACATATATTTATAGGAAAAATTTCAACATTTTTCTACAAAAAAAAATGTTAATACAAAAACTTTTGACGTTGAAAATTTTTGTGTAGAATAAAATTTTGAATATTCTTTATTGAAAAAGTTGCATGTTAATTTTTTCCCCAGAAAATTTTTTAAAATTTCAGTTTATCTGTAAAAACCCTTCATAATAGAAAAAAAAAACCAACATCATCACAATGAATTTCTAATTTACTTACCATCATGCGTATAGTTCGTTTCACCCCAAGGTCCCTTACGACCAATTATTTCATACAACACAATACCAAACGAATAAACATCGCCTTTCTGGCTGCCACGCAATGGTGGGGATGGATCCCTTAAAAGCTCTGGAGCTTTCCATAAAGCACGTTTCAATTCCATTTCTCGTCTTTAAGTAACAGACACATAACGACAGAAAAAAAAAAACAAAAAAAAAAAAAAATAATAATAATAATAATTTACCAGGAAAACCATAATAAAATTTATACAAGAAATGGAAGGTATATAAATAATATAAGGAAAAATGATATTAAAGTTACAAACAGCATGGCAAAGGAAAATAATAATAAATTTAATTGAAATAAGTAAACATTCATGGAAAAGCGTGAAAAGGCCAACAACAACATTGTTAAAATAAATCGCTCAAATTGCAAATATTAAATTAAACGAAATTAAAAGTAACAGACAAAGTAAATAAATATAATTTCGTTTGTTTTCTATTTTTAGTTTAACTCACTTTTGTGGAATTTCTTGTCCAGCCTTAAATTCATGCAAACCAAAGTCTGCTATTTGACAAACCCATCTAGAATCAATTAAACAATTGCTGGATCTTAAATTGCCATGAGATATAATTTCGCTATCGTGTAAATAAATCATTCCTTTAAGAATATCGCTGATTAATGAGGAGACAAACATATGATCCAAATGTAAATCTTCATTGGCCAAAACATCTTCTAAACTGCCACGGGCACAGTAGGTGGTGAAAATGATTACGGAACCATGGTCTATGGAAACACCTATGAAGTTGATAATGTTTTCATGTCGTATCTGAAATTTTTATGAAAAAAAAAAAAAAAACAAATTTTGTTAAAAATGTTGTTTTTATGTAAGGAAAATTAAAGCTAGAAAATTTATGGTCGAAAATTGTTTGTAGAATAATTGTAATATCCAAACACGAAGTTTTTCTATAAAACTGTAATATTCGAAATTTTGTTTATAGAAAAAATCAAATATTCGAAATTTTTTATAGAAAAACTGTAAAATTAGATTTTTTATAGAAAAAATTTAATATTTAAAAATTTTCTAAATAAATAATAAAAATTTAGTGGAAAATTTTTCTATTGACAAAAAATTAATCTTCGAAAAATTGTCTAAAAAAATATTCAAATTTTGTATATTATTCAAAAATTGTATATTCGAAATTTTCTAAATAAATAATATTAATTTCGCCGAAAATTTTTTTATTCACAGAAATTTTATCTTCAAAAATTTTTCTATAGATAAACACTATATTCGAAATTTAGAAATTTTTTTTTGTAGAATAATCGAAATTTTTCCATATAAAAGGATTCTATAGAAAAATTTTAATATTCTATATGAAAATGTTAATATTCGAAAATTTTCTATAGAAAAATTTTATTATTCGAAAATATAGAAAAACTATAAATTCGATATTTTTCTATAAAAAAATTAGTGTTCGAAGTTTTCCTATAGGAAAATTTTTTATGTAGAAAAGATCTTAAAATAAATTTATCTTCCCATTTATAATTATATATTTTAAGTTTCAAAAAGAAAATATGTAATTTGGAAGGTTTAAAAGAACGCACTATGGTTTCAAATAGATTATAAGTGGCGTTTAATTGAAATTTATCAAGGTGGAGCGCTATATTCGGCTTTGCCGAATCTTTTATACCCTTCACCACCTTACGGAAAAATAATAACATTTACGCCTTAAAGTATACATTCATATTTTCACGTTTATACTTAAAAAAAAAATAATCTACATTTTTCCAAACTAGAAAAATTAATTAAAATGTAATTACAAATATATTTACCTATACTATATCTATGTAATTTCGAAAAACTTTAAATAATTTGCATTTTCATATAAAATTAAAATATATATGTTGTAAAAATGAGGTGTAAGGATGCCATCCTCATTACGCCCACCTTTTTAAAACTCTCAAACAGATGAACCGATTAGCTTCAAATAGATCGGAGCAAAGCAAATATTCATTATGGTATATCTAAGAAACTATTTCCTCAAATTTTGTGAGAACTTTCGTTCTATTTTAACGCATTGATGAAATGAAAATAGGACGGATAGGTTCAGGGGAAAAGGTAACTCGCGTACAAAGAAAACAAAAATTTTCTCATTTAAAGGATTATTACAATGAAAGTCTTAAAAAAAAAAAAATTAAAAGTAATTTTCATATCAAATTTCGAATAGGGTGAATAGGTCCAGAGTGAGTAGTACTCCCATATAAATATTAGTTATCGCATTTTTCAAAACCAATGAAAGCAAAAACTATTAGGTAAGCAGCATTAAATAAATAAATAGCAGATTTAGTAATAACTCGGTTGTTCATGAACCGATTTGGATGATTCGAAAAACCGAAACTCAAGAAAAATATTTGTGATCGATCTTATTTGAAAGATTTCACTTTTTAATTAACCCTCTCATATTTAAGAAATCTAACAGCTTAATAGTGGTACTCAGGTATATGTTTTATAGGGCCAATAATGGACCAATTTTCCTTATATTTTGCAATAAGAATATTGTGCACATAAAACATTTCAATAACTTATTTTTTTTCCTCAGTATCAATATTTATCCCACAGAAAAAAAAAAATAAACATTAATTTAATTACCAAATTGCTAATATTAATTAAGATTTTGTTTCAATTTACTTCAATTATCAAAATGATAATATTAATTAAGAGAAAATAATTGACTTATTTTTAAATTTTATTTAATTTTTTTAATTAAATAGATTCAATTTATTATTAAAATTTTGAATAAAATTAATTAAAATTTTTATTAAAACAATTCAAAAATTAACTGAATGTATACCATTGTGCTAAAAAATCATCCGCAATTAAAATACAAATGTTTCGTTCGAATTATTAGTTGCTGAATCACAGATACATATTTTTTTAATAAAATATACGAATTTTTGCTCAATCTGTAAGCACGTTAATAAAAATATCTCGGGAAAACTTGTTTTCATTGTAAGCAGTTATATATATATATACTCCGGTTGGTCTTTCCAGCAAATGATTTAAAAAATCACCTAGGGGATGACACAATAGTATAATATAATAACATATTAGGAATCTACAAATATATTCAATGCGTACTTTATGCCTTATGAAGATTTATTTCTAAACAGTGTACATTACAAAAACGGACATCGTTTCCACGACGATTAGACCTAAATGACTAACTCAATGTGCAAAATTTGGTTAAGTTATCTTAAAAACTGCTATCGGTGCTTAATTTAGAAAATGTTGTCCAAATTAATGAAACAAAATGTGTCCAAATTAATGAAACAAAGTATAAAGTGAGTTATTTTTATTATTTCCTGAATTAAGCGTCATTTTTCATGCCATTGAAAACATTGTGGAACGTGATATGTGATTATTGATTGCAATAATATTATTTATACGCTTCGTTTGCTTTACAATTAATTATTTTTTTACTACTTTCCATTAACTATCTTATTATGGTCTTAACTTTAATACATTTGCACACACATAATATTAAAAATTTTAAATTAATTTCAATAATTATACCTACCTCTCTCATCTGTTTTAATTCTTTGCGTACTGAACGAGTTATATCAACAGTCTTTTTATAAACTTTTTTCATGGCCACTATGTTGCCACGATATAAACCTTAAACGAAAATATAAATAAAAATCAGCCAGCCAGCTAATCAATTCTCAACCCACCTATATTTGTAAAAGCCTTTTTATTAGTATCGCCTCCAGTCAATATACTTTGGCGGCATATTTGATACTAACCGCCACATGATAATGGGGAAGGATATATGAAAAGAAAGGAAATGAAAAATACAAATATTGGTGAAGTGAAAGTAAATGAGTTGAGATGTTTAGGTGAGTGCGTAGGTGTGAGTTTGGGAAATTGTAATAAAATTTTAACTATGGCGTTAATCACAGTTGGAAGAAAAAGGCCTTAAGTTTCAGTAAAGGAAAAATTGAAGTTTGCGAAAAATTTAACAATTTAAATTTAAATATAAAATGTGTAATTCAAACTAATTGTATAGTAGCAAAATATTTTCGTACCATAACAAAAATAATTGACAAGTTTAAAAATTTCTATCTCATTGCATTTCCTTTTCATTAGATTTTTCAGTTTTTTACCATTTACCATCTAACCACAATAGTCCTTTTACTACTTAACAAGTTAATCTAATTATTTAACTTTTACTTTTGTTTTTTTTTTGTTTTTCTTACATAACTATTAGAAATATAATATCCTTCCGGTAAATTAGTCAACTAAATGGTTTAACGTTTTAAATGAATGACTAAGATTATTATTTTAAAATGCATACTAAAAACGTTACACTAAGGCGAATTTTCTTCCATAATTAGGTTGAATGCGCCAAAGGAAGTTATAGCGAAAATTAAGAGAAAAAACTTACAATATTTTTATTTTTTAAATTATTATATTCACAATTATTGTCCACATTTATAATAGTAACGTCTTTCATATCAATCTTCCATAAAAGACCAGCTAATGTTTGCTCGTAACGATAATGCCTGCAAAAAAATAGAAAAGATTATAACTAATAAAAAAATTTAAATAAAATGAATTGTAAGACAAAAATTAATTGAGAAGCAAAAAGAAAAAAAAAAACAGGACTAGCTGTTTAAGAAATTGTATAATCTATAGTCTACTTTACACAGCTATGCCTTGTCTTATCTCTAGTGTTAACTGTCTAGTTTAGAGTCATAGTGTAATAAGAAATTAACCTCATAAGCGCAGCTGATTTTCATTTTTTATGTACATACAGCGCAAAAATGTCAAATTGATTATGTATTCGTATGTAATAGTTATAGCCGCATTTATTTACACTGCTTTTTTTCCATTTTCTAAGTTTTTGTTTATAGCATTTTGAAATTATGAACAGTATAATAAAAAAATAAAAGCAATTGTTATTTTTGTACATGTGTGGTTACTTTATAATTACATTACCGTCTAGAGTCTAAATTCGAGTTAAGTATACATTTAAGTCTATAATAAGGACTTTAATCTTGTCTATAATATAGACTACAATTAAGTTTATAGTAAAAACTATAATATAGTCTATATTATATATAAGATTATAGATTATCATAAAGTGTGTAATATAGATTTTAACCTGGTATATAACACATACTATATTATATATGTAAATGTATATATATATATATTAATATATATATATATATATATATATATATAGTTTAGACTTGAATCTGCTCTCTCTCTCTCTCTATATATATATATATATATATATATATATATATATATATATATATATATTTATATATATATATATTTATAGAGCACATCAAGTCTAAACTATGTACTAGATTTTGGTCTATACTATACAATGCATTATAGATTATAATGTACACTATTCTATAGACTAGATTAAAGTCTATACTACAGACTAGATTAAAGTCTATGCTATAGACTAGATTAAAGTCTATACTATAGACTGGATTAAAGTCTATACTATAGATTAGATTATAGTCTGTACTATAGACTAGATTATAGTCTGTACTATAGAGCAGATTATAGTCTGTACTATAGAGCAGATTATAGTCTATACTATAGACTGGATTAAAGTCCATACTATAGACTGAATTAAAGTCTATACTATAGATTGGATTAAAGTTTATACTATAGACTGGATTAAAGTCTATACTATAGACTAGCTTAAAGTATATACTATAGACTAGATTATAGTCTATACTATAGAGCAGATTATAGTCTATACTATAGAGCAGATTATAGTCTATACTATAGAGCAGATTATAGTCTATACTATAAACTGGATTAAAGTCTATACTATAGACTGGATTAAAGTCTATACTATAGACTGGATTAAAGTCTATACTATAGACTGGATTAAAGTCTATACTATAAACTGGATTAAAGTCTATACTATAGACTGGATTAAAGTCTATACTATAGACTGGATTAAAGTCTATACTATAGACTGGATTAAAGTCTATACTATAGACTAGATTATAGTCCATACTATAGACTAGATTATAGTCTATACTATAGACTGGATTAAAGTCTATACTATAGACTAGATTAAAGTCTATACTATAGACTAGATTGTAGTCTATACTATAGACTAGATTATAGTCTATACTATAGAGCAGATTATAGTCTATACTATAGACTAGATTATAGTATATACTATAGACTAGATTATAGTTTATACTATAGACTAGATTGTAGTCTATACTATAGACTAGATTATAGTCTATACTATAGACTAGATTATAGTCTATACTATAGACTAGATTATTGTCTATACTATAGACTAGATTATAGTCTATACTATAGACTAGATTATAGTCTATACTATAGACTAGATTATAGTCTATACTATAGACTAGATTATAGTCTATACTATAGACTAGATTATAGTCTATACTATAGACTAGATTATAATCTATACTATAGACTAGATTATAGTCTATACTATAGACTAGATTATAGACTATACTATAGACTAGATTATAGTCTATACTATAGACTAGATTGTAGTCTATACTATAGACTAAATTATAGTCTATACTATAGACTAGATTATAGTCTATACTATAGACTAGATTAAAGTATATACTATAGACCAGATTAAAGTCTATACTATAGACTAGATTATAGTCTATACTGTAGACTAGATTATAGTCTATACCAATAGACTAGATTATAGTCTATACCAATAGACTAGATTATAGTCTATACCAATAGACTAGATTATAGTCTATACCAATAGACTAGATTATAGTCTATACCAATAGACTAGATTATAATCTATACCAATAGACTAGATTATAGTCTATACCAATAGACTAGATTATAGTCTATAATATTGACTATGTTATAGTCTAAAATATTGACTATATTATCTTCTATATTATAGACCAAATTATAGTCTACACCATAGACATTGTAGTCTGTATTCTAGAATCTAGTCTATAGTACTATAATAAAGGCCATAACATAGGCTACAATATAGTCCATAGCATAGGCTGTAATATACTCTATATTATAGACTATAGTCTAATACTTATTATAGAGTATAATATAGTCTACGGTATAGCCTATAATATAGTCTATAATATAGACTGCAATATAGTCTATGCAGTAGTCTAGTTAGTAGTATATGCAATATTCTATATTTAAGTATATTGTTAGTTTATTTGAACCTTTTCACCATTTCAAAAGCAGAAGTAATTGCATATTTTGCCCTTTTTTGAAACTTAATAAAAATTACTTCCAAAAAAAGTTCCAAAAAAGTGAAAATAAATGTATTTTTAGCAGGAAAAAAGGGAATAAATTCTAAAAAAATAAAAATTGTACGAATTGAAAAGTATTTTTATTATGTACTAATAAAGCTAAACCCATATTTTTATTAAAAAATTTTAGAAATATAATTTCAAAAGCAATAAACTAGAAACATAAAAAAAGAACATCCTTCCAGCTACACCTATGGGTTAAAAAAAGAATGCAGAACTTCTTTCTTCTCTCTTTCTTCCTTTCAATGACAGCACAATGTTAAAATCATGAATTTTTCAGCTCTTTTTGAGTTAGTTTTTTTTTGCTGGGAACTTTTATATTTATATTAATTTATATTAAATATCTAGTAACTACGACGTAGTTAAAGAATTTCATTTAAATATTTACTTAAAGCTAATTTCAATGTGACTTTTTGTTCTATGCTTTATTTTTTTATATATAGATAATTGTTGTTGGCCTTAAGTTCATTGGCCTTATGTATTTTCCTATTTATTTTATGTTTTTATCTAAAGAGAAGCTTAATGAAATTTTCAAATAACGGTCGTCGCCTTATTTAGTTTGTCGTAGTAATATCCTTGATCTGGACCTTTTAAATATCAATGGTTTACAATTCATATTGAACGCTCAATTTAAGATTCTAATATTTAACAAACAAATTAAATTATAAAAAATTATAATGAAATGAAAATTTAGTTTGAATAATTTATAGTGGGGGGCTTTTTTTAGGCAGATCTTAATAAGTTATTTTAATAAAATCTTGTATTAAATTATTTTATAATTAATTGTAAAATAAAATATAGAAATATGTTCACTACTTAATAAGAAAAATGCCAGCTATTATCAGAAATAAGCCAAAAAATGAGGCTGATGTTATATAGCGCCAATCCAATTTTTTCATACGACAAAGTTCACCATGAAAACCACACAAAGGCTCTGCCAAGGGTGGTCTTCCCTTTAGCCATTGTATGGGACGATCTGTTTTAATGTAACGAAATTCCTAGAAATTGAAAAAAGAAAAGATAAAATAAAATTTAAACATAATAATTTTATGGATTTTTATGTGTTTAAATTTTGATAATATATAACTTAAAAGACTTAAATACATACAGGTATGGTAGATTGTTTATTGTAGACAAAATAGCCTACAGGCTGCATAGACATTTTGGCTAAAGAATTTGCTGCATTAACACTGTTCATGTCATGTTGTAAAGTTATGACAGTATAGTTGCCCTCAGCATCTCCATTACTATCAATGTGTACCTGTAACAAATGTACCGAAAAGAAAGAGAAGATAAATAAAAAGTAAGTACAAGAACATGTGTATAAACAAAAATTATATTTATGTCAGTTTATCTTGCATAGTGTTTACATTAAATAATTTTTTATCTAGACAAACGTCAGAATTAACCTTAATTTATGGAAGGTGGTAACAGTTACACAGAAATAACAATAAAGCGAAATCATTAATATTTTTTATATATGCAGTTTGAGAGCTGTAACAACCAAAACTTGTAATCAGGTGATTAATCTTGTATAGATTCGCAATGATTTTGACGTTTATTTTGATAAAAATTTTGTCTAGTATAGACACTACGTTAAGCACAGCTGTTGATTGTGAATATTTTAATTGAAAATATTTGTTAAAAATAAATTACTTTTATATGCATTTTATATTTTTAGATATAAAATAGTTTCAAGCTATTTTTTGCTCTTTATAATACAATTTTAAGTTATTTGAAATTAATCTGGAATAAAGCATTTAAATATTATCCATTTGTTAACAAGTCAGATTAGAAAAAATTTCAACAGAAATATTCGAATATACATTTATAAAATTTAAATAAAATTCCAGTCATTAACTAATTTGAAAATAAATTTTATTCCTTTATTAGTTTTAATACAATTACTTTTTATTTTATTTTTCATTTTAAAAATGAAATAAAATCTGTTTTGAAATATTTATTATTCTTTTTTTTATTCATAGAAAATTTTTGAATATTTTGGGGAAAGAAAAATAAGTAGAAAAACATAATTTATTTTTCTTTCTCCAAATAAATTAAAAATTATTCAAACAAATTTATTTATATTCAAAATTTTTCTATGATTTTTTTTTTTTTTAAATTGCAGTATTTATTTAACTCGACTCTAGTCATTAGATTCTCATACACAGCGTTTTTAAACAGTCCGAGAAACCACAAGCAACATTATATGCTTGAAAAAATTCTGAAGCAATTGTTACATTATTTTGTTTAACTTAAATAATTGGATTTTTTTTAATAAAAACATCAAAATATTTATTAAGTTTAGTTTACACAATGGTAAATGAACTGTCAAAAATTGTATGGAAATTTATAAGTTTGCATGAAAATTTAGTCTCGCAAACTAGCGCTATTTAAATGTGCATTTATAAATCAGCTGTCTTTTGTTTATATTTAAAAATTATTAATTAACTGCAATGTAAAAAATTAGAGTTACGTTAATTATAATAAAATCGTTGCATTTATCATTGATTTAAATTTTTTTTCAATTATTTATTATTATTCAATGATTTCTTATTTTCCTTAATATTGCACAACATTTGAAAAGGGGGTTCATGAAACATCCTATCAAAAAACGTTGCTTACTTGGATGCAATAACAAATGATGGAAGCAATAGATTGCTTACTTAGTTATATAAAGTTTCCATATAGCTTCCAGGAATACAATAGTGTAAGTTATAAAAAAGTGTGAAAGACATTCTATCATACAAAAGTGCTTTGGAGGAGCATTAAAATTTCTGTCGCTTCTAGGCGATTCATCTCGAAATAAAATCATGTATTATACATATATGCGCTTTAGTAATGCTTATATTATTCTTTTTAAAATTTTAGGAGGTTTTATAATATATGCATTACTGAAGTGCATTTATAATGCATGATTTTTGTTCGAGATGGGTTGCCTAGAATCAATAGAAATGGATTTTGGTAAGGAAGAAATGGACTTTGATAAGAAAGAGTGTCTTTTGCACTCAGTCGATAACTTATTATAGAAATAGATGTTATATTTTATAATATATTTAAAGTTAGAATATATTTTTTACAATCAAAAAATATTTCATAAAATCTAAGATAATTAAATTAAACTAAATTTATAGAACAATAACTAAAAGTGTATGTATGATCACCTACATTTACGCTATTGCATTTTTAGAATCTATATGGAAGCTATATGTAATTAAGTAAGCAATCTATTGCTTCTACAAGTTTTTATTGCTTCCAAATATTGTAATTTTTTTGCTGGGATATCACGTAAATATACACAATTGCACAAATAGGAAACTTAAGCATTTAAATCATTATTTTCATTATTATTTTCAAATAAAATCCTAAAAACTTATTGAACTATTTTGTATTTAAATAAAATACATATGAATGCAACTCAAGGTTAGAATATTCAAATTTAAAACAAATTTGGTTATCTACTTGCAAAAAATATATGTTTTACTTTTGATTAAATAATATATTTTCTTTTTTAATTTATTTTGTTCAATCAGATACAGAATATACAAATTAATAAATATTATTATAAAATTATTTTTTTCTTTTTTTTGTTTTAAATTACTAATATATAAAAATTTGTTCATGTATAGAATGCTTTTATTTTTTAATTTGTTTGTTAAAAATATCCAAGTTATTCGAAGAAAATTGTAAAATGATTTATAAAAATAAAAAATATATTTTAAATATAAATAGATTGATTTTACACTTAAAACTAATGATGAGTTTTTTTGTCCAATTTCTGGTCAAGTTTTTGAAAATTTGCATCTTTACAAGGAACATTTAAATGTACATCTATGGAGTCCTCGACGTGAAAATAAATTCCATATTCTCCAAAATAATAAAGTGCATTCAATGGAGATTACAATTGAACCTACGATTGAAAATAATGTTGTAGAATATGATTATAAAGAATCAAATGATGCTTTATTTAAATTTAGAGAAAAATTCGATAAATTGGAAGTCTAAGAAATTTTAAATGATTGTTTTGATGGAAACATTAAGGATAAGGATGAAATATTGATTGAAATAAAGCGAATTAGTGTATCATTTAATATTTTGAATTCCAACTGCAAACTTCAGAATCATCTTTGTGAAAAAAAAAATCTTACGAGTTAACTAATAGTTTGTACAATAAATTTGAAATATGCCCAAAAAGCAAAAAGATTATTTAAAAGTCACAAACTGATTGTCATGAACAATCCTGTCAATCTCAGACGTATTGTATGTGTTGCAACTAAATAAGTAATATACACATAATAATTTTATTAATAAATATGTTTATAGATCTTAAAGCATTTGCATTTTAGGTTTAAGGAAATTTCAGAAAACAGCATACCAGAAATATTGGAACTATAGTCTGAATACATGAAACCATTTGGTTATAAATTAGTAAGTAAAATAATAAAAATATATTTCTAATAAAAACTTAATACTTAAATTACATTTATTTAGATTGAAATCGAATTTACTACAAAAACTGCAGCAAATGACATTTCACAAAAAATTGAACAAGTTTTAAGATAGAAGCTTTTTAAACAATGTTGTAGTTTTTATATATTTCAAAATATTAATTGTTACATATCCGAAAGTAATATTAAAAACTTCTTTTAGTTTTAACAAACACTTTTTATAATTATAGTTGTAAAATTTCAGATTCCAGAAACTTTATATTACTATGGTGTTTGCACAAAATCTTAAAACCTGGTTCGATTCAAGTTCTTTTCGAAAATAGAAAAAAGAAAAATGCGCCAAAATTTTAGGATTACAAATTCATAAAACTCATTTGCAATAATTGAAGAAAATCATGAAATATTGAAACACAAGTTCAATTTTTTCAAAAATAAATCTATGAACATACCTTGTATACCAATTGTTGAAGACACGCTTGATATTAAGGAAATTTTTGTATATTAAAAAAAAAAAAAAAATGAGATACACATTTTCAAGTATTTTAAGAATTTTAGACATTTGTTTCAAAATTTATTTAACATTTGATTTAAAATATTTAAAAGAATCTGTAAAGTTTTAGATTTTTACAGAAACTTTCTTTTATGAACTAAATCGTTCAAAATTTAACCCAAAAATATCTATTGTTTCTAATGAGATACAAAATATATAGACTGAGTTTTAAACGATATTTACTTATATGTAATTTTTACTGTTATTTCTTTCTTGTTATGAACTATGAATTTTCATTTAATCTAGTATTAGTACACAGAGAAAAAAATTCATATATTTGAAATTTTTTTTCTAAATGTTATAAATCGAACATGATTTTTTTCCCAAACTTTAAAAAAAAAAAAATAAATAATTAAATAAAATTTTGTTCATAGATATTATTAAATTGTTCATGATGAAAATTTTGGTAATTTTGCAAAAATGTTGTTAAATCTTTGGTTCAGTTTTATTAATAGTAAATGAAAATAGTTATGCATAAAAATAATAACAACAAATGATTTAAAATGGCAAAATTCCAAGGAAAATCTGTAAAAAAATAATTTTTAGAAATATGCATAATTTTGCAGCACATTATTTTGATAAAAAGCGCTTCTCTTCTGTTCCCATAATGTAGCTAAAAGTCGTTAAAAACCTAAAATTTTCCAAAGAAAATTTCAAAAATTTGTTTATAAATTTAAAATATAAATGAAAATTTAAACAATTTATTTTAAGTTTTTTTTGACTTTTGACTCATTTAAAAAAATGAAAAAAGTGTTAATATTTAAGACATTATTTTTAAATATTATGAACTAAAATCAATGAAAGTAAATTCTTATATTTATGCACAAACTTTTTTTCTGTATAGTAACATATATTTAATAATATAAATGATGTTTTTTAATAATACTATTTCATTTCTGAGTTTTATTAAAATAAAGATTACATATTAACTAATAATAATTTCATTACTGAATAATAAAAATAATAATATATTTTTTTATACATTTGAATAATAATTTATGAATATTTTCTTAATTTTTCTTCATTCAGTGTAAGAAAAAAATACATATAAATTAGGAAAACTTATTTAAAAATAAAATTATGTTCAATTTATAATATGTATGAAAATAAATTTAACTTGAATAAAAAATATTTGAGAAAAAAATCATGTCTGGTTCATAATAATTATTAAAAATTTCTTAGAATGTATGTTATTTCTTTCTGTGAATTGGAAATAAAAAAATGGAAGAAAAATAAAAAAGTATTTTCATTTCTTTATTCACAAGTAACATCAATGATCTTAAGATAGAGAAGGAGAAAGTGTACGTAAAATATTTTTGTGAAATAAAAGGAAATATATTAAATAAATAATAAAAAATTCTTTAATATAAATGTATTAGATACAACAAGTCTTCATGTTGTGATGGTCATTAGATGGAATCGTTAAATATTAGGGAAGTAACAGTTCATATTGAAATTAATAGGTAGATGATGAGAAGAAAACATCTGATAAAATAATTTTAATTTAAATATGTATATTATTGAAATAATTTACAAAAACAAACTATTTATTTTTTCTGAGTCTTATACGTTATGAAAATCAAAACAGAAAAAGTAAATAATTTGTTCTGCTTTTTGACTTTGTGTTTTTAGCAAATGCACATTTTTATGTAAAATTTATTATTTTGCTTGCAATATCGAGACAAGCTCATTTTATTGTTCTTTTATTTTGGATATTTAAAATCGGGGATCGTAAGTGTTATGACTTTTATTAGCACTATTAATTCACCTTTAAATTTTTTGAGCAAAAGTAAAAGTTATTATATGATTTTTACTTTTTTTGAAATAATATAAAAGTTATTTTCTGATTGTTATTGATAGTATGGTGAAAATCTCCAAAATAAAAAGAATCGCCAAAAAGAAAAACAAAGAAGAAACTGTGAAGTGAAAAAAGCTAAAACAAACATAAAAAAGCTCTAAGTAAAAACAATCGCCAAAATCAAAATGTCTCCAAACGCTGAAGTGAGAAAATGTCGAATTAAAAGAAAAAAAAAAAAAAAAAAAAAAAAAAAGAAAGAATCACCAAAATAAAAAATTGCCAATATGACAAAAAAAACAAAATAAAAAAGTCTCCAAAACAAAACAAAAGCCATCAACCAAAAAAAAAAAAAAAAAACGTAAAATAAAAAAAGCCAAAAATAAAAATCACTAAAACAAAAAACAGAAAACAGCGTTTAAATAAAAAATAGTAATAGAAAAAGTCACCAAAATTAAAAAAAAAAAACGACAAAATGAAAAAAAAGTTGTCAAATTGAGTAAATCGCTAAACGAAAAAAACGCTAAAATGAAAAAAATCCCCAAAACCAAAAAACCCGCCAAAATTGGCAAGATGAAAGAAATCGCCAAAATTAAATAAAGCAAAGTAAAAGTCAACAAAAGGAAACAAATACAAAAAATACGCAAATTGAAAAGAGCAAACATAAAAAATCCCCAAAATCAAAAAAGCAGCTAAAAGGTAAAAAAAACAAGAAAGAAAATAAACCAAAATGAAAAATTGCAAAAAAATTGCCAAACGAAAAAAACGCTCAAATAAAAAAATCTCCAAAACTAAAATAACACTAAAATAGACAAAATGAAAAAATCGCTAAAATGAAAAAAAATAAATAAAAAAAGTCGCCAAAACGAAACAAAAACTCTAGAGCAAAAAAAAAACAAAAACACTAACAATCAAAATCGCTAAAATGAAAATAAAAATAAGAAATAAATCGCTAAAATGACAAATTAAAAAATCGCTAAAGAAACAAAAATAAAAAGGACAACAAAATGAGAAAAAAATAAAATGAAAAAAATTTCCAAAAATTAAAAAAATCGCCAAATTAAAAAATATCCAAAACTAAAAGACCCGTCACAATCAAACAAAATCGATAAAACGCAAATAATGCTTAAACAAAAATTGTTACATCGGGAAAAGCTGTGGAACGAAAAAAAAATTGTCAAACTGAAAAAAATAACAATATGAAAAAATCAACAAAACAGAGTAGTATGTTTATGTACCTTCGGGACCACTTTTTTCATACAAAATTCGGCTCATGCATAGCTGGGGTTGTGGTTTTTTGAAATGTGAAATGTGTATGTGTTGTGGTATGATTGTATGTTGTTTATGTTTTCCATCCCTGGTTGGTGTGTGGTATTGAGGTATTGGAATGTGTGTGTTGTGAGAGTGAGAGAGAATAGTTATTTGGTGTGAGAGAGTATTGTCAGGTGAATTTGTGTGTGTTAAGGTTTTGAGGATTGATTTTGTGTGTGATGGAAGAAAACCAGTTTTAGTCAAGGTGGTTGAAATGTGTATTTTCCTCGTTCGTGATTGATGGTTGGTTTTATGTTGGCTATGGCGGAGATATATATTTATATTTTTGTTGGTGTTTTGTTGTGTTAATTTTTCTATGATTGTTTACTATCTATAGATCATCCTGGATGGGATTTTGTAACCTAAAATATTTGTATTTGTTGTGAGAGAGAGGAAGTGTGGGTTGTGAGAGAGAGGGGAAGTGTGGGTTGTGAGACATGAGAGAGAGGGAATAGTTATTTGGTGTGAGACAGTGTTGCCAGATAGATTTGTGTGTGTTAGGTTTTGAGTTTTGATTTTGTGGATGATGGAAGAAACCCAGTTTTAGTGTAGAGAGAAAATGCTTGCCTGTTATGTTTTTAAAGATCAGTATGATTGAAATGTATGTTGTTTATGTTTTGCATCCCTGGTTAGTATTGCGTTTCTAGTTTTAAAAAAGAGTGTGAATACATTTTTATGATAAGAAATGTAAGAGAAATGAATAGCATTTGCAGAAAGAGTTTTGTAACTTAAAAAAAGGCAATGAGTTTTAGTTTTATTTATTTATTTTATTGATAAAAAATTTGTAATATGTTTCTATTAGATGTATTACATTATCTTTTTTTAATTCAAATTTAATACAATCACACAAAATGTTTGATCTACAATCGCAAATGTTGCATATCGTAGGGCAGTTGATAAAATGTTTTCCATGAACAGAGGTAATTAACTCCATATTTTCATATTCGTCTAGCATTCCTTTAAAATAGCTTATCATGTATAAATGTTCATCAAATATGCTCCCTTGAAAATCATATAAAAATTTCTCTATTATATTTCTATAAGTCATTTTCTTTAAAAAGATGTTTTTCCTCTTTATTCTTTCTTGTCTTCTCATTTTCAACTGCTTTCATTCGACTTGTATGCTACTATTTAAACAATATCCGTTTAGATTCTAAAACATGAATGATCATGATTTTTGATTTTATAAAATGAGCAAGTTTATGAGTTGAATAATTAATTCAAAGACCAAAAAACCATTCTTCTTTTTTATTATTATTCTTTGTATTATTTGAAACATGTACATACATACATAAGTATTGATCATATAAAATATGTTGACATGACATTTCAAGATAGCAAACCAAAAACCTAAAGGTGAAAACAGGTAAATACTATTTTTTACAAGATTTATGAAAATTAAAAAAGGGTTTCATATTTAAAAATTTTATCTTGTATACAATAAAAAGCAAACCACGAGACATTTATGACTTCCTTTGTTAAAAAAGTTAGTTTATTTTCTAACACTTTCCTTAGTGTCATACTGTTAACATTGAAGAAATGTATTTTAGTATTTTAGTCATTTGTAGTATTATTTAAGCGCTCTATGTTTTCTAACTTACCTAAGAATATTACTATTTTCCCCCCAATTAGTATATTATATCATTTATATATCAACTTATTCTTATAATTTTGTTTATTCTTTTGTATGTGTTGGAATATGTGTATCATTTTAATTGAAATAAGAAAATAAAATAAAAACAAATATTATTTATGAAAAGAAAATGTTTATTTATTTATTAATTTTTCTACATGGTTTTGTAAATATCACACCCCTACCAATTCAAATTAGACGAGAAATTTTATACTCTATCATTACTTTAAAAATAAAAACACATATTTTCTATTTTATTTTAATTTTTATTTTCACTAAAGACTACATAATAATTGTCCATTATTTGAATTATATTATATTTTCTTAAATGAAAAATAGTGCAATAGCAAGTATCCGGTCCTTCCTCGCAATCGTCATAGAACCAAGGACAGCATACAAAATGACCTCTATTTAATTCCTCTTCTCTGTCACCATATCCTATCCCCATTTCTTCATTATCATTTAGCATCGCCATAAACATATTAATCATCACCAAATGATCCACCAAAATAACATCTTTGTAGATGGATAAAAAATTTAAAATAGCTTCCTTGATGCTAGCCATTTTTTCTTCTTTTATTTTTAATTTTTTTTTTTTTTTTGTTTAGTTACTTTCCCCGTCTGGATCAATTATTAGAGTGATATTTATTTTGAAATGTTTACTTATTATTTGGATATATCCGAAGTTTATAATAAATGTTTTCCATAATTTATTTATTATAATTAACATTACTTTCTCTTTCACTCAATTTTAAATATTCTGCATTAAATATTTCACCTATCTTTTTTTTGTTTTTTTCTTTGTTTATAAACGGCTTCATGATCATATCGATTTGATAATACGATTGAAGATAGGGTGAAGGGTATATCTATCTATCCTTTATCACTTCATTCTCAAGTAATAGAGCATAATTAATATTCAATTCTATTTGATATTTAACGTGGAGTAAGGAGAATGGAAATATAGCATATATTTTTTCTTTCATTTCTTTTTATAATGTCAACTTTTTAGAATAATTTTACTTAATACAAAATACTTTTAATAGTAATTTTGTTAGGGGTCTAATAATCATAATAAAATATTATTAATTTCAATTTATTAAAAACACTTAACGAGAGAAGTAAAAAATGGATAGCGCTACACTCCTAATCAATAAATTTAACGCTTTGAATCAGAAGTCAGCAATCCATGTGAAAGATTTGAAAAAAGGGACAAAGTATCCAATATTCAAGGCGAAGAGGGTGAACACGAAATTCGGGTCGACAATCCTCATTGAGCTGCAGGAAAACATAATATTTCTACCCAACAGATATAATAATTTGAGCGATGAAGATATAATCGAATTATCAACTGGTATATATCGACTGTGCAGAGAAGGGGAAAAGAATCTGATTTTAAACACCCTCAATGAAATGGGAGATTTTATACCCAACGCTCAATACCCCATCTGGACATTAAGTGAAAATGTTTAGGATAAACATTTATAGTAATAGTAATAATGTAAACAATAGAGTAATAAATAAAAAATATGAATTTGATCTTGATTTAGAAAAAGAAAAAAAATTGTCCTTTTATTTATTTTTATTTTCAGCTATTTGGTGTAAAAATTTAATACATAAATGTCCACAATTAAATGAATTATAATTTTGATGTTGAGTATAATTATATTTAATATTTTTTCCAAGATACTTAATTAATTCTATTGGTGGTTGTAAATTTCCAAAACTGTCGAAGTATTCAACTTGTTTATTGTCTTTATAATATGCTACCCAATGAGTTCCACTTCCCATAGAAGAATCCAAATTTACTATTCCACTTTCCTTTTTTCTTGAACGTTTTGGTAATGAATCTAACATGAAAACTCCTCTAAAATTTGGAATATTTTGTGAAAACTTTATCAAGTCAACGTCAGTGAGCGGTCTGTTAGGTAGCATTTCTACAAGTTTTTTGACTTTTCTTCAAAAATTAATCCATATCCTTTTTTATACGGTTTAAGAAAAAGACCTTTTCCCATTGCTATAGCTTCCATTGTTTTGTTATGTCTATTTGCCTCATCGAGTTGCTGTTTAGCACTTTTTGCTGCATTTACTGCCTTTGCAATGGCAGCTCCTCCACTGGATAAGGTTCCAATAGCACTTAAAGCTGTTAAAATTGGTATCAAAGGTAAAACTCCACCAATTTTCGGAACATTTATTACACGTGGTACTACAATTTGAGACTTTTTTCCTTTAAACGAATTGTTGACGATCTTACGCGCGATCTTAATTGCCGAGTTAATATCTTGAGGTTTTTCTTTATTTAAAACTTTTGTTGCCATTTTTATTGTTGTGTTGAAGAGTTTTCTTCCATTAGATTTTGAATTTACATTTTTCTTCTTTTTCTTCTGCAACCCCATACCGAGTTTTCTTTTGGTTTTCATGGCGTTAGTAACCAGGTATGCAAAGGATTTTTCTGAAAGGTCACTATCTTTTGAAATTACTCGTTGCCAGGCTTTATTTTCAAGAATTTTATCGGCTTGATGTCTATTATACAAATCTTTACTTTTAGAATAAGCAATATCGTGATCTTTACATGCAGCGTCCAAAGGGTTTATTCCTTTATCTCCTCGTTCTAAACGTTTTTGTAATTTTGTTCCAGGACCGCAAAACTGATAACCAGGAAGATGTAGTTCAATTGGCAGGGAGTTAATTATTTTATTTAACAAACCTCTTCCATTGACATCTCTTTGATGAATAACTTTTTTATTGTATTGTATTACCATCTTATTTTACTATATAATAAAAAGCAATATTAAATTATTATTATTTTCAGTTATAAAAATGCGTTTAATAAAACAACATAAAAATATTTTAATTCGCAATATTGATTCTTCAACGAATACAAATATGAAAATGAGGCACAGTTCCTTATTACCGAATTCTATTCGAGCGCTTATTGTAGGTCCATCAAATTGTGGAAAGACTAACGTTATGATTGGATTGTTAGAAAGTCCTAATGGACTAAAATTTGAAAACGTCTATTTATACTCAAAATCCTTACATCAACCAAAATATGAATACTTGAAGAGTCTGTTATCATCGATTAAAGGAATGGGCTATTATACTTTTTCAGATAATGAATCTGTTATATCTCCTGAAGAAACTAAAAATAATTCAATTATGATTTTCGATGATGTTGCATGTGAAAAACAAAACAATATACGCGCATATTTTTGTATGGGTAGACATAGTAATGTTGATTCTTTCTATTTAAGTCAAACTTATACAAGAATCCCAAAACATTTGGTAAGAGATAATGCTAATATGATTATTGTATTTAAGCAAGATGAAATGAATTTGAGACATATATATGGAGATCATGTTGGCAGTGATATGAGTTATGAAAAGTTTCATGAAATTTGTCGAGAATGTTGGAAAGAGAAGTATGGATTTCTGGTTATAAGTAAAGATGATAACTTAAACAAAGGACGGTACAGAAAGCTATTTGATTATTTCATAACAATATAAATTATTATCATATTATATTTCATTATCAGTATACTATCAGATATTAAACGTATTAGATCAGTATACACTTTATCCATTACAAAAATTATCTGATACCAGACCTGATAACTAAGAACCGATCTGATACCTGATACCAGACCTGATAGCTGATATCCGACCTGATAGCTGATATCAGACCTGATAGCTGATACCAGACCTGATAGCTGATACCAGACCTGATAGCTGATACCAGACCTGATAGCTGATACCAGACCTGATAGCTGATATCCGACCTGATAGCTGATACCAGACCTGATAGCTGATACCAGACCTGATAACTGATACCAGACCTGATAGCTGATATCAGACCTGATAGCTGATATCAGACCTGATAATAGATCCTGTTGTTGTTAGAAAACTAAATCTAACTAAAATGAATGAGAAAATTTTAAAAGATTTGGTGAAGGCAAGAAATGTTTTAAAGAAAAAAATACGTAGTATAAAAATTGGTGAATCAGATACACGTGAGCAACTGAAGGAGACATTTAAACCTATAACAGAACCTTTGAAAGATTTTATTAATAGAACAAAAAATAACAAACAAATTGGAAAATATGAACCTAAAGTAAAAAACGAAATTAATACTTTTACGAACAACCCACCGAAGAATTTAGAAGCCAGCACTCCTAAGAAGTTTGTAGAAGGAGCATTGTTTAACAAAAACAAATCATTTCACGATGATGAAGATGATGATTTTTACTCTCAGTCAGATACTCTAGAGAATTTTAATAGTAATGAAAGTTATCCTAATTTATCACTTTTGAAAATTAAAAATGAATTAGATACCCTTTATGGTCCACATAAAGATTCTAATAATGAATGGCGGTTTGGAAATAGTAACATTAAATTCTATGAAGATAAGATTCTTATTGGAAATCAAATATGGGCTCTAACACCAGGTCTATTTTCACTGATGTTCCATAAAATACCAAAGAACTATGATAAATCAGAATTACAAATTTATAAAAACATTCTCATTAACACAAATGCGTACAAAAGAGATTATAAATCTGATGGTCAAGTAAAGGGAACCAGAGCATATAAATATAGAAATATTATTGGAAAACTGTTCAAGGAAAAATCTCAAACAAATTCCACAATATTAGCAACATCATATTCAAATACTGAAAAAAATAATTATATGGGTAGTGGAGTGATGAATTTAAACTTTAATAAACCCAACTATATATATTGGGATGATCCAAATGAGTTGGTAGATCGACTTAGACTACTGATCGCATCACAAGCTGCTGGTCATACCAACCATAATAACGAGATTGTATCAATCATTGAAGAATTACATGAAGCTAATATTATAGAATAATATCAATCAAAACGATGTCTGTTGATAAATTTGGTCACTATCTTAACGATACAAGTGGTATAATTTCAATAAAAAATGCACCTAAATTGTTGGGCTTCTTTATGGATGGAGATAATCACATTGACGTCCAGAACAAGAGAATTAGAAATGTTTCAAATGCTTTGGAAGCGAATGATGTTGTCAATAAAATGTTTTTGCAATCTTACATTGAGAAATCAAAGAAGGAGATAATAGTTCTTTTAGAAGAGAATATTAAAGAAATTCGTGAAATATTAATAAATATGAAAATAATATTTGAAGAAGAAATAAGAATGATACGTGAAAAAATTTATAAATTTGAACATTTCAATGTAGTAACAATAGATAAAGGTGCTTCAACTGTTAACATCCAGCGGAAGTGATCATAAAAATTAATAATAATGACTACAAAAAGAGACTTAGTAAATGAACTACATAAGCAAGCCAGAAAAAATTTCAATCGTAGAAGAGTTGTAATGAAAGGAGTCGATGACCTTTGGCAAGCAGATTTGGTTGAGATGGGAAATTATTCAAAATCTAATAAAAATTACAGATATTTATTAAATATCATTGACACATTTTCTAAGTTTGCTTGGGCTGTAGCACTTAAAAATAAAACTACACTTGAAGTTGCAAAAGCAATGGATAGTATTTTAAAATTGGGTAGAGTTCCCAAAAATTTACAAACTGACGATGGCAAAGAATTTTTTAACAAATATTTTGAAAACCTCATGCAGAAATATAGCATCAATCATTACTCAACTTGTAGTAGAATGAAAGCATCTATAATAGAACGTTTCAATCGAACTTTAAAAGGGATGATGTGGAAAGAATTTAGCTTGAATGGTTCATATCGCTGGCTGAATATTTACAAAGATCTTATTGATTCGTATAATAGAAAAGTTCATCGTACAATAAAAATGGCTCCAATTAATGTTAACTCCTCAAATGAGAAAAAATTATTAAATACAGTTTATAGTCATTTGAAAATATATAAAGTATCTAAATTTAATGTTGGAGATTATGTACGTATAAGTAAATATAAACATATATTTGAGAAAGGATATACTCCTAATTGGACAACAGAGATTTTTAAAATCAAAACCGTAAAAAATACCTATCCTACAACATACACATTGGAGGACTATCTCGGCAATCCAATTAAAGGTGGATTCTATGATGAAGAACTTTCCAAAACTAAATTTCCTAATACATACCTGGTTGAAAAAATCTTAAAAACCAAAGGAGAGAAGGCATTTGTAAAATGGCTAGGATTTCCTAATCAACATAATTCTTGGATTAACAAAAGTGAAATATTATAGATTTTAAGATACTGGAATAATTTTCTCTATATACTAAAAATAATAAATAAAACATTTTTAATACACAACACAAGCCAAAATTATTTTATTTATAATCCAACAACCAAAATGTCAATAACACTAACATTAAGTTCTAACTCATCAGAGTTGTCAGCAAATTATTTTCCCCCTATCGAACTAAATGGAGAATATGAATGTGCTCTAACAGATTTTCATACATACAATAGCATACCAAATGTAGATGTATATAATAATATATTTCATATTGGGGATTATATAATTGAAATTCCAATTGGATCTTATGAATTAAATGATATAGTTGATTATATAAAAGAACAGTATAAACGGTATAGTTCAAAAAATAAAATTATTATAGAAGCAAATAATAATACAATGCAAGTAAAAATATATAGCTCAAAAGATCATATACACTTTAATAGGGAGAATACAATTGGAAAATTATTAGGATTTAATAAAAAGACCCTATCTCCTAATGAAGATCACTACTCCGACCTTCCAGTAAATATTTTTAAAGTAAATATCTTGCGTGTTGAAGGTAATATTGCAGTCAACACTTACATGAATAATTCTCAGTCACACACTTTGCACGAGTTTGCAATTAATGTCCCTCCAGGGTATAAAATTGATGAGATTCCCAGGAATCTCATTTATTTGCCAATCAACTGTCGAGAGATAAGTTCTCTCACTCTAAGAGTAGTTGATCAGCACGGAGATTTAATCAATTTCCGAGGAGAGGAAATTACAATTCGAATACATTTGAAACCGTCCAAATAATGATAATTTATAGCAATAATATATCTAAAAATAAAATATCACATAATTCCAACACATCGGAGAAAACTAAAGTAAACAAGAGTAAAACGTTTCAACATTTAAAATTAACACCAGCAAATAAAGAATTTCTAAAATCATTGAATTTTAAATTGAAGAGACCATGAGTTCAATAATAGATGTTCTGGAAAAACCTGTATCAGATGAGAATATAATTAAAAAAGATTACCACACATACACTCCATATCTACAATCCTACAACAACAACGATGAAATTCGAATTTCAATACAAAACCAGGATTTGTATGTATTACCCGCTGAAAGTTTCATTTATGTTGAAGGATTCGTGAAAGATGCCAATAACACAAAATTAGTTCCTTCTACATCCAACTTCAAATTAAAAAATAATTTTGTTGCATGCCTATTTGATGAAATTCGTTATGAACTAAATGGCATTGAAATTGATCATACAAGACACTTAGGAATCTCAAGTACTATAAAAAATTTTATTTCTTTATCACCAACTGATAGTAGTGTAATGCAAAATGCCGGTTGGCACAAAATTGATGACATAGATCTCGTGAATGGTTATTTTAACTTTTATGTGCCACTTAAAATATTTTTGGGATTTGCTGAGGACTATAATAAAATCATATTAAATGGAAAACATGAGCTGATACTGTTGCGTAATAAGAATGATGAAAATCTTGTTTATTCAACTGTTTCTACTGAAAAGGCGAAAATGACAATTTCCAATATATCTTGGAGAATTCCTCATGTCCAACTATCTGATTTTAGTAAATTGAATATGATAAAAATAATAAACAGTGGTGCTTCTATACCAATAGCATTTCGAAGTTGGGATTGTCATATTAATCCACAACTAAATACAGGAAGTAATCATGTATGGAATGTTAAACTAGCTGCAAATCGAGAGCGCCCTCGCTTCGTTTTGATTGCTTTTCAAAATGAAAAGAAATTTGTTCATTGTGATCTAACTAATTTAAAAGTGCATTTAAACTCAGAATCTTATCCATATGACGACCTTAATATAAAATTCAAAAATGAACGTTATGCTATTCTATATGATATGTATGTAAGATTTCAACAAAACTATTATATGAAAGATCCTCAACCTCTTCTCAATGCACAAGAGTTTAAAAATAATGCTCCCATAATAGTAGTTGATGTTAGTCATCAAAACGAAAGTGTCAATAGCGGACCAATTGATATAAAAATTGAATTTGAAACTGCTACAAATATTCCAGCAAACACATCAGCTTATTGTATTCTTATTCATGATAGAATAATTGAATACACACCACTTCGAGGAGAAATTCGAAAATTCATATAAAATATAAATAATGACAAACACAATTTTCATTGACTTGCAAGGATTCAAATTCAATTCTAACAATTTTATTGCAAAAGAAATTGCAATGGTTTTCAATTCTACGGAGTACATTAATTTCATTATAAAACCGCCATTCCCTTTTAAGTCTCTCTCACCAAAGAAACAAAAGCAAGCTAACTGGTTAATGAAGCATTTCCATCATCTTAATTGGAATGATGGATTCATATCATTTAAAAGTGTTCGTAAATTTTTAAGATCGAATGCAAAATATTCTGATGTATACGTTAAAGGTGCAGAAAAGAAAATCTGGTTGGAAAAAATACTAGAGCAAGAAGTATTTAACATAGAAGATTATGAATGTATTAATTTTCGACAATTGGAGATGAAATACCCCGAAACCATTTGTTGTAGTTATCATAACCATGGAGTTTGTGCATTAAGAAATGCTATTTTACTTGAAAAAGAGAATTCTTTTTGAAATAACAAAAATAAAATCCTTCTTGAAATAATAAAATATTTGTATTTTTTTTATTATTTTTATTTTTTTTTTTATTTTTTTCATACATTATATTTAATTTACATATCTATATCTATTTCTATATTAAGAAGAATATCATCATCTTCCTCCATAATTTCTTGGAAATTTGATGATGAGGATGGTAGACATTTTATTTTATAATGTCCCCATGCATAAGTATTAATATTATTTTCTCTTATAAATCTCTTATCATCTAAATAGCTTAATACTAACTTACTTATATGTTGTGTATAAATTTGATGTATCTTAGATCTAAATATATACATAGAGTCATAATATAGTTTTTTCTCTAATAGACATTTTCTAAAATCATTAATTGATAGTTTAGCTGTTACACATTGTTTAACACCTTTAATTTTTTTAATTTCTTTTTCATCTCTATCAATTTTAACTGAATACATTTTTGCTCTTAAACCAATGAATTCTTTAATAACCTTACCATTACATTCATCTTTCATCATTCCCAAAACTTTTTTATTTACAAGTGGAATATTATATATATTATCTTTTGGATATGCAGATGTATCGAAATGAGTAGTAATATCATTTCGAATATCATCATACAAGTCATTTGTTCTGATATTATATATAAATGAATCTGTATCCATATAATTTAGATTAATATTATCAAGATATTTAGGTTTCATGTAATCGTAATGAAAATTATACTTTTTCCATTTTGATAACTCTAAAACTGAAAACCCAATATATATCGGTTTATTATACACTGTTTTTACTCTTCTCATTTCGATTGCAATCATATTTTCATTAATTTGAAGAGCACTATGAAAGTTTGGTTTAGCTATAAGAGATCTAGCTTCTAACCGTTTTTTTCTATTCTCCCATTCACAAACTATTTTTATATCTTTTCTCTTGTCAACATTTTCCATAGTCTTACCATATACAGCATTATTTAGCAATTTAAAAAAGTTTTGTTCAAAAGAATTTTTTGTTAAAGTTCTATGATGATTGTTTAAATCAATATATTTTTTCAACCAATCTGATTGATTAAATTTAAGAATTCTATGGATTTTCTTTAAAATTAAACCATTTTTAATACATTGTTGAAGATTTTTATAGTGAATTACATAATTTGTTTTATTGTTTAAATCTGTAATTAATTTTTTCTGTTTCATTGATTCAATTTTTTTATTTTCTGCACAAAATGGTAAGTCATTATGATAGTCATGTAATGTACAAGGGTAATCTAAGTCTACTTCTAATATATATCCTATTGGAGAATCGTCTTTAATATCATTTAAGTTAAAATCTTCAATGTTTTCAACCCATTCAAAATTTTTAAAAGGAAGGTATTGAGACATTGCATAACCGTATAAATTATTTACATCTAAATATATAAGATAATTTGATTTCTTCGTAGAATCATAATCACTAACATATTTATTATTGGCTATGGAATGACGGTTACTGCATTGAACAATACCTCCCCTTATACCTCGAACGATAAAATTATACATATTAATGTCTGTTAATAGTTCTAATTCTATTTGTGTAGTTTTCAACATTGCATCCCAAGACAGACCAGGTGAAGTATAATATTGACAAGGATCTAAGTTGTAAATGTTTTTACAAACTTTTCTAAAATTTTCAAATATATCACAAAGTAGAAGAACATCTGCTTTGAGGTATAAAAGTAAATAATCTAATAAAATATTACACTGGAATGTACTCCAAACTTTTTCTGCATGTTGATATTCTTCTTCACTACACAACTCATTAGTCAGTTTATTGAAGAAGACTTCACGAGAAGGTAATTGTGTTTCCTGAAGACGATTTTCTGAATCTATATAATCATAGGGAAAAACTCCTTTACGTTTCATTAAACTGAATTCATTACTATTGTTATAAAATGTTTTAACGATTTTTAAATCATCATCAGTCAAGTAACTGGCTAACTTTTCTAAACTTGATGACATGAATCGAAATGAGTCGAGAAAACGCAATTCAAATGTTTCTTTTTCATTTACTGAAATTCTTTTAGATATTGATACATATAATTCCTTATTTAAAGGAATAATATTTATATCACCTTCAATAGATGAAAGTTCTCTAACAAACAAATGACAATCATATGCCGAAAGATTGTGGAAAAATATAGGGATGAAGTTAGCAATTTGATATTCTAAATTACAGTTATTGTGAGCAGGACCTCTATATTCACCCGTTAAATGACAATGATCTGCCACTCTATTATCATCTAAAAATTTCTTACAAATGTGACATATTGGATCTTCATTTTGAATCTTTTTTTGAAGTGGTGTTAAAGAATTCATTGGTTTAACTACACTTAAGTAATTATTATAAATATTTAAAGTGTCATCTACTAAACTTTTAAAAAAATGTTTTGGAGAATCTTCACCACTATATATTCTAAACTTGTCTAAACTAGAGTCAAATGAACACTTAATATAGTAACTATATGCATATGGAATATGCTTTTGTACTGACTTTACATTAGTAGAATTCTGAACATTTGTTGATTCTAAAATACATTCAAAGTCAGCATAAACGACAAATGGTACTTCCATTTGCTTCTTAAAATTTTTGAAGTTGAGAATATTATCACCTGAATTCGGCATTGTGGTAACCAATTTGTTACATTCGTTTTTATGTTTAATTAAGGCCGCTTCATTATGAAAGTGGATGAGACATGTATTACATACATGTATTTGTCTTCTGTGTTTTGTTAATTGACTTTTCACCAATCTGGAATTATATAAAAGAAAGAAGAAACATTAGTAAAGATTTTTTTTTTATATTGTTATAAATATGTTTACCTTGATATACTTTTTATCCACACATAATGAACCCGTTCATCTTCCTCTAATAACAACAAATTAATGTGAATATTCTTTTCCATTTGTGTGAAGTAGTACGGACAACATTGTCCCCTTCTAATCCGAAAACATTGACGCTGATGTCGGGATTATTTTCTTCAAATATCTTTATCATATTAACGGCTAACGGAAATTTTAAATTTTTAAAATTTAAAACCATATTGTTTTCCAATACAACAATATCTGCATTAATATCTTTGATTTGATATGATGAACATCTATTTGAATGGGTGGTGACTGGATATAATGCTGATATTATCGCCCATTTAAAACAGTATTGATCTTTATTTTGCACATTAATACATGCTTCTTTTTTCAATATTGTTGGTGGTAAAGGTAAATATTGCGAACCTTTAAGACACTCATATTTATTAATATTAATCTCAAGATGTGAGATTTCTATTAAGGTCCATCCGCTGTCACGTTCTTGAAATTCGCTCATCTTTGCTATTAAACTCTCACATTGATTAACATAACATTGTTCGATGTCTGCATTTGTTAATGATGAATTTATAGTAATCATTTTGGTTTGATGTGATTTTATATCTACTCTACACAAATCATCATCATCTTTCATTAGCACATACTCACAAAAAAGTTCACAATTATATTTAATACTTAAATGTTTTTGTACCAGGTTCTTTAATAAATCAATTGCTTTACGTTTAATATCACTCAGAAAGTTTTCAGGTATTAAGTTCATCTTATTTTCATTTTCAATCAAATACGAGGAGATTCGATTTTTAAAACAAGAGTTTATAGACTTTATATTATTGACTAATTGTTCAGTACTCTTTTTTTTGTGAGTATTTGTTCTTAAGTGATAATGCCAAATTGATTTTAAAATATGTTTATTGCATACGTTACAAAAAACATTATTATTTTCAGGATGTTCTACTAAATGTAAATGTCTTTGTAGATCTTGGTGAGTTCCAAAATGTAAATTACATTTTGAACAATAAAATGATGACGAGGGACCATCGTGATTTAATCTAATATGACGTCTTAAGGAAGAATTAAGTTTGAAATTTTTTTCACAGATTTCACAAATAAAGTTTAATATTTTTTCTCTTTGTTGATTAACAGATTGATTCGATTAAGACTTTACACTTAAACTGTTTTAATTTTATGTATGCAATAGTATTTATACTAAAATTTGTTACATTTTTTTAAATTATAAAATTACATTTTTTAATAACTATACTATATTGCATTTACAATTCTTATCACATAAAAGGAAATGTATTATTTAAATATATACATATATACATACATACAAAAGAACAAAAAAAATTATAAGAATAAGTTGATATATAAATGGTATAATATACTAATTGGGGGAAAATAGTAATATTCTTAGGTAAGTTAGAAAATGTTTACATAGAGCGCTTAAATAATACTACAAATGACTAAAATACTAAAATACATTTCTTCAATGTTAACAGTATGACACTAAGGAAAGTGTTAGAAAATAAACTAACTTTTTTAACAAAGGAAGTCATAAATGTCTCGTGGTTTGCTTTTTATGGTATACAAGATAAAATTTTTAAATATGAAACCCTTTTTTAATTTTCATAAATCTTGTAAAAAATAGTATTTACCTGTTTTCACCTTTATGTTTTTGGTTTGCTGTCTTGAAATGTCATGTCAACATATTTTATATGATCAATACTTATGTATGTATGTACATGTTTCAAATAATACACAGAATAATAATAAAAAGAAGATTGGTTTTTTGGTCTTTGAATTAATTATTCCACTCATAAACTTGCTCATTTTATAAAATCAAAAATCATGATCATTTATGTTTTAGGATCTAAACGGATATTGTTTAAATAGTAGCATACAAGTCGAATGAAAGCAGTTGAAAATGAGAAGACAAGAAAGAATAAAGAGGAAAAACATCTTTTTAAAGAAAATGACTTATAGAAATATAATAGAGAAATTTTTATATGATTTTCAAGGGAGCATATTTGATAAACATTTATACATGATAAGCTATTTTAAAGGAATGCTAGACGAATATGAAAATATGGATTTAATTACCTCTGTTCATGGAAAACATTTTATCAACTGCCCTACGATATGCAACATTTGCGATTGTAGATCAAACATTTTGTGTGATTGTATTAAATTTGAATTAAAAAAAGATAATGTAATACATCTAATAGAAACATATTACAAATTTTTTATCAATAAAATAAATAAATAAAACTAAAACTCATTGCCTTTTTTTAAGTTACAAAACTCTTTCTGCAAATGCTATTCATTTCTCTTACATTTCTTATCATAAAAATGTATTCACACTCTTTTTTAAAACTAGAAACGCAATACTAACCAGGGATGCAAAACATAAACAACATACATTTCAATCATACTGATCTTTAAAAACATAACAGGCAAGCATTTTCTCTCTACACTAAAACTGGGTTTCTTCCATCATCCACAAAATCAAAACTCAAAACCTAACACACACAAATCTATCTGGCAACACTGTCTCACACCAAATAACTATTCCCTCTCTCTCATGTCTCACAACCCACACTTCCCCTCTCTCTCACAACCCACACTTCCTCTCTCTCTCACAACAAATACAAATATTTTAGGTTACAAAATCCCATCCAAAAAGATCTATAGATAGTAAACAATCATAGAAAAATTAACACAACAAAACACCAACAAAAATATAAATATATATCTCCGCCATAGCCAACATAAAACCAACCATCAATCACTAACGAGGAAAATACACATTTCAACCACCTTGACTAAAACTGGTTTTCTTCCATCACACACAAAATCAATCCTCAAAACCTTAACACACAAATTCACCTGACAATACTCTCTCACACCAAATAACTATTCTCTCTCACTCTCACAACACACACATTCCAATATCTCAATACCACACACCAACCAGGGATGGAAAACATAAACAACATACAATCATACCACAACACATACACATTTCACATTTCAAAAAACCACAACCCCAGCTATGCATGAGCCGAATTTTGTATGAAAAAAGTGGTCCCGAAGGTACATAAACATACTACTAAACAGAAGATAGTTATTACAGTTACTCGGAGTTTTATTCGCGCTCTCTACTTTAAATAATTTTAGGAGAGAGATAAAAAAGTTGAATTGTATGAGCTCACCAGAGATTTCAATACGATAGGGGTAGCGGAGCACCCTAGGTATAATCTAGCATTCATAAATGAGCAAATATTTGACTAAAAGATTAGAATAATTTTCTATATAATATGATTTCATATTCGTATCCTCAATACTCAAGTTTATTTAACTGTAAATTTTTAATTGTATGAATGGTATAAATATTTTAATATATTTAAGTTTAATATTTATATAAAAAGTTAAACTTGTTTTGAAAATAAAAGTAAATATTTTTTTTACTAATTTTGTTTAAAATTCTATCGTTAAAAAAATTGCACATACATACAAACATTTGTCCAACGAAGTGTCTGTCCTTTTGCAAAGATATTCCAAGAAAACAAACCTACTTTTAGGATTTAACTAAAGCCTTTAAACATACATATGTACACTAAAGGGTCTCATGAAAAACAGTTCCAAATGTACCCCTCTAGAAACGAAGACTGGTCTGTTCTTATATGATTTCCAAAATATTACAGCTGAATGTTTAAATTTATGTGAGCTGGGCTGTTTTCAAAACGCATCTTCGTACATATTTCCTTCAATATCATTATCAAAATTTTCCTTAAAAGAAAATTAACTTCAAATTGTTATAGAGGCTTACAAAGGCCTAAAATAGTCATTTAAATAATTATTATGTCTCTCTTCCGCCGCGGCATATTTCTTATTCAAACATATAATTTTATATATTCAGAAATTTTTCAATATATATTGGGTTTTAATGTACCATTACTATTAAAGATTATACGTAATTAACCCTTTAACAGCAAGAGGATCAATTTTATGCATTCTGTTCCCAAATATAATAAATATTTAAAATATTTAAAAAAACACATTCAATTAAATTACACTGTGCTCGAAAATGAGACTTATACTTTTTAATAAGGCCTTCATGAGGACTTAGGAAAATTATGTATTTTTTTGCTTAAATTTAATAATTTAGTATAGGATAATAATTTCTTATCATTAAATATATTTTAAATCGTAAATTACAACATTTTAAACGAATATGCCGTTGGTCTTTGAAAAACTAAATTTCAAAAACCAAATCGTTTACGTACCTTGTTTCTCTTCATGTGGTTTTTGTTGACGTATTTACTTCTTAATATTTTTTTATTTGGATAAAATTTAATTTCATTTTATTTTTAAAATATTTTTAACAATATTTTAAAAATAATTTACACAAAAAGAAAAAAAAATTATAAAACAAATAAATATTTTTGACAATTTTCTGTTTTTCATCATATGCAGAAGCTGAATTTTCTGAAAACAACTAAACAGGGTGTATCATAAATATATATTTTAATAATTTCTATTTGGGTTTTAATAAAAACCAGATGAAAATGGTTTTTGAAATGTATAAAAAAAAGAAATTTAAGTGGGTTTTCAATCAAAAACCGAATGAAACCAAATCTACTAGTTTTTGTTTGGTGTAAATGGCATATAACGAAAAATAATAAGTAAGCTAACTAGTATTACTAGTGAGCAACTTTTCAAATAAAAATATGAAAACATTAAAAATTGGCCTGAATTTGATTTAATTTACAATTGGAATATACATTCAATCGATTTAATGTTTGATTTACATAAATAATAGCCATTTTATTCTTTACCAGTGGGTATATACAGAAAAATCTAATATCATATTTCAATTTGAGTAATTCCAAAGAATTAGATTTACTCCTCTATGCGCTTCATATGGCGTAATAATCTGTACCATATTCTATGAACTAGAAATTTTTTTTATCAAAAAGGAGCAAAACCTAAGCTTGAATAACTTTTAGGTGCATTAGCAGATTTCAACAAATTTGGTATCATTGGAAAGAACTAAGATTCTACTCTATCACAAAGTCATAACAACTAAATATCTTCCTGGCTCAAGGACATCTAAAATGAAAAATTACCCTTTATCCTTGCATATCCTGAAAAAGGGTCTCTTAATTTTCGTTATTTTTTTACACGATGTTTACAATGCATTAGTCGCTATAATATAAAAATTTAAAAGTGGGATCTAAATTGGATTAGGAGTTATAACAATTTTTTCTTTACTAACCAGCACATTTTCTATTAGATATTAAGTGGTTTTTAAGTATATTGATATAATTATATGTAGTTTACAACAAACAAAAATAAGTAGTTTCGCATTCGGTTTTTGACTGAAGGTTCTAGTTTTTCCATACAAATCAAAAACATTTTCACTAGTTTTTATGAAAAAATTCGTAAAAACTGCTAAAATATACATTTATGAAACATCCTATTTAACTAATTTCACAATAGTAGGAACAATTTCACATTAGGAGAGAAAACTTGAACTTTTATTATTTTTTGAATGAAGTCATTTGTTTTAAAAAAAATTTAAATCTGTTATATTTAAAATATTGCTAAAATTCGTTTAAAAAAATAAAACAAAGTCGAATGTTAAATTCTTTACGTCAGCAAAAATTGCGTAGGGGTGAAAACTGGTATGTAAACAAATTGGTTTTTGCAATTTAGTTTTCACAAAAATCAATCATTTTTATTTTGGTATAAACATAGTACTATACAAATTTTAATATAATAGATAATTATTTATTGAAATAAGTCGCATATATAGCACAAACCTGATCTATTGAAAAAAATTTTATGTTATTTTAGAAATTTCAGGAACACATTAACAGGCCTTTAAACCACTATAACCCACTTTATAAATTCCGCCGAATTATTTATGACGATTTCAAATATTGTTTATTCAAGTTTGATACATGGGTTTACAAAGGCAAAATCTACTAAAATTGATCATGATCGGTCCATTATTTCACTTATACCCCATACAACTTTTTCCTCGGAATAGTTGTTTAAGGGATATAAATATCTGAAGTATGTCGTATTTATGTAATTCTAACGTATGTAAGTATTGTACAATTATTGTACCAAATTTTATAAAAATCGATTCATAATTGATAAAATCTTTCATGTGGGTTTCGCTGCCTAAAAATTGCTTAAAGCGCATAAATCCCACATCAATACAAAATCTTCTATATTTGAGTTTTATATAAATATAAATCATCATACACAATTTTACAATAATAGGTCCATAATTGAACATCGTTGTCATATAATCCCCAGTCCCGAAAATCAATTAAACGTTCACAAATCTCACATAAATGTCAACAGAGAAATAAAATTTTACATAATTTTCATATGCCCATAAATTATTATAATTAATTTCATAAAGATCGATCCATACTTGACCATAGGCTCTCTTCCGATAATAGTTTTAGTGCCTATACACAAGCATGTAGGAATTATATGGTCGATCTTGACCAACACTGCTTGTTTTTATCCTTTCCTAACTAACTATATAACTAAAGGGTTAAATGAATACATATGTTAATAAAATGAGACCTTTTCAATTATGCTCTAAAATATAAATTACGATGAGAAATGATAAAAATATTTAAACTTTACTTAAATTTTAATTTTGCTAGAATGAAAACTAATTTAAACATTTTTACTCACTATGCCATTTGTCTATCTTATGTTGTATTTTTTTTTTTTTTTTTTTGACAAGAAGTTAAATGTTATGTATACCATTGATCAAAAACAACATTTTTGGAGGTATTTTAGAAATCTTCCCACTCACGTGAACGAAATAATTAAACCGAATTATTTTGGGGATTAGTTTAAAACGTAACAATCTATTTGTCTCCATACAAATCAATGCCCTTTAATGTACATTTTACATACTTTTTATTTAATAGCAGATGTAATGGGTGATTCAAATAGAGATACTTTTTTCAATATTCTTTTTTTGACAGATCACGTGTGAGTCGTGTCATGCTGTCATGTTATTTTTGTTTAGTTTTTTTTGGCATTTCATACTGGAAAGACTTACGCCTGAACAACGTTTATAAATCGTTCAACTTTATTACGAAAATTCACGTTCTGTGAGGAATGTTTTTCGTGCACTTCGCTCAGCTTATGGTCAACATAATCGGCCTACTGAGCGTACTATTCGCAACACCATCACCCATTTTGAGACTCAACATTCATTATTGGATAATATTCGACCGAATAGATCACGTCCAGCACGCTGTGAAGAAAATATAGCGGCCGTAGCTGAGAGTGTACACGAAGAACGTGGAGAGTCGATTCGGCGCCGTTCGCAGCAACTCGGATTAACGTATGGAACGACTTGGCACATTTTACGTCGAGATCTTAAATTCAAAGCGTACAAACTGAAGCCGCTCGACCTTCCCAAGCGACATCGCTTCGCTCTACGGGCTCTTGAAAAGTTCCAAGAAGATCCGACGTTTTCGAGGAAAATTTTGTTCAGCGATGAGGCCCATTTCTGGCTCAATGGGTATGTAAACAAACAAAATTTACTACAAATAAATCTAATATGCCATTTACACCAAACGAAAACTAATAGTTTTTGGCTTTTGTTTTCCATACAAATCAAAAACCATTTTCAATTAGTTTTGGTTGAAAGCCAATTAAAAACTATTAAAATATCTATTTATGAAACAGCTTGTTCAAATCATTTCATAACATTAAACTTTCATATACGAATGAAATAGAAAGTTTGAAGTTTTTAGAAACATTTTTATTTATTAATACATTTTTTACAAAAAATTTATTTTAAAATTCTATTAAAAAGCATTTCAGTACAAAATCCAAATAAAATACAAGTGAATTAAGAAGCTGTGAATTAAAAAGCTGTTTACTTCAATGAAAACTACATTAAGACAAAAACTGGTATGTAAACGATGTGAATTTTAATTTTTGGTTTTTACAAAAACCGATTATTTTTTGTTTGGTGTAAATGGCATATAACATTAATATGTTGAAACACATTTTAAAACAAACACATGAATTAACATCCAAAAGGAGGGAGATGAAAGTAGCTGTATAACTTATATTTGTACAAAGTACTGGTAAATATGATGTGAATCATTTATGCTTCAATTTATTATGTACTTACGTTTATTATTGTACTTTTTGCGTGTTAAATGTAAATATCTAATATTTATTGTAAGTGGTCTTAATTTAGACAACTTAGTATTGAGATAATAATTACTTATACGTCACGTACTCGTATTTCTCTAACAAAATTAAGTAATATTAATAAACGTTTTCTAATGCACTGTGTAATATGAAAAAAACTAAAGGAAAATGTCACAAAGGAGACACAATTTTTTTTGTGTCAATATATATTACTAACTAGCTATTTCTTTGCTCTAATTCTTGCAAAATACAATTGTAGATGAATGAGTATCTTTAGAAAAAATTTTAAATTATACACTATTTCACTATTACAACATTCTTGGAAGAAGTTTTTTAATTGTTTCTTTCTGTTTTTCCATAGATGCATTTATAATTTATAAAAAAAAAAAAAATTTATGGAAATTTAATTATATTTTGACAGTTTTAGTTTAAATTAAATGTTCACATAGAAACTTAAAATTATGAGATATTCTAAAAATTAAATTCTAGCACTTAAGATAATTTTTTTGTACATTTCTCTTTGACTTTAAAATAGAATATTGAAAAAAACTTTTTTATAACTATTATTTTTTAGTGTAATTTTAGATTTCAATAAGAAACACTTAAATTAAGTTGTAATTGTTTGTTGCGAAGTTGGATACTGAAAATTATTAGCTTTAGAACTGGTGTAATTAGAAAGACTTCAGATTCTTTAATAACATCCTTGAAATTAGTGCACATAAAAAATTATGTAAAAAAATTATCTTAAACAAACAATTTTTTGAATTGAAATAAAATTTGATTAAAATAATTATTTGATTTTAATATGTTGTTTTATTGGTTAAAAAAATTAAATAACTATATGAAAAACAAAACAATTTTTTATTTTGACAGTTTCTAAAAATATTAAAAAATAAATTGCAAAAAATTATTTATATGCCATTTACACCAAAACAAAAACTAGTAGTTTTTGCCCTCATTTGGTTTTTGATTGAAAAACTACATACATTTATTTAGTTTTTCCATGCAAATCAAAAACCACTTTCGTCAAGTTTTTGTTGAAAACCAAATAAAAACAACTAAAATAAATATTTATGATACAGCCTGTTTGATTGTTTTCAGAAAATTAAGCTTTTGTATATGATGAAAAAGAGAATATTGTCAAATTTCTAGAATTATTTGATTTGTTTTATACAATTTGTGTGTAAATTATTTTTAAAATGTTGTTAAAAACGTTTTTAAAATTAAATTAAATTAAATTAAATTAAATTAAATTCAATTTTATCCAAAAACAAAAATGTGGAAAAGGAAATACATCAACAAAAACCACATCAAGAGAAAAAAAAGGTATGTAAACGATTTGGTTTTTTAAATTTAGTTTTTCAAAAACCAACTTGCTTTTGTTTTAGTATAAACGGCATATTGAGCAAAAGAAATATAAAGTTTCGGATTTGAGGACATCTAGGGGTAAGATGTAATGAATTTAGTGCAAATTTTTGAAACGATAATGATTATTATATTTCATCTTTTAGACATGTGGAAAAACTATGAAGTAGAAGTAACAAAATATTTATAAAACATGTAAGTAATGTTATGTTATATTAACCAATTAATAACACATTTTTTTCCAAAATGTACGAATCAGAATCACTGAGTTGTGACTTATATATTAATATATATATATATATATATATATATATATATATATATATATATATATATATATATATATATATATATAGTAATATATATATATATATATATATATATATATTTACATTATCAAATATGTGGCAATACATCGAATAAGGTATGCATGTAAATAATATTCTGCTATTATACCCGAATAGAACCTGGTACTTACATTATCTTGGACAAGGAAATGTTACCAGAAAGGTATCTTAAAACTTAGCCCGGATCCCCTAACAAGAATATAGTCATCTTGTTAGTCTATTTAATAAAGTTTGTCCATATGAGCAGCTGTACAGTAACTTCTCTATTCAATTTCGGTTAAAAGTATTTCCAAACAATAATGGTTAATTTGCATTTCTTTTTAATTTTGGCAAAGTCTGGGTTTCTTTCCTTTAGATCGATCAATTTGCTCATTCACAGAAAGTCCAAGAAATGTCGTTTATTATAATTCATCCAGGTTATAACAAATGTATAGTATTATTTGCCGTTAACATCTACCTTTTCCAAAAATTTTGATAAAATTTTTGGTCAAGTTATAATTTTTATTCCATAGTATAGATATGCATCGCTAAGGCACTTCTTTTGAAGAAAATCGCATGAATCGTTTGTTAAAAAAAGTTTAGGAAAAGTAAACGAAACCCGAATTCGTATTATAATTTTATTAATTCCAAGCGAAAAATTTCCTTATAAATATTCTCGACTGCTATGAAAATTAATAGTGCAATATTTTCCAATGATAAAGACATAGCAAAAGCATTTTCTGATTTTTTGCATCAACATTTTCCTCGAGAAGACATAATAAACAATATCAATTTACTATCCTAAATTCACCGTCAACTAATATATTGTGCCTGGATGTTAAAACAGTTTTAAAGTATATAAAAAGTTGAAAAAGTTTATTTTGTCCTGGCGCTGATGGTATTCTCACATGTATCCTGAAAAACTGTGCGGAAATATGAGCAATGCCTCTTACTCACATATATAATAACTCTTTATGTAATTTCTCTGCAGTGACAAATTATAGAGCAATTGCAAAGCTTAGTGCCATTCCTAAACTGTTTGAGAAAATTGTAACATCGATATTGTCGCCACAAATTTCATTCATAATATCAAAAACGCAGCGTGAATTTTACCATGGATGATCAACATCTACCAACTTAATGGAGTTGGAGTTATAATTACATTACTAATTCCGGTTTTCGAAGAAGTTTGCAAACTGATGTAGTTTATATGGATTTTAGTATAGGGTTTAACAAAGTTAACCACGATCTATTAATTACTAAACTAGATGCAATTGGATTCTGTGGTAACTTCCTTAAATGGATTTATTCCTATCTGAAGAATTATAAACAATGTGCAATGTTCAATAGCACAATGTCTAACTATGTGAACCTTACTTTCGATGTCCCACAAGACAGTTATCTTGGTGCACTATTATTTCTACTTTTTATAAATGATCTTCCAAATTCCATTTAACATTGCAAGATACTAATGTATGCTGTTGAGGTAAAGCTATTTCTAACTTTATAAAATGAAGAAAACTTACTAAATCTACAATCCCATATATCCATCTTTAATAATTGGTGCAACATTAACCTAATGCAATTGAATCTTAAGAAATGTCATTGCATGTCTTTCCATAAATATGCCCCAATTTGCCATGATTACTATATTGGTGATACAAAATTGTTCTCGGTTGTTTCCTTCATTGATTTAGGGGTAAATTTTTATAAAAAACTCAACTTGAATAATCATATAATAATGACTGTGAATAAGGCATATGGTGTTTTAAGTTTTATAAAACGGTGTTCGAAAGAATTCACTGCTCCTTACGTGACGAAGATGCTATTGGTTAGGTCTATTCGGAATATGGTTCAGTAATCTGGAACCCACAATATAATGTTTACATTCATAAACTTGAACCAGTCCATAAACAGTTTCTCCTTTTTTTGCCTCTGGAACCTAAGATGGAACAGTCATTCAAACCTTCCTCCATATCGTAGGCGTTTGGGCCTTATAAAACTTCCAACTTAAAAAAGTAGAAGGATCGTTGCAAATACAGCGTCTTTCTTGAATATTGTTAATGAAAATATTGATTCCGAATACATCATTAGTAAAGTATTCAGTAATGTCCCAAATAGACAACTTAGATCATATGTTGCACTTTACATCGATTTTTGTAGGATCAATTTCGCAGATTTTGACTCATTTCGTATAACATGCATCAAGGTGAACCTAACCTAATAGACCTAACTGATTTTGCTGATACTGGTACTGAAATTGAAAATTTTTTAATAAGCTATATATATATATACAATAACTTTTTCAATTGCAATTTGTTCTCAGCTGTTGTATAATTTATTTATTTATATATATATATATATATATATATTTTTTTTTTTTTTTCAATTGCAATTGCTGTTGTAGAATTTATAGCTGAATTAAAGAAATAAATTTATACTTTTATAAAATTATTATATCTACGTTACTGCTTTATTTTGCAGACTTTATTTTAGTTAATTTATAATAATAGCTTTCAAAAATTAATTTTTATAAAATATTTTATTGAAATTTGTTTAAAAATATATTAAAAGCCGAATATTGTTTTAATCGTTTTGTTTAAAAGTATTATTTAAACTTTTAAAAATGTTCAAATTTGTAAATAGTGAGAATATTTTAATAAGAAAATATTTTTTTTTCTATAAAACATTTACGAATTTTGTTTTTTGCAAATTCAGTGATAGGTCCGATTTTAGTGAAAAATACAATTGATTTATAAATTCAGTATTTGATTACGAAATTTATTTTTGTCTGTGTGGTGTTGCAACCTGTTGTAGCACTCGTGGAGTAGAACGGTATTGTGATTCTAAATTGGTTTTAAATTATGTTTTTAAGAACTAGTGGATGGAACAAGCTCCGCAATACTTCTTCATCACTTTGCAAAACAAATTACTGGTTCCCAAATAACTTAATAGAACTGTTTAAAAAACTTAAGAAAAAAATTATAAACAATTTAAAGGGAACAGACTCTTTTTTGAATTTGGTTTAAATTGATTTAAAAAGTGGTCTTTAGGAAAAATAAAATCAAAGAAAAATTATTGATTTTAATAACTGGTTCTTGAAACGGCCCCTAATGCTTCTATAGAACTAGTTCTAAATTTGATAGTTTCAAACAAAAATCTTTGATTAAAAAAGTAGCTCTATAATCGTTCCATAGAATAGGTGCTGGCTAGATAAAACTTCCACAGAACTAGTTCTGATTGTGACAATTTCGAACAAAAATTATTGGTCGTAACGCCAAAATAGAACGAATACAGGCCAGTAAGGAGATTTATGGTGCAATTGTGCTATTTTTGGCACTATTATATTTTCAATAGTACTATGGCACTTTTAGCACTATTTTGGCACTTTTTTGTACTAATTTAAATAAAGTTTATAGAGGGTATACATCTTAGTTCTTAGAATAATGTTGAAAGTTTACTATGAATGATTTCTCTATAATTATTATAATGGCAAAAAGTACTCATACGTATATAAGTTATATGTATGTTATAATATAACAGCAACTGCAAAATATTAAAGTGTAAAATATTTCAAAATATTTCTTTAGCTCCTAATTTGCTTTAATTCACTAAAAACTATATTTGGTATTTTTAAACCCTTTTTCCATCCCAATTTGGCACTCAATAAACAATTAAAAATCCCATCACTGTTACAGGCAGGTATATTGGAATATGTGATTAGAAGAAAATATTAATAAAAATTAGAAGTCGAAGTAAAAAAAAGACGAAGCAATAATTATAAATTTCAGATGTGGTTTAATAATAAATATTTGATTCAAACGCATAAATATTTATTATTACTGTAAAAAATACAGTAACTTTTAGTTTAAGATATTTTTATTAAATATACATATATCAATGGAAAGCTAGGAGTTTGTACACTTTGAATATATATTTTATTTTACAATATTTTTGACATTGTAGTAACTATAACCTCCCAAACTTAAAATAGTCATCTCAAAATGATGACTTTACCCGTAAATATGGTTTTTTGATCTGAAATAGTAACTTAAAACTTGATTATATTTTTTTTCTAAAATCTTGTAGACTTTTGCAGTCTTGCAAAAAAATTGTATTATGTGATATTAATTATTTTGAGTATATTACACTTGAATGTCATCACTATGGTATCCATATCAATTTGACATGAGAAATTAACATATTTTAAAATTTTCCTCAAATTTAAAAGGCGTTAGAAAAAATTGGATAATACGATTTCCATAATTTGGTATATATTATGTACTGTTATGTCTTAGTATTTATTACCACAATAAAATAATCGAAAAATGTGGCTTTTACTATGTAAAAATTCATAATTTACAGAATATACATTTTTAGAATTTTTGTGTAATAGAACAAAGCAATTTAATTTGAAAAGATCGGAAAGAAATGAAAGTTGGTCTGAATAAGTTTTTGCGAATTCTGATTTTAATTTTAATATACATACATTTTTATAAATCTAAGTAAATTTACACATTTTTGGGTAAAAAAAATATAAAAATTTCCTATTATTTTTTCTATTTTTAATGCTTTTTTTATAAATTTTCCACAATTTTAAAATCTTTTAGTAATCTACCATTTTTTATCTCTTGATTTACAAACATTCTTTAATTTTTTGGTTCAGAATTTATAAAAAAAAACAGAAATTTATACAAATATTTTAATATTCTGGCATAATTGAAAATATCATTATAGAAAAAATTCTTGGACGTCAAAAGTAAGCATTTTTCATTTAGTATACCTTACGCTGGAGCTTATTTCAATAAAATAATAAATACAGTACAAAATATAAAAATACTTTTCACTAAAAAAGTGAAAATAGTAATAGTAACAAATTTATTTACTTCATTTATATACCAATATATGTATATGATATATGTGACTGTTGTTAATTATTTTAAAAGCCTTTAGTTATTATTCACTAAACAAAAATTTTAGAAAATATTTATTACATTCATATAATTACATATGTTTAAATGTGTTTCCCTATATCGGAATAAATTTTAATAATTTTGAAAATTTGAGTTTAGATTTGAAACTGGCGGCCAAATTTAGATGTAGGTACTAATTTTCATGACTGTGAAACATCTCTATATCTTTTCCATCTTTCTATGGGCTCGATTCCATCTGCACTATTTTAAATTCTTAATTTTTATTACAAAATCGTAAACAGCGTCCCCAAAAACCTTATATATATTTTTTACGTACACTAAGTTTATAAAGATGTCCAGAATTCTGGAGAATCTCATTGTGATCTACCATATTGCTTTCATCGAATTTCAAATTTATAAATTGGAAAATAAAAAAAAAAAACGTATTTAGGGACCACAAATTTAGCAAATTTAAAATTTCGTCAAGTAACAAAATAAATATTAAATCTGCCATTTTTATTTTTTTATTTTTTATTACCAAAAATCTTATATGTGATTAGGGTTTTCAAATTCCCGACAAATGAGAAACCTAAGCGTTTATATAATTACTCTTGTTATGTTTTCTTTACTAATACTATGAATTGTTAAACTTATTAATAAAGGGAATGTATTTTAAATGGATTAAAAATTAGCAGTTGTTATGTTATTTTAAAAGGGGCAATTTTATTGAAAATTGTAGGGGGTTAAAATTGCTATAGGCATATCAAAAAACGTAATGTTAGGGTAGGGCACAATTCACCCTTTAAGAGAAAGCCATCACTCCCAAAATTTTGTTTGTAAGAAAACCTTTTTTTCTTTTTTTTTTTTGCTCTAATTTTTATTAAGGCATGCAATGGGGTGCAGAACAATGCCTTGGACCATTTGAGTTGGTCGTTCAATCTTTTATTACATGCCAAATTTCCAACCTTATTTTTTGTTGTGCTCTCGGAAACCCGAGAATTTCAGACAAAATTAAATATATTTACATACAATAAAAAATAATTTTTTTCCTCAACCTTTATTCATATCTCTAAATCTTAAATGAATTCACTATTTTTATTTACTTTTTTTTATATATAAAAGATAATTTATTTTATTTACTTTTTCTATTGATCAAAAATAAATAATATTTAAAGAAAAATTTGGATTGATTTTTTCCACTTTTTATTACCATTTCGCAAGTCAGGAGACAAGAACTTTTTGAAAAATTGATGTGTAAAATTGTTTTCACAGAGTAATCATAAATGGTGATCCAGAAATATTATACTACAGGTGAGAACCCGAGAAATAAATCTTTCTTTTTTTAATTTTTTCAAAAATTATTTTTTATTTATTTATTTTGTACTCAATGGTTCTATCAGAAAGAGAATTATTTTGGGTAATTTAATACTCTTTGGCAAAGTATTGCCAATAGTAAAGAAATTTTATACTTTTCCACTGTTTCTAACAAAACGTGCATTTTCAAATTTAAAAGTTCTTTGTTTTGTTGTGTTGAATTGATATGATTGAATTCACTTTATGACTTTTCATATTATTTCCAGGCATACTATACTTGGTAAGGATACGACAAAAATAATTTTAAATTTCCTCAAAACTGAAAGGTGAAAATATTGTAATTTTTATAACTTCATAGATTTTAATAAACAAAAGTATACTAATTTCCTTAAAAGAAGAAAACTCGGATTAGGTCCTTTATTTTTTCCAGATCACAAATAAATTTAAAAAGTTATTTTTTTTATCACATAGATATTTGGTGTTACTGCTGCTTGACTCCTCTTTTGAATTTTTGCAAGGCGCTAGTTAATAAACGGTTGCCTTTAGACTGCAATTAAACTGTTTCAATAAACAATTCACATTATTCTTTTATACAAAAATTTTAATACAAAGCATTTGATAACAATTATGTGATAATAATTATTAAAAATATTAAATAAGCTAGAATAAAATAGTTAAAATCATTCATTTTTAGTACTTGTTAATTCCCGTGATTCCCAGAATTTCAGGGAGTCGGGAAGTGGAAAATCGACCTTTTTCCCGGTAATTTTTTCCCGCCGCTTTTCGGGACGATACCTATGTATGTGATATATATTTTTACGTAGATCAAGTGCCCAAAATTCTGGTATCATGACACAGCGCACAATACGTAGTTAGTTATTAACGCAATACAAAACGGATCGTATGATTAATATTTCATAAACATCGCAACAATTAAGTATACGTTGTGTTGTACTTTTTTTCAATAGTAATCGTTATATTTCATTTTATCATCTCCATCATAGATTTATAAAAAAAACAAATGTAATATTTTGATTTTGTTAATGTTATTTTCAGGAGAAAGGTTAAATGTATTTGATTCAAAGAATTATCCATCGGAATATTAATATTAATTACCTCCTTCAGAAAAATAAAGTGAGTTATGATGACAAATACCAAACTTTTAATAATCATTAACTAATATTAATAATTAATATCATTAACTAATATTAATAATTAATATTAGTTAGTGACTATTAAAAGTTCGATATTTGTCATCATAACTCACTTTATTTTTCTGAAGGAGGTGTATTTGAGTAAAAACTCATTTCTAAAATCGAGATATGCCATATTTGATTTAAAATTCAAAAAGTGACTAATATGATTCTTTATTTTTTTTTTGTTTTTTTTATTTTTGGGCTTAAATTACTCGTAACTTTTTCATCTGTAAATAATAATGGAAATTAAAATCTTAAGGAATGATTACGCAAATATTATGGAACAAAACTATACAAATGTTTATTATAATATGTACGCAGGACCGTTTACAACAAACACGGAATATATTTTATTACCCACATATACACAAATTCCATATATACAAATACAACACGTTGTAATACGACCTAATACACTGACTATCATAATATATTCTAAATCAACACAAATAACTGTTGACGTAGAAACACAAAAGGAAGTACTCAAAAAGACAGTTGCTTTGCAAACCATTCGTGTTGGCAACATCTCAACTGCTATTAATGAGTCAGGTTAATTAAAAATATTAATTTATTCTTTTTTTTTTAAGAAAAAATAAAATTAATATTTTTTTTAAAAGGATCCACAAGAGAGACGAAAGAGTTCCACCAATTATAAGTAATAATGTAAACTTAGAAGGTAATATATAAATACAAAAAATTTGTAAGAAATAAAATTAATAAAGTAATTTTACATATACTATTTTAGGTTGTCTATGGAGCGAAAGACCCCATAATTTAAATAGTAGTTGGAAGCAACAAGACAAAGGTAAAATTAAGAATATAAATAATAAATGTACATAAATAAATATCTTTTTCGTTTATTATTTAAGGATTAATTATTTATTATAAATTTATTATTTTTAAAGAATCCACAAGAAAATCAAAAGATCTAGGAATTTACATATGAAAAATTAGTAACAAATAATAATAATAATAATAATAATAATAATAATAATAATAATAATAATAATAATAATAAAAATATTCTACATATACTACTTTAGGTTGCCTACGGCGTCAAAGTGCCTATTACAATTGGCGGCAAAACAGGCAAAAAAAAAAGATAAGATTTAATTTATTTTTGAATAAACAAAAATACATACATATATACATAATTATAAATATGTAAAAAAAAATATTGTTATTATTTGGTTTTATTATAATATTTTAAATACATATACAAAAGCACATAAAATTTATTTTTACATTAATAGTTATATCATAGAATACAACTAGAAGTTTAAGTGAGCGGTACTTCTAACTAAATTGTCAAAAAAGTTATTAATATTTTTCAAAACTCAAAAACATATATATTTTGTTGTTGCATGAATTAGGTTTTTGACAATTTATATAGGGTTTTGTCTCTCGCATAAACTTCTAGTTGTATTCTATGGCCATATCCTCTATCTCGAATTTACGTTACGTCTATAGACGAAAACCAGTCAGAAATGGTATTCTCTATATTGGTTAGTTTAGGTCTATGACGTACGTTAAAAACAATGTGAATTGAAAAAAAAAATATACTCTTTTTTTCTACAATTTTACTTTTTTGAATATGAAAATACTGTCTACAAAGAAATTACAATTCAAAGAAAAACAAAATAAAATAAAAAATAAAAATTGTTTATTTCTTATATTATTATTTATTCTGGACGTGTTTGCACAGATAATCGTTTTCGTAAAAAGTATTTATTATGGACACATCCAAAACAAATATCTCATTTTCTTCATTAACTTTCTTTGATTAAAAGAAAGATTTTGGCTGGAATGAAAAACTCTGCTTTGAATGCCTGTTTTATGAAATAATGTATTTTTACATTAATGGATGCAAATTGTACAAATTATTTGATAATAAAAACTATAAAAACTATATGTTTGGTCAACTGCAACATGTAAATTTGTTGTAGTCGTTTCAAGATTATTTTATGAAATATATGTAAATAACTAACACTATTGAAATTTGTGTTTGTTTATTACGCTTTATGTACGTAATGTCTTCAAAGAATATGAAGGAAAAGGTTTCAATTGTTTAAAATGTCTCTTTGGGTGTTATTTTTTTTTATTTAATCTAAATTGGCCCGCAAATGCTTAATTATGTACTTTATTTGAGGACTACAAACACTTTTACGACTTAGAAGAAAAAACTTATAAAGATTATCCTTTACAGTGAGATTTAGATCATTCCTAAAAATCACTTTGATTTACACTAATGGTCATCTTAAAATTATTTCAGGAAATCTGAAATTAACCCTTTTTTGAATTTGGCTGCTACACCATGCTTTTCTGGAACGGAACACCTCTACACGATTTTTATAATAGTTTTTACCATAGATTAATCTTTGGTTTTTAATAATATAATTAACATATCATTAGCTAAATCATTAAAAATTACACAGTTTTTGTTTTTTTTATGACCAAAACGGAAAATTGTAATATCGACTTCTAGAATAACAAATTTTGAGCAAAATAACGTAATAAATTGTCATTATCATAGACAGAAACCCAAACAGTCGCAAGTAACGTAGAGAATAAGAAAATAAAAACTCAATTAGAGCATAATTGTTAATATTAATGTTATTGTAAATATTTTTAAGTTTTTTAAATTTTGTAGATAAAAAATACAAAAATCAAATTTTTTTAATTTATATGGTAAACATCTAATGAACTGTTATTATTTTTAATTTATTATCAAATTTGTATATCATTATATAATTATTTATGCCGCATAGAAAAACAAGTAAGAAAGATATAGTCGGTCAAGCCCGACCATATGATCCCCACACCATTGTGTATGTCCATCAAAATTCGTAGAATAGAATATTCGAATACGGAATATTACGTTAATACTAACATTTATATGAATTTATACACTTTAGGGTGATTCTCGAAAGTGGACTTATAAAGGAGCTATGGTAAATTATGGAGCTTATATAAAATTATCTTTATGAAATTTGGCACAAATATTGACATTTATACAAAACTTTCTTATATCGAACTTCGTTAAAATATATGTTATATAAGGCATTTATGATCATTAAATCCCTATTCCGGGAGGGCCATTGCATGGGGGCTAACGAATTTCAATATTCTTCATACCTGTGTCATGCAGATTCTACTTGCAGAATTTCATTGAATTATTTTTAAAATTAAGACCTGTACTTTGTGCGCAAAGTTTACATGAACAGCCAGACGTCCAGTCAGCCAGACGGACGGACAGACATTGTTAGATTGACTCAAAAAGTGAATCTGAGTCGATCGGTATACTTTATGGTGGGTGTTGGATGATTTTTTCTGTGCGTTACAAACATCAGTATAAGCGCATCATACCCCAACCACCTATGGTGGTATAGGGTATAATAACATGAGAAAAACGATAAAGAAAATTTGACTTTATTTTTTATGAAGACTATACATTGAGATTTTCTCTTAAATACTAATATCGATTGCAGCACAAGTTGAAAATAATACCTAATTTTTTCTTAACACTTTTGGAATTTAATTGTATTATTTATTTTTATTTAATATAATAATACAATAATGAACACAGATTTTGTTTGTGCCGCATATCCTATATCAAAAAACAAACATTTTTATTGTTCTTTCGTATGGATCAGAAAAAGAAAAGTGTATTTGTTTAATATACTCGTAGGAACAAAATTCAATTACTTATAAAAGATGCAAGTCGAAGCACACACAGAAAAAAATAAAATTTCGTATTCTAATACTAAATCTATAAAATCAATTATATTTTTTTACTAAAATCGGACCTATCACCGAATTAATAAACTCAAATATTCGAATTCGTAAATGTTTTATTTAAAAAATTTTCATAAGATTTAATGGATTTTTTAATAAAACTATGAAAATAATATTTAGTTTTTAATAGATATTCAGACAATATTTATTGTTGAATCATTAAAATTTTTAATGAAAATTCATATTTTTTAAATATTGCGAATTCTACAATTAAATTGCAAAAAAAAAAAAAAACTAATCCGATAGTGTTTGTATAAACTCGGTACGGTATACGAAGTATAATATTGGTATTTAATGCGGTAGTAAAAAAATAATAGCGTGTTTTAATATACATATAAATATATAAATAAATATATAATAAATAAATATAAATACAAAAAAAAAAAAAAAAGAAATAATAATCCTTTGACGCTTTTTTCACATTATATAAATTACCAAAATGACCTAAAAAAAGAAATCCAGTCGTTATTAAAATTTAATATTAGTTCCAATTGACAACAAATTACTTCTCTTAGATGTGGTTTTGATATCTAAAAGTGGTGATTTCAATGTGCAAAACATAATGTTAAAATCTAATAATTTTTTTATAAAATTTTATTTACAACCAAATATTGATTTATTAAAAAATATTTTTGTCGTAATTTTTTCTGCGCACATGTGGACTTTAATTTCTAAAAATTACATTTAATTTATAAGTATATTTTTTATATATTCGGGATATCGAAAAAGGGCATACTAATTATGTATAAAAATCGATATCTAACTAAATTTTTACAAAAATATTCTATGCGTTATACTACTGACCATATGACTATAAGTGTGTCAAGTAGAACCAATTCATATTGTCTTACAAGAAATTTTAGAAGTTATTTTTTTTTTTTTTAATTTGCTGAAAACTTTTTTAATTCGTTTTATTTTGGGAGAAAATTAGTTTTTTGATAAAAATTAAATCCTTAGAGATATCCCGGTATTTTGGTTTTTGGTAAAAAATTCATTTTCTTTAGGATTTTAAGAATTTTGTCTTTGAGGAAAATGTTGAAGTCCATAGATTATTTGATGTTTTATAAAAGCATATTTTTCGAAAAAACACAACTTCCTCTGCTTCTGGTTTTTGCTTATAACTCAGCCAATTTTGGTGATTTTTTTAAGAGAAAAATTTTACTGACTTTATTCAATATATTAATGTACTTTACATGCCTGTCAGTTTTCTGGGGTTTTAGAAAAGTTGATTTTTTATACAGATGTACAGACAGACCGACAATGCTATTTCTTTTTCCCTACCAACAAGAAACCATAATGTTATATAATATTAATGTTATAAGATATTAATGCTTTTTTCCCAAAGACTTAAATTTTCAAAACAGTAATAGCCCACAATAATTACTTCCCTAATGAGAATGTTGTTTTTTTTGGTGTACAATCGTTTGGCAGACAGACCGACAGACATTGTTTTTCCATATTACAAACGAAATACATCTTTTACTTTTGTAGATGAATATCTAGTAACAACGCTTACTTATCTTCTAGAAGTATTGATTAAGCATAATTTTTAATGTACCGTTAATAATTTTTTTTCTTTTCTTTTAATAAATACAATTTCGAAATTTCATTTTTAAGCAAATATTAATATTCCAAGCTATTTTTAAAGGCTTTTATTTATTTGTGTTCTAACAAGGCCAGACATTATGGCAAAAACACAAAAAAAAAGGAAAACAAATAAAATTCTTTTGATACGTATTTGATAAAATTTTCTTACGCCATTGTTCTTAAAGCATTGAAAAATTCGTATGATAAAAACAGCTTGCAAGATAAACATAAAATAATTTAAATATAGATTTAAATACCATTTATAAAGAATTATTACAATAACAATATACATATGTGTCCAAAAAAGAAAGAAAAAAATATTTTTATTAAATATTTCCAATACATGGTAAACTTACATCAAATCCCTGTATCGAATGATATGATCTATTAAAGATGCGACTCATCACCAAACGACCATCATAAATATCACCACCAATTTGCAAAACTTCCGTTAAAGCCTGAGCATAAATTGTAACACTGTCATATAAATGCAAACCATAAATGGGCACCTGATGGATAAAAATAAAATTAAATTAAAAAAGATAATATTAAATCGACCATAAATATTGACATAAAATCATGCTGATAATTATATATATATATATATATATATAAACTAAAGTATCTATATGTAAGTATACACATTAGGGTGTCCCCATTTGTGTGAAGGGAAAATAAGTTATCGATGTTCCCTAATATACAGTTTCTCAAATTTTACTTTTGTGATGTTTTCGAATTTTTCATATTTCTAATGTTTATTTATTTATATTTATTTTTTATTTATTTTTTTCTTTATATAATTATTTATATATATATATATATATATATATATATATATATATATATATATATATATATATATATATATATATTTTTTTTTTTTGTTCATTTTGTTAGTTGCTACTCTATGTATTCGGAAATCATTTCCATTCCTCAAGTTATATGGCTGGCTTTCATTCACATATGATAGTTCTTGAGTCAAGTATTCTGGCGCATATCCCATCTTCATTTTGAAGATAAGGATACATGTGTTAAGCTGGAGCCATTCTCTGATACTTATCCATTTCAATGTGTTAAGCATATATTGTATCAAAGTGTGTCTACAACATTTTAAAATTGATCTCATAGCTTTATTTTGTATTTTTTGTAATCTTTTTATTTGTATATTTGTGCAGCAAGTATATAGTACGGTTGAGCCGAATCCAAAACTTGGTTTAATTATTGTATTATATATATTTATTGCAGTGATTTTTGATATTTTGTCTCTGATCCTTCTAAAAAATCCTATCTTTTTTCCATAAGCATTCTATATGATCATTGAAATTCATGTTTTTGCCGTTTATAAACCCTAAATAATTTATTTTGTCTACTTTTTCTATGATTTTGTTATTACCCAGCAAAAGCTTTGCTTTCCGGGTAAGTTAGCAGGTATAATTGGAAGCAAAAATAAACTACTTATTTTTTGCCTGAATAACTAGTTATTTTTATTCGACTTGTCCACAAATTCATGTAGTTATTTTTTGACTCTAGGGGTACTCAAAAATATGTACCTAAACGAAAACAAAAATAAAAGAAACAAAAAATTTTGCCATCAGTGAGACTTGAACTTGGACACACACTAACCATTCGTTTTTACTGACTAACGTCTTAGTCAGTACACCATCTCGCACATAGCATTCTAAGCGACAAAAACTCTATTTAGTTTAAAATATCTTTTTAGACATTTTGTTATAAAAAACTAACAGCTTCAGAATGGGGTTGAACCAACAACCTTCTGGTTGTCAATCCAGCGCTCTAGCCAATTCATCCACGTGATTGCAGTATTACTGCGCTATTATACTATTGAGTACTTATTAATGTAATACAGAGTAGGCAAATAATAATGACGCCTCATTACCAAGAAACTACTTTAATAAGCAGTTGTTATTACCGAAAACCAAAAAGTTTTTGCTGGGTAATTTTGAATTCCATATTTTTACTAAATTTTCCAGGCACTGCTCATCCGTATCCGATATGTTAAATATTGTCTGCATATAGTACTATTTCATTTCTATTTATTACAGTTGGCATATTATTTATCATATCATTTATATAAATTATAAATGGTAAAGCTCCAATAATTGATCCTTGTGGTACTTCATATTCATTACTAATTGCCTTTAATTTTTCTGTAATTCACTTTAATTATTTTTTTCTGTTTGTTAGGTATGATTTAAAACTTTTTAATTTTTTATCTTGTATTCCGCAGTAGTATAATTTTTGTACACAGAAAAAATTATGACTAGAATTTTTTAAATAAATTATTATTTAACTTTAAATAAAATTTTATAAAAAAAAAATTTGTTTGATTTTAATATATTATTTGATTTCTTGTAAATTCATTCTAAACTAATACGAAAAACAATACCAATTTCTTGCTTTATGATAATTAAAAATATAAAAATAAATAAAATTATAAAAATGTTGACACAAAAAAATATAAAATCCATCATTTGCAAGATTCCACAGGTAAGTTACCTTAATTTTCGTATATATTTCATTACCAAATATGTATAATGATTTACTTTTGTGTATCTTCGAGATGAATCAAAAGCATATGAAATCTATCTAGCAATATATCGCATAAATGATTGTGTATGCTCTCTCTCGTGATATAATTATGTGAAACTAACTGGATTTCTTGAAGACAATTTAATGTTGCTTAATTTTTGTATTTCAAATCATTTAAAAGTATTTTGCGGAAATGGTCTTTAGCGGAAGTGGTCCGTAACAAAATGATACATGTTAGCAATCGTAAATTGCCCTGTTGTACGGTTTTGGCGGTTTCATTGAGTTTAATTCATATAGAAAATGCTTCAATTGATAACGATTTTGGCCACTAATGAAATTTGGAAACAGTGTCGTGTCTTCTTGTATTTCATATATATCTTTTTATTCATATATGTATATTTTATATACTACTATACATGAATACATAAACTATTAGTTATGGCACCATTACATTATCTACATACTATACACTGTGTATTATCGTTAAACTATATTTCATCTAAAAAAGTCTCCATTAATTAGTATTATAAAAAAGTTTCACTTCTCTATACCAAATTTTCATACATGCATTTACATGATAAAATACAATATTAACATTCAATCCGAATTATTGTATATATTATAGAAAATGTAAAAAAATATAAAATATAAAAATTTTTTGAAAATCTGCAAAAAAATTAATATTATTTTTATTGATTTTAATAAACCATATTGTTCAATTTCTTAAGAATTTTCAAATATTCAAATTTATAAACAGTAAAAATATTTCAATAAGAAAAAAATTAAAATTTTTTCAATAAAATATTTACGAATTTGAATACTTGATTTTACTAATTCTGTGAAAGGTCCGATTTCAGTAAAAAATATAATTGGTTTTATGAATTTAGTAATAGAATACGAAATTTAATTTTTTCTGTTTAGTAATATTTTTCTATCAATTGTTTCAAACGCTCTTTTACAATCATGAAAAACTGCCATTATTTTTTTTATTTCTGCTGTTACTTTTCCATCTATTTATCACGTTAGTTACTACCGTTTCACATGAAAACCTTTTCCAAAATCCAGATTTATATTTCGGTAAAAATATTGTTTGAGTCGAGATGATTCTCCAGTTGTATTTTAACAATTTTTTCAAGAATTTTTTCACATAATTTTAGTGAGTTTATTGTCTTAAATTCTTCACATTTATTTGTTTTAGCAACCTTTTAAATTGGCGTCACCATTGATGTTTTCCAATTTTCAGAAAATATATCCGTTTTTAGTGATTTTTTTTTATAATTTTTAGCAACATTTCTTCATTCAACTATAGTTTATCACAGTTATTTGTTTTATATATTGCACATATTCTATATTATCTATATTTTCTTTTCAAAATATTTATTAAATTCATTCGCTATTTCATTACTGTCCTTATTTTCTACATTTGTTAATATCACAGATTTTATCAAATTTTTTGTTTCTTCAGTACTAAGTCTTTGATGTTATTCCACATTTGCCTTTGATCTTTAGTATTACTTATTGTACTATTACTATAAGTATTCTTTTCATTTTTAATTTTTTTTATATATAATTTTCTGGCTGTTTCCATGTTGCATAGTTATTTGTTGTTTTCGCTAAATTATATTTTAATATTTTGTCTCTTTTTAGTACTTGCAAGTGCCTGTTTCTATATAAGCGTAATTTTATAAGCTTTATAATGATATATAATACTTTATACTGTTGTCAACAAGTAACGAAATAAATTAAGTTTAAGTGAAGTATCCACAAAATACATGCTAATAAGGATATTTGTTTACAATTATGACTGTTAAGTTACACACAGAGAGTGACTTTTTGCTTGTGTCTCACAATAAGAAAATACTCTCTGTAAACAAATACTCTTCTTAGCATACTTTTTGTGGGTATTTCACTTAAACTTATTTTGTTTCGTTGTTTGTTAATAGAAGAATGAAGTATTATATATCATTAAAAAGCTTATAAAATTACACGTATTTTGATACTATATTTATTTATTCATTTCTTCTCATATAGAAACATTTGTACATACTCATAAAGGAAAATATGTTTCGAAAAATTCAAATAAAATTCAAACAAATTCGAATTTTAAAAAAGACAAAAAGCCGTTTCAATATGACTGCTAGAGGATTATATTGTATAATTTTGATCTTATTGTTGGAAATACTTATGTGTAAAATATCCAATTTTTTTGTGAAAAATTGCAAAATTTCGGACTAATTAGGCATAAGAATGAAAACAATCTGAATAAATTACCTTTTCATTTTGATTCAACTCATGAAAGGATAACGTCAGATAAAACTGAAAAACAGTATCTTAAAATGAAGTAAATTTTCATTTGAGCTGGGAATATGTATGTAATATTATATAATTGGTCTGTGTTCAAAATATATAAAAAGTATTTAAATTAAATTCTTGAATAAATATTAAATAAAGACCAAAGACACTTGTATAAAGATTTATGTACATTTACATTTTAAATACATTTAGATTTGTGAAAAAAATTACAGTAAAATTCTTGTGTGTTTCTGCAGAAACACATAAATTTTTAATTAACACTTTCTTTTAAAGATTCTTTCCCAAAAAACTTTAATTTTATGACTTTTATTATGGCATCATAAAAATCAAAAGCTGTGAAAAGTATATTTGTGTAGGTTTTGGGACAGATTTTTACCTCTCAGCCGAAGCAGCTAGAAAATGTGAATTTTTGAATGGTTTTAGTTCCGATGTATGGTTCCAATGGTTTTAGTCCCAATGTAATTTTTCCATAAGTTTCCAATGTTTTTTTTTCATAAGGAATGCTTTTTATATCATTTATAACACTGTGCGACAAATGGTAGGGGTCAGTGTTCAGGAAGGGTTCAAACTACCGGGGAAAGTTATAGCGGTAAAAAAGAAGTTATACGTGTCCCGCCGTTTCGCTGGGTCACGTCTAGGAATCGAGATATATCGATTTGAAGTTAGTAACTATTATATAGAGGAAATTATGACCTTCGGTGGTCTTTTTTTTGACATAACTCGAGAACCACCAGTCCGATTTTGCTGAAACAAATTTAAAAAAATTAGGAATTACAATTCCTTTGATCTGTTCATACAATGTTTCGCTACATAAGCAACAGTTTCGCAGTTGTAAATAAATGTATGAAAAAAAACTATTTTTTGCCTAAAAAATTGAATTATTTTATTTTTAATTCATAAAAAATCCAAAACGGTAAAAAAAGTGTCAAGTCCTATTACTTTTACGTAAAGTCACATAACCTTTAAACAAAATGAGATATAGATCATGAAAATCGATGGACGCGTTTCGCTTTTATTCAAAATTTAGTGAAGGTATGAATTTCAAAAATTTGCTCGAGATATACTCAAAATTCCTTGGAAAAAACATTGATGACTTTTCTTATGATTGTCAGAATTAAAAGAAAAGTAATAAACAAAAGGTTATTTGATTTTTATGGTAGCGGTAACAAACTAAAAAACGGTCATAAATATGCGTGGACAATTAAAAGGAAAAAAGGAAAGTGCACTTTTTTTTAATTATTTGTGTTTTTTCCGTTGGCTACCTGCATGATTTTTTTTACATAAATTGCACCCACATTTATGAGTGGTCATGTTTTAGAACGTTTCGAAAAATTTAAAACGCACACGAATCAGGTTTATAGCCACCCTTAAAAGATGCGCGAATTCATAAGTACCTCTCACTGATGTTCACTGATCGATTTTTGTCATTCAACAAGTGTCTCCGTACACGTAAAGTACGGTTTTTTTAAAGTAACGAAAAAGTAATAAAAGTATAAAACCGAAATGAGTGCAAATTGTCCAGAAAATATCAATTTATTTTGTTACGTTTGTGGCAAAAGAGCTTTTTCAACAAATGCTGCATTACTCACTGAGCAAGTGGAGCGCGCTTTTAAACTTTATTTTGATTGCGAAATAATTCGTGGGTCCCAGATAAAATTTGTAAAACGCGCTACAATGAACATGTGGATCCAAGGGAAACGCAGTTCACTTCGTTTTGGTGTACCAATGATTTGGACTGATCCAGGAGAGCACAATTCCGACAACTGTTACGCTTGCGCAAACAAAATATGTGGATTAAATCGTAAAGGCCTTAAGCGAAGAGTTTACATATCTGTTAAAAGTGCACAAATACCTCTACCGCATTCGGATGAAATACCAATTTCACCGCTTCCAAGTCCTGACAGAGAAACTACTTTTTCTATTGAAACAATAGATCAATCGGATGTCATCTATAAACCAACACCAGAAGCCGGCCCATCAAACAAAATAATTTCAATATCACAAGCAAGAATGGACAAGATTGTTGCAGAATTAAACCTTTCTCAACGTGAAGCAGAAAAACTTGCCCAGCTTTTGAAAGAAGCCAACAATTTGGAGCCTAATGTCAAAATCATCAGATATCGAAGACGACAATTGCTATTCCAACGGTACTACACACTCAACGAAGGGAACAGCACGCAAGAAAGTAAAGGGCGCAAACAAACGAAAATAAGTTTTGCGTTCATCGATTTTTATAACCTATGTATCTATGTAATAACCTAATAATTACCTGTAATAATTTTTAATTTTACGTGTTAATAATTATAATAAATAATATATAATAAATATTACCCAAATTCATTGAAACATAAAATCAATATTCTTGTCAAAATGAGATACCTTCACTTAATTGTGAATAAAAGCGAAACGCGTCCATCGCTTTTCATGATCTATGTCTCATTTTGTTTAAAGATTATGTGACTTTACGTGAAAGTAATAGGACTTGACACTTTTTTTTACTATGAACAGATTAAAGGAATTGTAATTCCTAATTTTTTTAAATTTGTTTCAGCAAAATCGAACTGGTGGTTCTCGAGTTATGTCAAAAAAAAAAGACCACCAAAGGTCACAATTTCCCCTATATGATAGTTACTAACTTCAAATCGATATATCTCGATTCCTAGACTTGACCCAGCGAAACGCCGGGACACGTATAACTTCTTTTTTACCGATATAACATTTCCCGTTGGTTTCATCCCATCCCGATTTTGACTGTCGCATGGTGTAATTATATACAATAATAGTGATTTTTATAAAAATTGTTGTATTCCCATATATACATTAAAGAGAATTTTTTCTTTAATATGTTGTTGTTTTTTTTTGTATACTTAATATATATATTGCATATACTGAATACTGGCTAAGTAGAATACTTTTGTATTTAATTTATTTTAAATAATTTTTAGCAAACTTTTGTAATTTATATTATGTTTTAATATTCTTAGGTATGAAGAAATTATAAGTTTTTTTTATGAACTTGGGAATTCTTTTTTTTTCATATACATAAATTAACCATGTGATGGTTTTGAATATATATATATATATATATATATATATAAGACTTTGTTACCTCAGGTCTACAACCAGCGTTGCAAATTTAGCGTTTTTCGCACTTAGCTATTTTTAACAAGCCAAAAGTCGCGTTTTTCCGTTAGAGCTTTTTTTCTAAACAGGCGCTAAATTGGCGCGTTTTACTCTAATGATATGTTGATTAGGAACATGTTTTAGCGTCCCTATTAACTAATAAAAAATAGTAATAGTTAAAATAGGGCCCGTGTAAAACGTCTGAAAATCATTATTAGTAAATTTTAGACAGCTATGAGCTGAAAAAAATTTATGTAACTCATAAGGCTAGTAGAATTTTTGACAAAAGTATATAAAATTTAGACATTTTAAAATTGATTAAATATTCAATATTGTAAAATAGTTACATAGAATATTAGCAAATAAATTGTATATATTTTATGATTTTCTCACATTACATTCTTTAAAATACTTTGTATTCATTATTAAATGTCCATTCCTAAAATAGAGTATAGCTTTCAGAATATATTTAAAATGCAATCAAAACATCTAAATTTTGTTCATTCATAACTTGTTTTTTCTGTTTACACATTTTTAATTATTTAATGATAAAGTTTTAATTTGTCAATATTTTATAAAGATTTCATTCCACACAACAGAAATAAGATTTTTTCTCACCAGAGAAAAAACATTTTCTACCATAGAACACTACTATTATTTTTATTAATTTTCGAGTTCACCAAAAACTAAAACGATTTTTTCATTTCATTTCGAAATCCAGAATATAATGAGGTGTGCATCCGTTTTCCCAATCCTCTCAAATAAAGGAGATATTAGCAATTTCCTAGATTCTACCAAACACGTTCCCATTTGTTTTAGGAGTTGTCTTTTTTGTAAAAAAATTGGAGTGATTAAATTAAAGGTTTTGCACTAAAATTAAAAGAATCTAAACGAAATAACAGTTTTATGAAATTAAATTCTTGGTAAAAAGCTCTTATGAATCTGGAATTTTAAATGTGCGTAAAATTTTACCGTTTACTTTTGTAATAAGACTACCAATATAAAATTTTATTCGAAATATAATTCACTATTTCTTCTGAAGTTAAAATTAAAAAAAAAAAATGTTTAAGTTATTAATCTTAACAAAAATGAAATTATAATTTTAAAAATTACCTAAAAGGGGCGCTAAATTGAATAAATTTCTTTAAATTTGGTTCAATTTAGCGCTTTTTAGCTCGTTTTAGATTTTTTCCTGTGCGTTTTGGTTACAAATAGTTAACAACGCTGTCTACAACTCAGATTGCCGCTGACATAGTATGTGAAATAACGCCGACAAAAAAGAATAACCATTTTGTTTATATTATGTTAAATCTTAAATATACGCATTCTAATAAATTCTATAAGATATCATTTATTTTCAATCTGTTACAGAGTAAATATGTCCTTTTTTGTTTAAGAAATTTGCACTTTTTTAGCACAATTTTTATAAAAATGTTTTTTAAAATATAAAACAAACATTAAAAGGAAACAATTTTACAAAAAATATTGCTTTTTTAGTAATTTCCAAAATACATATTAACACACACAACAAACTTTCATATATGTGTAATTTTTGACAGTTAATGTTATAAGATAGTTGTGTAGAAAAATCTCATTACAGCAGTCTCATTATACTTCTTATATTTGAATCTACAAGTGAGATAATCTTCTCAGAGAGCGAATTGGACACTCTCTGAAAGAAAAAATCTTACATATTCTCTTGCTTGTAGATGGGCTGTTAGATATGGTCATGGATAATTTGTTAGGAAAATAGAGTTTGAAAGAATTAATACTTTAATTAACTTTTTGAAAGAAAATATTCAGTGGGATATTTTTATATTTTTATGAAGTGGAAAACCAACATCTTTATAAATATTTTTAAAAATATATACGGATCTTCTACATATTTATGCGATTAAATTAGAAAAGTTATAGTTTTCATTTTCCTATTTAATACTTTAAATATAAGAAAAAATACAAGTTTATACATATATCAAGGGGTTATATTCAAAAAGAGCTATCTGCAGATTTCCAAAAACATTTATTTTGTGTTCTCTATCAGTCGTATGAATTTTTAAAATAAAAAATAATTCGAACTCATTTTTTTGCATTTTTATTTTTGGGCTATCTAAAAGCATATCATTTTAATTAAAAAAAAAACACGAGCCATCTGCATATTTTTATTTGATTTCCACAGGATTGTAATATTAAAACTCTATACTGTTTTAGTCACAAGTGTGTTGTTGCTAAGTAATTTAATGCAATTTTAATCAGTTTAAATTTTTTTACAATTTTTTTCAATGCAAAATTTTTTTTTGCAATATTTGTAATTATACAATGTGCTGATGTTTGTAACGCACAGAAAAAATCATCCAACACTCATCTTAAAGTATACGTCTGGTTGGCTGGACGGCTGGCTGGCTATCCATGTAATTCTTGTGCACAAAGTACAGGTCGCAATTTTGAAGATTATTCATTGAAATTTTTTACATGGGATTTTTATGACACAAGGACCAAGCATATTGAAAATATTTATGATCGATCCATTATTTCATCTAGCCTCCACACAAATGTCCCCCCGGAATAGGGATTTAACGATCATAAATGCCTTAGATATTGCAATATTTTAATGAAATTCGGTGCGAGAAAGTTCTGTATAAGTGTTAATCTTTGTGCCAAATTTCATGAAAATCTGTCCATAAATGATCATAGCTCCCATATAAAACCTTCTTCCGAAAAGCACATTAACGTGCATAAATCACATATACAAGTAGTATCAAATAAGTTTTATATAAGTAGAAATAAGTACAATCAGTGACAAATTTTATGAGGAACGCTCCATAATTTACCATAGCTCCCATATAAGCCCACTTTCGGGAGTCATCCAAAGTTCATAAATTCATATAAATGTCAGTATTAACGTGATATTCGTATATTTTATTTTACACCTAGTAAAAGTATCTGTTCACAATTTTCTACATATCTAATATAATACCCTTCCACGAATTTTGGTGGACATACACAATGGTGTGGGGTATCATATAGTTGGGCTTGACCGACTATATCTTTCTTACTTGTTTGAATTACGAACACATTTTCGTTTTTTTTAGACCCACACTTGTTATTTTACAATTGTAACCGCCAAACTTCGCATTTGTTATGACTTGATTTGAAAAATATCATAAATGTCTAATTTTTACCAAAAATTTTATCTTTTATACCTATAATTTTCGATAAAAAGATTTCTATCTGAATATTTTATAACACACAATTATAATATATTACGAAAAAGGGATATCTTTTATAGGCGATATAATAAATCGTAGAAGACCGAATTGCATGTTGAAATGTTGAAAAATGAGGGAAAGAAACAGTTTTTATGCTCTCGTGATTATTAAAATCTTGATATCACTTTTCCCTGAATTAAGCGGCCATTTTAGAAACCTTTTACCCCAATATATAGACGGTCATTACCATTCTGCCAAAAAAAAAAAAAAAAAAAAAAAACGTAGAATTCTAAAAATAATTTTGTTTTTTACTAACTAATAAATAAAAAATAAACCGTGGTCATTAAAATATTGATATCTCCTTTCCCTGAATTAGTCGGCCATTTTAGAAACATTTTACCCCAAGGTATAGACGGACGGACGCACAGTGACTAAAAATTGTTTTTCATCGGCTCTGTATTTAAGGTGTTGTAATTTATTCACAGCAATAAATTACAACACTTTAACCACAATTTTAATTTGTTGTAATATTGGGGTTGTTTTATAAAATATTTAATAGCAATTGGCTCCTAAAATCGTAAATCGTAATAACTGGTGCAGATATAAATATAAGAAACACGTGTGTCAATATCATAATGGCTCATAAAATTAAAAAGATTTTATTTCAGAAAAGAAGGTAGTATAACTTTGTTGAAAATTCTATGCGCCTAACGTTGTACAGTGGGGCAGAATCGAAAATTTTTAGAAATAAATATGTTATTTCTAATCAGGTGGTTGGATATACATAAAATTTCACAGAGTTATAGCGGAGGAATGTTCAATTTTATTTTCGAGGGGGACCGCACAGACACTTCAATAGTTAAGGGGTCTCAAATTAGGGTACCTCTGACATAGATAATTTTTAACCTCCAGTCAAATTTTTGTTTCTAAACCGATTTCAAAGCTCTTGATAATACCTATTAAAGACACGCTTGCATGTGCTATTTATCTCTTATAGTTGTCTTAATTTTGTAAGATCTTGGTCCAGTTTTTCTATATATAGCCCAACATTTTTTTGCTTTAATTCCAAAAACCAGAAAAAATATGCACTTTTTTAAAAAAAAAAGTATGTAAAATATGTAATTTTTTCAAAAAATTCTACTATCTAGCTGACTTAATTCTTATTTATGTAGAAAAAATCTTTTATAGGACCAAAATTTTAATAAATCACGGACACATCCAAAAATATTTTTCCCGTAAGCAATACTCAAATTCCACAAATTCATAATTTCGATACAAAATAGGTTAAATTCGGCAAGATGTGTAGCTAGTACTATTGAGTCCTTAGAGTCGTTTCCAATTTTGAAATTATCTTCGTGAAGATACCTTTCAGAAAAGTATAAAATCATTGTATGTTCTTAAGGAAAATTTTATTTTGGAATAAAAAAGGATGTAGATACTTTTTCGGTCAAAAAAAAAAAAAAAAAAAAAAACAAAAAATCATAATTTTTGCAATTTTCAAATTCAAAATCGTTTATGTCAAATTGACTTAAAATCTTCTGTGGTTGATAGATATTTTTATTCTTTAACTAATTACAGAAAAAATATAGCTAAATCGGTCGTAAGTGTTTGGCTATGTATGGAAAAAGCTGAACAAAGATCTTTTAAAATTGGGACAGTTGAAACTCCAAATGCAAATAACTCGAAAACTATAAGAAGGTCTTACCAAGGGTTTTAAGTAGATATAAAAATTTTTGAAATAGGGTTAGAAACGAAAATTTGGCCGGAGGTCAGAGGTAACCTAATTTGAGCCCTCTCCTGAGAAGTCTGTGGGATACTTCATCTAAAGTTAAATTGTACACTCCTCTGTTATAGCTATGTGAAACTTTATATAAATCCAACTAGCCGATTAGAAGTTACAGATTTATTTACAAAAATTTTGGATTCAGCCTCACTGTGCGCTGCACAATGGTCCCAAATGGATCAAAAGTGGCGATTAATTGAAATTTTAAAATTAAGTTTTTATAATAGTGTTTGGTGCCCGGTGCAACTAGATAATATTTTGCATCACTAATTATGAAAATCAATCATCTGTGTTTTTAATTTATCTTTAGTGAGCTTTCAAAATTGCAAAATATTGTAGTTTTCGGATACAGTGGAAAAATAAAAGTTTTGTTGAAATCGGCTGGTAACAACTTCATTTAAGTCTTCTAAAAATGAAACTTTTATGAAAAAATCGTCAGACTTAGGTATTCTGTTATCCAAAAAATGAGGCTTTTATTTTTGGATTTTGTACGCAAATATTTTTAAATATTTTTTTTAAAAAGGTCCAAATTTCGAGTATTGAGTATTTAGTTGCAGATTAAAGAAAAAGTACGGATTCTTAGCTTGTTTAAAAAATAAATAAATAATAATAATAAAACACTGGAAGTATGTTGCACCGTTTTTAGATATTTCATCTTAGTTTTAAAAATTCATGTCTTCTGAAGACAATTATTTAGCAAAAATATTGTTTAACAGACTATTTGAATAGTATAAAAATATCAAATTTTGATTTTAAATTCCTATAGAATTGTTCTTTGGGTATTAAAAATATATTTTGCAACTGTTTTGTTTTTTTACAGTTTCTTCAAGAATCTAGTTATTAAATACTTTTTTTTGAATTTTATTATAGCAAAAATCGTAATTAATATATAATTATCTATCAGTAAATTCACCTAACCATTGTGCGGGAAATGTTGAAAAGAATCGTTCGAAATATTTAAATAAAATATAATTTTTATTTAAATTTTCTTTCACAGTTATTCAAATAAACATTTTTATTCGAGAGATTTCACGTTTTGTTTTAGGTTGACATATTTAAGAAATCTATAGGCTGAAAAGTTGTCCTTTGGCGTATGTCTTATAAAGGTGCTAGAACCAAGAGTGGACCAACACTTTTTATTTTTGCAATAAGAATGTTGTGCATATGAAATATATAAAAAATAATTTTTTCTCGAGAGGTTTTTTGTAAGAGAGCTATATAAAGTACTAATCAAAATTAAACTTTTTTCAAAATTTGGTTAAGTTATCTTGAAAACTGCAATCTCTACTTTAACCAAAAATGTTGTTAATTAGTAACGGACAGACAGACAGACAAATGCTGGCTTAAGAATAAAAAATAAAAAAATTGCAAAATTTACTTTTTCTACTTGTTTGCACCAAAATTAATAAAACGAAGTACAAAACAAGTTATTTTTATTATTTTCTGAATTAAGCGCTTTCAGAAATTTGTGGGTTTCTAAAATTTTAATACTATAAATTTTTGTATAACAACCAATACTAATTCTTAGAATATTACAACCTAGATCTTGTATATCAGCCAAACAATATAAAAGGGTATTAAAATATGTATTTTATCTTTAAAATTTTTTTATCTTTTTAATTATATACCCATTCACTAACAATATTAGCTCTGTTCAAGTACTTGTCAAACTTGCAAATTTTATACCCATAATTTCAATAAATAGGTGTCTGTCAGTGTCTAGATATCTATGGTGTAAATAAATTTTTTTTAATTTCAACTCGTAGATATGACTTACCAAATAGATAACTGTGATGTTCTTACATCATTCATTTTGGAAATTTGGAAAAACAAATTAAAAGTAAATGAAAATGAAATAAAGATATAAAATACCCCAGCAAAAAATAGTTCTTCAAAATTCACAACACTCATTAAATACCAAGAGGCTAATGTCCTGAATTAATTATTCCAAATCAGTTCTTTTGAGCAAGTTATAAATGTATTAAATAAAACTAAGTATAATAAAGTGGTTTGAATCAAATTTTCACAAGTATTGAAGCAATTTATTTTTGTAAACTTTTTAATGAAATTTAACACCATAACATGCTGTTCAGTAATTTGGATCCCTCCTATGACAACAATATGTTAACAAAACACTTACTCAGACATTCAAACATTTTTAAAGCAAGTTTCGTAAATATCTTTAAATTAAATTTATTAAAATTTCACTAAGAAATATAGAATTTAATAATTTTAAAACTTTCGTGATGATTCAAATGTGGGTTTAAACGGTATTAAATTGTTTATAGCTTTCATTGTGTGAAAATAACCAAAGGGTATCACGCATTTCTTTAGCTAACCTCTGTTCCTGTACTCGTAAAATTTACAGGTTTTAGTCAGAAATAGTCTGAAATTATTATAAAAGCAACAAAATACAGAAAGTATTTCTTGTAAATTCTGACTAATACCCGCAATTTCAAAAAATAAGTAACTACAGGTATAAATACCTGTAGATATCTTAACCTGCATTAGATATCTTAACCTATCCCAAGGCTTTTTTACTTAGGAGTTTCTACTAAATGAATTTAATATAAAATATGGTAACATTCAATAATTTAAATGTCACAAATCCATAAATCCATACAAATCCTCTCAGAATTAGCAATATCTGTCTGTTAAGACATACATATGTATGATAATATACACACATTATCATGGGACAGCGACGAAATTTTTTAGAATTTATATACATTATTTTACCTAGTCCCCATAAAAAGCTTTTCCGGAAAAGCCTATTAACGCGAACAAATGCTTTCATTCTGTCAATACTTTTGTAAATAAATTAAGATCAGCCCATTGTTGACTATATTCTCAATCAGTTCAGAAAATATTGTTACGAAATTGTACTTGAATACAAATATAGCAGTTTTAATGGCTGGTTTAAAATTAAATAACGTTTCTCAACCTTTCTGTTTATGTTAACAGCAGTTAACATGTCTCTAGAAATTATTAACATAGCTGTAAACATACAACATTAAATGAAAAGCTTTCACCATTGTTTGCAAGTATGGCAACACTAAATGTTGAAGCTGCTAACATTAACATCGAAAGCTCTAGAATTCGTATATACTAGTTTGTCCGTTAAGAACATTGTAGAAAGAAATAGAGCTTTCGAGAAGCATCTAGAAGGTAATGCAGTATATATAATAGTATATAAATTGGCAGTGAGAACACCATTGAGTCTAATTGGAAGCATCGCTAAATAAAGACAAATTAACTACCTTGGCAGTATATTTTGTACATTATTAAAGTGTGATATATAAAGTGTGTAATTTAAGTGTGTGTGTATTAGAACACAAGTGACTATTTAAATTGTTGTTGTTGTACATTTCAAATAAAATAAAGAGTCGTTACCATTTTTAAACTACTAAACTGCTTTTATATGCAATCAAAGTAGTGGTTTATAAAATAATAGTTGTACTAAGCCACCATCTGCACTATATTTCAGAAGAAAATTTATAAGTTGATGCTTTTAAAACTCTTAAAGGAAATTCTATGCATTTCATGTAAAGATAGAAGTGGCAGTTTGCTTTATGACATCATATTTGCTAATTAAAACATTAAACATTATCTATTATTTATATCGCTAACTAAATATGGTGCAGAAGGTGATCGTTTAGCAACCACTTGTACTACCAAAAGTAACTAGTAGTTCGTCTAAGTGGATATAAATCTAGTGGTAAAGGCACATTTAGAACCGCTGTTCTTCTATTATAACAAGTACATACTACGTCTCACTTAATAAGCATGTGAATGTATGTTGTGTGTGAAAATATGTCTATAGACATAAGTAATGAAAAGTTACTTACCGAAATGTTGTCAAATACACGTTCATGATATGGTACTAAAAACGGATGTTTGCGAGCATATTCTTTTATTTTACTACATCTTTCGCTGTAAATTATTGAGATAAATGAAAAGAGAAAAAAGAGCATTAAAAAAAGAAAAACGTTTTAAAATCAAATATTCTTTTTTTATATAATTTAATAAAATATATAATTTCAAATTAAGTAATTTTCTTTTAGTCTCAAAATTAACCTTGAAATAAAAAGAAATTAAATGGGTTTTATGGTCAATTGGATTAAAAAATATAATTTTATTTCAAAGAATAAAACCAAAAAGGATGTGGTTTGAAGTAATTTTAATGTTTAAACAATAATCGTATTTGTAATTTTAGATTCAATTGAAATTCTTTATTTTTTCTAAAATTTTTATTATTGTTTTTTTTTTTTTAGGAAAATAAAACAGTTTTTCGTAGAAAGGTTTCAACAAAAATTTCTCATAAATTTCTACGGTTTGTATAAATATTCAAAGAAAAATTTTAATATATGGAAAAATTTTTAAAGATTTATTTAACAAATAAATTTGTAATATATTTCAATATCAATGCTTTTGAAAATCTTTTAAATTTATATAAATATTTTGTATTTTTTAGAATAAGCTTTAACATTTTTTATGAAAAATGTGCGTCTTTTAAACTTTTAAAACCTAATTTCATGTAAACACTTTTTTATAGAAAGCTTTTTCATAAAAACTTTCTAAAAAGCCCTCTTGACTAAAAAAAGCTCATTTTGTGATTAATAATATCAAATTTAACTTATTTAATATTACATATAATTTAGAACAATTTTCTATTTTTTTTTTCTTAAAGTAAAAAAGTCTACAAAAGCTATTTACAAGATGCTAAATAAGCTTTTAACCAAAATATTATTAAATAAGTTTGTAATTTTAAATCGTCTCTGTTTGACAGTACCAAAGTAGAGTTAGTCGATTATAATTAGACACCAGTAGAATGGAATACGTATTTTCTGTGCCGCTATACACTTCATCAGCATTCGTGGTGTCTTATTCATTTTATTTTCGTTGAAAGCTAAACATGAAAAACTTTTTCATAAAATCTTTCTATAAAGTCCCTTTCACTAGAAGAAGCATACAGACATTAAAAAAAACTCTTTCACTTAAAACATTATAAAATATTTCAAGGAACATTTTTTTCAACAAAGATTTTTTTGAAAGATTTTTATATAATAAATTTTCTTTTAGAACCTTTTTTTAAAACTTCTTCATACAGACAATTTTTAAAAGGTTTTTATATAAAAAAGATTTTTTAATACGTTTTTCGTTAAAACTTTTATATAAAATCTTAAAAATTTGTTATAAAAAAGAGAAACTTGCTTTAAAAGCTATTTTTAACCTTATAATAAATTGTGTTGCCTACTGGCAACGCAAAATACAGGTAAATTTATATTATGAATAACAATTCCATTTCAGTTGTCAAAAAGTTTTTAAAAAAACACTATTTTGAAAGTTCAGAAACTGAAATAAATGTAAATAAATGAATAATTTAAAAAAATGAAAGTGATTTTGATTTTGTGTGTTTTTTTTTTTTTTTTTTGATAAATTTTGTATGTTACAAAAAATCCTTAAAAGCATTTTCTGACAAAAAGAGAAAAATCTGTAAAACTTATATATACAAAAAAATTTTGTCAGAAAATGTAAAAAAAACTTTTTAATCAAAAATGCTTAACTAACTGCATAGAAAAAAAATTTAAATGTGTTTCATTTACGAAATTGCTAATATTACTTAAATTTTTGTTTGATTTTGCTCCAATAACGAAAATGACAATATTAATTAATTTTAAATATTTGTTACTTGGTTTAAATTTCAATTAATATTTCTAATCAAATCAATTAGAAATATAATTAGAATTTTCATTTAAATTAATTAAAATTTTATTAAATGGATTATAAAATTAATTAAATTCATTGCAAAAAAAAAAAGGAAAAGAAAACAATGTTCCCCCAATAAAAATATGCAAATTTCAGCAAAATGTTTTATTGCATTATTACAAATATTTACATAATACAAAATTTGTTTTACATAAATTTTTGTTATGTAGAATGTAGTGAGTGTAATATGAGTGTAATGAAAAGTGATGTACTAATATATTGTGTGGCACAATGTGTGTATTGTAGTTTGTTAAAACTTTTGGAATATTGTGTTCTTTATATTAGGCGTATACTTATTCCTAATTCCTTGCAAATCTCTAAATAATAGCAGTCATCACATGGGACTGAATTAGATGCTTCAACCTAGGTAATGACATAGCAATTAAAACTTTAAGTAATAGCTTCTCTGAACAAATGATCAAAAACAATTAATATGTACATACCACTTTCTTATAAATTTATTATTATTCATAAAGAGCAGTTTGAAACAATATCCAACTCTGCTACAAACTCGTGCGTTAATATTACCCTCCAGCACCAAGGACTTTAACACAAGAATGAATAATTATCTCATAAAATGTTAAAAACTTCTAGTGACAGGATAATTATATGAATATTTAAGATCATCTTTGGTATTTGAGGAAATACAATTTTTATTTTACGAATACAATACTGTTCTTATCTTTTAATAGAACACAAGTAGTAATATATTTTGTTTTAAAATATTTTCTTTTTTTTATTTTTCTTTTTAAAAAATAAAACTAAATTGGAAAGTTAATTGCAGGTATCCCTAGTAGAACGCGGTAGTTACGTTTCAGGAAAATTCCGCGTAATGTGATTCGCGTTATGTAAGGCTTAGTTTTCATATAAATTTGAGGGTTATTTTCCAATAGCTTTTTTTTAAAAATTAAAATTAATACTAAATAACAGGCGAACATATATTTCAACTTAAAATTAAAAATAAAGATTTTGTTATAAAATTAAAAACGCAAAATAAAAATAATAATATCACAAAATTCAAAAACAAATTAAAAAAAGTAATTCGTGTTATAAAATTTTAAGACAAACTGAAAAAATTAAATGTGTATTTCAAACTACATTGTTTCGCTGTCTTCAAACATCATATTTCGTGCAAATTTTGAGCGTTATGTGTGTGTAATAGCTTCATCAGAAGATATTTCTTCAATATAGCCTCTACAAAACTATACAAATAATACAAAACTAGTTGTAAAACCTTGTGATTCTTGCACTGGTTTTATATCATTTTTAGCAAACAAAGATTTAAGTTTTTTCTGCCAAACTTAAGTCCTCTCTTATGCGCTTTAGTGTGAAATCTGGAAATGATTCACAAATATCTTCTTCCGAAGTGATGTCGTCACTTTCATGTTTGATTTGGCGCGATTGGAGGTCTTTAGCTTCGTTTATTATTTCATAAATGTCATCTTCGTACATATCATTAAAGCCTTCTCCACTGAAACCTTGACCTACCATTAATATTTGGCTCACTTCCACATTTAATGGTCGTATTGCATTATCTTTTGCATTATCTTTTGATGACCCAACCATAACAGAATTTCTTATTTTGTTTTCATTTTGTTTGATGTTGCGTATTGTGGATTCATTTAATCCGAGAGATTTTGATACTAATCCAGCTTTTTCAACACTGCACAATCTATTTAGAAATTTAATTTTGTCATCTAACGTAATAAATTTTCTCATAATTGTAGGTTTTTGGGCATTTGAAATTTTACTATTCAAAGCTAAAAAAAATTTTTAATAATACATATTTACAACTTCGCGTTATAAAGTCGAAATTTCACGTTGTACCGAATTTTTTAAAATCGCATTATATCGCGTTGTATAAGTACCGCGTTATACGAGGGATACCTGTACATTAATAAAATTTGTTGATTAAATTTAATTTTAAAATTACATAAAAAAAATAATTGAAAAATTTTATGGAAAAATTTTTTATGTGTATTAATACAAAAACAAAAATCGTTTTTTATGAAATATGTAGGAAAAGTTTATTTCCCTGAAAATATATTTCGCTAGAAGACAAAGCGTCCTTAGAGTGTCTATAAATTAGAAAATATTTCTCACTAAAATAGTTATAATTTAAAAAAAATATATAATTATAAAAATAAAAAAAAAACTGTTTTTTTCAGAAAGAAGCCTTTTAAAGTATTATTGCAAAATTTTTTTTTATGAGAATTTAAAGTTTTTTTTTTATAAAAATGTATTTTTGGTATATAGAAAACTTTAAAATCAGAAATATTTTCACTTAAATTGATATGTTTACAAATGATTTATTACATTTTTCATAACAAAGAGAATAAGATAAAAGATATTTTTACAAAGAAGCTTTAAAAACTTTTTTTGAAAAAACAAATTCATTAAAAAAAAAGATATTTCATTTATTTTTATTGGAGTCCTGATATATTTTTGATATTTCTTCTTTTTAATTCCTTTAGTCTTTTTCACTACTAATTCAATTAATAATTTATTCACACTTTCTTTGAGTGTAGTCTCTAGTAAACAATAAATCTAATTACAAATATCCTAGTAAATATTTGGCTTTTCCCATTTCTGTTTTTGATATTCATCACTTCACTTACCGTATATTTGGATTTTGTGGATAAGACATGCTAATTTTAATGACAGAACGAAATGAATTTTTATCCAATGATTTACTTTTTTCCTTGCGTATATATGGATCCAAATAGTCTGTTGAAAGATAAAGCATAAATTCAAATAATATTACAATACAGGTATTTTTGTTTTCCAACAAAAAGAAAATAATATTTAAATAAAATCCATTTGTAACCATTAAACATTGATTAAGAGCATACATTACAAAGATGTCGTATAAACGAGGGTTGTGTTAAGACTTTTGTTTTGAGTTAAAAATTTAACATTATTTAATTCCTATTACCACTTTACTTTAAGACGGACCCTCGTTTAAACCACAAAAAAATAATAAGTTTACATTTTTCATCCACTTACTTCTCTCCATTATATTAACTCGTCGCTTGGAATCATAGATTTCATCATCAACCGATATGATAATATAGTCACCATCCTGTAGAAGTTTACGATTTTGCATGCAGCGTACAAAGTCCACCATTGCTATGTGTTCTCCAATAAAAACATAAACTTTACATTTTCATACAACCACCAATGATACACCCATATATCCATCCATAGAGGAATGATAGATAAAAAAATAATAGGAAATAAACGATAAAGTATGTAAAATAAAAGAAAAAGAAGACAAAATATGCAAATAATTTTGTTTTAAGACGTGAAAGAGAAATATAGTCGGTCAGCACCGGTTATATGATATCCTACACCATTGTGTACGAGCATAATAATTCGGGAAGAGGGCTTATATTATATCCCTGGCCAATTTTGCTACATATAAAATAAAATATACAAATACAGAATGATGCGTTGATACTAACATTTAGATGATTTTAGATGATTTTTAGGGCGATTCCTGGAAGTGGGTTTATATAAGAGTTTTTTTAATTTATGGACTGATTCTCATAAAATTTGGCAATGTTATTTCTACATACATAAAACATATTTGTGCCGAATATTAACTTGATACTAAAATTCTATTCCGGGGGGACATTTGTATAGGGCTAATTGAAACACTCGACCAAACACCACCAATTTCAATAGGCTTAGTTTTTGTATCATAAAAGTCCCACGTGTCAAATTTCATTGAATTATCTTTAAAATTGTGACCCATACTTTGTGCACAAGTTTTACATTGACAGCCAGCTTTCCAGCCAGCCTGATGGACGGACGGATTCGGTGCAAGGAACTTCTATATAAGTATCAATCTTCGTACCAAATTTTATGAAGAACGGTCCACAATTGACCATAGCTCCCATATAAACCTCTCTTCCAAAAATCTCTTTAACGTGTATAAATCCCGTACGAATGTTAGTATCAACTTAATATTGGACACAAATAAGTTTTATATAAGTAGAGATCACAATGACAAATTTTATGAGAATCGGTCCAAAATTTCCCAAATTTTTTGAGAATCGGTCCATAATTTAGCATAGCTGCCATATAAACCCACTTTCAGGAATCGCCCTAAAGTGCATAAAATCATCTAGATGTTAGTATCAACGCATAATTTGTATATTTTATTTTACTTGTAGTAAAATTGGCCACAGATGTAATATAGGTCTTCTTCCCGAATTATTATGCTCGTACACAATGGTGTAGGGTATCATATAGTCAGTTTTGACCGACTATATTTTTCTTTCTCCTTCTATGCGTTAAAAACATCAGCACAAACACATAATACCTCAACCACCTATGGTGGTGTAGGGTATAAAAATTACAAAATCAATATAAGGTAAACTTGTAGACATTTACATACATATTTTACACACATGAAATATGTATTTATATAGTTCATTTGTGAGAAAAATGTCATAAATTGAAATTTAAGATAATTGAATGTAAATGTACATTGAAAAAAGTAATAGTAATAAATAAATATTTTATTAAAATTACATTTTGGTACCAACAAAATATTTTAAACTATTTGTATTGTTTTGTTTCGAAACTATATTTTTTAGTTATAACTGTTTTATTACAAATGAGCATTATGTAACTACCTATGATGTATTTTAAAATATGTACAAAAAAAAAAAAAAACAAATATTTGTTTATCTCATATTTACATATGGATTTATAGAAAGTGATATTTTATTTTCTTATAATTATATTTATGTGGTTATTTTCATGAAGTGGGTCATTCTTATTTGTTGACAATTAAGTGGCCACTGTTGGTGCTTAATTGTCAGTGATCCTTCATTTTTAGGAATGTTTTAAAAAAATATATATAAAACCGAATTATGCTGAGAATGCGTACAATGAGGATGGTCTCAAAATAAATGGTAATAAATATATATTTCCTAAGCAGCTGGTCCGATCGAAGATATTTATACGAAAATTGTAGAGAAGGATCTACGTTTTCAGAAAACTTATTTTGTAGTTACACAGTTATAATATGTAATGAGATATAGGGTGTCAAAGTTGTATACCTCGATTTTGAAAAAAAGATATAGGAGATCGTTATTTTGACAAAAATGGCTCAATTTCGATGATTTTTAACTATTTGTGATGATATAAAGGAAAACTACCACATAGTCTTTACAATTAGTTTATAGTTTTTAACAATTTCCATAAAGGAGGAGTAAAAATATACAAAAATACTTTGTGATTCCCAACAAATTATGTATATAATATGTTTAAAGACTTTTTTAATTACACTATGCTACAAATTTTGGGTCGCTGAATATTGTCTCAATGATTCCAATGCGATTTTATGGAGTCTTAAGCTTTGAATATTTCGATCACTTTTTCATTAAGCGTGAAAATAAAAAACAAAAACTGGGTGCCCCGATAGCCTAGTTGGTAGCTAGTCTGTCAGTCTGGGGGTTGTGGGTTCGATTCCCATCGGAGACTCTGGTTTGTTTCACTACAACGAGCTATGGTCTTCGTTACTCCGCTCGGTTAGAATTAGAATATAATTTGTAATTGTATTGTAATTATAAAATAAATAAATACAAAAAAAAAAAAAAAAAAAAATAATAAAAAACAAAAACATTTAAATTGGCAATTTTCAATGAATTTATGGATATTTATTGTTTTATATACTGTAAAGCTTCTCTCAGATATATGTAAGATTTTTCATAATAACATAACAACATAATTATACTTTTCATAATAACATTATTTGCAAGATATGAGTAGTCATCTCATTCAACCGATTTAAGTGATCTTTACCATGCATATGTATGCATCCTCTGGAAAGAAATAATAGGATATAATAAAAATGCCGCGCCCAATTTTTTTAAAATTTCTTTTGAAAGTTGAAATTAAATTTGGCATGTATATCAAGTATTTTTTGGAGAAAATTATTAACTTAAATACAAGTTGGATGCCACGCCCAGTTTTTAGCATACTTTTAGTAAAAGTCAATTTTGATACTTTATTGATGCTACTAAGAAAATTCATATCAAATTTGATATACGCATCCATTTCGTCCATTTTCATCGTATTGTGATATTTATTTACCAAAGTAATTTTGTTGAATTTTTAAAATTTATTTTTTAGAAGCAAATTAAACCTTTCCTTTTTTAAGTGGGTGTAGCATCTAGTCAATACTTCCTTCAACGATATACATATGTGTCATGTTTTACTTTCGGTTCAGTAGTTTAGGCATAAGGTCAAATCAAATAAAAATAAATTTTTTATTGTTGTATTTATTCTGGATTACAGGATCTCACGGGGTGCTAAGCACATGATTAATTTTTTTTTTTTTTTAATTAATTCTAGTTGCACCATATTTTGCAAGATATGTATCTAGACACAATTTCCAGATTTAGTTTAACAAAGTAACAAAAAATTCGAATATAAATTATCTCCAAGTTAAACCTACATCACTTATTAATCTGTTTAATAGTTTCGGAAATATTGAAAAATTGTATAAAAAACAATTTTTTAAAAAAATTAAAAAATTTTTGTTAAAAAAAAAAATCTTAAGAAATCGAAAACGACAAAAAATGTACCTTTTTCTCCACTATCATAAAGCTCAGTGATTTTCAGAAATGCGCCTTATGCGGGAGCTATGGCTAAATAAGAACCGAACATTATAAAAGTATGAATTTCTTTTGTGATAGTAACACATGTATACAAATTTTTTGTTAGTTATTCCATATCAAAACGGAGAGAAAACTGCCATTTGGTGATTTCACAACTCCGATTTTAATGAAATTAATTACAGATGTTGGCAATTAGAAGTTTTTCTTAAATCATAAACTTTTAGACTCGGGGCCCTTTCTAATTCAAAAAAATGATGTTTTGAAAAACGAAAAAAGCTAAAAACTTCACAAAGGTGTACATTTTTAATTGCTAATAACTTCCAAAATATGCATAGTTTTAGTTTCAAATTAAAAACAAGAATATTATCTTTATAATAATTATATGAAAAGATCAAAGGTCAAAGTTGGAGATAAAAAAAATGAAACCATTATATCTCAAAAAACTGTATTTTTAAAACTCTTAAAAAATATATGTAAGAAGAATTATGTCAATATAATTCTTCTTTCTACTTCTAAACTAAATGAGTGTCTGATTTGAAATTTTGCACGTGTACGGAGAAGAGTTTTGTAATCTTTATATATATTTTTTTAAGAAATTAAAAAATATCGTTTTTTTTGACACATATTGGTTTGATTTCCATATCTCCAACTTTGACCTTTGAACTTTTGATATAAATAAACATAATAATAATCTTAATATCTTTATCTTTAATATGAAACTAAAATCAAAAATCTACCATGTATATTTTTGAAGTTATTAGAAATTACACAAGTACACCTTTGTGAAGTTATTCGATTTTTTTCGTTTTTCAAAACATAGTTTATGATTTGAGAAACACTTCCAAATACTTTTGCATGGAATTACCCTTATGTCAAATTATATTAACATGCATACTAACATTTTTGTGGGATTTACGCACTTTTAAGCACACAAGAGCCATGGCCAATTACTTTGCATCGATCCATTTGACTAATTTAAACCCAAATGAATATTTTTTCGCCATATCGCCAGACGGAAAATTCAGTCGTCAAAAGTAATTAAAAATTACCACATTTAGCGAAAAATCGCCACATCTGACAGCGCTGGAAAGAAGAATGAATAACCAAAACAAAAACTACGGGGATAACTTCGTCAAAATGAAAGGCTATAGTAAACATTTTCTATCTCTGTTTATATACTGTGGTTATAGTTTAGAACTTGTGGGAGCAAGACCTCGCTACGCAATTTAAAAAAATATACTAAGCAAAACTTTTGATGAAAAATGCGCAGCTGATTTCTTATTTTAGAGAATATGGATGGTAAAGCAAAATGCCTTATATGTTATCGTATTTTAAGTAACAAAATAGAAGAAAGAAATTTCTAAGAAAGTACTTGTTCATTACTTCCAAAGTTTGAGTAAGTGTACGGTTTCTTGTGCTTAAGAAGTTACATAAACATCATCCAAAGATGTTGTTAAAAAGCGATTTAGATACATTTTTCTGATATAAAACGTTGAGGATTTACAAATACTTGTTACTTAATAATAACTGTTTTAATCAAATAAACAATATTGTTATGCATATTTTTTTTATTAAAAAATATTTGATTTATATAAAAATTAAAAATAATTTCCTTGAATTGATAAAGAAGTATATAAAAAATCAATTTTACATGACATCGTGAACATGACTTCCTACTCAGTGAATAGGTATGAAAAAAGATATCATCTTCCAATAACACGCCTATAATAAATTCATTGGAAATATCCGAACTTCTTCTACTTCTGGATCACAAGTTCAGGATTTTATTGACTTCTTGGGATGTTCTACAAAGGCATTATCACTCTTGCCACATAGGTTATGATAGTCTAAAGGAGGATGAACGAAAAATTAAAGTTTTCAAATTAAAAGCGGTATTTTTCTTAAAATTTATGGTTCATGAAAATTATAACTCTTTTCTAACTATTCTTATAAATACGAATGATTCATTGACTCTAAAAAAGTCAAAATATGTCGTTTCTCTGGCTTTAGGAAAACAATGTGGACCATTTAATGATGTTATTTATTTTTAAATTTAGCAACAGATGTTTTGAATTGTTTTGGTCAAAAATGTCAAGAAGATTTAAAACTTTGCCAAAAATACCAGTATCTCGACGTACACTGACACGTAGAACGGAAAATATCAGCAAATTTATCTATTCTGCAACAAAAATACATCAAAACAGTTGATGAAAACTTTTCTTGTTTTGAAGAAGTTTTAAATAAATTTTCTATTCATGTGTGATCATGTAACGGGACAAATTTTTTCAGTTGTTGATAGATATAAATTAAGTTTTGTATGAGAGGAAAAAAATGGGGATTTTTGGAACAAATATAATTCAAAGCCTAGCTTTCCATTGCGTAAAATACCAACAAGCTCTTTTCGCAAAAGAATTAACGTTAAAAAATACAATGAATATTACTTTAATGCGGAATATGGTGATATTTTATTATACATAGAAGTTCCCTGGCTTAGTCGAGGCAAAAATTTGAAACGACTGTTTAATTTAAGAAAAGAAATTATCATGCTTTTAAAATTAAATTCTATACATGACACCAAAAAGCTGATTTCTTCATTTGAAGACCACGATTTTCAATTAGAATTGGCGTATCTATGCGACTCCACTGAAATATTAAATGAATTCAACTTCTTCACTCTTCAAAGGTAAAAATATTAAAATCTTTAAATTGGTGAAAACACCAAACATTTTTATAGAAAACACAATTTATTAATAAATAAACTCAAAAACAATAGTATTACTAATCTTAAAAAATATAAAACATTTTTACATAATTTTATATCAATAGTTTTGATAAAAAACAAAAATATGTCGAAATCGTCGAAAATATAATGGTTAATTATACAGAAAGATTTCAAAATTTAAAATGTTTTGAAAAATTAAAAGAATTACACGATTATGAACTTACTTGTGAAATAGAAGTGCAAGACGTTATACTGCAAGAAGAGCTAAGACATTTACGGAACGATTTAGAAATTCCTTTGGAAACTGGAGAATATTTTTAGAAGCTCATCAATGATAATAAATATTTAATGTCTGGCGCTACATACAATTGCGTACAACTGAATAAGTTACGTAATAATTTCAGCGAACGACATATAGAAGATTTATTACGCATCAAAGGGTACAAAGGATAAATTGATTTGGAAAAGTTAGTTGAATGTTAAGTAATTTTATATTTAAACTCGACTGATTTAAAAACATAACTTTTGTATTTTCGATACTAAAAAATTCGAGTGGAAATAAAAGTTTTTTGTTGAATTTTACTTTTTGTCTGGAATATATTAAGGTTATTTAGTCATTTTTATTTATTGCACAATAATTTTTTTATATACATTAGTAAATTTTTAAAATAATTTAATCAGGAATGCACAATTTAAACGAGAAAGAAAGATATAGTTGACCGACTACCGATCAATTTTACTAAATGTAATATAAAATATACAAATAGAGAATAATGCTTTGATACTAACATCTAAATGATTTTATGTACTTTAGGACGATTCCTAGAAGTGGGTTTATATAAAATTTGACAATGTTGTTTCTATTTACGTAAAACTTATTTGTGTCGAATTTGATACTAACATTCATATGGGATTTATGCTCGTTAAAGTGATTTTCGGAAAAGGGGTTTGTATGGTAGCTATGGTCAATTGTGGACCGATCTTCATAAAATTTGGTACAAGGATTGATACTTGTGCAGAATTTCTTTGCACCGAATTTCATTTTAATAATTCATTATTTCGTTAATTCAAAAATTCAATGTTTCATTAATTCTTGAATTCATATATTCATAAATTTATTACATCAAAATTCGAGAATTAATGAATCTATGACAAATGTATGAATTAATGAATTTATAATTCCATGATTTAAAAAATTTTCTAATATAAATAAAGAAATTATTTTTCAATAAATAAAAATTACAAAATAACTAAAATTTTCCAGAAAAAAATAAAAATTAAATATAATTTTTTTCTGCTCGGAAAAATAAAAATCGAAAATTTAAAAAGTATGATATTTTATGAAAATCGAGTTCATAACGATAACAATGGTGTATATAAATAAGTTGTCCGCTATTTGTTTAATAATGCTTTTATTTTGATTAAAAAATTACAAAATATCTCTTATTTAAATAAAAATTAATTCTAAATCATCCAATAGTTTTTAAATACCAGCATACATTTAATATTTGCCATCATACTTTACTCTTTTTTTACGGGAACTGGATTTGAACGGAAATTACTAGAAATTTTCTTAAAAAAAACCCCTTTTGTATATTATGCCAACTATTTTATTTTTATTTATAATTTTTATATTTTTATATGTTATTATATATATTTATTTTATTATTTTATATTTTATTATTGGATAAGAATTAAAGTTAATTCTCGTTATATTCAATTAAAAATTGCAATAAAAATTTTTTTCAGTTTATCTAAAATATCCCAAAAGTCTGATTTATGATCATAAAAATTTAAAACATGTGTCATGTTTCAAATGGATTTTAAAATATATTTTTAATATAAAACTTTTCTGTTTTATTGTTTTGTTATTTTATTAATTTTTTATTTTTAAATATCAATTTATTACAAAATTTATTAAAAAAAATTCATATATTTGGAAAATTTTTTCATAAACATTATGAATCCAACATAACTTTTTTCTCCAACTTTTTTAATTATAAATAAAATTTTGTTCACGGATATTATTAAATTGTATCTAATGAAAATTTTATTAATTTTGTCAAAATGTTGCTAATATTTTAATTTAGTTTTATTAGATTTGATTCAAATGCTAAATAAAATTAGTTGTGCATGAATATATTAACAATAAATCTCTTTAAATTACAATTTTCCAATGAAAAGCTGTTAAAAAGTAATGTTTAGAAATTTGCATAAATTTGTTGCCATTCTATAGCACATGCATCATTTTAGTAAAAAACACTTCTATGTTCTTCTGTTCCCAACGTGTTCTTAAATATTATGAACTAAAATCAATGAAACTAAATTTTTATATTTATGCACAAACTTTTTCCTGTGTATATCTATGTTTGTGTTTTCATTCAACTAAAAATGAATATTTTTTATAGCCAGAAAAAGAAATAAGTTCTAATTTAAAATAAAGCCAACAATAACAAAAATGAAGGCCAACTACATATGTTTCGATGTTTGGTCGTTTCTTTTTACAATTGAAGAGCTTTTGGTGTGTGAAATTGAGCAGCGCTCATTCAATTTCATTTTTTGCTGCTTCACACATACAAGCGCAAATGTAAAGTAGTATATGTGCCTCTCACTGGTCTATTTTTGGCCCTCGGAGTATACAATTATTTTTCTAACACTCTATTTAACAATATGATTTTTTTTACGAATTTTTCAAATGTGTATAAAAAATATTTTTTTTTGTGATTCTTTTAGATTCAGTATTACTGATTTACTAGATCAAATTAAATTTGTAAAACTTAAGAAAATAATAATAATTCTTTAATTTATTAACCTCAAAGTAAGCCTACTTTCCAACATTTTTTTTAAAAATTTAAAGAAAAAAAGTCTTTTATGTTTTTTTTTCACCTAAAATTTTTCTTATACATGCAGAAAAAAAAAACCAGTTTGACTATGGTTGCCGACAATTTTGCAAATAAGGTTGAAATAATTCAATAATATTATGGTTGCTGCATAATCGTAATATGGTTATTACAACAATAATGTGTTTGCATGGATTCAACATACATTTTTGTGATCATAATATGATGGAGGTAAATACAATATGGTTGTGTTTTGCAATTATTTATATGTTTGTAGCAAATATTTATATGTTTACAAATTTAAAAAAAAAATTATAATAATATGTTGATGTTAAATTATGGTATATGTATTTCTTTATAACTATTTCTAGCACTTTTATAATAGCTCAAAATTTTTTTAAAATTAATTTTAACAAATTTTTTAATTCATTTTCATTTTTTCCTATGAAGCAAATTTAAATTATTTACAAAAGAGAATCGACAAAAATGACGCTTAATTTAAGGAAAGTGTATAGCGCATTATTTTCGTCCGGTTGTCCGTTTTGAAGATAAGCTAATAAATTTCGGTACAAGAGCTTTTCTTGGGCCAATAATATAACATGTTAAAATTGGTTATAATCGAACCATTATTTCACTAAGCTCACATATAAAAATTTTCCTGGAAATAGGTTAAACTTTTATAAATGTCTTAAATATGTCTGTATTTCATAAATTTCTTAACAGGTGAATTTTGTTTAAGCAAAAATCATACCAGTAAACTTCATGAGGATCGGTCCAAAATTGATCACAGCTCCCACATAAGACCCCCTTTCGATGATCTTCTCCCCGGGAATAATTCTTTTATAGAGATAAAACTAAGCACAAATAAAATGTATTTAAATATTAGTATTACATTCAAATTTCACAAGGATCGGTCCATAATTGACCATATTATCTTTGTGCATTAAAGTGATTTAATAAGGCAAAACTTACCCGACTGAAACTTTCTTACTCTTATTAAATAAAGCAAATAAATAAAAAATAAATAATTTAATTTAATTTTGTTTTGTTCGTTTTTTAATTTATCCATAAGATAATTATAAAAATTTCGAGCCAAAATTACAGTTTTAAATTTTTTATATCTTTGATTTTTTTTTTTAATTTAATTTTCATTAATGTAGTCATTGTGCATTTCATCGCGTATGAATCAGTCCCATATTCACTATTCATGGACTTCTAAAGTAGGATTCCTAGGGCATTTTTGTCAAGAATAAAAAAAGTTAAAGATTAAATAAACAAATCGAATAATGCACATAAATTGTATTGGTATCAGTGGAAAGGACTGATATTCCTCTCTATTATAAAATCATAAAAGTTACATATATTCTTGGCTCAAGACCTTCTAAAATGAAAAAATATCCTTTATCTTAAGATATCCTGTAAAAGGGTCTTTAATTATTTAATTCTAATTATATAATGTTATTACAATTTTACTAACAAATTAATATATTTTTAAGTGTTCTGATACTTTTTCTAAATTTCGAATCAAAAGAAATAGAAAAGGATAAAAATAAGCATTGTTGGTCAATATAGACAATATATTACCGTACATGATTTTGTATAGACACTAAAACGATTATGGGAAGAGGACCTTATATGGCACCTATGGTCAAATGTGTAACGACCCTTATAAAATTTATTACAATAATTTATGTGTATATAAAAATTATTTATGTAAAATTTTATTTTGATATTGACAGTTTTGTGAATTATATAGGAGCCATGGTCAATTATGCAGAGATTATTATGAAAATGAATGGAGTAACCTACACTTTGACATAACTAAATTGTGTTAAATTTTATCTCGATATTGATATTTATGTCATCTGCATGCAAGTTTAATTGATTTTCGAGAATGGAGATTATATGGGAGCCATGTTTAATTATTGATCTGTTACTGTGAAATTGTATATGATGATTTATACTTATATACATCTAAAATGTATAAAACTTTGTATTGATGTTAACATTAATGTGAAATTTGTGCAATTTTAAATAATTTTAAGTCATCGCTACGTACATGAATAATATGATCAATTATGGACCGATTTTTATAAAATTTGGTACAACGATCTATAATTGTATAAAACTTATGTGTGATGAAATTACATAAATATGACATAATTAAAATATTTATATACGTTAAACTACTATTCCAAGGAAAAAAGTTATATGAGGTATAGGTAAAATAATGAACCGTTCATGACCAATTTTAATAAATTTTTCCTTTGTAAACTGTTGTTTCAAATTTGAGAAAATAATATTTAAAGTCGTCATAAGTAATTCGGCAGTGGATTATAGTGGGTTAAAGATCTGTTTAATGTGTTCCTGAAACTTCTAAAATAATATCAAATTATTTTTTCGGAATCAGGAATGTGCTCTCTATAAGCCACTCATTTCAATAAATAATGATATGTTATGTTAAAATTTGTTTTCAACATGCCTAAAAACCACCTAATATCTAATAGAAAATGAGTTAGTTAGTAAAAAGAAATTTCTGTAACTTCTGATCCAATTGAGATACAATTTGGAAATTTTCACACTATAACGACTAATTGATTGTAAACATTAAAAACACTGAAAATTAAAAAAAACCCTTTTTCAGGATATCCAAGGCTAAAGAATATTTTTAATTTTAGGGGCCCTTGCCCCATTAAGATGTTTAGTTGTTATGACTTTATGATAAAGAAGAATATTAGTCCTTTCCAATAATGCCAAGTTTGTTGAAATCTGATAATGCACACAAAAATTATTCAAGCTGAAACTTTGCTGAAACTTTGCTTATTTTTGACAAAAAAGGTCGAGGTGTCCAATTTTAGAGGTTCATATGAACCGTTAACGACATGGTGCAGCTTAATACACCATATGAAGCGCATGTAGGATTAGATTATATGTGCTGAATTTCGTTAAGATCAGTGATGGTCAAAATACAAGTTGGGTCGTTTTTTTTACATTGGAATTTTTTTTTAATTTTTTTTCTTCTAAATCAAAAAAAAAAAAAAATAAAAAAATAAAATCCGTAAAATTATTTTTTTTTTTGGATTTTTATATTACACATAACTATTATTTTCATTTTCACCCAAGTTCGTCTAAAAACATTTTGAAATTCTATATAAAAACGGCTATTTTCAAACCGATTAATATATATTCTACAATAATTTTTTCAACAATTATGCTACTCAGAAAAATAATTTTTTACAAAAGTTCCTTTAACATTTTTTTTAATCTGTATAGAATTTTTTTTTTTTTTTTGTGAAAATTTGTTTCTTAATAGTGGGCGGAAGAGCTCTTAACTCTGTGGCACGTCCAAAAGAGGATTTGCTTACATAAGCTTTCCTTTTTACCTAATTTTTTAATAACAACAAATTTTTTTAATATGAGTTTCTTAAGAAAGTACTTTTTTCAATAGCTTATAACTTCGAAACTATTCAGTTGCATTCAAAAAATTCTACACCATTATTTTCAGCACAAAAAGTACTATCAACGAGGAAAAAATAAAAAAATCAAAGCTGAGTTAGAAATATATATATTGTTCAATCCACGAGATATTTATTAAGTGTGTATTTTTTAAAATGGTAATTAGATTTCGTTCATATTTATAAAAAATTCCTATTTTTCTAAAAATGGTATTCAGATTTTGTTTATATTTGGTATGCATATAACGTATGGATCCATTCAGTTTTTCTCATTATTATTTTTTCCAATTTCAAAAAAAAAAAAAAAATGCAAATTTATTCACGATTTAAATAAAATTTTAAAAATTCGACAAAGTGAGTAATTTTAAATGTTAATATATCTTTGAGATGTTGATGGATTTTAGTAATTCAAAGCTATAATTAAGGCTAACTGAAACCTTTTTAAAGGCAATAACGCAAATGTAAATTGTTTATTTAAAAATGCACTCGTAATTCAATTGTAGTTTTACAATGCATTTTTGATTTTAACTTTCTTTTAATATATTTATTCTGGGACAAGGTGATCTACTATTTTTAATATTTTTTAGAAAAATGACCACCAGTTTTTTCATACAAAAATACTTTGCATTATGAATTTTTTAATTTTTTGTTTATTCTTATTCAGTACAATGTAACTTTATGTGTTCATTAACTATAAGTCAAATTTTATTCACCTAAAAACTAGTATAAAGTTTATTACAATGAATATTTTAAGTGATAAGTTTAATTCAAAAATAATATTTTTGCTAAAGATACCTTTTTTTATTTTAAATATTTTTGATTAATATTGAAGACAAATATGTCTGTTACACAGTGCATTAGCAAGCAATTATTTTGGAACAAAATGGTATTGTATCACAAAAAACAAATTATGAAATGCTATGACTTAAATTAATTTTAACTTAACAAAAATTGAAAACAAAAGAAATATAAAAAAAGATCTTTTTTGTATCAAAAAATCTTAAGGAATATTTTTTAACACTTTTTATAAAACAGTGAACCATTTTCTTCTAGAACAATTTGTATTGCAATTTTTAGTAAACATTATAATTTGTATAATATCAGAAGTAGATAAAAATTGAAAGGATAGAAATTTAAAAAAAAATGGATCTTGAAATTGCACTTGCATTATAAATGCATTTTTAAGCGATAATATTATTAATAAATAACTGCATTTAAAGAGAACATATTCATCTTCTATATGTAGTCTAAATCATTAAAATCTGTTCACAATTTATAGAGATATTGGTGTCTCAAGTTACACACTTTTTTGACTTTTTTTACTTTTAAAAAAAATTAAAATCCTGAATAAATTCGCGAGTTTTTCAGAATTAAAAAAATAAATAAATAAAATAAATAAATAAAATAAATAAATAAAATAAATAAATAAAACAAAAATGGAGATATTAAAATGGTTACATAGGGTATGCGTATGCCGAATATTAACAAACTCGAAGACCTCAGAAAAATTTTATGTGTTTCTTGATGGAATGAACGATATATATGGTAGCATTTTCCCTTATATCATAAATTATTGATGAGTGTCCGTTAATTAATTAGACAAAGACCAATGTTAATTTTAAAATTTTTTAACTAAAATAATTATGTAAATTTAAAGTTTGTATAAGTTATATAAGCCATAAGTTGGAGAACATAAATTCGTATGCAGTTCTCCAAGGACTAAAAATATAATAAAATTGTTCTACCCTGGCCTGCACTCTTGAACAATATTTTTAATTTTCTGACTTAGCTTCACAAAAGGTATACAATTTTTAATGAAATTTTTATACATATTTCTGTACAAAATTATTTCTAAAGACTATTTAGTAACGTTAAAAGCAACTAAAACATTAATATCGTGTAAATGCTCATTTTAATTTTCAACATTTTAATTAGCACTTAAAGTTAAAAGTTGCAACAAAAGATTCGTATAAGATTTTTTCTATAGTACAACGAGTTTATATAAATTATATCTAAAATTAATCTCGATAGTAGCATCTGTATAAGATGTATGCACGTATGATTTTCCAAAAAAGATTTTCAATAGAGACCTTATATGGGTGCTAATTTGGGTCGATAGTCACCAAATTTGGCATCATAGTTTTCACTTTAATTGAAACAGTAAAAACGTAAATATACTGGAAAAGCATTTTTATCACGATTTCCACGCTATTTTCTTTAGTTCTCCTTGGAAAAGAAGTAAAGGAAGTATGCATCAAATTTCATTAACATAGTTTAATCAGAATGTTTACAGGAAGGACACCGTAAAATTGTTTTTATTTTGATGCCAAATTAACCACTTGATGGTGACTAAATAACATCGTTTTTGCGCATCATACAATTATGCAAGTCATAACTAAAAAAAAATCTTAGTATATTTTTACTTTTTATTTCGGATTTTCAAATGTGACATATAACTTTCTTAATATTTTTAAGAAGCTGAAATCTTTCAATACCATAATTTTTTATAAAAACTTACGGTTTACTGTTTGATAGGGAAGATGAGGTCTAGAATGGACGCTAACAGTTCTGATTTTTGCAGACTGTGTGGGGACATCGATGAGACCGAGTCTATTGAGCATATTGTGTGCCATTGTCCGCGATTACAGCATCGTAGGATGAAGTGGCTGGGTGGACAGTTCCTCGACGGGCTAAGTGACGTTCGGGACGTAGATCTTGTTGACGTCATAGGCTTCGTCATGGGAATCAGCTGCTTGAGGGAGAATCAGGGGTTTAACCCTAGGGGGATTGGTAGCATAGCTGGTCCCCCCTTATGATTCGTTACATTTCTATTCCCTTTTTATCTTTCACTCTATTTTTTCTGTATTCTGTATTTTCTATTTTCTGTATTCTACACTCTTATTTCACAGCTATTCTGTTGAAGGGACTCACAATGGACCGGGATCGGTCTCTGGGTGGAGATGTGGTACTATCTGGTATCACATCTACCTTCTCTATCTATCTATCTATCTACGGTTTAGTTAATGCCGCAAAAACCTCTTTTTGCCCCAATCTGCACTGTGATTAAAAATTACAAAAAAATCGATGACTTTGATGGCGCAATATACGGAGAGGAAAGAAAATTAAAGATTTTTTAAACAGATAATGATGCCTCATTTTATTTATTTTTACGTAGAATCAATTACTTTTTCAAAATATTAATTTTCAATTTTCAATTAATCGCCATATTTTTCAATTTCACCCCTCCATGGGACGTAGGTTATATAAACATATTATTTTGTGAGTGCTAACAATTCTAACCTTTAGTTTTTGCCATATTATATTTAACACTGAAAAGGCAAATTTGCATTTTCCCTAAACACCATTTAACGAATTGTAATAAATAAATGTTTTGATACTAATAAAGAGTAGCAACTAAAAATGCCATGTTTTACTTAATTCAAATTTCATATTTTTATTTGAGTACTACATAGAATATCACATAAAATTTAAAATAAAATAGCAATTTATGCCAATATAAAATTCATGCCAATAAAAATATCATTCGAACAAAATTAAATTTCAATCGAAATACTCATATCATTCATTCCAGGAAAGAACACCCAAAAATTTTCCTTAGGACTTAGGATTTTGTTAATATTCAGCATACGCGTACTCTATGAAGCCATTTTAATATCTTTATTTTAATTTATTATTGTTATTATTATTATTATTATTATTATTATTATTATTATTTTGAAAAACACGAGAATTTATTCACTATTTTAATTTTTTTAAAAGTAAAAAACATCAAAAAAGTGTGTAACTTTAAATATCTATATCTCCATAAGATGTAAACGAATTTTAATGATTTAAATTACATATAGAAGATCAACATGTCCTCTTTAAACGCAGTTATTTAAAAATAATATTATCACTTAAAAATGCATTCATAATGCAAATGCAATTTTAAGATGCATTTTTGAAAAATTTTTGCTCTTTACGAGTGCATTTTTAAATAAACAATTTATCTTTGCATTATTGCCTTTAAAGAGGTTTCATTTGGCCTTCATTAGAGACTTGAATCATTAAAATCGATCTACATCATAAAGAGATATTAACATTTAGTTACCCAGCAAAAAAGGAAATGAAAAAAGAGTTGAAAAAGTCATGATTTTGACATTGTCATTGAAAAAAGTACTTAGTTCTGAAAAAGAGCTGCAGAAGTTCTGCAGATGTTAAGCCCATGGTTGTCATAGGTATGGTGTTCTTCTTTTATGCTTCTCGTTCATTACTTTTGAACTACTTTTCTTAAAACTGTATTTTTAAAATATTTTAGTTAAAATATGGTTTTAATTTTGTTAATAGAAAAAAATACTTTTCAATTTGTGAAATTTTTATTTTCTTATAAATTATTCACCTTCTTTCCTTTTTTGTAAGTAATTTTTATTAACTTTCAAAAAAGTGCAAAATATGCACTTTGTTCTATTTTTGAAGTGGTGAAATAGTTCTTTTTTTTTTTTTTTTGGAAGCTTTTGCTCGTTTTTTGCTGGGTAGGTACTTTTTTGAATTTTTTAACTTTTAAAAACATTTAAATCGTGAATAAATTTGCGATTTTTTAATTTTTAAAAAATAGATATTTTTAGGAATCTCTCGTGGAATGAACGATATACATTTTTAAAGTAGATTTAGTCGTGTGAATAGCAAATGTTATTGAATCACAAAAATGAATTTTGATGACACAAAAATTCAGTTATGCATATATACTTGGATTTGTGTTAATGATTGAACAAAATTATCATGGAATTTTTCAACATTTCATAGAAAAACAAATTTTCTCTTGTATATTTTAGTTATAAAAAAATACTTTATTAAAAAATGTGTAATTTAATAATAACAAATATTTGCATATAGCGAGAACATTCATTATACAATGTTTAAAAATTACATAATTTTAAAATATTTAAAATTATAAAAATATGTTTTTTTTAACGGAAAATATGAAAAGTGTAGTTCCCAGCAAAAAATTGGTAATGGCATGTAGTTACGGATGTATTTACTTTTCAATGACAATAGCATACCGACTGCATTACACAGAAGTAGCTTAGAAACTATTTATTTATGAACCGGTATATAATTACATATTTATGATCAAATTTTTGAAAATGCTATTTTTTATTGACTTTTTTAATTCAGTTTACCAATTCATATATTTTCATATACACAGAAAAAATATTTTCGAGCAAATTTCATTTAATTTATTAGTCAGAATTTTAAAATGATTTCAAATATTTTTTATAATTAAATGAATTACTCAAAATCGAAGTATTCTAACAAATTAAATTAAAATTTTACATAGAAAAATTTAAAATCCAATTTAAATTAGGAATAATACATATTCGATTATTTTATTAATTGAAAATCAACCTATTAAAAAAATTGTATGTTCAATTATTAAAATTATCACTTACTTTTATTTAGATTTGATTAATTTATTAACTGATACAATGATAAAAATAATTGAAAGCCTATAAATTGTTTTATTTTTAGTAAAAGGTATTATAAAATTTAATAATATGAGGTAAGTATTTACCCCTAATGTTATCACCGTGTTAAAATAATGGGTTATATTACGATCTGTTCTGCTATTCATAGGCAAAAAACAAAGGAAATTCACAAGAAAAATGAGAATTACAATAATTATCATTTTAAAGTACCAAAAATTCTATCTTTTATATACCAACCCATTTTTTGTAGCATGCAATAAAAATGTATCTCAAGGTCTCTGAGAGAGATCATATTTCATAATTTTAATTTTAATAATTTTAACAATTAACACATTGTTTGTTAAATAGAGTAAAAGATTTCGATAACAAAGGAATTTGGGTCCCGTTAATTTTTTTTACATATATTATTCTCTATACCCATGTTTTATTAACCTATTTTGCTTTGATACAAATAATTAGCAATTTTATTGGCATAAAAAAGTTAAAGTGAATGGTCACCAAACCTTAACAAAATCAAAAGTAATAATAATTTAATAAAGTATTTTAAAACTCTAATATAATAGTGATATAATCAAAAGTATTAAATCTTTTCTTATAAATCTATAAATATATTATCGATTTTACAATAAGTAAGAAGGTAAAGAAACAAATTTTGATAAAAAAAAAAAATTACAAAATTTTCCAAACTTTCTAAAGAAATAATTTATCCCTAGGATATTGTATTTGATCACATGGTCCAAACTCTGGCAAATTTATTACAATTTTTACCAAGGAATTAAATATAATATCATCGTGAAAATTATAAAATCATCTCAAATATTTTCTATAAAGTGCTGATTATCTGATTTCCTTAATTAGGAGTTGATCAAACGAAATAACAGAGAACTTTCCGTTTTCCCTCTTAAAGTCTCTTACACGGGCTCAAGGGCCCCTTGAAACGTAACTGGGAGTACTTAACAAAAAACCACATGTGACGAATCAGTCTTCTATTTTCAAATAGAAATCCTTATAAAATTACAACTAAATAAAATATTGAAATATTTCAAATGCTTATATTAACTAATTCTAATTAATAATGTAATTTAAAATAATTAATACTTTTTCTATTGTATAACCATGTTTAAAAATCAATAACCTAATATAAAAGAATGTATTACTTACTAATTATAAATCAAAACCTATTAAACACATTTATTCCATATACATAAAAATATTATTATTAACAATCGTTTAAAATTTTGCTAATTTTTGAAATTCACTAAATTCACAAAACAACAAACCCTAAATGTATTAAATTCTAAAAGAAACTAAATTGCTAATTATTATATCCTTATACCTATGCATTTATCATAAATATATTCAACACAATGAAATAAAAAAAAACTATTAATCTACATTAAAATTTAAAATCTAGAACCAAGAAAACTATATGTTTGAACAATTTAGTTAAAATTATATATTACATTTACAATTTTATCACTATCAAATTAATAATGCAAGTATATAAATTAATAATGTAATTATTTAAAAATTCTCAATTTATATTTATAAATCTAATCCCAGATATATCTTATTTTTATATGTACTGCTAACCCTAACTTTTATAATTACGCACTTGAGAGTAACATGCCAATTATTAATTCAAAATGTTTCTAAAAATATAATTCTTCAATCATTCCTGTGCTGGGCCCAACTATGGAACAAAATGGTAATCGATCAAACATCAATTTTTTTCTGTAACATAGTGACTACATTAGAGATTTTTTTTATAAAGAAAAACGTCAAACTTAACGCGAATTTGTGGAAGGTGACAACAGTTGCACAAAAACAACAATATGCCGTATTCATTATTGTTTTTTATATATGCAGTTTGATAACTGTAACAACCAAAATAATAATCAGCTGTTTAACTAAGGTTATCTTGTATATATTCGAACTGATTTTGACGATTGTTTTGATAAAAAATTGCATAATTTAGACACTAGGTAAGTAACACTCGTTAATAATTTACTATAACTCCCAATATTTTTTTTATACTATAACTCTCATTATATTCCGTGCATTCCTTGCATTAATAATGTAAAGTTTGTCGATCTTCTCAGTAATTAAACGTAAACTCTGAGAGTTAATTTTAATTACTTTTAATGATATATATATATATATATATATATATATGAGTTTCTGTTTACTTTATTTCTTATCCAAACTTCTAGTTTATCAATAAATATGTTATAATTGAATTTTTGAAAACAAAAATGCATCTTTAAATTTTCCATTAAGCGGGGAAAGATAGCCAATGCAGAAATGTCAATATAAATAAATAATTATGTTTATATTAGGAACAGAAATGAAATTAAGGGTATATGTCTTTTTGTCACGGTGCCTAGCAATCTATTAGCTAGAAGGGAGGGAAAATTGTAGCCCAATTGGCGAAACACCACACCATCAACACCATCACACTACTTTTAACAAAATTTTCTTGCATACTTTTAAATATACTCTTTGGTATAAGTGCTAAGAGTATATTATGTGTTACGTGCTCTTTTATTGGGTTAAGAACCAATAAATATACCATTATCTGAGCTAGTTTAATACCATTGAATGCCCTCTTAACTTTGAAAGAAAATACAAATTATATTATTTAATTATTTTTGGAATACACATACAACGCGTAACAATTATTCAGCTAATGTGTATGTAGGGATTAGCCACTTCTTAACTTATTACATGGCAACCAAAGATTTTGCTGGGTTCTTATGCATAATTTCAATAAATTTTTGTAATTGGATATAAAGTATTATTTTAATAACATTATTTGATTTATAAATTTAATATATTTATACCATTACACTATGGGAAATGCTTAAACACGAGAAGTTTTATAAAATTATAAAAATAAAATATTCGCCAATTTAAAAAAAAAAAAAAATTAAAAAAAGTAGCACATTTTAAAGAGTATTTTTTTTTGAATTTTAAACATCGTGGAATATAATTTATATAATTTTAGATGGAGAACTTTGCCTATATTTTATTTTCAGTTATATTTTTTAAAAAAAGATAAAACCGCGGCTAAAATTCTTGTACAGATTACATTCAAATATTTTGGGTAAAAAATAATTTTTAATTTTTAAAATTTTATTTGCTGAAATCAGCGAATGTAGACAGGGGATAACTAAACATTGCCTTTGGATATACGGACTGATCCAATTATACTAACAAAATAGTTTAAAATAACATGGAAAACATATATGTGGTTCACTATTATAATCGGTAAATTACTCAATTAATTTCAGAGTTATTAGTAAAAATAACTTGGTATTTTCACATTCAAAAAGCTTTGTTATATATTTTTATATACTTTGTTATATATTTTTATATATATATTACTAATCACAATGCTTTTATTAATATTTCAGAATCGAATTAATCCATTAGAATGAAAACGAATACGGAGCTAGAGGAGATAATACTAAATAATACATCATTTATCACAGCTAATTATAAAATCATATGGTAGCGACATTATGTCCGTCCGGCTGTCCATCCTGAAAATTAGCCTTAAACCCAAAATTCAAGCACACGTAAACTTTTTATTTTTATTTTTCAATCAATATAAACATCTTTACTGTTCAAAATATTTTTTCATTTGTTGAAAATTATATCATGATGGATGAAAATAATAAATATCTTTAAAAATAAATATCATCAGTTTGGAAACAGACCTACTTTTGCAAGTATTTTACTCGAAGAGTGTTTCTGTGCACATAAAAATAGTAAAAATAGTATACATTTTAAGAGAAATTTTTCTCTTTTAATATATTTCACTTGAATATTTTATACGAGCAAAACTATACGCAGAGAAAAAATATAGTTGTGGTGACCATAATTTAAGAGCAGCTCATTATGATTAGAACATATGATCACAGTGAAAAATAAAAATGATTATAAATATTATAATAATATTTATTATTCCATTCTATCAGATTATGACTTGATGTTATTATATTATTATTCTATCATATTATTATTTCATTTTATCACATTATTATTCCATGTTATCATATATTTATCCAAACTTATCATATTATTTCATATTACTTTTTCGTTTTATCATTCATATATTAAAATAAAACGTATTAAAAAATATTTTTTATAAATTTTTTATTTAAAACAATAGAGAAAAGTGTTCATTAGCCAATAAAAATTTAAATATTATTTGTTTATTAATTATTTTCATTTGTACCACCATATGTGATCTAAAGCAAGATATGCTTTTTAACTAATGGTAGTTAATCAATATCTTATATTACTTGAATCACACCGAGTACAACCAAACCTTGTCTATTTATATTTATTCATGTATAAACTCAATGAGAATTACAATGAAGTTTTAAAACAGACATTAAAAAGAAATATATATAAAAACAAACAAGTGGTGAATTCTTTTTGCGAAAAGGTTAAGTGTTATATTTATTTGGAACATTTTATTGTCATGGGAATAATAATATTAATATGGTTTAAAAACAGAATATGGTTTAAGAACAAGGAAAAAAAACTGCAAATATTTATTTAAAAACATATAATTTTTACAGTCAACCATATTAAAATTTTTATTGAGTGTAAACATTAAGTGACAAAATTTAAACAAAAACATTGTTAAATGTTTTAAATTCAAGTAGTAAAAGAAAATTATTTTCAATTTCCTATTGAGTTTTATTTTGAAAAAGAATAATTAGAAAATATGTTTAATTTTTCCAACGTTTTCTGTTGGAACCTGTGTCAATTTTGAATGAAGTCTTTCAAATTTTGGAATTATATATTTATACTTTTATAAAACTTATGTAACAAAATTGTGTTGTGATACTTATTTATGCAACTTTAAGTGATTTTCAGAAAGGGTCTTTTTATGGGAGTCATGGTCAATTATGGACAGATACTTTTGAAATCTACATTTACCTACATATTAATATTTATACCCGATTAATGCAGGTTTAAATAATTTAAGAAAGGTCCTGGTATGAGGCTTATGGTCAATTATAGACCAATGCTAAAAAAATTGATGCCATGGTTTAAGGTTACAAAAGATTTTATTGCTGTTGAATTCTGCAAGATATAAGAGATTTATAGGATTTATACCCTATTCTGGAAAGACATTCGTATGGATATAATGAGTAGGTTTTGAACAATAGGCTTCATCGCTAGAGTATACAAGTTCCCTGTACCAAATTGCTTTAAATCATCTTCCAAATGTACCTGTAGTTTTCACAAATGGATATATTTACAAACAAAAAGTTAGTTTTTTCAGCATCAGTAGGGTAAAAAATATGAACAGTGCAATGATGCATTCGATTGTGAGGATTTTAAAGAAATAATACTTATATTATTTTTCTAAAATCTTCACAACAGGATAATTTACAAGCAGATCAAGAAACTGAACTATTGATGATATTCATCAGGTCTAAAAACCATTAATACGCAATCATACATATTCTTATATAAAAGACATTCTATAAGGTAATATGTCAAAAATTATCTGCAAAGGAACATATGGCGGTATTTTTGAGATGTTTACAAGTTTCCTTTTTATATATGTGAATATAAAATTAAATAAAAGGGTTATTTTTATTGACACTAAAATTTATTTTACCATTTTCCGTTTTCTTAATTTTTCAAGTAAAAGTTTATTTTTTGAGAATTTAACTATTAATGAAAATTAAAAAAATATTATGGATTTTTATTTTTTTTTTGAACACCAAAGATTGTTTTTCGATTGAAATAAAATTAAAAAGTTGTTCTTTATCATTGAAGTCTGGTCTCTGATTTACATTAATTTTATTATTTACATTAATTCTTTAAGCCAAGATATTTAGTGTTTCTACCCTCATTCCTCTAAATGTCATAAATTTTTAATATAATTAAAACTTATGTAATCAAATAACAATAAATTTTAAAATTTAAAGAGAATTTGCCAAATAATTTACTAATGGATTTAGCTCATATTACCTATTATCAATGAAAATATTTTCAGGATTATTCGTGCAACTTTTTGTTAATTTATTATTAAAAATTAGAAAGTTACAGATTTATGAATAGAAAATAACAAAAATTTTCTACTGTAAATTATTTAAAGAATTTCATAGAAACAACTTAATTTTTTAAGAGATCTTTAGTTATTAATTTAAATACTTACAAAATAGTTTTATTTTTACTCGAAACACAAACTTAAGTAGGCTATAGATCTTCTTGCAGACATCACATATTTTGAGATATTCCGAAAAAAAGCATTTTTAGGGAGTTCCTGCACTAAAGATTTCCTAAATCCCTAAATTTTAAGTAAATTTCATATTTAAAAAGCGGAAGAACGTACCTTTTTAACTATATTAGTTTTTCATATATATTGCAAATATGTAATGACTTATTTTGAATAATTTATTTTTCTTTCATTTTCAAAATCACGTCTTTGATGTACATTTTTTTGGATGATTATATATAACGTCTTAAATATTATTTTGTTTAGTATAAAAAGATATATCTATCCTTAAAATCGCTTAAAAATTCAAGAATTTTTTCGAAACATTATTAAAAAATTCTTTATATATTTTAAGACAAACTATTTTATTTGGTGCATATTTTTTGGCGCAAAAATGAAAAATGTATGAAAATTTTAAGTTATTCCAGATAAAATATATAATTATATAATTTTTTTTAAGCAACCTTCTTAAAATATTAAATTTCTTTATAAATAATCTCTTTCATTTCTTATCTCATTAATATCATCACCAGACAACTTACTGCGTGTTGTTGTATAAGTTTCATCAATAATTTTTTGCATTTTTATTAAAGTCTTTTCGGTGGGTATATAATCGGAAATTTCCTTAAAGTGTGTTATAGTAAAATTTTCAGCCTCTGCCAATTCCTGTTGAAAGATAAAAAATGGTATATCATATGAATCAAATGTGAATCATATGAAAAAATTAACTGAGTAGAAAGAATAAATAAATAAGTAAATAAATAAACAGAAATAAGTATATAACCCTGCCAGCAATTAGGTGATAGTTTTATCCACTATCAGAAAAATGACTCTTTCTAGTATTCTCAAGTTGTTATTTTACTGTTAGTAAACAATTTTACAAAAACAAATAACATTAATTTCGATTTTTGATCTACTTATTTTACATTTCTTACTAACTAAAATGTCGAAAAAGTCACTTAAAAGTTAGTTTTTGGATAAATATAAAGTTACCAAAAACTGTCTCCCATTAGTGTTCTCAAGATGTTATTTTCCTGATAGTAAAAAATTTTATAAAAACAAATAACATTAATTTCGATTTTCGACCTTCTGAAAGTAAAAAAACCATTACGCTGTTTTTAAATTAAAAACAAAAAATGTAAGGAAGGCGATGGTACTTAGTTGGTGTCTTGCTTTCAAAGGCAAGCAATCGATTTTTTAAAAATTTTAAGAAAAAATTAAAAAAAAGAGTGATAAAGTGAATGTTGTTTATAATGAAGACAAAATGAAAACAAAATTGTGAAAAAAATTTTGAAATTTTAAATTAAATTAATTAAAAAATAAATATTATTTAATAAAACGAAGCGAAAATTCATTTTGAAGACAACAAATAAATTTGGATTTATTTCTTGCTTTTAATAATATAAAATTTCGAAATAAATTGCGTTTCGCTCATAAAAATATGTATATTTTTTTTAGTGAAAGTGAACCCATATATGTATGTTCATCAAACCTTTCAACTAAATTTTTAAAGTTGTTATTCCCTTCGAAATCAAAAATATTCCTCTTCGATAGGAAAATAACTTCTTTTTCTTTTACTATTTTAAAATAAATATGGATACTATTTAGTTAAAGTTTGGATAGTAATGTTGATAGTATTAAGTTAGAATTTCGACAGAAATAGTGACTTTTTCTGCTCCTCAAAATGACTCCAATTTGACACATAAAAAAAGCACTTAATAGTGTCATTAAAAAAGTATTAGAACTGCTGCACACTTCTTCCCGCACGGTGACTCTTCTTGGATAAGAAAATGATATCATATTCGACTGTTAAAAACAACTTGAGGTTACTCTTTAGTGCAAATTTGGATAGAAAATGTTGGCAGGGAAGTAATGTATATATATAAATACATAGCCAGACACACACTTAGTCCGACAATTTCTTTTTGCACAAATATTTGTGCGTTTTATTATATTTTTGCCAGAGGAGTAATGTTAATTAATTGCACTTGAAGTTGCCTTAAACAAAAACACTGCTGTTGGCATTTTTGTATTTTTTGCTATATGATGTCGAAAAATATTGACATAGTTTTTAAGATAAGATTATTTTTAAGAAGAAAAATAAAACAGGGATGAAAAATTGGCTTCCTAAAATGTTCATTAAGCAAAGCGTTCAGACTAGTCAAATATTGGAGCAAAATGACGTAACGTCTATATAAAAAATTTCTAATTTCTGTTTTTTAATCATTACTTATCATTAACCATAGATGACATTTTATCGAATTTTATTTGACGCTATTTTCTCTTACAAAACATTTGCAAGATCATACAACGGCAAACAATATTTTTATAAGACTATTGGTCACGCAATTTTGATAAAATATTTGCCAAATGTGAACATAGCCTTAGTTTGTTTGTCAACCAAATGTTACTTTTTATTTTTAAGGTTTAATAACATTTTCCATCCCTGTTTACTCTCACCACTTCTTATATATTACTAAATAACTGCACACATATTTAAGTGCAATTTTTAGAGCATTTAAGCATGTAGTTGTATATAGTGCATTTACAAATTAACAACAATTTCTTACCTGTATGGCTCTTGCAACTTCAGAACCCCATATCGGCTTTGAGCTTACCACAATGGCAAACTTTTGCCAGTGAAATGCACTCAAGAGACTTATGACACTTTTTGAAACCTAAAGCGATAAAAAAGAAGAAAAAAGTTAGCAATTGTAATTTGAATTTTAAGTAAAAAAAAATTTCAAAAGTAAAACTAACCCTTAAATGTTAAAAGAGTAAAATTTGGGAACAATTAATTTTAAATTTTATTTTGCGATTTATTATATTTTCTTTCATAAATTCCAATGGATACTTAATCCTTATATATATATATATCCTTATATATATATATATATATATATATATATATATATATATATATATATATATATATATATATATATATATATATATATACTTCAAATAATATTCTACAGGCAGAGACAAATTGCATTACCAACTAACAGACAGCCAGTCAACACTCCAATGCATCAATTAAAGGCAACATATGTTTTGTGTATTTTGAAAACCCTAAATTTTGTAGACAGTTATGTCTGACAAAATTTTAGTTAAATACTCAAACTATACTAAAGCAGCTAGCTATACTTGAATAAAAAGAACAAGCAACATACTTAATGTTCAACCATATAAGTAAGGCAATCGAATGAGAGATTGACAGTTAGATGGTTTGTAAATACAGAACCTTTATATATATATATATATATATATATATATATATATATATAAGAGTAACGTGAAATTTGGACCGTAGCTTGGTCTTCCGATCCACTATAACGGGATTTTAAAAAAGGGGTAAAACCTTATATCTCTTAAACTAATATAGTTAGAAACAAAATTGTATAAATGGGTAAAACCTGTATTTTGGTATTTTTTGGCACCATACGTACATATCTTCTAAACCTGTAAACATACAAGTAAAATTTATATCGTATTCGTACCTTATCGAAAAATAACAAACACAAATTTGGTACTTTTTTGAAATTCGAATGTTTAAGGTGTAAATATTTAATATGGGATCCCATTACAATTTAGTAATACAGAAGAGTAAAATTTTCTTACATCCATGGGAGAAAAAAGTACCAAAAAGTGTATAAAAGAAAGGAAATTACATTTTATTAAAACTCATTAATGAACTTTAGAAACACAAACTTAAGTATATTTCCTAAGTGTGTGAGAATTCACAAGAGGGGAATTTTTGGTACTTTTTCGTTCTCCTAATGGTACTTTTGGAATTTTTTGTAATAATTGACCCAGAAGCATGAAATTAAATATATATTGTTTTATGCGGATGAGAATTTACAGGGGGGACTTTGTGATACTTTTTTGTTTTTTGTTTTGAAATTAAATTTATATGGTCCTAAATAAATTTTATATTTTCGTTGCTCTAATGGTACTTTTTGAATTTTTTATAATATTGAACACAGAGACATGAAATTAAAGATACATGGTTCTATGTGTGTGAGTAAAAATAATTTTGTAGTTTTTATACATTAGAACGTTAAAGATGAAAGAAATTGGTACTTTATTGTTACCCTACGAGTTTTCTGTATGAAAAACATAGAAATTTATTTAAAATAGTAACTTTCTTTATTAGAAATGTACTTTTTGAAAATCTTATTATTTATTTTACTTTTTAGTTCTGTTTTAATTATAAAAAACTTGGGGGGTAAAAGGGTCCAAAAAAAGGTACTTCATACATCTCCTAAACTATTAATTGTAAGAACAAAATTTAAATAGTTTTTTTTTTGTACCCAAAAAAAATAGTTTCAAATTTAATGAAATGCGATATTTTAATTGGGTGATATATATACTTCTGTAGTTTTTTCATATTATGGGTTATTTATTGACTTACTTATAAAGGGTTACGAAGGGGTACCCACTTCTTGGATATTCCTCATTTAAATATAAACCTGAAGTTGAAATCTTTTCTGAACACACCAATACTAAAACTGTTAGTATTATATTTAGTTTTTTCTAAATAAAAAAGCCATTAGGTTTTTATCTGTTTTATGTAGGAGTCCCGGAAGTCCGCTATCGCGGTGATGGGTTAAATGCTAGTATATTATAAAAGTAATGTGTAAGTTTGTTTGTTGGTGTATCAATCACTTTTAAACACAGATATTACCAGTGCCGGAAGTAGTTATAGGCTGTGTTAGAACTCGATTGGATGTTACGCCCACATTTTTATGCCTTCTTAAAAAAAATCTATTTTTTAAATTTTCCACGTTATTAATGAAGCTATTTTCATGAAATTTGAAACACAGATAGTGCTTACACTGAAAAATTATTCATTATGACATATCTAAGGAACTATAGTGTTGAGAGCCCCCAAACTTCGTGTGAAAATCTAGCTTATCATATCGCTCTGATAAAGAAAGAAATAGGATGGATTGATCCAGGAGGAGAGTTATCCCACATACAAATAAAACATGTTGATTTTCGCACATCTAAGGGAGTATTACAGTGAAAGTCCTAAAAAGTTATAGAAGTAATTTTCATATACAATTTTTAATAGAGCGGATAGGAGTAGTAGCCTCCATATAAAGTAAATATTAGTTATCTCATAAAAAAGGCTAGTATACCATGATCTTGTAAACATATGTTTAAATAAAAAAAGATGCCTAATTCTGTATTCACTTATAGTTCTGAATAAAAGCAAATTTTAATTTCAATTTCAATTGTTTATAGGAAAATACACACATTTTTAGGGACGTCCATATACAGAAAAATTATAGTCAATTAAATGATTTATCAAAGATAAAAATTATTCCAATTAATTTTTTAATTGTGTCAAGTATTCAAGTGCTCAAAATTTAAATTTATTATTAATATTTTTTTAATAAGAAAAAAAAAAAACAATTTATCGGCTTCCAATTATTTTTCTTATTGTATTATTTAAGTAATTAAATATAAATAGCAAAAAAAAAAAAAAAAAACAAATGATGATTTGAATAATTTAATATAAATTTTTTAATAGGTAAAATTTTAATTAATAAAATAATTAAATATGAATTTTTTGTAAACGAAATATGATATTAGATGTTTCTGTGCAGAAATATATGGAAATATATAGAAATATACTTCAAGCAAATTATTCAATTAAAAAAAATAAATAAATAATAATAATTGAAAGCATTTTGAATTTCTGATTAATAATTTAATTGAATATGTTTTTAAATAATTGTTTCTGTATATAAAGATATAGTATATAATAATATGGCTATAGTTTGCATTTAAGAACGATTGACTTTCATTTAATTGAAAGGATGACAACTCAATCCGATTCGGCATCCCAATTCGTATATATATATATATATATATATATATATATATATATATATTGTGTATAAATTTTACAAAAATCCAACTAGTATAGTTGTCCTTAAATATTTAGAAAACGTATTAAAAATGCACAATATTCCGTATATTTTTCATAAAAAATAAAATTTTAAAGTAATATAAGCTAAACATTTGATTCACAGTGCATGCGTTTTTTAAAATTTTACCTACAGATGCAGTCGGGGGATAAGAAAACATTGACACAAATATGTAAATTTTTCTTTATGCCAGATGTATGGATAGATGCAATAATATCATCATGAAGGGTCATAATGACATAGAAAAAATGTATGTTATACGCAAATCTGATCATACTTTAGTAAAAATCACCAAAAGATTTGGAAATGATAAGTCAAAAAGGAATTATAATTCAAAAATAATGAAAAATCATGCCAAAACATTGGGTAATTTTTCATATGAAATATGAATAATCCTAATTTACATGGATTTTTTGTAGGCAATTTTTTACAGGATCATTTTGCTGGCAGCCGTTTTTATGTTTTATTTATGAATATATTATTATATCTTAAAAAAAAACTACAAAAAACTAATGAAAACAATAAATAAAATAAAATAATATCCATAAAAAGGATATTAATTATTTTCAGGCCTTATTTTTTAGGGGCATTTAGCCTTTTCTAACCTTTTTTAAATTCCAATTTAGCCTCTTTTTTCCCACCTCCTGGTAACACTGAATATATGTTTGAAATGTTTGTTGTAATCTACATATCGTCAGTGCAATGATGAAAAATCCTATGTGTTTTTTTTTAATTTTTATAACAAGACAGATATGTATTTAAAAATTGTTTGGAAATTTGATCAATTGAAAACTTTAATTATGGTCTAATATATATATATTTTTCTATTATATAGGACTTTTAATTAGTGCACTGACGATACTAAATTTTTATGCTATCAATTAATATTTTATTTTATGTTTTCATTACACAACTTACCTTTGAGGCTGGTGCTAAGGTTCTTGCAAATGTATGAAATGTTTCCTTATTCGAAACAATTGAATCTGAGCATTTCTGTGAATTATGAAAATAAAATAAAAGAACAACATTTTATACATTATTACTTATTATATTATTTGCTTAAAATATTTATTTATATTCCTATGTATTCTTAGATGAAGTGTGAAAATGTCCTTGATATACAGATTTAACATGTTACGAAATTAATTAAATATTATTTGCTTAAGGTTAAAATATTAATTCAATATTAATTCATATATATATAAGAATATTTATATTAGATTTGATATTGTGTAAAGTATTCATACCCAGCGAATAAATAAAATTTAATCTTAAATTGAGAATAAACAGTTTCTCAAATATTTTATTTTTGACAATGATATTAATATTAAATTATAACATTTTTTGGAATCAAGGTATGCTTTTTTATCATCTAGAGAATATAGAAAACTAGAAGACCAACTCTCTCTTAAGAAACCTAAAACAACTGACAAAAAAACTTAAATCTTTGTATGTGTTACTAGAATTTTCTACAGAGTTAATTTATACGTGTGAAGAGAGTAATTTTGTTTTGTTGAGTGAACTAAAAGAGTTGGTCTTCTAGTTGACTTTTCTATGCTAAAGAAGCAATAATTAAAATATTTATCTTTCTGTCTGTTGGGTAGATATGTAGGTGTGAGTGGGTGGATGTGATTTTGCTTATTAATGTGTATTTTATAGTTTAAGCATACTTATATTTACTCGTTTTTATATCCATGAATTTCATTATGAGGAAATTTAAATGACAGCTGTCATTGTATTAAAAACATGTGTTTTGAAAATGAATACAAGGTTGTTGAATTTTTCCATTTATAGTCTATTTACACTTAAAGAATTTTTCTCACACTTTATCGTTTTGATAAAGGCTAACAAATCTTGTAATTAATTTTAAACAAATAGCTTAGAAATTACTATATCTTGTTCAAAATATCACAGGTCAATAGTTGCAAAAATCTAATTGTGTTATATTTTATCATTTATATTTAATTTAAAATTTTATAAATTTTATTTTAATGTCAATTACAAATGAAATGACAAGCTGTTTTATTCCCTTTCTTTCATAATAGGTTCTTTTATCACTTTACATATTCAAAATGCCGAACAGTGTCTCATTCAAAAAATGAAGTGGAAATAAATCTGCAGTTTCGATTAGAAAGATTTTTATGTAAGTCAAAATCACAAAAAAACATCCTCGTATGTAAAGTTTATCTCTTGTTTTGTTTACTTTTGGACCTAGTTTGGTGAAGTTTTTTTCCCTATAGCGAGTCCAAATTTCACTCGATTTTTTTAATATTTTTATTATATTATTAACAAAGAAAGAATTTGAAAAAAATTTCACAGAATCAAAGGTTATATGAATTTGAATTTGAACTTTGAAAAACATTAGATTTTCCCCCTTTTTTTTTGATAAATCTAAAAAAAATGATTTAAGTTTCGAATTAAGTGTGAAAAGGTGTATATAGCTGTAAAATTTTATTAAAAAATATATATTAATAAAAATGTTATTGCATAATTAAGAATGAATAATGGCACAAAATCTCGACTCAATCCTTTTTCGGTATCTTTTTGCAAAAAGTTTTTAACAAATTATTGTATATTTTTGAAAACAAAACATCGTCATTTTTGCGCGTGTAAGGATTCAAAGTTAATAACTTCAAATAATATGTTTAATTTTGCTTCATTTTTTATGTGATTGGTAATGTCGTTATTGATAATGCCGAAACAAGAAATATTAATAATAAATAAGTAATGAAATAAAAATATTAATAATAAATAAACCTTAAAGTTTTATTTCTTCAGCATATTTCTAAATTCATATCCTTTAGATAGATCCGTCAAAGAGACATTAAATACATTTTATATATCATTGTTTTGGATATTTTGTCTTCTTTTTAAATATATATAAATATTTTTATAATACAAAATTTGTTGAAAAGTTTTTGCAAAAAAAGATACCGAAAAAAGATTGAGTTGAGATTTTGTGCTATTGTTCATTCTTAATTATGCAATAAATTTTGTATTAATATATATTTTTTAATAAAATTTTACAGCCTTTCACACTTAATTCAAAACTAAAGTTATTTTTTAGATTTATCAACAGAAATACCGCAATTCTCAAGAAACTTTTGAAAATTTTCAAAAATGGAGCAAAAAATTTATATTACCAAAAAATTAAGAACATCCCAGCAAAAACTTTTTGGTTTTCGGTAATAACAACTACTTATTAAAGTAGTTTCTTGGTAATGAGGCGTCATTATTATTTGCCTACTCTGTATTACATTAATAAGTACTCAATAGTATAATAGCACAGTAATACTGCAATCACGTGGATAAGATGGCTAGATAGCCGGATTAATAACCAGAAGGTTGTTGCTTCAACCCCATTCTGAAGCTGTTAGTTTTTTATAACAAAATGTCTAAAAAGATATTTTAAACTAAATAAAGTTTTTGTCGCTTAGGATGCTATGTGCGAGATGGTGTACTGAGTAAGACGTTAGTCAGTAAAATGGAATGGTTAGTGTGTGTCCAAGTTCGACTCACACTGACGGCAAAATTTTTTTGTTTTTTTTATTTTTGTTTTCGTTTAGGTACATATTTTTGAGTACCCATAGAGTCAAAAATTAACTACATGAATTTGTGGACAAGTCGAACAAAAATAACTAGTTATTCAGGCAAAAAATAAGTAGTTTATTTTTGTTTCCAATTATACCTGCTAGCTTACCAGGAAAGCAAAGTTTTTGCACATAAAATTATAGAGAAAATTTAAAATTTATGGAAGAATAGTTCTAATTAAGTCCTTGAAAGAATAAATTTTTTAAAATTTGTTTATCTTCACATTATTTTGTATAAAGCCTTCAGAAAAAAAATAAATAAATAAATACTATATATTTTATTAAAAAATGCATATAACTGAAGAAGAATGTGACAACTTTGGTTTGGCAAAAACGAATTTTTTCAAATCGTAAATTTAAATGAATATAACTTTTGATTCCGTAAAGGTTTTTTTTCAAAATTCTTTCTCTACTCGATTTCGTTTTTTGTTGTTAATAAAATAAAAAAACAAAAACAAAAAAAAAAAAAAAAAAAAAACCACCAAGGTACATCCAAAAGTAAAATTTTTAGTCTTTAAAGCCCAATATCTTATAAACTTCTAGAGATACCCTTTACTTTTGATTCCGTAAAGGTTTTTTTTCAAAATTCTTTCTCTACTCGATTTCGTTTTTTGTTGTTAATAAAATAAAAAAAACAAAAAAAAAAAAAAAATAAAATAAAAAACTTCACCAAGGTACATCCAAAAGTAAAAATTTTAGTCTTTAAAGCCCAATATCTTATAAACTTCTAGAGATACCCTTTACTTCAAACAGCAGAATCCACATATATAAAAATCTTTCAAATCGGTTTAGACATAACGAATCTGAATCATTTAAAATATATGTCATACCCGAGGTGTCCAACTTTGGGACCCTCTAGACCAGCCCCAGTTATATCTATGTTTTCCAAGTTCAAAACTGAAGCTCCACTAACTTTTTCTATCCCTATGTAAAATTTCATTTAAATCTTACCAGCCGTTCGAAAACTGCAGATTTATTCCCATTTCATTTCTTGAATGGGACACTGTGTGTTGCTATGTGTGGTAATAAAAATTGCTAGTAAATAAATGCCTAAGGGATAATAAAGTAATGTTTGTTACATAGAATAAAAAAAAAACTTAATAATAGAGTTACTCCGTATCAAAATGGGCAGCTATTTCCGTATTTGACATCTCAGATTTCAATAAAATTCACTATATACATTATCTATGTGAATGTCTATAATGAAGTTCATTAAAATCTGAGATATCAAATCCGGTTGCTGCCCATATAAGGACTGGAGGATTAGTAAAATTTTTCTTGAATTTGAAAAATTTTGGAAAGCTAGAATATATGTGTTATAAATAACACACGTTACTCATACGTAACACTGTTCAAGAGAAATACGTATACAGGGATGGAATTGTTGATATGAACATACTTTTTTGAGACTGGTATTAAAGAATACCATAGCATTCTAGAAAACAAAGTTCCGAAAAATTGCTGATTTCAAGAGGCCATAAAACCGAAATTCTTGTAAAATTACTGGTACACTGTCATTTTGCATTGGAATTGTTAAGGTATTTTTTTTTTGTTGTACCGTAAGGTGGGGCAGAATCGAAAATTTTCGGAAATAAATCTGTAACTTTTAATCTACTGGTTTTATCTACATAAAATTTCTTATCCGATTTCAAATATTTTTACATTATCATAATGTTCTCGATAAGGCCGAGTATATTATCAATTTTCAACTCAAATATCAATGTTCCAAAATCTTGGTACAGTTTTTTAAATATATAGTCCAATATTTGCATTCGATTTTGTATATTTTTTTACTTAGTTAAAGAACAAAATTATCTATCGAATAAAAGAAATTGAATTTGATATCTTTTCCGATTAAAAAAAAAAAATGCATTTGAAAATTGCAAAAATTGTGGTTTTTTGTGTTTTTTTTTTTTGTTAGAAAAAGTGTTTTCTCTAAAATTAAATTTTCTATAAACTTAAAATTATACACTCCTCTGCTACTGCTATTGAAATGTTATGCAGATCCAACCAGCCTATTAAAAGTTACAGATTTATTTTCAAGAATTTTCGATTCTGCCCTACTAATGGTACAAATTGACAGTGATATCTGTAAACAGTATCATTTAGAAATTAACCGTAATATACCGGCAAATAACCAACCGAAAGTAATTTAATAAAATTATGTATAAAAATATATTTTGTGAATTAATTATCCTCAGAATAACTTTTGCAATACTTTATAATTTATTGATCAATTATGTTCAATATTTAGAAGGCATTCCGATGATCATTTATTATTATACCAATGTATACAGTTTTTAGGACAATTTACCCTTATTTGTGTTATACTGATATGATTATGCTTTAGAGCAATTTTGTCCAAAAATTTTTTTTAATTCTTAATTCCTACATAAATTCTTTAAATTTGTATAGTCAAATAGTCAAATTACTTTTTTTCCATTTAATGATCAAATTTATTGCAAATTTAAAACATATAATTCTTTCACACAAATAAACACGTAAGAATTATAAATTGGCTCCATTTTAACTTAAACCATAATTTTTATACAAAATGTTTTAAATTATTTTCCTTTTTCCTTTCCTCCTATTTTTGTTATAACTTAGTAGATACGACAGCGACCAGCATAATATTTTACACACATATTACTTGGACTCTACCAGTTAGGTTGTGAAAGAATTATGAAAATATATTTATTAGTTTTTGAGTTATTGAATTTTGAAAATGACAAAAAGAACTTCGAACTATCCTTTACTACTACTTAAAGCTCAACACTGGTACATATTCCTATAAACGCATATCAATTTTTTTAATCAACTTTCAAATTATTTATTGACTTCACTTAAAAAATTAATAACAAGAAACTTAAAATGTACATAAAATTTGTTTTCATTGTAATTTTAATACTTTAATGCCATTTTTGATGGCACTTTCCTATATATGAACTTAAACTAATGAACCAGTATTGTTAATAATGTGTTAATAAAACTTTGTTTTGGTTAACTTTAGAAATTGGGTCTGGCATTGATTCGACTAATTTTTGAAGAAAATCGCTGTCAATTTCTTTCCAGACTTGCTTCATTTTTAGTTTTAACTCCTTTATAATGATAGATTTCATTCTGTGCATTTCTTGCGTAAACTTTACGGGCCATGTACCTCCACAGATTCTCCATTGGATTTGAATCCAGACTGCAAGCCGTCTAGTCCAACAGTGGAATACTATGTTCATTAAACCACGATTTAGATTGGTTCAAGTCATGGATTCCAGCGTTATCTTGTTGGAATATGCAGTTTTTATCCATTTTTTCATCCATAAATGAGAGAAGAGTATCTTCTAACAGTTCATTATAAATTGCACTGTTCATTTTAGTTGGAAGAAAACATTTTTTTAATCTTCCTTCAGCAGAACAGACTGTCCAATTCATAACATGATCTCCACCGAAATTGCGTTTCGTCATACGAATTTCGTTCAAACTCAAATCATGCCAATAGCAAGAATATAAATCGGGATCGTCCAAATTTAATTTCTCTTCATCAGAAAAGATTACTTTATTCCACTCATCTGTCAATTTCATGTATTTGCGCGCAAATTTTAAACGATTTTCCTTATCAGGCTATTTTAACATTGCTTGCATTTTGGTTTCTTCCACTTTATGTTACCACCTTTTCGCAAAATGTGTGCAACATGTTTGGAAGTGACAGTAAGGTCAAGTTTATTTTTTATTTGTGTAGCTTTTAATTTATTGCGGGTGACTTCTTCTTCTTCCTTTATTTTATTAATTTGCCATTTTGTTAATTTTTGATTACCTTTTGTTGGTTTCCGCACTTCGTATTTCTGCCCTTTCTTAAGAAAGCCACGAATAACTCCTTCTAAACGATTAATTTTTCGTCCAATTTCTCTGTTAGAACAGCCTTGATCACCAAAGAATTGAATTTGCATTTTTTCTGGTCTATAAGAGAAGTTCCTTTGTGCATCCTTTAAGCTGATAAAATTTCCCAATTAAAACAAATATATTTCCAGTAAACAGAGATGTTGTCATTAGAAACTTACCTTAAGTGAAATAAACAACTAAAACTGTTAAAAATTTTTAATTTTTTTTTTTTTTGCAATAACTTTTTAGACAAATTTTTCTCGACGTAGTTTATAGGAATATTCCACTGAAATGATTACCAATATGTTCTGATTGCAAAATTAAAGAAAACAACAAAAGCAAGAAACAAATATTTCTTACGTAAAACAATACCGTTATATCGCGAGTTATTGTAACAACACAACATTGTTTTCGGTTAAGAGAAACGAATGAAAAACAAAAATTTTAAATGCGTTTATAGAAATATGCACCAGTGTATACTTGTTTATCTCATTACAACTGTGAGTAGGATTAATCTTAATATATATTATATTAAATTTAATTTATTAAAATTAGTTTTATTTACTCTCTTTCTTAAATGTCACTTAATACTTGCATAGCATAACAGGATATGTAAACGTATTAAGCGAGTCTTAAACTTTAATCAGATACTATTTAATTCTTCACACATTCACATTCAAACAAATAAGTTATTTAACATTTAAGACAATTAGAGTCGTTTAAAAATTTTGTTTGAGTTTGTTTATACGAAATAAACATTTTAAAGACAAACTAAGGAAATTTTATAAAACTCTTGGGGAAAAAAACCAACCAACCAACAATATGTCCATTAAGTCGAAAGGATATTAATAAATATACATACAAATAAGTATTTATATATGTACGAGTATAAATTGTTTATTTAAGTCTGAACAAAGTCTATTTATGAATTGTGAATTAGGGATGTAGATACATAGACAGATATTAGTGACAAACATATTAAATAAATAGCAAATTTATTGAGTCTATTAAGACAAGAAATAAATGAAATAATATCATGGAAATTGGAACCAATATACGACAAATTCTAGGGAAAATATTTCTTATTTAGGAAAATAAATTTAAGAAATTAAATGAGCTGAAATATTTTTAAAGTACATATTTCTCAATTTTTATATTTTGATTTAAAATTTTAAATCTTTTAAATTTATTTACACTTAAATTGAATGTATGTTAATAACAACTGAGAGAAACAAAATTATTTAAAATAAAATCTCTGTTATGCATAATTTAAATTCAAGCAAATTTAATTATTTCTTTTGAAATAAAATGATGACATTTTTAGTCTAATAACAGACATTTTATGTGTGCAAAGCAGTTGAAAACTTTCTATATGTTAAAAAAAATTAATAGAATGATTTTTTATGCAAACAGGTAACATTTAAAAAAATATATATGGGCCATTATCAAAATTTTTTAACCTGGCTGAAAGTGACTTTAATCCTTAATAAGTTTTGTGGTAATATCATTTTATGTAAACGGGTTACAGATCTGAACTCAAAAGACTTGAAACTAATAGAGTGCAGATTTTTAGCATCATAGGTTTTATTTTATAATCGTGATTGGTGTTCAAAGTTCAGCAATTTAGAAAAAGGTCTAAAAATTACTTAACTTTTTCCCATTATTCTACACTTTTTGTTCGCTCGTTTAAACTTTTTGATCTCATTCGATATCATTCGATCTTATATAAATTAACCGGACTTTGTGGATAAATTCTGCACTACCTTTGTTATTGTGCAAGCTTTCAACAGTTAAATACAGGGTAGTTGAGTTTTGATGGCAAAATTTTTTAATTTTTAAAATTTTTTGGTTTTTCGAGCGGGTTTTTTTTCCCGCCCCTCAACGAGATATAAATATTGAAATAGGGCTTGACACTTGTTGTAATTATGCGTATTTGGCGCTATATCTCGTTGATGTATTCGTAATAGCTAACGCAGTAGATAGTATCAAAGTTTCGAAAATAAGAGCGAACATTTAAAAAAACAAGTCAGTTTTTTGCGAGGCACATTCACAGTTTCTAATGGAATAACATGGATTACTGCGTGAACTTAGTTTTTTATTATTTTACACTATAAAATCGGAGGAGCATTAAAAATAAATTTAACGAAAAAAAATGTATGAACTTTTTGAAAATTACGGAAAAGTTACACTTTTTGTTCTTTTTTATTTTTATATACAAAATTGCAATCTATAAAAATATTGAAGATACAGATACAAGGACGGCGATATATAAAATTAATCGGTACCATAAATTTAAGTCAAATGTTTATTTGTTTGTATATTACCTAAGGGAAATGAGGGGCGGAACAAAAAATTTCGAAATATACAAATTTTATGGACCAAAAAAAGAATTTCTTTGGTTAAAAAAGGATCACAATATTAAATAGCATTTCTTTTTAATAAAATTTAATAAAATGTATTTTCATATTATATATATTTTAATAAAAAATTTTCGCAATTTATTAAAAAGAAAATGTCTAAATTTTACTGGGAAACCCTAAAATATGCCGCAAAAATACCATCAAACGTTGAAAGTATCACTAATTTTATTTGAATAACATCTAGTTTATAAACATTTTTATGTGCTCAACCTAAAACCGCTATAACTTTCGCACCCCATGCAAGAAATTATTCACTTTACATTTATAAAAATGGATTTTAATGTGCCATCAAAAAATTAAAAAAATAAATAAATAAATTTTTAGAAGTCCTAAACTAAAAAATTTTTGATAATAACCCATATAGAAATTTTGTTATTCTATTTTACAAGATTTAGAATAAATATATAGGAATTTCTTAAAATACATTTACTTTTGCGATTCCAAAAAATTTGACATTTTTTTAACAGCATATCAACGCTATTTTGTACCAATATTAACTGGCTTTAATGAAACACAAATTTGTTCGCATGAATTATGTTTCGTGATACGACATGGTTGATGTAACCGAAAATAATAGCGCTCATAGTGATTTTTTATCATTTTATTACAAAAAATTTCCATCAACAAAGTGTGCATAGATTTTTTAATTTTAAAAAATTCGTTGATATGTTTTTAAAATCTAACAAATAACAAAATTTTAAAATTGTGAAAATTCCATTTTAAATTCGATATCAAAAATAAATTCACATATGTAACCAACACAAAGGTATACCAAATAATAATTTATAGAGGATCGATAGAATTTATAATAGTGAACATAATTGGAATCATAATTCTGATTTACCCTATCTTCGGAATATCGAGTAAAAAAGAAAGTGCACATAGATTTTTGATATTTTTATACCCTAAAACACCATAGATGGTTGGAAAGAATCTCTTTTTAGCCAGACTAACCATGTCCGTCCGTCTGGCTGGCTCTCCGTCCTTGAAAATCTTGTGCACAAAGTTCGGGTAGCAATTTTAAAGATAATTCAATGAAATTTGGCATGTGGGACTATTATCTTACAAGGACGAAGACTATTGAAATTGCGTGTGATCGGTCCATTATTCCACCTAGCCCCCATACAAATGTCCCTCTGGAATAGAGTTTAAACACTCAAAAATTACTTAAAAATAAGAATATTTTAGTGAAGTTCAGTGCAAAGAAGTTTTGTACAAGTATCAATCTTTGTACCGAATTTTATGAAGATCGGTTCACAATGGACCATAGCTCCCATAAAAACCCATCTTCCGAAAATCACTTTAACGTGCATAAATCCCATAGGAATGTTAGCATCAACTTAATATTGGACACAAATAAGTTTTATATAAGTAGAAATCACAGTGCCAAAATTTATGAGAATCGGTTAATAATTTACCATAGCTCCCATAAAAAACCCACTTCCAGGAATTGCCCTAAAGTGTATAAAATCACCTAGATGTTAGTATCAACGCATTGTTCTGTATTTATATATTTTATTTTACATTTAGTAAAATTGGCCACAGGAGTAATATAAGTCCCCTTCACGAATTTTTATGCTCATACACAATGGTATAGGGTGTCATATAGTCGGTCTTGACCGACTATATCTTTCTTTTTCGTTTTTACATGAGTTTTTTTATGGGAAAATTTTTGATTTAAAAAAAAAATATTAAAAATTTGTTTAGTAAATATTTAAGTTTACTATAGAAAAGTAAAAGTCGAAGGGAGAGAATATTTTGAAAAATCCATCCAAAATGTGCATTTGCATTATAAAAAATTATTTGTTTTTATACCCTTCACCACAGCACGGTAGTGAAATCCGGCCAAAAATGTCAAAATGAAAATCTGATTTTTGATAAAATTTTTATTACATTTAAAAGTCAACGCTTCAGATAACATGATTCATAACTTTTTTCGCAATTAAGATATCTAATTTGGTAGTTATAAATAATCATTATTTTTAAAAATACTGTTTAAATTCTTATGTACAAAATATGCTATGCATTTCTGCTACTTATATGGTTTTAAAAATTTTCAACATTTTTGGTATATTTTTGGACTGTAGAAAAGTTTTATCATCACAAAAATTTTAGACCCAAACTTTATTGAATCACACAATAATTGTTCAAATGGTTTCAGAGATTGAGTTTAAACAGGATAGTATACTCCTAAGTATCGTGAGTTAGTATCAATAAAATTCAGCTGCTTCTACTTGTTACTCTACTTACCATAGTATTTAAGTGTTTTAATACATGAAATGTTAATTTTAGGGTGGATTCTTGAAAATTTAGAGAAATTTTTAATATGAAATCTATAAAATAAATATATAAATTTTCGAAATAATAATATTTTTTCATTATAATGAAAAAATATTATTATTTCGAAAATTTCTCTAAAATACCAATTATTTCGTTTAGATGCATTATATGTAGGAAAGTCGATTATATGTTTTCTGCTACTTCAGCGATTTCAACGAAAGTCTATAACTATATCTTACGCATAAACTAGTTATTAAGTATGAATTTAATAACATAAGTCTTCTCTGTCCTCATTTAATCGATAATCGCTTTTTGGTATCCATAAAAAATTGGTTTGTAAATAATTCATTATCCACATACCAAATTTAAATTATTTACATTAAGAAATAACAGACTTACTGATTTTTCAATGGAATTTACTTCCGTGCAGTGGCGCATAAAAATTGTCATGGGTCGCCTTTAGATTGTAATGTCTTAAGGGGTGATGCAGCAGGAGCTTGTGAGAGCTCCTACTCTAGCATGTATTTTTGTTAACACTAAAAAAGGAAATGTGAAAATAATTTATGTATTTTTAATAATAAAATTAAAACAAATGTAAAAAAGGACTAAAACACTAAGTTTATTTTATATTTTTAAATGTTTTTAAAGAAATGTTTTTCTTATCTAGGTATATTCATTGTATTTAATTCAGACTTCTAAAAAGTAAAGTTAATAAAAAGACAAAAATTTGCAAAATCCCGCTTTTTCATAAAACCTTTCAAAATCCCTTCCTCATAATTTTTTTTTTTTTCAAAGTCCCGCTTTTTCATCGTTCAGGTTCCGCTTTTTGATAAAAAATTTCATTATTATTTTTCTAATTAGACCGTTTTTAATTTAAATTTCTCAATTCTTATCATTTACCAGCAAATGCCCAATTTCTGGGTTACTTATTGTCAATAAGTATTACATACATACATACATACAAACATTCGTACATACATACATACATACATACATTAATACGTACATATTCAAATGTGTTTATACCCAAAGGAAATGTTTTAAAAACGAACAATAAAGTGAAAAATTTTTTATATTACATAAATGAAAAAGCTTTTCACAAATTATCTATTCATTAAAAATATTAATGATTAAATTAAATGGACACTTCACACACACATACCAAAATTGAACCTTATAAAATTTGTATTTAAATTAACCTTTTTTTTTGTATATTTAAGCATACAAATTTTATATTTCTGAAAATTTTTTATCGCATTAAATATACAAAAATTTTTCTTAGGAAGCAGAATGTTGCATAATGGGGCTAAACACAACATTTTTTGTAATAAATCTTTATCTCCTAAACTACTAGTCAGATCGAATTAAAATGTATGGAAGAGTTGTAGAGGAGGATCTGAGCTTTCAGAATCTTGTAGTCAGTTTGTGATAACACGTGATAAGCTACAGGGTGTCAAAGTTGAACAACTCTAGTATTCAAAAAATTCAAAAAATCGTGACATCTACAAATTAAGCCCGATTTCAAAGATTTTTTTATATTTCTGTAAAGTTCTTGTAATTGTGAAGAAAAAATAAGTTTACTCACCTAAATTATCTCTTACACTTAAAAAGATATTTACGCTTGAATTTTGATTTTTTGATCTTTTGCCTCGACTTTATTTTGTTTTTCGGAAATAAGTCCTGAGGTAAATGAGGGAATTTTTTTTCAAAAACAGTCTGTAATTTGTAATATATTCACGAAATAATATGCTGAACAAAATGTTTGATTATCTCAATTCTACTAGACGTGAAAAATGTTCAAAGTCAACACTCGTATGAAAAATTCATATTTTTACACAAAAATCTTTCTTTCACTTTTTTCTCAAAGTTTTGTTAATAAAAAAATATTTACTTTACAGATTTCGAAATATAAGGCTTCATAAATGGTTAATAGAGACATTTTCAGTTGGTTTAGCTTTGCACCCTACATCCGGTATTGGTTGAAAATGGTAAAAAAGTTTTATTTTTATCGGTTAATAAAAAAATGTCAAGCGAGTTTTTTTAATTTATTTTATTGCCAATATTTAATCATAAAATAGATTTAAATCCATTTGACACTAAACTGCCTCCCGCCCGGCGAAAAACGAATGCAAAAGTGCAGATTTTATGAAAAAAGTCAACTTTTTAAATTACTTTTTAAAATTGCACAAAAAAAAAAAAACACTAGCATAATATTTGCACCATTATTTCTTATGTAGTGTATAAAATAATTATTAGCCTTTCAGTCCTGAAAAAATCATTTAAAAAGCTTAATAAACTAATTTTTGGAAACTTTTTTAAAATTACTTAATCGGAATTCATTTGTTGAAATTACGATTTTTTAAACCTTTTGCATACTAAAGGTAGGCAACTTTGACATCTTGTATCTTACCTCGTGTTATCACAGGATGATTACAAGATGATTTTTCTGAAAGCTTAGATCCTCCTCTATAACTCTTTCATACATTTTAATATGATCCCATCAGTAGTTTAGAAGATACAGTTTTATTACCAAAAATGTTGCGTTTTGCGCCACTGTATGTTGTTAAAAAACAAAAAGAATAAAATTCTTGAATATAAAAATTAAATGAAAAAACATAAAAAAATATGTAAATACATTCATGGTATACTAGTACTTTTTAAAATATTTTGATCCTTATTTATATGTAAGTAAGAGAAACTGATACCAACTCAACAGCCTAATTTATGTACATTTACTAGCATAAGTTTTGAGAAGTTTGTCAACTTTTTTCTTTAATTCTACTTTTCGTTTATACATTTTTAAGTTACTCAAACTGTTTTAGTTAATAAACAGGTTCAAGTTTGTGTAGGAACGCCGGCACATGTGAATTTCTGTTAAAGTAATCATATATATTTTTTTATTTATTTAATATCTCTATTTCGTAAAACAACTTAATTTGTTCTATAAGGTTTCAAAGAGACAACTTAGAATATTTGGGAAACATAAAAGGGAAACTAAAGTTTAAATAGGTAAGAGAAATTATCAAACATAAATTTATTTAGCTTTATAGCTTCTATTGTATTGATAGATAGACTAACAATATTGTGAGCTAAAATGCAATCGGCCTTAACTAACTTTAACTTTTTGCAGGAGCAGAAATAACAGATGTACAAAACAAAAAAACTCTGATCATAAAATGACAAACAATAAAATCAAATGGTATTAAGATTTTAAATCTTCTTCTAAACAATTATTGAATTTTTTATGTGTTAGTTAGTACCTTTTGCAGTTGCACAAAATAATTGGTAATTTATGCTAGGAACACAATTGAGTCGTGGAAATGTACTACAATGACATTTGTGTTGTATTTGCATTCCTTTTACCCACAATTGGGTCGTAGATGTATCTTTTTGTTTGAAATAAATATTGAAAAATCTTTATTTATTTTGTTTGAATTTTCTTTTCGAAAAATAAATTTCAAATATATTTCAATAGTTTTTCCTTATGTTTTTTTTTCTTAAACACGGTTTAAAAGTTTTCGTAAAAACTAGAATACGATAGAGCTTCCCAGCAAAAACTTTGCTTTCCTGGTAAGCTAGTCAGTGTCGTCAGTGGGATTTGAACTTGGACACAAATTAACCATTCGCTTTTAATAACTAACGTCTTACTCAGTACACCATCTCACACTTAATTTTCTAAGTGACAACTACTTAAAGTATCTCTTTAGACATTTTGTTATAAAAAACTAACAGCATTAGAACGGTTGAAACTACAACCTTCTGCTTGCTAATCCAGCACTCTAGCCAACTCATCCACGTGATTGCAATATTACTCTGATATTATACTACTGAGTACTTCTTCATGTAATACAGATGCCTCATTACCGAGAAACTACTTTAATAAGTAGTTGCCATTACCGAAAATCAAAAAATTTTTGCTGGGTTGTTGTGTGCTTTTCATAATCATGTATAAGTTCTAATTTAACCACCTATCAGCGTACTACGTTTTTAGGTTCATACGACGCAATTGTGTTCCTAGCATTATGATAAAATGTTTTACATAAATTGTCAAATCTTTTTTGTAGCATAAACAGAAAATTAATTTTAATATTAAATAACGGTTTAATTACTTTTTGATAAGTTTCCCAATTTGTCTGCATAAATTATAAAAAAAAAATAGCAAGTTAGTGTATTATATTCAACTGTGGCGAATATTAAATACCCTTTATCTTATTATATGTGTTTCTTTAAAAAAAAGTTTTTAAGATAAACTTACTTTTTAACAAATTAGTTTGCTATATTCGGCTGTGCCGAATCTTATATAACCTTCACCCTATTGAGATGGTTTATAAAAAATTTATAAATTTTAAACAACACCAAACAAATGAAGACAACATTAATTAAAACAAGTGAGAATGTATTATTCGCCTTGGCCAAATCTATATACCCACCATCTGCAACTTTTTAAAATTTCACCTTATATGGGAGGTGGGTGGTAAAGTGGGCGGACCATGCCCATTCTTGATTTCCGAGTTGGCATTATTTCTTCAACCATTTATGCAAAATTTCGTTGACGTACGTGCTTTTTTTTAAAAGATATCAGGCGAAAAGTATAAACTGTAGTTACGACGCACAGTGTCACATTTGCCAATTTTAAAATGACAAAAATTTAGTTTCGCAGATATTGAACTGAAATTTTATATTCTATTATTAGACAAAGCCGTAAACTCACACTAAAAATAGGCGGGTAGAATCACATCAACATTTCTTTTAAAAATCGGACATATTTTAATGTATTTTATTAAAAACGGAATAATTTAAAGGTATATAATATTTACAAAACAAACTTTTAGTCATTATCTTAAAATTTTGAATTGATTCTTAACAAATTGCTAATATGAGGTACCGTACATTTTTTTTCTCATATTTTAAATAAACGCAAAAGGTCGCAGCCAATATTCTCAAATATATTTTTATGGATGTTCTTTTATATACCAATCGTATTCTAGTCCATTAAAAATATAATTTCCAAATTATAAATATTTTTTAATATTAGCATGTATTTTAAATTAAAAGAGAATAGTTTCGATATTAAATTTATAGCTAAAAATTTATAATGAAATAATTTGGATACATTTATTATAACATACCGAAAATAAAACATATCAATAACTACAGTATTTACTGAGGTATATGCAATTAAAATTAAGGTACTTCTTTACGAAAATGTTAAAGAAAATTTAAATATTTTTATAAGAAGCGATAAGTAACGATTTTCAAAAACATTAAATCGCGCTATAGGCACTTTTCAATATTGTAGGTGTTTTTTCCATAATATGTGATATGTTTACTAAATAATAAATATGAAAAAAAAATTACTTCAATTACTAAGATTTTATTTTCATATTTTTATCGTACTAATTTGGCTGAATGTGATATTGTGCGATGCACACCCTATTTTTCTTCTAGTATTTATTCCATAACTTTTTCATTTGCGAACCGATTTTGCTCATTTTCAATACCAAACAAACCTTATATAAGACAAATATTTGAGCCAAACTTCGTCCATCTGCTGCGAGCCTTATCCTGCTTTCAACAGACGGACTGACATTGTTAGATCGTCTTAGATTTTTAGGAAGACCCATAATATGTATACTTTATTATTTTTTTATTATTTCACCATGTTACACACTGAATGAAAAACCCATTATACCTCCCATAATTTTTTGATGGTGGGTATAAAAATGGCAATATTTTTAATAGGAATATTTTTGGACAAATCCTATTTCTTGGATTTTTTATTGTTGTTTTTTAAAAAGGGTAATTTTTCAAACACTTTATATAATTACTTTTGGAAAAAATTGCGACTTATTGAAAAATAATGCTTAACATTTTGTTTCCTTTTTTTCCATTGTACTTTTTTGAAATATTATACTTGTTGGTACAATTTAAATTCTTTTAAGTGGTACTTTTGGAAAAATTTAGTATATGTACTAAACAAAATATACTTTCGGAACAATTTAAATTTATTTAAATGAAAAATAATACCAACATTAGCAACCATATAAATTTAAACTTTTCTTTGGTAGAATTTTTTTCATAATTTTATTTTATTTTTTTTTTTTTAATATGAAAACGCTGAGTACAAAAAAATGACAATGAAAAAGAAGAGAAGATAAAAAATTCCTACATATAAATATTAATATAATAAATAAATTATGAATTATTTTGCAGATTTTTCATATTCCTATTACCCTATTGTAATTGTAGCTGTAAAAATAATTGCCGTTAACTTTTAGAAATGCAAAATTATGACACCATTTCATGAAATGAACAAATCGCGAATACATGCTTCTCGCAACAAAAATTTTTCGATAGAAATCTTGAGTGAAAAAAATTTTTTCTCTGTATAGATGACTTTTTTGAGCCTTAAATAACAAATTTTGAGTCAAATAACATAATAAATTTTCATTATCATAGACAAAAACCCAAACAGTCGTATAGACCCATAGTTAATATGAAAATAAACATAAAATAGCATTTCAGTCGGAAAACAACAAAAATCAACATACATAATCGGGGCAATACTTTTTCCTGTAAAATAGTATATAATAGTAAATAGATATTTAAATTTTGTTTTTTACTTTTTTTTTAATTTTAAAATTATTTTTTTGTTTTCAAGACTGTACTGTTTGAAAAAATAGTTATTATTTTCCACAAAAATGTATTTCACTTTAATTGGAACAATTTTAATTGGAACGTACCATTGTTTTTTTAAAAACTTTACCTTTTTTTAAAAAAAGGTCTAATTGATTTTTTTAATTTGAATATTACAAAAAAGATAGTTTTTAAATTAAAAATAATACTTGTCTTTAAAACTGGTACTTTTCGTAAAATGTTATCTCTTTCAAGATGTTACTTTTTGAAACTTTTGAAAAAAGTATTTCTTTTTTCACAAATTCACTTTTCTTAAGAATTGACACTTCTTTAAAAATTAGTTTTTTTTTTATAAAGAAAGTACCTAATTTAAAAAAAGTACTTATTGAAAAATTTTATTATTCCTTAATTATATTTTTTTAAATTGTTCTTTTTCTAAAAATTTACTTTTATAGAAAGAAGCAGCACATTTGTGGAATTAATAATTTTAGGAGAAATATTGCTTTTCTAAAAACTCTCTTTTTTCTGAAAATTGGTATTAATCAAGGAGTAATAAGAGATGAAACTAATTGTCAAAAACCTAATTCATGTAAAAACAAAATACGTATAATCAAATATATTTTGTTGTTTCGAAAAATTTTAAAATACATTTTTTTTTCTAAAAAAAAAAAAAAATATTTTTTTTCAATTTTCAGTATAGAGTTTCACCTCCACGCGTATACTCTCTAATAGTAATTTTGTTGTAAAAAATATATATTTTTTATTTGTAAAATAGTGCTTTTGATTGAAACATTGTACATCTTTAGGAAATTAAACTTTAGAAAAAAAAGTTAAAATCAAATAATTGTTAGATTAAATTAAAATCAACAATTTCGAGTAAAAATTTGTCCTAGTAAATGATGCCGATTAATCGAATAATTAGAGTAAAAAAAATATTTTTTTTTTCATTAGTTTTAAAGATGTTTTAATTTTAGCTTTTTTCTTTAAAATTGTGCTTAAAAACAACTGCTCCCAAATTTATATAGAATGTTTACAATCTAAAGGTTTTAGTATGCCACCAAGTAACTGCATAATTTGTTATTGTATTGTTACGTTTTTATCTTTTAAAAACTGTGGTTTATTTCCTTTTAAATAAACCGGATACTTTGATTGCAAATAAAAGCAGTTTAGTAGTTTAAAAATTGTAACAACTCTTTATTTAAAAATGTACAACAATAACAGTTTAAATAGTCACTATTTTTTCTAATACACACCCACATACTTAAATTACACATTCTATACACTGCACTTTAATAATGTACAAGAATATACTGCCAACTTCAAGGCAGCTCATTTGCAAGGCAGTTAAGAAGCATTATTTTACTTTAAACCAGCCTTTACTGTTTGAAATCGTTATATTTGAATTCAAGTACAATTTCGTAACAGTATTAAAAAAATCTTACTCATTGAAAAGAACCGAATATGGTGTCTGAAATACAAAGCATAATTTGGGTTTTGAGGAGATATAGAAAATAAATATAACATTTTATATTAAATTTTCCGTAAGAAACAAATTGGAAGATTTTAAACTTAATTTAGGAAAACTTATTGCCTGTTCTAAGAATGACAGTACAGCCGATAAATGTAAACATGGAGTTGATATATCAATAAAAACTTAGTCTTGGATGAAACTTTTGATATAGAAGGAATTTGAACTTAAAAAAAGACATGTTTTTGATGTTTTAAATTTTTTTTATTTTTTATTAAAATTAATGTTAAAATTGTTTTGAGTTTATTTTTTTTTTAATGAAACACACAGAATGCCATTAACTCGAGTAACTTAAAAGCTTTACTCGATTGTTCGATTAATTTAAAAACAACATTTTTATCGAATAATGAAAAAGTCGACTAAAATGAATACACTAGTACCAACTCAACCGCTTTTGAACCGTTTTTTAAGATAAAAAAAATAAAAAATAAATAAAAAATTCAGAAGCTTTTCCATTGTTATTTCGATTTCCTTACCTAAAAAAACTCAAAATATGGGGAAATATATATCAAAAAAATATCAAATGTTATGACAAAATTGATGAAGGGAATATACCCCTTTGAGACCCAGCATACACAATTGTGAGCTTAAAAAAAATTTATATTTATAAAAAATTTACAGGTTTTAATTATTGTTTTCGTTTCAAACTATTCACTGGAAATATTTGTTAAACTGTTACCTTTTTTTTTTGATAAAATAAAGAGTAAATCAAAATAGTGAGAATTATATAAGAGAAATGAAGAAATAGAATAGGAAGTCCCACCTCGTTTTGAAGACTTGAACAATAAGTGCAATATTTTAATATCAATTTTATTTTTTATTTCATTTCAAATCAATTCAAAACTTTTATAAAGTGTTATTCTTCAATACAAAAAGAAAAGCGAAAGTATAAATAATAAGCTTTACAAAATTATTAAGCTATATTCACATTTGGTAAATATTTAACCAAAATTGCGTGACCACTAGTTTTACATAAAAATTGTTTGCCATTGTTTGATCTTGCAAATTTTTTGTAAGAGAAAACAGCATCAAACAAAATACAATAAAACGAAATCTGTGATTTGCGATATGTAAAAATCATTTTCCAAATTGAAGGAATAAATTAAGAGTTATTTTATTTAGTGGTTACGTCTTTTTCGTCAAAGGTTTGACTGGTTTGAACATAGCTTTAGATGAAAGTTACATAACACGATTGTGAGTTTTGGACATATAACAATACAAACCTATAAACTCACAAATGTGATATGTTTCATTTTAGAAATGAAGAAATTTTAAAAAATGGAAAACCAATGTGTAGAGTTATTAGCAGGGACAAAACGTTCATGTATTTTAAAAGCGTGTTCTAGGCGCTTAAAAAATGTACTAAAAATGTTAAAACATGCCCTAAAAATAAATAAAATATGCACTTATTTTTAACTTTACGGTCTTAATGATAAATCGATTTTTCTAAAATAATATTAAGGGTAACTCTATATAGCTTATTGTGCGCTCAGACAGAATAATCTCTTTGGTAGCTTCTTTCAAAAGAAAAAATCAATTCCCGATGTTTTACAAAAACGCATGTCTGTTTTTATCTCTATGTTTTAGGCTATTCAAGAGCTGATATACGAAAAACTTTTTCCAGTAATATTATTTTGTCGAATATTTTCGGACAATACTTCTCCGAAACAAAATTATTTACTCTGTGTAATTTCGCGCCTTAAGACGAGATAAATCAGAAACCTTCTGTTGACGCAAATTTTACAATAACCAACGTCATTCTGTGATTGTTAGTTTTGGAGAAATGGCTTATCACATATTAATTTTTCTATGGTATTTTAAATAATTTAAAACATTTTTTAGCTCTTTTGAAAATTTTGAAATGTAGACTTATGTCGTTTTATCAAAAGTCAAAAAAAAAAAAAATATTTTTTCTACACAAAAGATAATTTTAAATTGGAATATGCACCAAATATGATACAAAAAAATGTATTTATAGCAAAATATGCAAAAACGTGCATTTTCAACAAAATATTCATAAATATGCATTAACAAATCAATGCCATTTTAGAGCAAATTCTCTAATTCTCAAAGATCTTTAGTTTATTCTCTTCTAGGAATAAAGGCAAAAAACATGCATTTGCATGAACTTCCGGTTCTTGTTTATTAGATTTGACGGATATGTCTGATATTATATTTTGGTCAGACGATGATGATGAATATTAGCAGCAATTCGGTCGTTTTAGTCATATGTATATTGATATCCCTTTCGATGATGAGAAACAAGTATTACCGATTCTTCCACCAACAAACTTGCGAGAACAGTGGAAAGAAGTGAAATTTAAAATTTCTAATATTACATTAATGTATGGTTGTGGATATCAAATATTAGTGAGACTGTTGTATTTTCTACAGAAAAGTGTTATTTTCCAATGACGTAATATCGAATATATCTTTAGAAAATTATATACGAAAATCAAAATATATATTTATTTTATTGATTCCACTGTTCCATCTTCGCTAAATACGTTATGAAAAAACCAACCAATAATTGATTTTGTAAGATTATATTACATATTATTAGCTAAAGAAATTACATACTATTCAACTGACAAATAAATGACACCATTTAGTGACCGATGTTCCGCTAAATAATTTATAAAAACTTGCTCCATGAGACCAAAAATCTATTTTTTCTTTGGCAACTTCTTTTTTTATACGTTTTATTTATTTAGTGAATCTGCCTTTTATAGGCTTCACAATAAATATTTAAATCTTAAAACAAAAGCTAGTTTCTCTCTAACGAGAGCTTAAATGGTTACATAAGCCTTACATCAGCGGGGTGGTAAGTCGGCTCTACGAAGCCTTAAGTCCGTTTGTACTTCAGCTAAAAAGTCTTGGTAGTGATTTGGTAAGATTCTGTAGTTTGTGGATGTATTTTTCTCCGAATTTTACTAACGGCACCTGTAAGTCTCTATGGATATTTTCATTTCTTATGTACCATGGTGCACCCGTTATGGTGATAAGAATTTTGATTGAGCCCTCTGTATAAGATCAATACTCCTATTACTGGCAATTACCTATAATTTGATGTTGATTAACCAGTGAGTGCTAAAAGTTTTTAACTTCATATGAAGTCTCTTGTATTCTATATGACGACGCCTAGTAGGTCACGTATCTAAATGAATACCAAGGAATGTGACATGATCTGAATGGGGTATACTTATACCATTAAGTGTAATAGATGGACAGTTTCCTCTTCTTAGAGTCAACGAAATATTGTTACTTTTCAATTCATTTACTCGTGTACGATAGTTTTTTTAACCATGTCTCCACAGCTTTGCAACTTCTAATGGTTTAGTTTTAGACTTGAAAGTTTTTCAAGGAGATGGAACTTTTCCAAATAATGTTCTTGGTCATAGACTATCGATTTGTATTAGTTGGCAGTTATATATCTTTTAACAAATTCTTCACAACATTACCCTTACCTTTACCTTTACATTTGCAGATCATATTTCTATTCGATGGGATCGATATGACTATTGTACGTAAGTTGTTGTCAATATATCGAAATCCAAACCGTAAAAGCCGAAGAAAAACCATATGTGTCAAATGCAAATGTCATTTGCGTCTTTCAAAAAAAAAAAAAAAAAAAAAAAAAAACATGGATTTTCATATTTATAAAATTTAAAAGTCCTTAAAAATAGATCATGCATTGTTAAGTTATGCCCGAAATGCACAATTGTGATAGGTCCTTTTTTGATAATAACTTTGTTGTCATAAAAGGTTAAAAAATTCTGTTTAATCTGAATAAAATAACTTTATTTCAAAATAAATAGTTTCGTAAATTTATAACGTTTTTACAGCTTGGACCTCAAAGGTATATAATAAATTACCAATTAAAAGTCTATTTTTATTTTCTTATATATTATTATTATTATTATTATTATTATTTGTTTAGTTTATCTTGTCTACTTACTCAAGTGTCTTAATCATAAATAAGGATAAAAATATATAAATATTAATTTTATTTTACTTTATTGACTGTCATGACCCCTAAATATTTGTAAAATTTATTTAAATACCATTATAAAGTTTTATTTAGACAACATTATGATTTTAATATTAAAAGAAAATAATACATATTTATATAAATATATCAGAAATTATCCGAAAACTTTCACCATTGAATCTAGTTCATACTTATAATAAACTCTGAAAGTATAAAATGTAATAAATGCAACAGAGATTATTAATTCCCAGGAAAAAATTTATCAGTTCTACAAATAGTTCCAGAATGCCCGAAAATAGCCTGTTCTCGCTCTAATTTGTACTGATCATCAAAAAAAAAAAAAATCCTCCCTAAAAGGCCAATAGTTGAACTAAATAGATTTTGATATGTTTAACATGAATCTGCTTTAAGTTTTTTCCCATCAGGTCTGCATTTTTTTATGGGTGTGTCTAATATGTATTTTACAGATTACAATTCCTTCAGTATTTAATTAGCTATAATCAATGTGACCACAGATAAAAAAAATTTCCAGCTAAATCGTGTTTAAAATAAAGAAAAAAAATTATTTAAAAATGATAAAAAGGACGCTTAATTAATAAAATATTTTTTCAATATTTCGTGTTAATTTAGACCTCATTACCATTATTATTATTATAAAAAAAAGGAATCGATTATAAAACGGAAGAAGGAAGAGAAAATATAGAAACATTAGCTCCTAGACCAAGAAAAGCCATAAGTCATATATAGTCATATATAAGTCATATATAGAAGCATCTCCCCACATTTGCTCCCTTATCTACTACCATCAATTCAATTCAATTCACATCATGAATCTCACAATATTCACCCATATACCTATATTTATTACCCAGTTCATTGTGAGTGATAAATATATGCCGTGGGCAGCGGCAAATTATGTGGTCTACCACTTACGGTTGCTCAACATCCTCATATTACCTACTCTCGACCTGATCAGAGAATTTTTCTTAATAATAATCATTATAATAATTAAAATTCTTATCATTTCTTTTCCGAAACTCAAAGCCCTTTACACCATGCATTCGGAATAGTAGAAGAGATCTATTCTTTTAATAAATTCATATCTAAGTACTACATATTTGAAAGTAATAATATACTTATTTCAAAAAAGTCTGTTTCAAACAAGCATTGAAAAATTTATTTCCTAATTCTGGTTTTTATTAAATTCATGAAACAGACTAATTGACCTATTGACCTAATTGTTTAGTATTCTTTTCCTTTTTTAATTTATTTACTTTTTACTGCTACTGATCTTTAGGTTTATGCACTTCATTAATGGGTGTATTTAATTAATTTACTAAAGGATTACCAACGACTGTAATAATGAAATTAAGTTATAATATTTGAATTTTATTCTTATTAAAAAATGCTAGAAAATGTTTAATTAACCAATTAAATTAATTAAAAAATGCTAAAATATATGTCAAATACTAAGTGAAAAATTTGAGGATAAATCTGAATAAAAAATATTAAATTTAATTACAAAAGTACTGAAATGAATTAAGAGTCAAGAAGACTGAACAAATTATTTAAATTTTCATTTATGTATATTTTCAACTTACATATAAAAAAACTTTTTGAAATTTCCTTTGGAAAATTTTAGGTTTTTAAAGATTTTTAGCTACATTATGGGACCAGAACAGAGGCGCCTTTTATCCAAATGATGTACTGCAGAATGCGAGAGAAATTATGCAAATTTCTAAACATTATATTTTTTACAGATTTTCCTTGGAATTTTGCCATTTTAAGGCGTTGGTTGTTATTATTTTCAAGTATAACTTTTTGCAAAACTAATAAAATAATAAATACTTAAATACTAAAAAAAAAAAATACTAAAAACTTAATAATATTTATGAACGAAATTTTATTTTTTATGAAATAAGTTTCGGAAAAAAAGTTATGTTCGATTCATAATATTTATGAAAAAATTTTTCAAATATATGAATTTTTTTTCTCTGTGTAATAAACATCTGAGAATGTAAAATGTTATAAATGCTACAAAAGTTATTGGTATTAGATAAATTAGATTAGTTATTGGTATTAGCAAATTGTTAACAGAATGATTGACATTTGAATAATATTGTGTTTAGCTCTCAAAATGCGGATCCAGTTCAAGTTTAAGTACTTATCATGTGTTATTTTATTATATACTAGCTGACCCGAGCCGCGTTGCTGGCCCTAAGCAAACATTAGTGTTGTATTACTGAACGATTTAAATTGATATTTTAACGAAATTTACGACCTTTAAATAAAAATCTAAGGAATACCTATTATAAAGTGTTTTTTACAGAAGAATTAAAATATGATGTAGATGTGGGCTCAATCAAAAAATATACGCATGTATTTAAGGCAAATTTGAATTTATATTTATTTATTACTTCATCTTAAGGTTAGCAGATAGACAATGTCTTTTTTTTGAACGGAATGATGAGAGCTGTAGTCGAAATTGCAGTTGTAATGGAACGCTGCTTGATTCAAATCAGAACTTGAAGCAATTCTTCTTATGCGTTGATTAAAAATTTTAAAGTTGTTGAATTGCTACATTTGCTCGACGATTTCTCATTGCTAACCGAGCCGTTTCATTTCTCGCCTGCCTTTCTTCCTGCGTTTGTGATGTACGAAGTCGGGCCAAACTAATACGGGGTTGTTCTCGTGCGATTTCTCGTTCATATATATTCAATTGATTGACGATATTACGATAAGTACTTGCATTACGTGTTCGACGCGAAATATTAGATCTCCGGGGTCGCGGCATTGTGAATAACACTTAATAACGAATGCCAAAAATACAACAAATGGTTTTAAATATCACAACCTCACTAAATGATGAGCTTTACTTGGAACTTACCGTTTGGAAATAGAATTCTACACCACCACCAGAAAACAAATTGCACAAAAAAGTAAGCGTTTCGATAGAAACAGAAACAGTAATTGTTATAATTTGTATTAAAAAAATATTTTTAATGATTATTAAGGCAAAGAAATTATGACAAAAAAGAGTTTTTTTTATCGCGGATTTTTCGCGAATTTTTTTTCGTATTATCCTTTTCTGGCCGGTGACCGGTCCGAATTGGTGAGAATCATCAAAATCGGTCTAGTCGTTCTTGAGTTATAACAATAGTAACTAACATCACTTTCTTTTATATATATAGATTATAATATTTCTTATTATTATTTTATTGATATATGAAAGATTTTATTACAATAATTTCAAATCATTTAGAGTTTTAGTCAAATATTTTTTCAATATTTTATTCGCAAAAGAAGAAAAGTATGAAATGCCGACTTTAAGATTCGTAGAAAAAAAATCGAAATTGCCTGAGGTTGGCAGTCTATGCCAACTATAGGAAAATGTGAAACTTGTTTTTCCTAAAGTCAGCACATTGTCCACATTCAAAACAATGTTTGAATAGATATCTACCATTAGGATGCTTTATTAATAAAATATAACATAATTTATTATGGTTAATTTCCGTTTTGAAATTGGTCTGTACATAAATTTTTTTCCTAAAAAATGCTAACAAAAACGTGTTGCTATAGAATACGGAAAAATGCTACAAAAGTATTCATCTTATTGTAGCTTAATCTTTATAATTGTAAATAAGAATATATTTTCAAAGCAAAATTGATCTTATGTTAATATTATATAGTCTCTATTCATCTCTGGTACATACCGAACTGAGGTACACATGCCCTACTATTTGAATTCTTTTAAATTTAAACTTAAAAATAATTTTGTAAAACTCTTAAAGTACGTAAGTATATGGGCCATTATCATTTTGATTTTAAGGTTAAAAAAAGTTTAATTTTTTCGATGGCATAATAAGATCCATTTGTATAAATATAAAGTGATTCGAATGCATGCAAAATCAGTTCGCGTTAATGATTTCATGCAGGGGGAGCGAATATTATAGCGGTTTTAAGTTGAACATATAAAAATATTTACAAATTAGAATTTTATATAAAATTCTTGTAAAAATTATACGCAACATCAAAATCTACTATATTATTCAAATAAAAGTTATGATATTTTCAATGTTTACTGTAACATATTTTAGGTTTTTCGAGCAAAATTTAAAAAAGTTGTCTTTAAAATTGCCTTGGTTTGTCATCTAAGGTATTTCTTCATATATTATATATGAAAATATAATCTATTCAAGTTTATCACAAAGAAAGGCGATTTAATAATGTGATTATTTTTTAAAGGAAGTATTTTTTTCTTTTTTTTTTTTGCTCCATAAAAAGTTTAACTTTCGAAAGTTTTTGATGTGTCTTTACATATCCATTAAGCGTTGCAAACATCTATTAATTATGACAATTCTCTTTAATTTCATGCTGTCCATGCGATGTGCCTTAGCAAAATCTCATTTGACAAAAGTGTCTCGTTTTCAACTATCAACGACATTTGATTAAATTTATGGTACAAAAAACTAAGTTCATGCATTAATCCATGCTATTCCATATTAAACTGTAAATGTACCTCGCGGAAAATTTACTTCTTTTTTTTTAATTTCGCTTTTGTTTCCCAATCTTTGAGACTATCTACTGCACGGACTATTTAGGGCACATCAACGAGATGTAGCGCCAAATACACATAATTACAACAAGTATCAATCCATTAAAAAATTATGTCATCAATATTCGACTACCTATAAGTAACTGTTGAAAGTCTGTAGAATAACAAAAATGATGCAGAATTTATCCACAAAGCCCGATTAGTTTATATAAGATCTAATGAGTTCAAAAAGTCCCTTTTTCTAAGTTTTTGAACTTTGAACAGCAATCATGATTACAAAATGAAACCTACGTTGCTAAAATTTTGCACTCTATTAGCTTCAAGCCTTGTGAGTTAACCATTTGTGTAAAATAGTGTTACCACAAAACTTATTAAGGATTAAATTCAGTTTCAGCCATAAATCTAAAAATCATTTTTACGCTTAAAATTTTATGTTCATAATTTTTTTTTTCACCACAAAACCTTCATTGACATTGACATGTAACACATTGAAACAAATTTGATATTTAAAATAAAAATACTTACAAAGGATATCATGGGTATATTCCATGCTGCTGCCAGCAGAGCTTCTGATATGCAACTTTCGTCTGGTCCTATAAATGCTGCAACATTTTCACTTTTCATTTGAGTCATAAATCTGTAACAAGACATTTGGGGGAAAAACGAAAATACACAAGTTTTTAGTATAGTCTTTCATTCATAAACAAAATTTAAAATGTTTTAATATTTTCAGCCCCTAGTAGAATTAAAAAGTATTAGGGTGCTTCAAAATTCTTTTTTGAGTGTCGCATTTTAATGTATCTAAAATTATGAAAGTGAACATTATTTAGAACACTTTGACCAAATTTCAATATCCTATAATGACTGGAACAGGATGCATTATAGCCATTTATGTTGAAGATCCTAGAACAAATCTTAAAAAAATTCTGAGCAATTTTAATTATGTATACATCAAACAAGAGCTAAAGAAAAATAAATGTGCCCATATTTTGTAATTTTTTTAAGAAAAGTTAATGGGAAGAATGAAAACTTAATTTTAATAAAAAGATCTCATATAAAAAATTACGTAGAAATAAAAATAAAACTACTAACAAATTTTTAATATAATGCTATTTTTTCGGTGCTATCAACTTTTTTGGAAATATTAAGAAATATGGTAATAATAATTTTTTATTATATATCGTTTGATGTATATATCATTAATTTTGATGAGAACAAATTTTTGACGATTTGTTCTGAAATTATCAACTTAAATCGACGTGTACATACTGTTCTAATCATCGTAGAAAGTTGAAAATTTGGCGAGATATTTTAAAAGATGTCCCCTTTTATAATTTAAGGTACATTTAAATCTGCAATAATCTTTGGTTTTCTTCATAGTGTGGTCCAACTATTATGTATATAATACTATCCACGAATACAATTTTTTTTTTTTTTGTTTTGATTGCTCTTCTGATAAATGGGGATAAAAAATAATATGTGTAGAAAAAATTGGGTCGATCGTAAATGGACAAAAATCTTAATTTAGGTATGGATTTTTTATTTACTGTACAAATTTTTCTATATGCAAGCTGTTGCAAAAATGTTGTCTGTTTTCAATATATCTCGCTGATTTTTAAGGAAGAAGAAATAAAATAGGTGTTTATGTGTAAAAATATTAACATGTCAAATTTCATAATTTTTGGTTAATTGGCAACACTTAAATTTCGAGTGATTGCTTGATCCAATAACAAAATAAAAATACTTACTTTAATGATCCAAAATTGGACGATACACCCTACACTTAATATAATAAGTAAAAAATCGATACCCCAAATTAAGATTTTCATCCATTTACGCTAAAATATAAGGCACATGTGTAAAATTTTACTGATTTGTAAAAGCCCCAAATGCCACTCTATAAAATAATAAACATCGTTGCTTACAGGCTAGGTCCATATTAAAGCGAGGACCTTTTTAAAAAAAATCTAAAAAGTTTTTTTGGACAAAGGTCAAAGTCGACTGGCCAGTTTACGACCGATCCAACCAATTTTATTACACGTATTATTTTTTTAGCCCCATCTACCAGAAACTGCCAGTGGAGCAAGCAAATCAAAACTTTTGTAAATCCCATATATATCACGGGTGGTCTAATGTATATTGAATTAAAATAATTTGGTTTACTATTTTATACTACGTAATAAATTATGTATACTTTATTGCACAGGCTTAACTTTTTAATTAAATTTAAACATTTTTAAGAATTTATGTTACTCTAATATAGATATTTTTATAACCCTTCACATAAAATGAAGGGTATGTATAAGTTTCTCATTCGTGACTGTTCTGATTAAAAATAATTTTTCAGATATGTATGCACGTCTGTATGTTGAAATGAACTTTTCGATGCCTCTAGTACAATACATATATTTCTCTTTCAACACATATGTGGCATATTGTCTCGAAAACAGCATAACTGGCGAATGACACTCGTGATGTTTTCCTCCAAGGCCTGAATCGAAGCGGGTTTGTCCGTATAAACTTTAGACTTTACATATCCCCACAGGAAAAAGTCTAACGGTGTGATATCACACGATCTTGGTGGCCAATCGACCGGCCCAATACGTGAAATTATATGCTCACCGAAGTGATCTCTCAATAAATCCATTGATTGATGCGATCTGTGGGAAGTGGCGCCGTCTGGCTGAAACCAAATGTTGCCGAGATCACGAGCTTCAATTTCAGGCATCAAATAGTCGGTTATCATGGCACGATAACGGTCGCCGTTGCTGCAAACGGCGCCGAATCGATTCTCCACGGTCTTCGTGTACACTCTCGGCTACGACCGCTATATTTTCTCCACAGCGTGCTGGACGTGATCTATTCGGTCGAATATTATCCAATAATGAATGTAGGGTCTCAAAATGGGTGATGGTGTTGGGAAAAAAAACAATCAATTTGAGAGGTATAGAAGTTTTGGACCGAGTGCGATTATAATCAAATTTGTATTATTTTTTAGAAACAATTTTATTTTTAAAATTTTTTACGTAGTTATTGATATTTTAATATTTATTTTCATAATATTGTTTCCATTTACTAAAATGAATATTTAATGTCTATTCGTATTAATTAAATGTAGCGGTACAATTCAGTATTTAAAATTTCTGTTAGCTTAATCCTGCCAATCGACCTGAAAATTCCACTATACCCGTTTCAATTGACAATATTTAAAAAATGTTTGGAATGCGCTATACATAAAAATGTTTAAACATTTTGCCTATTTTCTTTTCCTTTTTTGGTCTCTCAGTCTGCTTATCTTGTTTGTTGCCTACATTTTAACAAGACAAATAACATTAATATGTTCATGTTCATAAACATTGTATCCACCACACAGTGGGGTCAAACGCAAATTTTTTGGTAATAAATCTGAATCTCCTAAACTACTGGTCGGATCAAATTGAGATGTATGGAAGAGTTGTAGAGGAGGACCTAAGCTTTCAGAAAAATCATCTTGTAGTCACCCTGTGATAACACGAGATAAGCTACAGGGTGTCAAAGTTGACTACCTCGAGTTTGTAAAAGTTAAAAAAAATCGTAACTTGTACAAATGAAGTCCGATTTTAAAGATTTTTATATTTCTGGAAAGTGCTTGGCAAGATAAAGAAAAAAACAAGCTTACTCATCTAAGTTATCTCTTACAGTTAAAAAGATATTTACGCATGAATTTTGAATTTTTGATTTTTTGGCTCGACTTTCTTTGGTTTTTCGGGAATAAGTCCGGAGATATATGAGGCAAAATTTTTTTAAAAATATTCTGTAATTTGCTACATATTTCAAAATAATATGCTGAAAGAATTTTTGGATTATCTCAATTCGTCTAGACGTGAAAAATATTCAAAGTTAGCACTCTGAAATTGGCATGAAAAATGGATATTTTTTTACAAAAATATAGTACAATTCATTCACTTTTTGCTCAAAGTTCCGTTAATAAAAAAATGTTTTCCTTATTAATTTCAAAAGATAAGGCTTCATAAATGGTTAATAAAGAAATTTTGAATTGATTTAAGTTTGCACCCTACATCCAGCATTGGCCGAAAATTTTTAAATTTGGTACCCATATTTTTTATAGAAATAGATTTAGAATGATTTAACACTAAACTGCTTCCCGCCCGGCCAAAAACGAATGCAGGAGTGGAGATTTTATGTTAAAAGTCAGTTTTTTTAACGACTATTTTTAAAAGCATATTAAAAGCATATTAGCATAATATTTTTAATATTATTTCTTATGTACTGTATAAAACACAAATCAAGCTTTCATTCCTAAAAAAATCAGTAAAATAGCTCCAATAACCCATTTTTGGTAATTTTTCAAAAATAATTTTTTTTTTCCAAAAATAGCTGAAAATCCAAAAAAATTTAATTTTTTTAATACAACTCCACTAATTTTGCAAATACTTTAAAAATGTTAAAAGAATATAAAAATAGACTTATTTACCAATTCAACGATATATAAAATGTTGATATAGGTCATTTAATAATAGTAATATAATGGCCTCAAAACTACCAAGTCACGTCAAAAGTTGCAAAATTCACTATTTTGTTCCGTATTTCCATATGTGTGTATACGTAACATTTTAGTTTTCTAATGTATTATGTAGGTATATATTTGTTATTATAAAGTAGTAAATTCTTTATTTGAGTAATGTTTATTTAATTTGTTCTACAGATTTACATACTTATTATACATAAATCCCGTATATTTATTTTATTAAGAATATATTATCGAAGATATTATTAGATATTTTCTTGAAAATAATCAGAAACATCAAACGTTAGCAAATTTTTAACTTCCTTAGCTTCAGAATCCTCTTTTTATATTTCAAGAGTGATTTTTGGTAGCCATCGTGTTCTTATAGAATATATAACTGGATCTGATGATATTAATAAATATTCCATTAAGTCCATATTTTGAGCTATTTTCGAACATTTTCGGGTATTGAAGAGTCGGAAATGTTTAACATCTTTATTTCGGGCTTACTGTACTTCCTCTGTTAGCTCTTCCAATGGCAAAATACTATTTTCTATTATTTCTTTACCATGAGCCAATACTTTGTGAATTGTTGGAGTCATTGATTTCCAGGGGTATGTAATGTTAAGTAGTTCTTTAGTTTCGTAAGCAAAAATTTTAAATTTGCTGCCAATATAATCTTAAAACGCTTCAAAATATTTAAGTCAATGCCTGTGATTAAAAATGTGAGTTCCGGATTTTCAAAGAAACGTCTTGCTGTATTTCCATCATTTGAGCTTCCATAGCCATGTAGAGGTTTATCAATTATTAATCCGAGTTGTTCTTTGAATTCTAATTGAATTCTTTTCTTCTCCTCTTTTCGTAATTCTTGAAGTTCCAAATTGTTTTTTACTGTAGCATTTTCCTGCCCGGGAATATTTCTGTACTTCATATCATAGGCAAGATGTAAGCAGAACTCCAAAAATCTTATCCTTGCGTGGAGTGGTGATATTCAAAATTTTAAAGAATTTTTATTAACAAGGACTTCAGAATTATCCTGAAATTGTGAACTTATTTTTCCACATATATTACATTTCCATGTAGATGTTGTATCTGTTATAGCGTTTGCAACTTTTCCATCAACCATCGTTAATTGTTGTTGAAATGTAACTTTAATAGTTCTGTTTGATACTTTTACATATATTGGGGGCAATGCTTTAATTTCTTCTTCCAATTGGTTGACAATGCTGTTTATTGTAACCGTGGTTTCTTTTGTGTAATCGAAAAGGATTGGACGGCACAAAAATTTGGAACCTGGAGTTAAATTTATCCATATATCATCAAAAAGCGAGTCATTTCTTGTCGATGAGGAAGGCTTATTTAAGCGCATTCGAAGTGGTACCAGAGACGCTATAAACAGCGAGGAATAATTATTTCCAGAATTACTTCCATCCAGTTGTTTGTATTCCGAAAATCCTGATGTTCCATCGCAGCCCCATTTGAATATTAAAATAAGTTCAGAGTCTTTGCATTTTTCAATGTTATCATTGCTGAAGGTAGATATAATTCTAGAGGCAGTATTTTCAAGTAATTGCAATATATTAACTTTAGCACTTTTAACAGAAGCATTAACCGGGTGCTCCATAGGCTGTAAAATATTACTTTTCGCTTCTCTTACTGATTTGCTACTGGGAAAGATATCATATCCTTTTTCGCTAACAGATTTCCTCAAAATCTCGTATTGTTTTCTGGATAATCCTAAATTTAATATTAGAGCTAAAGCATCTTCAGAGGTAAAGGACGATGTTGATTTCGGTGTCACTATGCTTGGGATTATCCGATGTAATCGATTGGGAGAAGCTGTTGATAACACATCTATAACTTTTTCTACTTCCTTTGGTTGCGTACGTGTTACTAAAGCTTTAAATGTATCTTTTATTTCGACATTCGTATGTGAATTTAGAATAGATTCCTGTTTGGTCCTCTTTGTTCTTAGCTGAACTTCATCGTAACTTCTTTTTGGTCGACCCTTTTTCTGCTTTCCGATGAAAATTGGTATTTCTCCCTCCAACCACTCTTCATTTTTCTTCTTGAACTTTGGTATTGACCAATCTGAAACTTGCATCCTTTTTTCGTATGATTTCGTATGAAATTTTCGAGCTTTAAACTGTCTTCTGCAGTAAGAGTTAAACCAAAAGATACTACTGTATCAATGAGTTTTCTTATTTTTTCTGGACGATTTATAATATCAGATAGATTATCCCAGATTACCTTGCAAATAGAAAAGTGTTTTAATGTAATCTCCATAATGGCAAATTCACTAATAAATCTGCATATTTATAAGGATACTTATATATAGAAAAAGAATATTTATATCAGGTAAATGGTGACAGGCAAAAATGAATTAAAAAATTTAAATTTTTGCTCAAAACCCCCAATTTCATTCAGTTTATTTTTATGACCTGTAGTGTTAAACAGGTACGTCAAAAAATGTACCTATGCGATTGTAAAAAAAATCATTTTTGTTATAATACATTAATTAAGTAGCTAGGTAAATTATTTAAAAACTTAAAAAAATGTAATAAAAAACGAAGGAAAATATACTTATTTATGTACTTAGGTAATTTTAAAAACCTTTTCAGTAGAAAAAAATTATGAACACTTTAAATAAATTCATTAATAAATATTATTATCTCGTAACAAAAATAAGCAATGCAGTTGAGTGTTACGTATACACACATATAGAAATACGGAACAAAATAGTGAATTTTGCAACTTTTGACGTGACTTTGTAGTTTTGAGGCCATTATATTACTATTATTAAATGACCTATATCAACATTTTATATATCGTTGAATTGGTAAATAAGTCTATTTTTATATTCTTTTAACATTTTTAAAGTATTTGCAAAATTAGTGGAGTTGTATTAAAAAAATTAAATTTTTTTGGATTTTCAGCTATTTTTGGAAAAAAAAAATTATTTTTGAAAAATTACCAAAAATGGGTTATTGGAGCTATTTTACTGATTTTTTTAGGAATGAAAGCTTGATTTGTGTTTTATACAGTACATAAGAAATAATATTAAAAATATTATGCTAATATGCTTTTAATATGCTTTTAAAAATAGTCGTTAAAAAAACTGACTTTTAACATAAAATCTCCACTCCTGCATTCGTTTTTGGTCGGGCGGGAAGCAGTTTAGTGTTAAATCATTCTAAATCTATTTCTATAAAAAATATGGGTACCAAATTTAAAAAAGCTCGCGTGACATTTTTTTTATTAATCGATAAAAATTAAACTATTTTTTTAAATTGACAATTTTCGGTCAATGCTGGATGTAGGGTGCAAACTTAAATCAATTCAAAATTTCTTTATTAACCATTTATGAAGCCTTATCTTTTGAAATCAATAAGGAAACAATTTTTTTATTAACGGAACTTTGAGAAAAAAGTGAATGAATTGTACTATGTTTTTGTAAAAAAATAGCCATTTTTCATGCCAATTTCAGAGTGCTGACTTTGAATATTTTTCACGTCTAGACGAATTGAGATAATCCAAAAATTCTTTCAGCATATTATTTTGAAATATGTAGCAAATTACAGAATATTTTTAAAAAATTTTTGCCTCATATATCTCCGGACTTATTCCCGAAAAACGAAAGAAAGTCGAGCCAAAAAATCAAAAATTCAAAATTCAAGCGTAAATATCTTTTTAACTGTAAGAGATAACTTAGATGAGTAAGCTTGTTTTTTTCTTTATCTTGCCAAGCACTTTCCAGAAATATAAAAATCTTTAAAATCGGACTTCATTTGTACAAGTTACGATTTTTTTTAACTTTTACAAACTCGAGGTAGTCAACTTTGACACCCTGTAGCTTATCTCGTGTTATCACAGGGTGACTACAAGATGATTTTTCTGAAAGCTTAGGTCCTCCTCTACAACTCTTCCATACATTTCAATTTGATCCGACCAGTAGTTTTCATTCAGATTTTCAGATTCAGATTTATTACCAAAAAATTTGCGTTTGACCCCACTGTGCACCAGTGATGTCAGATGGAGAGAATTTTCCTTTTTCGAGGGAATTTTTGTGAGAAATTTTAAGCAAAGGGAAAAAGAGAGGTAATTTTAGTTTTTGTCGAAATAAAGGGAATTTTTTTTAATATTTAAAATTTTCCTCAAAAACAGAAAAAAATCATAAGTAAAAGTAAAAAATCAAAACTAATTTAATGATAAAACTGTATTTTAGAATAGTCAAGTGAATAATAATAATAATAATAATAATAATAATATTCCTCACCGTAAATAGTAACGGACTACATAAGTTTATTTCTCTTTGAATTTCTACAAAAACTTATCTGAATAAAGTAAATATTTAGATGAATTGAGTGTACTAGAGTTAAAATATTGAAATCTCAATACATTTTCATTTACACTGCCTGCCACTTGAATAAGGAATCACATTTTTTTAAATTTAATTAAGTATATCTCCTAAACTAAAGTTCAGAAAAAAATAATTTTTTGCGCAACCAAGTTTCAAAGTGTTGGCTTTAGTTTCCTGAAGAAATAAAAAATATACATATTTTGTTATACTAAAATTACGCATTTATTTAAAGACATGTATTTCTGTGGTACTTTTTCGTGTGTCACTTGAATAAGGAATATTTTAAAACTAAGGAAACTGTAATTTATTTTTAAATTCTAGGTTATAAAAATGAAAGTTATTATCTTCTAGCATTCAATTAGTAATGAGTACTGCCACCATTTTTAGAAATAACATCAAAAATGCGATTTGGCATCGACTTGTATGATAACTCTAAGTAATTGAAATCCATGCTTCCGTTATTGCATCCTTTAAGGATTTTATCGTCTCAAATTGTTTTCCTCCTTCATAAACTTTTCCTGCAAGCCAACCCCAGACATTTTCCATTCGATTCAGGTCTGGTGAATATGGGGGCAAATTCAAAAGTTGAGCACCTTGTTGATTAATCCATTGTTTTACTGCTCTGGCGGTATGAATCGGAGCTTTGTCGTGTTGGTACATCCAAGGTATGGGTCCAAAGAAATCATTAAATTTTTGAAATGCTTCCTCCAGAATGTTTTTGTAAGCCGTTGCAGTCATTTTGTTGGATACAAAAACCAATTCTATGGTAGCATAATACGAAATGGCACCCCATACCATTATTCCGCCCTCTCGGCTGTTTCTGCGGCTCAAAAATAATTCCTCCTTATTTAGATCATGGAAGTAATAGTTATACCCGTCGGGACCATCAATATTAAACTTTTTTTCATCGAAAAATACAACTTTAAACTATTTGTCGGATCATGTCGTTGCTTTTTTTTTTTTTTTTTTTTTTGGCAAACTTTAGACGTTGTGATTTGCGTTTTTCATTAAGTGGTGTTTTTTTTGTAATTTTCGTCGGACTATGTATGGGCACGACTTTAAAATACAGTGCACTGGCACTGATTCCACTTTTTTCACGTATTTTTGATACCGAATAATTGTACACAACTATCTTTCCTCTATTAATGTTTTTGGCTATTTGAATCGGATTCTGACCCTGAGATTTCAAAATCAGAATTTTTTCTTTTTCAGAGTTATTAAGAGCCTTACCATGGCACGATAACTGTCGCCATTGACAGTTACGTTCGCACCGGCATCATTTTTAAAGAAATATGGACCGATGATTTCACCGGTTCACAAACCACACCAAACCGTTGTTTTTTCTGGATGAAGTGGCAGTTCTTGAATCTTTTCAGGTTGCTCTTCGTCCCAAATGCGGCAATTTTGTTTGTTTACATAACCATTGAGCCAGAAATGGGCCTCATCGCTGAACAAAATTTGCCTCGAAAACGTCGGATCTTCTTGGAACTTTTCAAGAGCCCGTAGAGCGAAGCGATGTCGCTTGGGAAGGTCGAGCGGCTTCAGTTGTTGCACAAGCTGTATTTTGTACGCTTTCAATTTAAGATCTCGACGTAAAATGTGCCAAGTCGTTCCATACGTCAGTCCGAGTTGCTACGAACGGCGCCGAATTGACTCTCCACGTTCTTCGTGTACACTCTCAGCTACGGCCGCTTTATTTTCTTCACAGCGTGCTGGACGTGATCTATTCGGTCGAATATTATCCAATAATGAATGCTGGGTCTCAAAATGGGTGATGGTGTTGCAAATAGTACGCTCAGTAGGCCGATTATGTTGACCATAAGTTGAACGAAGTGCACGAAACACATTCCTCACAGAACATGAATTTTCGTAATAAAGTTGAACGGTTTTCAGGCGTAAGTCTTTCCATTATGAAATGCCAAACAATACTAAACAGAAATAACATGACAGCATGACACGACTCACACGTGATTGTCAAAAAAAAAAGCTATTGAAAAAAGTATCTCTACTTGAATCACACTATATATTCAACATATAGTATTGTAAATTGATTTTTATACTGTTCACGTGTATGGGGAGTACATACACATATATAGTTGTTTTCAACAAAATTTCTGTGGGTATAGATAGTATGTGGGATGTTTTTTCTTAAAATATATCACTTAACTGTAATTGTGTTTTGGGTTTTTAAATGTAGATAATATGATAGCATATCATATTTGGTGGAATTATGTCTTAGAGCTCCAAAGTTAAAAATTCTGAAAATTTTAAAATATCTAATTTAAGTTTAAAATTCTAAGGTATCCTTTTCGAAAAAAAATTTTAGTAGAAAACTGAAAAAAATACAATTTTGCATATCTCTTCTGATTGATCTTCTTTAGTTATATGCCCAAGGAGTTTTCGGGGACTCTTTACAAATTTCCGATGTCATGTTTAACACTAGTTTACAATTATTAAAAGTATTTCCAGATTATAGCTAAATTTTGATAAGAGATAATTCCAATATGTTTATATGTTATATATATATATATATATATATATATATATGTTTATATATTTATAGATTTTGTGAAGGGTATAAAGATTCGGCCCAACCGAATATAACACTTCCACTTGTTTTAAATTAAATTTTACGAAAAAATATACCCTTTAGTATTTGTAATACTCGTTGCATCTATTTAAAAATTAACCAAAACTAACAAATTTTTTTCAGAATAAAGGTTATTTGTAATTAATAGTTACTCACACATACACATTTTTGTAATCATATGGAATATAAAAAAATGTTTGTTTTACAATTTGATATAATGTTGTGAATGTATTTCCATAAAATTTCAGTTGAATGAAAATTCAGTATAAAATGTTAAATGGTTCGTATTAACTTTAGTATTCAAACCGCAGCAAATGACTTACTATTTATTATTATTTTTTTTCTTATTATTCCTTTTTTGATGAAATCTTTTTTGCTAAAATCCCGTTTTTATGTTGACAGATAAAATTTAAAATTTCTAAATTGCAGTAAAATCTGGAAGGATTAAACTAAAAGATGGAAATGTTTCAGCCCATTAAATAATACTGACAATGTCTTTAATCTGCAGAAAGTATTTAAGTAAAAATAAATCTTAAGTTTCGTGGAAAAGTATATAATTTTTTAACATTTTCAGTAGTAATTAATAATGCATATAGAAGAGGAGAGCATTAGAAGTAATTGAAAAAAGTATACTTTACGAAGCAAATTTAACAATTTCAAACTCAGACTTTGATTGACAAGGTTGGGTCTATAGAGAGTTGTATATTGCTAGTGTCGCAAATAAGTATTACTAAGATTCCGCAGCAACTACATTTTACATACAGTGCTGTGCAGAACAAATGTAACAAAATTAGGCTAACCTAAGTATTATTTAATTTTTTACAATATTTAGATTATATAAAAATAGTTAACGAAATTACACATATTTTTTTTCTATTAAAAAATGGAAATAAAATACAACATAAGCAGCATATTAATATTTTGTTTAATTTTGTTTTACATTTTGTATTAGCTATAAACAATATTGTTTCCATTAAAATTTTTGTACTAAACAACAATTTGGTACATTTATTTTGAAGCCACATAAAAACAACTTTCAAATGGTTTTATATCTGTAAATTAGAACAAATTAATAAAAAATTTTAAGAAATTATGTTTAATCTAATCCTTCAAAAGTTTTAAAATATGTTTCGTATTTAAACCCTTCCTCTATGTATAATGAAATTTTTGTAATTCCTAAAAATCTATAAACCTAAAAGTTTTTAAAGAAAAGAACATACGTTATCATATTATTTTTAATCATAATTGAACAAAGTCCTTTTACATATACTGAAAAGGCATAATTTTTTGAATTGTGCTTCCGAAATTAATTTTTACCCCTTAAATAAATAATTTTCTAAAATTTTTAGTATGAAAGTGAATTACTTTCTGCTTTTTAATTCCAAAAAAAAAAAAAGAAAAAAACTTAAAATTTAAAATTTAATGCCTCGAAATACTTTATCATAAACCATAATTTTTATTAAAAGAAAAAATAACGATGTATTCAGATAATTTTATTAAAAACTGTCATTTACTTAAGAAAAATCAAACAAATTTCAAAAATTTTATACTAGTTGGAAATTTTGTTGCTTTTGTTATGCACGCTTTTATATGAAGAACACGTATTGTTTTTTTATGACGAAACAAATTCAAATTCACATGTTCTACAACACAAGTTTTTTTTAAGGCTCCAATATGTTAGTAATTTTATAAAATTAGTTTGATTGCAAATTTAATACATTGAAAGATAAATAAATTTTTCGGGTAACGCCTACTTTATTGCTTATGTTTTCCACAGTACTGTATATATCTTCTACTACTTAACGAATTTTGACGAAACGTATATCATTGGAAAGATTATAAGTATGTATAAAATTGTAAAATTATTTAAAAATTTGAAACATGTACACGTACAACGGTGTATAAACCAAAAAGAAATTTTTTTAACCTTTTTCAATATTTGGTAAGATTTATTAAGCGTCAATTTGTATACAAAGAATGACTAAAAAATTCGGATCAAAATCTGTCAAACTTTTCATGTCAAAATAGCTTAAATTGGATTAGGATCTTATATCCATATATTTTTATAGAACTATGGTAATAATGGATGTTTATAAATGCTTAATATTGTTCACATATTCGGATCAATTTCACGCAGATCGGTAGAAAACTGAACATGGCTCCCATACAAGCCCCTCTTCTTAGAATCATTTTAAAGTCCTACAAAGACACAAAACGTTATCTTCCGAAATTTGATAAAATTATACATCAGTTTATACTTAAGTGGTATTTACCAAAAGGTCACACATGCAAATTTTATAAAGTTATATAAAACTCAATTAAAACATCCTTAAATTTTAATAACATTTGGTGTCTCTTTTTATAGATTGATCTTATATGAAAATACCAAGGTGAAGCTAAACCTGTTTTTAATACATTTTTAATTCAGTTATAAAACAACGTATCAAATTAAAATAACACACAATGATGTTAAATTATAATTAGAAATGCATCATCGCATAAAATATCTATTTTTATATATTAATTTATATTAAAAAATATTTTATTAATATTTTAATGGATCCAAAAATATACATTGTTTTAATATTTTATAAAAAACAAATAATTCCTTCATTGTTTGTATAAAAAAAATATTAAATTTTATGAACATTTTCAAATATTTAAATTTGTAAATAGTAAAAATATTTTAATAAGAAAGAAATATATATTTCTTTCAATAAAACATTTATGAATTTGAATATTCGATTTTACAAATTCCGTCATAGGTCCGATTTTAGGAAAACATATAATTGATTTTATTAATTTATTAATAGAAAATGAAATTTAATTTTATAATATCCAATCGACAATTGACAATAGGTTCCATGAAAGACCCCTTGCGAAAATGTTAAAAATGGATGGTGAGGGTATCAAATAATCAGACCCGACCAACTACATTTTGCTTCTTTGTTTTTGCGAATAAATTTTCTGAAATTATTATATAAAATGACGCATATCTTTGTACTTTTACTTGTCCTTAGTTTGATACATTAAAACTAAGGTTTAGGGCCCGGGAATTTTGTTTAATATTCATATTTTTAACACCTTATACATATCAATGAAAGACTGATGTTACCCTAAATATGATACTTGCAAGAGTTTAAAGCATATAATGCAGCTAGAATGTTATCTGAGAGGAACGTTAATGTTGCATGAATTGTGTTTTTGACTATTGAACAGGATTTTTTTCAATTAGATATCTATGTACTTGTTTACCTATGGCTTAACGAATTTACTTACAAGTTGTCTTACATGAAATATTAAATCAACTTTTTTTGTCATGTTTAAATTTTAGATACGTTAGTTTTATTATAGATTTATTGAAATGAATATTGAATAAGTTAAACTTCGAAAATACGCACTATTATAAAAAAATTACTTGATTGGTAGATTTTTCATTATAATACAACATTTTCTTTTGAAACAGCATATCTTATCGAACACTGAAAATAGTTCTTCTATTTTGCAAAGTGAAAAAAAAACCTATTTATCTAAGAGAAATTAACTGGAACACTTTGGTTCGAAATTTGATCTCATTGATTGTTGAAAACTGCTTTTGTGTAATCCCTATTAAAAGAGGTACAATTCATGAGACCAAAATACAGATAAATAGTGAAAACGATTATCCTAAGGTTGTGACAGATTTCGAAACCCATAAGAAAAGTTTTAATACTTACCAACTGAAAGGCAAGGGTTATAAAGGATATTGACTCTAATATTGAACTTGTTGTAATCAAAAAAAGTCTGGAGGACAAAGGATTTAAGATTAAAAATGTTATAAACATTAGAAATCGGGAAAATTCCTCAACACCTCTTCCGTGAAGAATTAGAACCCGGTGATATGAAACTGAAAAAGATTAAACTCACCCTATATATAATATAAAGTATTTATTACACCGCAAAATTACTGCAGAAGAACCACATAAACGATCGGGCTCAGTCCAATGTATAAATTGTTAAGAACATGGTCATACCAAGGCTAATTGTAGATTGCCACTCGTATGCGTTGTTTGCGGAGAGTTACACAATTCATCGCATTGTAATAAATCTAAAGATGACTCTAAATTGAAAAAATGTAGTAATTGTGGAAACCATACTACAAACTACAGAGGCTGTCTCGTATACTCAATCGTTAAAAAATCACTAAGCCAAAAATCGAGAATTTCCCCCCGTTCAAACATTAAATATCCTCAAGGTCAATTACCCCCAGTTACTACAGCCTTCTGAAAACAAAACCTCGTACGCAAACATCCTTAAGAACAACCAATCCTCACCGCAGGACTATCAACATCAGAATAAATTTAATTGCAATATGAACCCAGAGTTAAGAGCAAATGCCCGCTTTCAATTTTACACGGCTAGAAGCTACAATCGATTCTCTCGTTCAGTCGGTAAATAATTTTAGAAATTCAATGAGCAATATGATGCAAGAAATGCTTAAAATGCAATCTATGTTATTGCAAGCTGTGCTGAACAAACCCATTTTACATCAAGAAGCTTATTTAGGATAAATGGATATGCTTTTTATGACACTAAAGATTAAAGAGATAGAGCATGTGGAGGGTCTGGCATTTTAATAAAAACCCGTATCAAACACTAATTAATGTGTGATCTACGTGAAGATTATCTTCAAGATATAACAATCCGTATTGATGATTTTTGCGGAAACTTAGTAAGTTCATCGATATATTCACAAATTTTCTGGGGATCATGACTTATAATCCCTAAAGGTCGTGTTTTGGGTTTGAATGTTATTTCAAGCGGAGAACCAACATATTGACCTACTGACCCAAATAAAATACTGGATGTCATCGATTTCGCTGTTACGAGGAATTTACCAAGGGAATTAATTCATGTTAAATCTTCATTAGAATTATCTTTAGATCATTCATCCAATTTTGTTACTATATTGAACCCCCGAGAAATTGTGTACCCCACTAGTATCTCAGCGATATCTAACACTAGAATAAACTGGCTAAAATATAGAAAATATATTAGTAATTATTGCACGGAAAATATATCGCTGAGAACAACAGATAATATCGGTCTCCCTCTCAACAATTTTGAAAAAAGTTTAAAACTTTCTGCTCAACATTGTACTTCAACCCTCCCACAAAACAGATATAATAGAAAATGTTCGGCTTTTGCCTGAAAGAAGAAGAGTTCGAAGAGAGTGGCAACTCCACAGATGCCCTCAACTCATATCGAAGCTAAGAGAATGCCAAAAGCGCCTTAATAAGCTACTAGAGTATCAAAAAACTGAATCATTGAATAAATATTTGGAGAACCTAGATGCTACCCCGTATTCGAATTACTCGCTATTGCGAGCTACGAAAAAGTTGAAAAAACCAGTTACAAGAAGACCTCCTCTACGTAATACAAATGGAGGCTGGGCAAGAAATTATAGCGAAAAGGGGAATCTGTTTGTTAGTTATCTAAAGAACGTGTTTTTCAAAATTTATCAGATGACATAATGGAGTTGCTACATGTTTTACCATTTTTTAGAGCAGTTTTGAGATTCGAGAGATCGACAAGGTGCCTTTGGAGCTATCCCGGATAGCAATAAGAATAATACTTTTTATTTTTAATGCTATATTACGCCTTAAATATTATCCACCAGAATGGAAGGTCTCATTGGTTACAATGATACCTAAGCCCGGAAAAGATCACACTAAAGTAGAATCGTATAGGCCTTTTAGCCTGTTGTTTAATATATCAAAGCTGTTTGGGAAGCTATTAATGAAAAAGTTGAAACCAATAGTAAATCGTTTCGATTGTATTCCAACACATCAATTAGGTTTTAGAGAAAAATATAGCAATATATAACAAACTCATAGACTTATAAATGTTATATCTAAGACGTTTGAAGAAAAGAAATATTGTTCTGCTCTCTTTATTGACATTTCTCAAGCCTTCGATATAGTATTGCACGAAGGATTATTATTTAAAATTAAACAATATTTACCCACAAATACGCATAAGCTGCTGGAAAGCTATTTAACTCATCGAAAGTTTGTTCTTCAAGAGGGAGACTTTATAAGCTCACCACATTTCATTTAAGCTGCTATACCCCAAGGCAGAAGGCTGGGCCCCTTTTTATATTTAATATATACATCTGATATGTCAACTAATAGTCGAACCCCATATATCAACATTTGCAGATAACGCAGCTATTTTAGGCGTTCATGAAAACCCCCAAGAAGCATCTAAACTCTTGCAAGATCATTTACTCTATCTAGAAAATGATTGAAGCAAACTAGAATAAAAATGAATGAACAGAAATGTATACATATTACCTTCACGTTGCGGAGAGATTCGTGCCCCCCAATCCTGATAAATAATTATATTATCGTGGTATGCATTTAGATCGACGGCTTACATGGAAATCACATATAGTTACAAAATTAAACCAAATTAAGTTAAAATTACTTTAAATTAACTGGCTTATTGGTAGAAATTCAAGATTAAGTCTATAGTGCAAACTATTGATCTATAACTCAATTATAAAGCCAATATGGTGCTATGGTATCCAACTATTGGGCAAGGCCTTAGCTTCAAATGTTGAAAAAATTCGAAGACTCCAAAATAAAATACCACGAATGATAACTGCAGCTCCTTGGTATGAAAACATTCACAAGGACCTTAATGTTCCTCTTGTCAAAGATGAAATAAGAAAACACGCGGAATCGTATTTGAGGAAGCTTCTAGTATACCCTAACCCACTTGCTCGAAACATAATGAGAAGCGATGGCTACAACCGTTTGAGAAGAAAGAACACAACAGACCTCCACCTAAGCTAAACCATTTGATTACATATAGTTTTTCGTCCGGCAGTGGTTGGACTCAACATAAATTAAGATTTAGAGTTTAGATTTGAATACTTATTGTTAGTTGACTTAATTTTTTTAAGATTCAATAAATAAATTTTTGAACACAGTTTTTGGTATTTTCCAGACTTATGTTTAATTTAATAAGAATTAGTAAAAAAAAAATAATGTAGGTTAAAGAAATAAAGAGAAAATAAACGGAAAGGTGTTTATAATTAAATTTCTGCAGTAAATTACTATATATTTTTAAAAAGTTTTATCATCAAAAAACAATAAAGTAAAAGTCTGAGACACAGTTTTTAACACAAATTACGACAGGCACTAATTTTATTTGTATAAAATATTTAAAATTGTTTAATCTTAGAAATGGCGTTATACTTTTACGTCATTTCATTTTTCTTTAATTCAGTACGATTTATAAAGCTTCGTTTTGTTTATTTAATAAAAAAGTCATTTTCTTTTTTAGAAATCTTGGCCTTTCTTCTTATAATTAAAGTTTTAAAAAATTCCCGGTAATTCCGGGAATTTTTTGGTTCCCGCTTCCCGGGAAAAGAAATTTTGCTTGAAACCAAAAATCTTAATTAAAACTCAGAAGTTAATAACAAATTTTACAATATGAGTAAATATTACCTAAATTTGAAATGTATTCTTCCTATTCTGATATTTATGTATCATTCCAATAATGGATTGTACTCCATTTATTCAAAAGCACATAAAAATCCAAATAAAAATTATTAAGAAAATATAGAAGTGTCTTTAAAGTGTGTTTTTTTTTCAGATTTTTAAAATTATTTTTATATAAATAGATGTAAAACGCATTTTGAAAAATCAGGTTTATATACCCTAATACGTGTCCATCCTTCATTTATCAAATATAAATTTAACATATGGGTGATTCCATTTTAAATATATGGAAATTCCCAATGATGCAAGTAATAATTTAGCTATTCCCATAGTTTAATTAAATTTTTAACAAATTCAACACTTAATAATATATATTTTTTTCGCAAAAGCTTTACAAAAGAATATTGAAATTTTAACATATCGCTCATTTGCTGGAACAACGTCATAACTCAAAAAAGAAAAAAACTATTTTTTCTGAAGACGCATTTTTGTTTCTAAGTTGATTTATATATTTTATTTTTATAAATTTTGAGTGAAAATTGTATTATGGTCAAATTTAATTACGTTTCTAGATAATTTTAAGATTTTGACTATACAATAGCCGAAGAGCAAATAAAATATGTTGTTTAAAGTAATATATAATAGAGCATGTAATTAGGGCAAAATATTTTTATCGCGATCCTGCCTGAAATATAAAAAACTTACACAATACTTTGTCAGTTAATAAAACATAATATTGACTATGTACTAGTGACGTTAACTCGAAATTATGATGTAGTTGCAGCAAATGAGCATTACAAACTAAAAATTACGAATTTTAGATTTAGAGCAAAAACTGGAATCTTGATTTCAACGCGTGATTTCAAATCGTTAGTACAGAAGATGAATTTAATTTTTTTTATGCTTTTCCTGTATTTATCTTGTTAATACACATAATTATATATACGCATATATATAAATCATTTTGATTTTTAAGTTAAAAAAAAAAAATTTTAGAATTCATGACCTTAAACATATTCAGAGTGAGTAAAATAAATTCAGAAACCTAAAAACAAATATACAACAAAATTTTAGTAACATATGGCAACCTAAAAAAATTGGACGCCATTTCCAATTTTTTAATATTTTCATTAATTTTCTAGAATACAAACCCAAAAGTCCTTTTTAAATCTAAGTCGATTATAAATCCACAAAATCGACTATTACTTTAAATTTCTTGCCATAAAACAACTTTCAGTGAACATTTTAAAATTTCAGTTTTAAATTAAAAATAAAGCTTTTTATTTTTTATTATTTTGAAAGTTTGTAAATATTTAGTTTTTAGAACTTTTTGAAATTTCTTTTTATTATTTCTGTTCATTGAAAGCTCTTAAAATATTCATGATATTCCACGAAATAACACATAAAAAAATACAATTTTTGACCTCATGTCCTTAAATTTTCTGAATATTCACTAAATATATTCTTTATACATTTATGCAGCTTTTGTTTTATAAAAATAATCAAAAACTGTATTTAAAAATTTGTTAAAAGATATTTTATTAAAATTTGATAATTATACTAATTATTCATATATAACTTTATTTGGATACATATTTTCCAATTTTTTATAAATAAAAAATATGGTTAAAAGATGTTTGTGTTTTTAATCCAAAACACAGATATTTGAATAAATAGGTTTTTGTATTGGAAAATTTGTTGATGGTTAAAAAAAGAAAAAGAAAAAAAAAACACTAAAAACACTATGGCTTCTCGTCGCAAAAAAACTTAAACTGGATTATTAAGTTTTAAGTTTATTTAAGAAAATTAAAAATCGAAAGTGGAGAAAGTTTTCAAAAATGCATCCAAAAAAATGTATTTTCATTATACGTGAATTTTTTTTAAATGATTTCTTTTTCTAATTTTGATATTAAAAGAATAATTAATGTAATTTTTAATGACTTTTAAATCAAAGATATCGGACATAAACTTCAAATGATATATATAATATAAATTACATACAAAGTGAAATATTTAAATTTTTTACGAAACTAAAAACCTGAATAAAATCGAAAGTTGTTTGAAATTTCAAAAAATTTAAATAGAAACGTCGACGTATTCTTACAAAGTATACAAGTAATAAATACGAACAAAATCTGAGGATCTATGGTACTTTTAATATGTGATGTCTCATGGAATTCATGATATATTTTTTATGGTATGGAAAAAAACAAACTTATATTAAAAAAAAAAAATCGATTTTAATAAAAATAAAATTTTAAGTTTCTTTTGTGGTGTGGCTGATTGAGACCTTTAAACTAAATTTTGGCCAGATCAGAAAAAATTATAAAAAAATTTGAGATCCATTTTGAATTTTTTACTTTTTAGTTATTTTTGTTATGCTGATAACAATATCATTATGAAGAATATTTTCTGTCATAAGCTACGATATCAGTGTTGTGAGATTAGGGGTTTTATCCCCAAATTGGTGATGAAAAATTTGGTTTGGAAATCAGGGGATTTGTTGGGGATGAATTTCAGGTTTATGGGATTTTAGGAAATTTTTTTGGGATTTTTATTTATTTACTATAATTTTTCTTTTTAACATTGGAAAAATAAAAAAAAACTAATATTCCGCCGAATATAAATTTTTAGTAAGATAAACTATATATTCAACAACAATGCAATGAAAATAATAAAAAATAACTGTCAGTATGAAAATGATATCATAAAGTTTAAATATTAGTTCCAATCCCTGCAACAAGATGATTATTGTACGGATTGGATGAGGGAGTAGTATTTGGGCAATTATTACTATATTATTGTTGCTGTAATAATAATCAAGAGTTAAGAAGTCTTCAATAATTGTATATTAATTAATTAATTTTAAAATTACGAGTATAATTAGTTATTAAAAATTTAAATAAAGTGTATCAAAAATAATTAAAGCAAAGGAACTTGATTTATCATATTTTCTTAAACTTTCATACTTTCTTTAACTATTATTATTATTATTATTATTTACGTAAAAGGTTAGATAGAGAAGGTTGATGTGATACCAGATAGTACCACATATCCACCCAGAGACCGATCCCGGTCCATTGTGAAAGGACGTAAAAGGTTTATACAAACAAATGTTAAAACGATTTCCACATAATCTAATTTTTTTAACATAGACTAACATAAACTAATCGAAGTAAATAAAAAACATAATGTAGTTTATACCAATCTCCAAAAAAAAGGTGGCGATTTTTGGCAATTAAATTTTGCTATTTGGGGATAAGAATCGAAAAAAAATCTGGGAACCCTGCTCGATACTCGTAAATCATAATTTTTTAAAATTCGGGGTACTTTCCGGTTCAAAAATATTACGTTTTGAAAAACTTAAAAAGATAAAAATTTCACAAAAAAAGTACGTGTTTAATTGCTAATAACTTATAAACTATACATGATAAATTTCTAGTTTCATATTGAATACAAAGATATTACCTTTATATAATGATATGTATAAAGTTTACTTACACAGAGAAAAAATTCATATATTTGAAAAAATTTTTCATAAATATTGCGATCGAATATGACTTTTTTCCAACCTTTTTTCATAAAAAATAAAATTTAGTTTATAGATATTATTAAATTGTTCATAAATAAAATTTTTGGAATTTTGAAAAAATTTTATTAAATTTTTGATTTAGTTTTATTAGGTTTGATTGCAAATAGTAAATGAAAATAGTTATACAAATGCCTTAAAATGGCAAAGTTCCAAAGAAAATCTTTTAAAAAAAAATAATGTTTACAAATTTGCATATTTTTACTTGCATTCTGCAGTACATCATTTTGATAAAAAGCGCTTCTGTTCTGCTACCAAAATGTAGCTAAAAATCATTAAAGACTTCATATTTTCCAAAAGAAAATTTCAAAAATTGTTTTACAATTTGAAATAATAAATAAAAATTTAAACAATTTTTTCAGTTTTTTTGACTTTTGATTTATTTAAAAAAAATATAAAAAAAGTTTTAATGCTTAAGAAATTATGCTTAAATATTATGAACTGAAATCAATGAAAGTAAATTTTTATATTTATGTACAAACTTTTTTCTGTGTATAACAAAAGTTCAAAGTGGGGCGATGCTTTTAAAATTCTGCTTTTAAAAATCCATTCGTGAAAAATTTCAGGCAAGATGCTCATTTATTTTGAAGTCATGTAGACAAAAATGGTAAAAAATTGTTTGTATGTAAATATTGTTTGTATTAAATATTTAAAATTAATTTCAAAGTAAGTATATTCTTAATGAGCTCATATTTAAAATGAATAAAATTTTACATAAAAAATTTGGCTTTAGATTTTATTTTGCTACATAACTTTTAAATTATAGGAATGTCCGACTTAAATTTTGCACGATTATGGAAAAGAGTTGCGTTAACTATATATATAATTTTTTAAGAATTTTATAAATATTGGTTTTTGAGCTATAATGATTTGACTTTTACGCGTACATTTTTGGATCTTTGAACTTGAACAAAATAACATAAACAAAATCTGGCGACCTCTGAAGAAAAAAAAATCATTTTTTTTATAAATCTCTCGTGGAATGAACGATTTTTGAATAATTCAACTTAAGTCTTCACTTATTTAATTAAATTGATCGCAATTGTCTAATTTCTTTTAAGGTCCCGTATTTTGTCTACTCTTCTTTATAGATTAAAGAAAATTTTGCGACAAATAAAAGTTATCAAATTTTATAAATTTTTTTTTTTTGGTATTATATTTTCGTGTTATTTAAATATTTTCTATTATTTTCATTTTATTATACTTAACTAACTTGTTGCTGAAAAAGAAGAATATATTTCATTTGCATATTTTATTATACAAATATACCAATAAACCAAACTATAATATAACGGTAACGAAACAATATCATCTAGGTGATAAAAATTATCACTAGTGATAATCGTTTTCGAATCTAGAACGATAGTTTTTACGGACTAAAGTGTACCTTTCCTTATGACATCGTTTTTCCATAAAATTATGTTATCGTAATTTCCAAAAATAACGACAGTAAAATCATCATCGTCCATTGCTGTGTTGAACCCCGACATAGCACTTTAAATTTTAATTAAATTTTAGAGTTTCAAACTGTTTCAGAAAGCAGGATAGCTTTGCTTTTAACTATTAAAATCTTTTGTATATATATATTCGAAATACTTAAGTGATAATTTATTCATTTTTAAATTTATTTTCCATTTCTTTTTTAAAAATTTCGTTTTTGATGTCATTTTGTTTAATTTGTTTTTAATATACACATATCGCACTTGATCAACAAATGTGTATTAACTTAAAATTTGTAAAATTTCAATTTTTGCTAGAAGTCATCTAACAGCATCAATATCTATCTACTGTAAAAATTTCAGCGTAATCTGATTACTCTTTTATCTCTAAAACCACATTTGAGACAATTTTCGTGATATTGTAGTGACTACCTTTATATCAACAAATTTCAGAAAAATGGTCAAAAAATGTTTTTTTTTACAATAATTGCAAACATTTTAAAAAAAGCAATGTAAATATATTTTAAAATGGAATTTGCTTATTATGATATATTTGGATTTTAAAATTCTCTTGAAATGTAACAGTTCTTGACCTCTACTGAAAATTTTTAAATTTTGAGTTAATACCCTCTTGTTAATCAAGTGCGATATGTTTATGTGTATAATTTTAAATGCTATTTTATTTGAAATAAAATAAGATAGATATATCTTATCTCTAAAAAATTCAAAAATTTAAAATGTATCTATAAATTGTAATAATAAGTCCGTGACTTTTCGAACTTCCCTCGTAGTTCTATGAAATGCAACACTATTCCCATCAAGTCACGTGTTAATAGACTACTGTGAAATTTTGAGCAAGTGTCGTCATTTACTTTACGTTTAACAGCTGTTCAAATCATACAACCTTGTGTATTTTTCTAAAAATGAAAAAAAGTGAGTTTCGAGTGCTCATTAAATATTATTTTTTGCGAAAAAAGTACCAATAAAAGTTAATCAAAAATTAAAAAAAGGCAAATTAATAAAATAAAAGAAGAAACCACCCGCAATAAATTAAATGCTACACAAATAAAAAATAAACTTGACTTTCCTGTCACTTCCAAACATGTTGCACACATTTTGCAAAATGGAAGAAACCAAAATGTAAGCCAATGTTAAAACAGCATCATAAGGAAAATTGTTTAAAATTTGCGCGCAAATACGTGAAATTGACAGATGAGTGGAATAAAGTAAACTCTTCTGACGAAAAGAAATTCAATTTGGATGGTCGCAATTCATATTCTTGCTTTTTGCATGATTTGAGGTTGAACGAAATTCGTATGTCGAAACACATGACGGTGGATTCAGTGTTATGATTTGGGCAGCCTTTTCTGCTGCAGGAAAATCAAAATATGTTTTGTCCCAACTAAAATGAACAGTGCAATTTATAATGAACTATTGGAGGAGGCTCTTCTCCAATTTATGTATGAAAAAATGGATAAAGAAGTATATTCCAACAGGATAACGCTGCAATCTATGCCTCGAACCAATCTAAATCTTGCTTTAATGAACTTAGCATTTCACTATTGGACAGGTCGGCTTGCAGTCCGGATTTAAATCCAATGGAGAATATGTGAGGGTACATGGGCCGTAAAGTTTACGCAAGAAATTCATAGAATGAAATCATAATGCAATAAAGGAGTCAAAACTAAAAATTAAGTAAGTCTGGGAAGAAATTAACAGTGATTTGCTTCAAAAATTCTTCTTCGCATCAATGCCAGACCGAATTATTGATGCCATTCAAAACAAAGCTTCATCAACACATTATTAATAATGTTAAATTGGTTCATTAGTTTAATAGCGTAAATAGAAGAATGCCATAAAAAATGGCATTAAACAACGAAAATTGCAATGAAAAAATTTAATTTTCAAGTTTTTTGTTATTAATTTTTTAAGTAAAGTCAATAAATAATTTAAAAAACTAATTTATAACACCTTAGTTATTTTTAGCCCCATTTATGGTAAATTGATTAAAAAAAAATTTATGTGCGTTTATAAGAATATGCACCAGTGTACAAAATATTTTATTTAAAGCATACTTTCTGGGGTAAAAATTAAAAATGCTTTAAAAGTTTAAGGGACGTTCTCTTTACTATACAATAACTAAAGTTAGGATATTATGTATCGACATTAACTCTTTTTGGTTATTATGAGTACAAGTTATGCCAAAAGTTACCGATAAGCTAAAGGACAGAACATCTGACCATTAATTTTTTTAGCAAGGTTTATGCATTTGGTGCTGCCAAATGTTCTGCTTTATAAAATAAATAAATAAATTTTTCTATCCATAATTATATTTGTTCCAGAGCTGACTTTTAGTTTGTTTTAAATAATTTATTTTAAAAATGTTTTCGTTTTTTTATTTTTTTATATTGCCATTATGGCCTTTACTTTCAAACTGCCACTAAGTTAACTTTAACTTTAGCTTTGCCGTATTATCAAAATAATAAAATTTACTTTAAAACCAAGTCGTAATAACCAAAAATAGATAAAGCTTACCTTATTGCTCACTTTAGTTTATCTTACCTTCAACTATCTGATACCTTATAAGAAGGTTATAATAATGGTCCTAAGTCAGATATTAGAGATAAAATCGAATATATTCTACAGTTTTTGCCCAATTTGAAGAAATAAATATTGTTATATTAAAAACAAAAATGTCTGTAAAAATTTGTATATCGTTGTATATGCTTTTATAGGAAAATGTGTAATAAATTGTCGTTAAACTCGAAAAAAATTATATATACATTAATTTTCTTTTAATATATGACCAAGATATAATCAAGTATATACAGTTGAAAATCTTTATGTATTAATGCATAAACGTATCCAAAAATATTTTTTTTTGAGCATAACTTAAAATGTTCTCATCTTTGGATTAATTTTTTACTGTAACATAGTGTAATTAAAGTTAGCATTATCTAGCGTATCATTTATCTAGCGCTAACTTTATAAATACATTTTTTTCTTCACATTATTAAAAAATAAATAAATAAAATAAATGTTAGTTTGCCAGGTAATTATAGAAAAATCAAGTTTTTTAATTAATTAATTTGTTATACGAACAAAATACCCAAATATTTCTAAAAATATTTTCTTATACCTTAAACAAATTTTTGAAGTTTGTGTTTAAACGATTATAAAGAAAAACAAATTTGTTCTACTAACGGTATATTTTAAGTTTGTCATTCCGTTTGTAACATATCGAAATATTCGTCTATTATCCCATAATGTATATATATTATGGGTCCTAGTGAAATTCTAAGACAATCTAGCTATGTCCATCTGTCTGTTGAAAGCACAATAGGGCTCGGAGCGGATCACTAAGGGGGATGAAATTTGGCTAAAATATTTCTCTTTAATACGGTTTGTTTGGTATTGAAAATGGGCAAATTCGGTTCATTAACAAAAATTTTAATGGACACAAAACCATAAAATATCGGTGTATATCGTAACTATACTTTTTATTAAATTTCGTACAAGTGGTTTAAAGATAACAGCCAAAAAAACTGAATTTAAATCAGCCAAAAATAAGTAAAAAAACCAAATTAATAGTCAGTTTGTGCGAAAAGCATATCTTAGATGTTGTGATGGCAGACTCAAGTAAATAAACAACATTTTTTTAATGATTTTTATATAAAATCATCTCTGCTGATTAAATACGACAGCACTTTTTGTTTGAAAAGCAACAACAATATTTTTAAACCATTAAAAATTTTAGAACATTATGACAATATGACACCTTGTGTATCTACCAATTATTTATCGCATATTTAATGAACTATTACAACATACGTCTTAAGATTTTGCGAAAATTATTTCATTATCAGGTTCCACCATTGAGGTGAATATAGGATCGTTTCCCCCATACAAATTAAATATTAAAAATCACATATCCAAAGAACTATTACTGCGACAGACTTGAGATTTTGTGGAAATAGTTTTTATATCAAGTTCCATTGTTAGGATTATCTTAGGATGGGTAGGCTAAGGGGAAGACGTAGGTCTCATACAAATTAAATTTTAAAAATCGCGTATCCAAAGAACTGTTACAGCGAAAATCCTGAGATTTTGTGGAAATAATTTTTATATTAAGTTCCATAACTAGGATTAACTTAGGTAGTCTTAGGATAGTAAATATTAAAAATAATCATTACATCGAAAGTATTAAGATTTTGTGTTATTAACGTATATCTAAAAAACTATAAGTAAAAGTGAAAATATTAACATTTTGTGGGAAAAATTTTCTTAACCATTTACATAATTGAGAGGCAAATTGAGTGATAGGATTTCGAAGAATTGCAGCCACGTTTTAATGCCAAGCCCATATTTTATTAAAAACATATTGAAAACACATAAACGGCTGAACTAATTTTCTTGAAATCATATGAATCTGCTTCTACATCTTTTGATCAGAGCAATGAGAGTAGTAGCACATATAGTAATCTTTATAACTAATAGGCAAACACATTTCCTGAAATCCCTTTACGCTCACTGTATGCATCCGATTTTAATATTTATTTATTATTTATATTTAATAAGAAATATACTATTAGAAAGGTAAATATTTTGTGTATAGGCCTCAAATAAAATATCAACTCAAATTATTAAACTCTCCCCTACATTAATTCTCATGCCTATCATACAACCCTCTCAATTCAAATCAATGTTTTTACATCTTTTCAAAAATAAACTAAAAGTTGTAATGGAATAACAACAGTAAGTTAGAGTTTTTTTACACTTTTGATTGAGAGGAGTTGTGGAAGAGGAGTGAAAGACAAAACATAAAATAATTAAGTACTTTTAAGTGCTTTATTTATTTTTCATAAGAAACAAAGTAGAAAAAGTTACAAATTTGAGTTGTTTTTTGAAATGTGTTTTGTTTTTATACCGTTTCTTTGTATTTTAAGCAAATGAACACTTTTTTGTATATTTAAAAGTCAGAGGATTATTTTTTGAACAAAAATAACAATTATTTTTTGCAATTTTTACTTTTTTCGAGCAGACTGCTGTTTTGTGAATTTTTTTTTTTTTTTTTCTCCAGCAGAAATGTTATTTTGTGATTTCTTTAAAGTTATATATTCTGATTTTTGTTGTAAGTATTGTAACACAAAAAAAAAATCTCTAAAAGCTGCTAAAATACAAAACTAAAAAAACGCCAAAATAAAATAAAATCGCTTAAAAAAAATTGTTGGCTTATGTTGCTGGTGCTTTCTTTTTCAATGGGATTGAAAGGAAAACCGAAATTATTTATTGATGAAGTAATTTTGAGAAAAGTAAATGAACTAGGCACTTACTTGGAGTTACTTGAAATAAAAACATTTATGTATTCCAAAACGTTATAAAATTATGTATTTAATAAATAAAAATTGTGCTTGATGAGGTTGCTGCTGCTATTGAAGATTTTGCAAACTGTAATGGTGCTTATAGAAGTTGGGAGGACTTTCGGCGAAAATCATGTCACAATTGTAAAATCTGCAAAAGTCAAAGTTTTGAAGCGTCACATTAAAGGAGGGGCTCCGTATCGATGTGCAGGTAGTCATTGCTCTTTGCCCGGGCCTCAAAACCACTAAAATGAAAAAATCGCCTAAACAAAAAAAAAATCGTCAAAACAAACAGAAAACGTCAAAATGGAATAATCGTCAAAATGGAAAAAAATTAACAAAACGAAAAAATGTCCAAGCGAAAAAAACTGCAAAAATAAAAAATCACCTAAACCATAAAAAAATCCCTCAAAGGAAAAACGATAAAATAAAAAAATCGCCTATACGAAAAAACCGCCAAACTAAAAAACTTGTCAGTACAAAAAATAAAAAATTGCCAAAATGACAAAAAATTCTAGAATGCAAAAATTATCAAAACGAAAAAATATAGCCAACATGAAAAAAACGCCTAAACGGAAGAGAGTTATTTCAGTTAATATATAAACACAACAAGTTCGAATTCCTTTATAGCCCGCATTGTTAAATTAAACAAAAACTTAGACGACAACGGAAAATAAACAACAATTTTACATATGTATATGGAACTTTCCAGACCGAGTTTTGTGTTTATACATATACGTAAAGAATTTTGTTTTTGTGATTAATCATTACTTTTTATGTTAGATATTTTATGTTTCACGAATTTTCGCAGGATCTATAAACCATTTAAATTAGTAAAAAATATATATTTTAAAATTATGTTTGAAAGGAATTTATTCACTTTCAGTATTTGATTTATTATTAGATTCTTAATAAGATTCTTAATAAGATTCTTAATAAGCAAGTCGAATTTTTGGGAAAATATTGTACACCAAAAATAAGTTTAATTTACACTTAACTTTTTTATTTTAATACGATGGGGATAGCGTGGCATCCCAGGTATAATCTAGTTTTAACAAAGATTAAAAATAGTATTTTAATTTTCTGTAAAAGAAGTGTTAATATGAATATTGTAAATGATATAAATGGTAAATTTTAATTTCACTGATAATTTTTTGCTGATGGTGGGTATATCAAATTTAACCAAACCGAATATAACCTTAATTGTTCGATTTCATTTTGTTATTTTTAAATAAAATATTGTGCACTGTATGTAGTAGTAATGTAATATAGTAAAAATAAACCAAAAGAATTTTGTGAGAATTTAGACGAACATAAAACCAAATAAATCTATGACCTGATTTATCATAGATTTAGGAAAAACCAAAAGAATTTTGTAGGAATATACTAAAACGTAAAAAAGTAATTTAAAAACAAACCACATAGAAAAATATCCATACTCTTATAAACAACTGCTTACTTATGTTTATACTAAGGGGGATGTATGTATGTATGTATATATGTATGTTTGTATGTGTATATGTATTATCACTAAATAAAAATTTATTCACTACTAATTTACCTTATAGGCGGTAAACGATAAAGTCCTGTTGTATGACCAATATCGAAAGCTTTAAATGTCAAACGTTTACCAGGCAATAACAAAGGATTTTTATTTATGTCCTCCACAGCTAATGGCAGACCACCTAGAGTAACCTGAAAATTTATTAAAGGATAAATTATTTTAAATAATAAATATCATATGCGGGTTTATGCAATTGGGAAACAATTATTTTTGCTAAAAATACAAGACAATAAATGAAGCTAAAAATTATTTAAAAATTTGCATCTTTCAAATTTAAATTACCCATTTTTTATAGTACTTATTATTTTTAAGTAAAAATGTATATGTTTCAAAATTCAAAAATTCATCTCTCTTTTATAATCCCCCTTAACACTTAGCGCCCATAATATTTTTTAGTAAATCATTGTTTGGTTTTAAATAAAATTTTATAAAAAAGGTTATTAGATTTTAACATTATATTTTATTGGGTGAAAATGATTTTATAACCAATAAACAAAACAAAAACAATTTTATGTATCTTGACAATTTCAGTAAAATAAAATTTAAAAAATGAGGAAAAAATATGAAATCTATCATTCAAAGACATTCGAAGGTAAGTTTACCCTATTTCCTCACAAATTTTCCTAATAATGATTAAAATTTATGTATCTTTCAGAAGATTCGACAACAAGTGATAATAAATGTGTTTTACCTCATAAAATAATTAACCGTAATTAATATTGTTTTATTATCTCTTATCCATATTACGAGTATCTACGGAGTTAATTTAGAAATGTCCATCCTTATAGAAAGCTGCACGAAAAGTTTTTCGTTCTATGCTCTCTTCAAACGAATCGATTGTGTTCGATACAGATCTCTCGTGATTGTTTTCTTAGTTTGCCGAACTTCATAAACTATTTTTTGCGCTTTGCATTATCATAATGGATCCACTTTTCATCGCCCGTAACAATTCGATGCAAAAACGATTTTTTTTGTAGCGCCTTTCGGACATGCTAAGTCTTCTTACGACGTCTCTTAGCTTCTGCTCCCTTGGCACTTAATTTCCTTGCTTTTGGATGAACCAAGTGCTTTTACATTTCTGGAAACTATTGTTTGATTTACATACAACAATTCTGCAAGCACTTCTTACAGACTTTGAGACTTTTTGCCAAACTCCAATTTTTTATTTTCAAACATTTTTGACTGGCCAGAAGGCTCCTTATCATACACATCGAAAGCAAAACTTTTAGATATTAAAACCGCATCTAAGACGTGTAAGTAGTTGTCAATTGGAACTAATGATAAATTCTAATAACGATTGGATTTCTTTTTTTAGACCGATTTGGTAGTTCATATAACGTGAAAGAAGCGCTTCTTTATTTATATGTATGTATACTAAAGCACACTATTATTTCTGCATCAGTTTTACTAACTCCATGAATCCTACATGAATCTTGCATCGCATTTACACAAACATTATTAGATTATTTTTTCGCAAATTAATTGTAAAATATCCAATATTTAAAAAAATATATAAATTTTTATTAAGAATTTTATTGATTCAACAATAAATATTGATTGAATATCGACTAAAAACTAAATAATATTTTTATTGTTTTACTTAAAAAGTTTATTAAAGTAAATTTATAAATAGAAAAAATATTTTAATAAGAAATGAAACATTTACGAATTTTAATATTTAATTTTACTAATTCAGTGATAAGTCCGATTTCAGTAAAAAATATTTATAAATTTTGTATTTGAATACGAAATTTTATTTTTTCTGTGTATAATATTCAATTTATGCAAAATTTATTTAAATTGTCTGCTTTGCCTCACATATACACACACCACAACAAAAGTTGCTCTTATTCAGCAAAAACTTTACTTACTCGGTAAGCCAACATATTACATTGCCAAAAGGCGGTAACTGCTTATACTTCGAGTGAAAAACTCACTACCTTTATAAGGCGATGTCCACGAATTCATGGGTCCTCATTACTAAAGCAATTATTTTAAAGAATTAAATAAGTAGTTAATCAAATACTACAAAACTACAAATACTACAAAAAATTGCTATAAAACAAAAAATAAAAAAGTTGGTTCAACTGAGATTTGAAAACTCAAAACGTTTGTACATATTTCAAAGACTTACTCACTAGGCCATGTATATGTCAAATTTGTGTACGTTGTTAATAGTTTTAACATACCAATAGAATTCCAAATAATTTTCTAAGGAAAAATATGAATTTAATTTGAGGTTGAGCCGACAACTTTCTGAATGCTACGAAGTCGCTCTAGTGAACTGTCGAAATAAATGAACTTGTTGTTTACTGATAACTAGTTATTCCACTACTCAAAGAAATGAGAAAAATAATGACAACTCAATTTCAGGTAATGAGACCAGGAAGTAGAATTCAACAAATTTTTACTGGGTAGCAACATTTATGTTAAAAGTGTTTTTCAAATATGTCATCATGTTTTCACTTAAGTTGTTAGTCATGACCATTGTTGCCAGGAGATGGGAAAAACGAGGCTAAATTGAATTTTAAAAAAGATCAAAGAAGGCTAAAAGGCCCAAGAAATACTCGTAAGTTAACAGATTTTTTTTATTGAAAAATTTATTTTTCCTCATTTTCATTAATTTGAAAATTTGTTATAAATAAAGCATATGATAGCTGCCAGCAACATGATCCAATGTAAATTCGCCCAAAAAATTATATTTCATATGAAAAATGATTCAATGTTTTTTTTGTCATTTTTTTTACCTATAATTTCTTCTTGATGGGCATTTCCAAATTTTTAGGTAATTTTTCGCTTTTGTAAGATTTTTTTTAATTATATTCATAAATAGTTTTTATGGTTAATAAAATATATTAAAAAATATAATAATGAATTTACTAATACCATAAACTTAGTTAAGTTACTTTTGGTTTACAGAATGAAGCCAATCTCCATTATTTCTGTTAAATATAAATAATCTAAATTTTTTGCAAATAAATATACAAAACTGATTAAATGGATGTCTCTGTAAAAATGAAACTACTAATAGTTCTTTAAGTTTACAATGCATTTTTAAAAATCGAAAAAAAAAAAAAAAAGCTAGAAGCTAAAACGAAACTTTTGAGACTAAAAGGAAAATAAAATGGCTAAATTTAGTCTTAAAAAGGCTAAACTTGCAACACTGGTCATGATAATTTACTGTTAGTTTTAGTATATTAAAGCGCTCGAGTAAGCAAGGAAGGTCACTGATTTAAGTACAAATTAATTAACATTTTTTGACCATTAGTGGGGCTACTAAAAAAAGGATCAAAACAAGTGGATGAAGAAAATTAATTACTTAGTTGGAAAGATATTGCCAAAATCTGTCATAAAAAACATATTATTTATTATTATTTGTTTTATAGCAATTTTGTATCATAAGTCTGTTACTTTTTAAACTCCAAAATATTTTCCAAAATATTTTTCAATATGAGCCTAACTCTTTGTAGTTTATCTGATAACACAAGGCGTCAGAAAGGAATATTATTTTCTGCGGCACTGGATTTTCGAGTCACTTAATTTACATACGATCATAGAGTGATAAGCCTATAAATCACTTTTTTTTAATAAAATCTAGTTCCCGAGATAAAACGTTATACATGTATAAAATTAATGAATTTGCACCATATATTGCAAACCAGTGTTGCCAGCAACGTTATACAAAAAGTTTGAACTTCAAAAAGGCCGAAAAAGGTTATAATATATTTTTTTTTTGTAATTTAAATTTTTTTTAATTACAAACTATTTCTGAAAAGTGAATAGTACTTACAAGATCTTAATTCGACCTACTACTACTTTGGCTAGTTTAAAAACCAAATATTGTGTAAAGAAAACAGAATTTAAAAATAATATTGTTTCGAAATTGTATTTGAATTCAAATTTAACGGTTTTAAACGGCTGGTTTAAAGTTAAATAATGCTTCTCAAACTTTCTCAATGCTTTTCAATCTTTCTCAATGCTTCTCAACCTTTCTACTTATGTTAACAACAGTTAACATAACTGTATAAATTATTAACATAGCTGTAAACATACAGCATTAAATAAAAAGCTTTCACCATTGTTTGTAAGTATGGCAATATTAAATGTTTAAGCTGCTAACATTAACATCGAAAGCTCTAGAATTCGAATATAGTTTGTCCGTTAAGAACATTGTAGAAATAGAGCTTTCGAGAAGCATCTAGTAGGTAATGCAGTGTATATAAATTGGTAGTGAGAACACCACTGAGTCAGTCTTATTTGAAGAATCGTTAAGTAAAGACTAGTAAAATTTTCATTAAGTAAATTTTAATAATATCTATGAAGAAATTTTGTTTTTTATGAAAAGAGTTTGGTAAAAAAAGTCATGTTCGATTCATAATATTTACGACAAAAATTTTCAAATACATGAATTTTTTTCTCTGTGTATTGAAATACTAATATTATTAGCATTTTTAAAACAATTTTAACAATCAAAAAATGCTATAAAAAAAATTTTGAAATTAAAAAGAACATTTTGAACAGGGGAACATTTTTATGAAATACATTTTTTCCCAGATTGGAGCTCTGGTTATTTTAACATAAAAATTAAGGATTTTGCTACAAAATAACACTTTCTATTTTTTTTTTTATTTTTTTTCGCTAAGAAAACAATTTAATGTAGCCATTTTTATGGTAGTTCCTGCACTCGTAGCTTAATAAATTTTAAATCAATTTAAGAGTTTTTAAATTACCATCATTTATTTATGTCCCTTTTTTTTGGAAATTTTGATATAAATTCTTCTGATCCTTTTCTAAAAGACTACATACATTTGTTTACAGAGATTGAAATTTTATTGCGTTTGAAATAAAATGAGATATCCCTATATAAAATCGACTAAGAACTCTAAACGTTATTAAGCATTTTTTTAAACTTTATTAAAAAACTTTTCATATCTTTTAAGACAAAATAGATTTTTATAATTTTTATTTGGTTTTAACTTTTTGAGGATAAAATTAAAAATGTATTGAAAGCTTTAGTAAGTTATTCAAGATTAAATCGAATAAGTTCTACAGTTTTTGTCAAATTTACAAAATATCAAATTTGGTTATGTTCACAAAAAAAAAAAAAAAAAAAAAAAAACGTGTTTAAATATTATTGCACAGTTGCATAGACATTTGTAGAAAAAACTTTAAAAATCGTAGTTGAGCTCGAAAAATTATGGAAAAATTTTATTTTTTCTATAATTTGACCAGAACGAACCCAATGTATACGGTTAAAAAGCTGTTTCTTCTACTTTCCAAAGAAGTTTAGAAGGGAAAAATAAATAAAAGAATAACAGAATTAGAAATATATCTAACATAAGAACCTTTCCAAAAACAGTTTTTTGCGATTCCTTGAAATTTTGAGGGTATATTGCAAATTCTTAAAACTGATTTATGATGTTATCAAGAAGGCCTATAACCAACACTATGTTATTTCTCGACTGATTTTTCACTGTAACAGAGCGTAATTATTAATTCAATAAAATCGGCAAAGTATTTAGAGATATCTTGCTTCATTTTGAAATTAAATTATCATCATTGCAAAAAAAAAAGAGTTTTGAAATTTAGCGTTTTACATTTTTGAAATGGTAGAATATAAACTATTGTGAGAAAATACTGTAAAATTCCAACCAATATAATTGTCGTAAAATATTCGCTAAATTTTGTACATTTGAAATAAATATAAATTAAGTAAAATTAGAACATTTTAAAGAGCATTATTTTCACATCTTAAATTTTATGGAATATATATAATACATAAATATATAAAAAACATAATTAATATACATATATATTTTAATATAAAAAATTATACATGGCGTAAGATTAATTATATATATGATAAATCATATATATAATACGTCATCTATAATTTCATAATAAAATATTATATTTTCCTCCATCATTTCGAGATAATTTTAAATCAAAAATGTTACATAGATTTTTTAATAACTAAAGGATAAACATATATAATTTTGATCATTTAACTGTTCATAATTTTAGTACCTTTTGTTTCATTTCAAAAATCTTTACAATTCGAGAAAGCCCTCTATAAATTTATTAAATTATTTTAATATTGTTATTTTACAATTTAGATCATATAAATATTAATAAATCTTATTATAATGATTATGAATATGGATTCATTATTGAGAAAGGTAAAGTTGGAATTGATAAGAAGTCGACAATTTTGGAAAAATTTATTATTGGGCTGAAAACCATTGTTTACTATTGTCAGTATGAAGGGTGGGTTCAGGACCAATGTAGTAAATTACAGCTTGAGCTACACAACTTTAGGGACTACTATTTCCTCTTCATTTTTCTTGTTATTTCCATTTGTTTTCGTTTTTATACACATGATACCTAAATATAAAATCTGTTTTGACTGATTCATAACTTTATTTATTTATTTAGGAACCTATTATTACACCTAACAAAGTTCCCAAGATACTTATTGTTTAGAATCGTTACATCTTGTACATATGTAATTCACTATTATAACCGTAATAGTTCTGTTAATTTTCCTTAATTGAATTCTGAGTTATTAATATAAATGTTTTAGTATCTACTCTTAGTATCTACTAAATAATTTGTATATTTTTTTTTAATTAATATTAAATTACTTTAAAAAAAAACTTATTTTTATTAAAATGTACACAGAAAAAAGTCACTAATCTCCAAAGTAATTCATTTAATTAAGAACTGTTTAAATTGCATCTCTCATGAAAATATTATATCAATTATAAAAAACTGTAAAAATTAAAAACAGAAAAATATTTTCCAATTAAACAATTTATTAAATCAAGCAGATAACTGAATGAATTAAAAATTTAAATAAGAATCCTATTTAAATTTTATTTTTACTATTTCTTTAATTTTTTTATGGAATATATTATTAAATTTTAATGTAAAATGTAACAAATGTGTTAATTGAAAAATATAAGGTAATATTTTTTTCTGTGTACTACTTATCACAACGTTTTCATTAATATCTCAAAATTCAATTAATCAATTATAACGAAAATGTATATGAAGCTGGAGGCGATTATAGTAAATAACGCACCAATTACCACACATCATTATAAAATTATATCGTGACCATATTATGTCTGTCCGGCTGTCTTTCCGCAAAATTAATCTTTAATCCTTAATAGTGTCTATTCACATTAATTTTAATATTCTCACCCTCATTGTCAAATGTCAAAAAAGTTTAGTATAAATTCATAGAGAGTTTACCAAACAGTTTGCAAATGAATTTAGCTCATATTAACTAATATTATGGAAAATATTGACAAGATTATGTGTACATTTATTTTTATTTATTTTACAAATTTAAAAGTTACATACTTATGAACAGAAAACTACATAAAATTGCCCACTTTGCGCCTAATTAAAAAAATGTACTTTAAAACAAGCACCCGAAAACTCTTTATATATATTTTTCAATCAATATAAATATCTTTACTGTTCAAAATATTTTTTAATTTCTTGAAAAAAAATATGTGACGGATTTTTATATTTTAATATAAATATCCACCATGATGAAAAAAAACAAATATTTTTAAAAATAAATATCATTTTCAAATGATTATATTTATTCATACTCTTGTTTTTGTTTCAAGAAATATTTTCTACTATTTTATTTATTTGAATTTTGTATGTGTGTGTGTATTGTATGAATACATTTAAAATAGTTTCTTTTTCAATGAAATTTATTGTTGATTAGAATTTTTTCATCCGACGAAAAAAATTAAAAATAAATTTCAACTTTTGTGATAAATATTACAAATAATATTTACATTTCTTATTTCGATCAAAATGGCAAAAAAAATGAAAATATTGCCTTTAGTGAAATTCGGTGTAAGGAAGTTTTGTATAAGTATCAATCTTTGTGCCAAACTTCATGGTCCATAATTAACCATAGCTCCCATATAAAACCCTCTTCCGAAAATCACTTTAACGTGCATAAATCACACACACATGTTAGTATCAAGTTTATAATTGACACAAATAAGTTTTATATAAGTAGAAATCACAGTGACAAATTTTATGAGAATCAGTCCATAATTTACCATAACTCTCATATAAGCCCACTTAACTTACGGGAATCACCCTAAAGTGCATAAATTCATATAAATGTTAGTATTAACGTAATATTCTGTATTCGTATATTTTATTTTACACTTAGTAAAAGTATCGGTGCACAATTGTCCACATGTCTTATGTAATACCCCTCCACGAATTTTGATGGACATACACAATGGTGTGGGGCATCATATGATCGAGCTTGACCGACTGTATCTTTCTTACTTGTTTTTTTTTTTTTTTTTTTTTGTACGATATCACCGCAATTTATGGACCGATTGCCTCGATTCTTAAAAATGAGTAGAGTGAAAACTTTTTAACCAATGCATATGAACCGATTTCGTTGATTTCTTCAAAAAGACATTTTTGAAAATTTTTAGGCTAAAATCAAAATAAAAGGGCTAGATTTAGCCTCAAAAAGGCCAAAATGACAACACTGGTAACAAGAGAAAAAACGATTTCCACTAATACGCGTATTTTATTCAAGATAATTATTACTTAATTGTTTATTAAACTTATAGTATTAATTTCAATTGAATCTTAAACTACCTTTATTTACAAAAAACTTGCTTAAACTTGCTTGCTTCGCTATCCTTATTCATGCGATAAATAATATATACTTTGCAAGGGAGCTACTTCTTTCCCTATGTCTACCTATCCTATTCCCAACTCAACTGCGAAATGTAAGAAACTTATTTCCAAAAATTTTAAGACTTTCACTACAATAGTTCTACAATAGTTAAGATTTTAATCCAAATTGTAAATGTTAGTGAGAAAATTATTAAAACAAAATCTTAAGAATTTCTTTGGAATTGTTCTTTAGTTATGAGATATTTAATGTTAACTTTCTATGGGAGTTACCAATCTCCTTAAACTTTTCCGCCCCATCCTCATCTCAATTGTGAATTTTAAGTGGAATATTATTCCAAAAAAAAAAATATATTAAGGCTTTCACTTCTACAATTCTTTAAATATGTATCTTGATGAGAAAATTATCAGAATAAAATCGTAAGACTTTCACTGCTACAGTTCTTTAGATATGTAATAATTAAGGGGGGTTATCACATATATATATACATATATACATATATATATACAAGATATTGTTTCCGATATATATATACAAAATCGCAACACAAGAATCTATAATTGTTTTTTCTGGTTATTATATTTAAGATAAGTATTCCACATATATATCTTATTAGAGAATATTGAAGTTCATTGAATTGGATTTGCAATTAAGACTTAATTAAATTTGTTTTAAATATTGTTTTAAACAACAACAATAATAAAATATATACTTTAAGACATATTTTTTAAAGTTGTTTTTGTATGTTCATTGACATACATTTGGTATAATTCTATTTGTTGAATAAAAAAACTGTCAAATAAAACATCCCCGTTTTATATCTTCCTTAATATTACCACTCCATTTTTCATTATAAAGATCAATATTACAATTAGTGTCCTTGCTATTTATCCGCTATGTTGCCATCCAATTACATATTACTGGTTTTAATCCTAGCTAATGTTTGTATTGTTATGTGTCCTTAATAAAGTTTGAGATGAACTGTATGAATTAAAATTGCAGCATTTCTAGAGTAGATATTACCACTGAAAATGTAGTAGCTCGTGATGCTGATGCATTATCTTACAATGCCAAAAACTTGCAGTGGACATTGTCCAAATTGCTCAACAATTAGCATTGAATTTTACAATTTCTTCAAAAGCTATAAAGCTGAGTTTGATGGAATTAAAAAAGTATTTTCTTCTCTGCAATGAAAACTAACTAAATATGATGAACTTTTTTCCAAACTCACAAATTTATATAGTTTTGCTGCTTTCCCGAGACCAAAAGGTAAAAGAACTGCTAAGTTATCATCAAAACCTCCTTGTATTTCTAAAAGTACAGGGGTTATTACTACTAATGATTCTATCCCGTTATCAACGCAAATCAAAATTGTAGTCTTGCTACTATTTTAACTCTCAATGCAAGCAATTTTATTTCACCTTATCGTGCTTCAAATGCTTCCAATTATAATTTAATTCCATCAGAGTCGACTTTAGTTACTTCTACGGTATCTAACTCGACAAACTTGCCCATGATTCCTGCAACAGTGCAAGCTCGGTTTTCGCGACTACCCATTATCTTAATTTTTAAAATTGCAGGTTCTATAATCGTGACAGTTTACGAAAAGCGTGTTCTATTTGCGCGACTTTTTTTTTTGTTAATTGATTGCAATGTCTATAACCAAAAAAGGAAAATCCACGTCTTTGGTATATTAACTTTGGATGATTTTGATCTTCAGTTTTGTCGGTTTATTCATGTCATTTGTTATGTAAATACATCTATTAATATGCGAAAAATTCTACGTATTTTAAAGCCAACGATTTCTCAAAAATTAAAAGTAGAGATTCCATATATTCAACTTGCGTGAATTACAAGTTGCATAAGTCTTCGGTTTACCGCATTATAAAACAAGAAAATTCATTAAAAAAGTTCGTACGTAGAACAGAAAGTCTCTCTGGCAAACATTTTGCGATCAAAAGCCAGTTATTTGTATTCCAAAACTTATCAAACCAATACCTGAATTGGTTTGATAAATCAATGCCGGTGAAGGATGGTTGAAGAAAGTTAAGCGTCGACATTGAATTAGATTTTTAAAAATTACGGACGATAAATTGTCTCCGAAACCTCATCTTGCTGATTCATTTATGAAAGAGGTTAAGGATTACGTTAATGAACATGATCTGCAATGCCGACCAAATCTGCAATGCCGACGAATCCGGTTTATATTATAGGATGCTTTCCAATCACACTCTTCTCACATGTAATGAGAAAACGGCTCCTGATAGAAAAATATGCAAAGAGCAAATAACTGTTTTGTCCTGTTCAAATGCGAATGACACAGACAAACTAAAATTGTTGGTTGTTGGAAAATCAAAAAATCCACGCGCCTTTAAATACTTTTTCAATAATCCTGTAATATACAACTCCAGTAATAATGCCTGGGTAATATTCAAGGACTGTTTCCATCACGAATTTATTCCCCACGTAAGTAAATTTTCACCAATTAGTTAAAGTATGTTATTCATAAGTACAAATTTTTTAGGTCCGAGAATTTTTGACTTCAAAAGGTCTGCGCAAAAAGCAGTTTTGCTTTTAGATAACACGACCTGTCACCCAATTGAGGAATTAAAAAGTGCATTTATTCAACCGTTAGATCAAAACGCTATCAACTTGGTAAAATTAAATTATAAAAAATAATTGCCCACCAACTTGCTTGAAGAGAAGGGAACAAATTTGGAGCTCAAACTAAAAACTGGAATCTCAAAAATGTAGTTCAGATTCTAGCTACGGACTGGGATAAAATATCAGTGTCCAATATCCGAAAAACCTTGCTCGAATTCGGTAGTGAATGGAATGAAGAGTATAAACTGCCCTAAAACATTCTACAAAATATAATTCAGGAAGAAAACAAAGATCTTTCAACTATTGGTATACTTGTGGCTCAAATTGGTGCGAAACATCTTTTCACGAATGCTGACATAAATAATTGGATTCAAGAAGAATTTCATGTGGAAAGTAATGAAGAGCAAACGGAATTATCAGACACGAAATAGGAGGATTTATGTGATAGTGGTCATGAAGAAAACAAAATTAAAGTGGACGATTGTATAACATCGATTAACATACGCATACAATGCGCTTTGCAAAATGATAAGCCGAAAGTAGCACTATATGAACTACGTGACTCAGATGTAATTTTGAAAAATAATTTGCCAAAAAAGCAACTCAAAATCTCCAATTTGTTTAAAAATGTTTAAAATTTAAATATATCAATAAAAACAATTCTAATTTTAAAAATTATATACAATTTTTCAATAAAATTTTGGGTTCGACAGGTCTGGTTTTTAATTAGACGCGAAAATCGAGTTTGCACTTCAAACCTCCAGAACTTATTTTATTAAATCCCTCATCGTCAAACGTCCTAACAAACTAACTTAGATGTCGCCAACAACCCTATACAACAGTAACTAAAAAGCCTTAAAAAATTATAGCATTGTTGCGTTTTTTGAGGTTGTATCAAAGTCATTTTGTCCAAATTAACAATAATAATTATTAAAACCAAGTGTTTTTTCTGAAAACCATTTTAATACATAATTCTACTATAGTGAATATATTTTTAAATATCATATTTACTTATTTGCTTTTGGTTTCATTTTAATTATTTTGTATCTTATATATTTTTATGTTATATATTTTTATTAATTAGTGAAACCACCCAATAGATTATAACATAATATTTTCTCCTAATTGTCTGTGAAAACCAAGAAATTTTCGTTAAGGTTTACCAACATTTAACTGAAAGAAAATTGACGATTGTAGTAGTTTGTCGAAAAATAGTGGCACTATTTAATTGTTACGTAAAACATTTAAGAAATTGGATTTTTGACCGGTGGGTAGTGACTAAAAACTTTTATTGGTTTTGAAATTTCTACTGATTGACTTATAGATTTTTATCAAGAAACAAAAATTAAATAAATGTAGCCAGCCACACATGGTGACCTTTAATTTTACTAACTTAAATAAGAGCAAAATATAAAATGAATTGTATTAACTTTAAAGCTTTCCCAAGGCCTTCTTAAAAGAAGACAAAAATAACAATGAACTTCAAACTTTGAAAAAATGTATATATATTTCACTTTTGCTGTCTAGAAGTTATCAAAATGTTGTCAGATAATTTAAAAATTTGAAAGAAATGACGTCGTTTTAAAAAGAACTTGAAAAAAATTAAATATGACTAAAAATAGAAATACTTGAAGAAAAGAGATAAAATGTTAACCGGAACAAAAATATTTCACGGTGATGAATGAAAATGATATTGAACCTTTTCACATGCAAAAAAATTTAAACAAACTGAATTTAAGCAAATATAAGATAAGATTTAGCGTAAAAGATATCTTAAAATCTTAATGCTGAGGAAAATTAAGTGTTGTTAAGTAACAACATCTTATTCTTATATAATGTTTCAAAATAAATTGTAATTTATCACTATTAAAATTTTCCATTCAGCTATGATTTAATAATAATTATTTACAGCTAGCGTTTAAGGATTTTATTTAATTCATTTAATATGTATTCGTGTATTTTAAATTAAAAATAATGCAAAGAAATAACAAAATAAATTTTGAAATTTAAAATATAATAAAATCATAGTTATAAAATTTAAAGATGTGAAAATATTTTTCTTAATAAATCTTTTCTTTTACATAAATTTAATATAAAGAACGACTTGGAAGTCAAATTAAAGTTTCTTGTAAAATGTAAAATTCAAATTTATATATATATATTTGAATTTAATTATAAAACCAAATCGATCTTGTATAATTTCATCTATACTTCTAAACTCTACATATGTAAAATATTACCATGATAACAATATATGCATACATATTTTTATCGGATTAATGCCCATTATCGTGATTTTCAGAAGTGGGCCATGAACAAATATTTATCTGAATTACCTTATACACTTGTACAAAATTCTTTCCTCCTTAAAAGATACTCCTAATCTGTACACACAAAGTGAATGTGAAATTTCACAAAGAAAATGATAATTTAAGTGGAAAACCATAAGTTCATCAATATGCCTAAGTTTTCCTATGCCTAAGTTTTTAATGTAAATTAATCATATTTATTTTAACATTACATTAGTGGGAAAGTGACTACTTATTTACAAATTGTTACACTAAATATAATTAGTACAACAATCTGTTTAAATACTAAACAAAGATAATTTGTATACTAAATTCGTGTTAATTAATTGTTTGGTACCTTCTAATGTTTACTTAATGAAACTAACGTATGAGTAATATTTACTTAAAGTATACACAATTAATATTAATCATACGCTATGAGGTAAATAAAAGAGCTACCAATAAATTTTCTGTTAAATTAGTGTAAATTTCTAAGGAACTTTTTCATTTTTAATAAAGTTTTAAAGATTAAAACTATTTAAATTGGATAATACTATTGAAATTCTTTTGTAATTTTCTTTACAGCAAGTAAGGATTTTTAGTTGCGCATTTATTTAGTTTATTGGTTTGTTTGTCTTTTTTATTATTCATATCATTTATATAAAATTGAATTATATGGAAATTTAATTTGAATTTGAATTTTGCATTTTACATGAAGTTTTAATTGGACTTCCAGGTCCTTTTTTATATTAAATTTATTTAAAAGAAAAAATTTATAAACAAAAAGTATTTTTATATTTATAAATTATATGCCCTGTATTTATATGAAAAATTTAATTTAAAAGGCATTTTAAATTTAAAAGTTGCTTGTGAACATGGGGGTATAACTATATATTTAATAGTAATTTCCAGCAAAGATTTTCAGTTTCACAAACAATTTATTTTGTTATTTCTTTGGATTATTTACAATTTAACATAGACGAATACATATTAAATGAATTAAATGAAATCCTTAAACATTAGCTGTAAATAATTGTTGTTAAACCATAACTGATGGCAAAATTTTACCAGAGTTAAATTACAATTTATTTTGAAATATTATATAAGAATTAGCTGTTGTTACTTGCTAACTCTTAATTTCCTTCAGCATTAAGATCTTAAGATATCTTTTACGCCAAATCTTATTTTATATTTGCTTAGATTCAATTTGTTTAAATTTTTTGTATGTGAAAAGGTTCAATGTCATTTTCATTCATTACCATGAAATTTTTTTGTTCCGGTTAATATTTTATCTCTTTTTTTAAGTATTTCTATTTTTAGTTATGCTTACTTTTTTATTTATGTTCTTTTTCAAACGACGTCATTTTTTTCAAATTGTTAAATTGTCTGAGAAAATTTTGTTAACCTTTAGACAGCAAAAGTGAAATATATATATATATATATATATATATATATATATATATATACATATATTTCAAAGTTTAAAGTTCTATATTTTTTTTTCTTTGTCTTTTTTTAAGAAGGCCTTGGGAAATCTTTAAAGTTAATACAATTCTTTTTATATTTTTCTCTTATTTAAGTATGTAAAATTAAAGGTCACTATGTGTGGCTGGCTACATTTTTTAATTTTTGTTTCTTGATAAAAATCTAAAAGTCAAACAATACAAATTTCAAAACCAATAAAAATTTTTAGTCACTACCCACTGATCAAAAATCTACTTTTTTAAATGTTTTACTTAAGAATTAAATAGCGCAACCATTTTTCGCCAAACTACTACAATCGTTAATTTTCTTTCAGTTAAATGTTGGAAAACCTTAACGAAAATTTCTTGGTTTTCACAAACAATTAGTAGAAAATATTATGTTCTAATCTATTGGGTGGTTTCACTAATTAATAAAAATATAAAACTTACAAAATAATTAAGATAAGACCAAAAGCAAATAAGTAAATATCATATTTAAAAATATATCTACTGTAATCTATATATATAAAAGAAAGTGATGTTAGTTACTATTATTATAACTCAAGAACGACTAGACCGATTTTGATGATTCTCACCAATTCGGACCGGTCACCGGCCAGAAAAGGATAATACGAAAAAAAATTCGCGAAAAATCCGCGATAAAAAAAAAACTCTTTTTTGTCATAATTTCTTTGCCTTAATAATCATTAAAAATATTTTTTTAATACAAATTATAACAATTACTGTTTCTGTTTCTATCGAAACGCTTACTTTTTTGTGCAATTTGTTTTCTGGTGGTGGTGTAGAATTCTATTTCCAAACGGTAAGTTCCAATTAAAGCTCATCATTTAGTGAGGTTGTGATATTTAAAACTATTTGTTGTATTTTTGGCATTCGTTATTAAGTGTTATTCACAATGCCGCGACCCCGGAGATCTAATATTTCGCGTCGAACACGTAATGCAAGTACTTATCGTAATATCGTCAATCAATTGAATATATATGAACGAGAAATCGCACGAGAACAACCCCGTATTAGTTTGGCCCGACTTCGTACATCACAAACGCAGGAAGAAAGGCAGGCGAGAAATGAAACGGCTCGGTTAGCAATGAGAAATCGTCGAGCAAATGTAGCAATTCAACAACTTTAAAATTTTTAATCAACGCATAAGAAGAATTGCTTCAAGTTCTGATTTGAATCAAGCAGCGTTCCATTACAACTGCAATTTCGACTACAGCTCTCATCATTCCGTTCAAAAAAAAGACATTGTCTATCCGCTAACCTTAAGATGAAGTAATAAATAAATATAAATTCAAATTTGCCTTAAATACATGCGTATATTTTTTGATTGAGCCCACATCTACATCATATTTAAATTCTTCTGTAAAAAACACTTTATAATAGGTATTCCTTAGATTTTTATTTAAAGGTCGTAAATTTCGTTAAAATATCAATTTAAATCGTTCAGTAATACAACACTAATGTTTGCTTAGGGCCAGCAACGCGGCTCGGGTCAGCTAGTAGAATTATATATTAAAGAGGCTTTTGGCAAAAAAAAAACTTCGGTTCAATAAAAATTATTGTTAATTTGGACAAAATGACTTTGATACAACCTCAAAAACGCACTAACGATGCTTTTTGAATTCATGACAGAAAAAATGGATTTTTAACCATTATGCACTATAACAAATTTTACTAAACAAAAGAAAATTTTGGTTTCGAATTGCCAATATAGTAAAAAAATTGGCAGTTGGCAACTCTTTTTATGTATAAATAGATGTTTGTGTTTACATTTCTTAATACATACATATTACACTGGTCGGCAGAAAAAAATCTTCCTTTAAACAAACTAGATGGAATTTGGCGTGCTAAGCAAGTATTTGCTTTCAGTTTTTTCTATCGCGTACTGATTTTTACGGGCATGTCTAATATTTTTTTCATTAACAGAATAGTTAAACTGTTATATTTCACCATTTTACGAGATCAGTTTGTTCCATTTAGACTATCTGGACTATCGTAACATTATTCTTTCATCTGCTTAATAGTTTTGGAGTTATTAAGAAATTAAGAAAACGGTAAAAATTTTAATTTTTTTATACTTAAAAAAGTTAGTAATGCTACAAGTAAAAGCCATATATCAATAAATTTTTTCTCTATCTTGGGTTCCATGAGACATCACACATGAAAAATGCCATAGATCCTCAAATTTTGTTCATATTTGATACTTGCATGCTTATAAAAAATTAAAATACACTGAAAAAAATATTGAAAATTTTTAAAAAATAAATCTACTTAATTTTATATTTAAAATTAATTATATTAATAATTGCTTAAATTAACTTTATAATTAGTTATAATTTTTTTATTTTAAAATAATTGACAGTTCTTCAAAAAATTTAAATTAAAAATAAAAAGGATTTGAAAAGATATAGAATGTTTTATATAAGAGCAATAAATTAAAAATATGTGTATTTCGTCGATCTTTGTAGCCTTCCTGTGTTGATTAATTTATACTTTAAAAGGGTTTTAAAGATGCGATATTTTGTTAATAATTTGTCGAATAGAGATTTTTATATGTTTAATATGTTTGTTAATCATACTAGTGTTATCATAGATTCTCCGGCCATTGGGTGAGAAAGTTAACATTGTGTATAGAGTAACTGGCTACTACTTCGAAAAAGCACACTTTTACTTTTTTACTCTTTTTGTGCATTTCTTGCAAAAGAATTGTTTTTTTTTTTCCATTGTTGTGTAGATGCCTTCACTTAGTGGACTCTTTCCAGATGATTACTTAAATTTGGGGATGATATTTTTCAAGATGTAATTGTAAGTACATATGAGGAGCCGAATAATAAAACTTACTTTCTTGCCTATTTAAATTTGTTGGAAAAGCAGCATGAATCTGGAATGCTGCCGCATCAAACTACAATTTAGAATAAAAGTGTAGTTAAAAATGCGTTTTTTTTATTAATTATGTCGATTTTTTTTTTCTTCTATCAAAAATAATGGGTTTTGTCCAACGGTTCTTCATATTTTTTAGTTTAGTATTCAAACTATATATTTATATAGTTTGGAAATACATTTGTTAATACTACCTGAATTCACAAATAAACGTCTTAGTTCCAAGAAAATAATTTTTATTGTACTTTATTTTTTATGTAGTTGCAAAAATTCAATTAAGATTTTAAATGCATTAATTACTATAATAATTAGCTAATTTTAAGGAAAATTTTAACCACAAGTGTTATTGATTTGCTTAAAAAAATTAATTAAAATTTATCCAAATATCAATTATTTCTACTTAATTAATATTACAATTTTAATGATTGGAGCAAAATCAAACAAAATTTTAATTCATATAAACAATTTCGTAACTGAAATCAATTTTTGTTCTTCTCTATATATTTCAGGTTCAATATAATTTCATGGATTATAAAGGCAATTAATTCTTCTTTTATAGCCTTTATAAAAAATCGGCTTTTTAACAGCCGATTTAACGGTTAACAGAAAATTGGGTGAAACTAAAAAACTATTTTTTTTGTTAACCATTTACTTAAAAACCTGTATAATCGTTTAACCAACATTTTAATAAATGCTCTAACCTGAAGCTTAATAAATGTAATTTTAGTAAAAAAAAGTGGATTTCATAGGATCTTATAGACTTAACTCTGCATCAAATGATAAACTCTCTTCTTTATAAATAGCGACTAATTTACATCGAAAGTTGATAATACGTTTTTCAGCCTTTAAAGTAGTTTTTGTATAATTTATAAAAACAATTTTATTTTGTCATCTTTTAGCACATCTTTTAAAGCTTTATAATAATTTAAAGTGTTTCTATAAACTTTTTTTAACATTAATTTCTTTTCCATTTTCCTAATTTAAAAATAAAATCAAATTATCGAAACTTTAAAGCAGCACAACATTATCCTAGCTGAGCTAGGATAATTTTCTTTTTTTATGACTTATATTTATCGCTTTTTAAGTTTTTGTCCTAAAGAAATGCTTATATAATTTATGCTAAAAAGAGATTTATTTTAACTTTTTTATAAAAACTCTTAATAATTAAAAATGCATTTTCTGCACTTATTTAGTTATACTTTTGAAGTGGTGAACATTTTATATTTATAGAATTATTTCTTTCTTTCTTCCTAGTATTTGTATATAAAATCTTATTTTTCTTCTAAACTATATATTAGTAGGTATGTAATGCTATTTTTCTTGTTTTAGAAAATTTTTATAGCATGAAATAAAAGTTTTTGTAAGTGAAAAATGAATTAACTTAGTGATATCATTAGCAATATTTTAAAAAATCGGCACAAAAAAAACGGATAAACCGGTTAATCGAAATTGAACATTTCAGCTTAAACGGTTCGCAAAAAAACGAAAGTAGAAGAAAAAACTGATTTTTCGGTTAATCGGTTTATAAACATTACTCTTTTAATATCAAAATTCGAAAAAGATGCCAATTTTTAAACAATGCATTTTAAAGCAAATGCATATTTTGCTGCATCTTTGAGAACCTTTTCCCACTTCGATTTTTAATTTTCTTATATAAACTAAAAATTTTATGTATTAACTAAACCATTCAGTTTGTTTTTTTTTTTCTGATTTTTCATATAATAATTTTCGGAAATTCCGCATAACTTTCAATCCCGTAATCCCGGAAAATCATGCGAGAATTCCCGGGATTTCTTGTATATGCAAAATGTTTATATTTTCTAACTCATATATGGATATTGTATATGGAATTTAGTAGATAATATGATTTAGCTGATTTAGTTGTTTTTAGTTTCAGATATGTATTTTGAATGCTGTTATTCTTCCTTATAAGAAATTGTATCATTTGCAATGCATTTATAAATTTTATTGCAAAAAATTTTCAAAATCTTCTAATGAAAATATTATTTTATGAAAAATTTTTGAAGTTTATTTCTTTAAAAAATTACTTTGATATTCCATATTGATAATAATTTTCGTAGTTATGATGTCATTTATGATACAATATCATTTATTGGTTTGTTGGGATAATAAAAAATAAATATTATAATCGACTTAGTAACTTTACAAAATTTCTTTTAATTTGGAGAAAGAAACTCCGTAGGAATTTTTTTTATTAAATATAAATAATCTCGATTTTTTTGTGCGAATAAATATACAAAAATTAATAAATGGGTGATTCTGTAAAAATAACATTAGTAATAGCAAATAGGAAGTTATTTTATTCTTTATTGAAATTATAACATTTTAGCCTCTTTAAGGCATTTTTGAGTGACAAAAAAGGCTAACTAAAAGCTAGAAACTAAAACGAAAATGTTGAGGCTAAAAGCAAAATAAAAAAGCTGGGATTAGTCTAAAAAAGCTAAACCGGGAACACTGACTGGAAATGCTTAAGACTAATTTATGATTTCTTTCAGAAGGCTTATTACCTAAACTATGACATTATTCTGTATAACACATCATTACCATTCCATCATATTCGGAAATTCATGCTATATAGTATTATAAAATATTCTTCTAATATATTTTACAAATAAGTCTTCTTTATTTAACTCTCTTTACACTCTGTTCACTATTGCCAGATTTGATGATTTTTTAGTTCTAAAAAAAGGCCTGATGACGATTTAACGATTTTTGTCCCAAATTTGATGATTGCTTCTAAAAGGATATTTAGAACTATATTCAGCATTTTTATATGTATTTCTTATTAACAATTAAAATAATCTTCTTAAATTTATCAATGTAAACGGTTCTTTTATAGAAAAGATTTATCGGATCCAATACAATATTATAATCGATTTATACATTATGAAATGACAAATAAATATTTACAAAAAACGAAAGCGCTATTGCAATTTTATATAACTTTTAATTTAATAATCATTAGAAATCCTTAATCCTTAGCAATACTAAGGATCCAAAGAATTCATTCAAAATTTAATTCCGTATATCGTCGATGGGCCTACAAAAAAGCCTAAGTGTATTTTTCGTAACTTCTCAAGAGCTACCTAATTTATTTATTTTTTAAAAGTCATACAAAATTATTCATCAACTTAATAGATACTACTTGATTTTCACAATACGCCGAAAATGTGAAATTAATGTAGTTTTTATTAATTTTTTTTTTTTTTATTAAAATTTATTCATAAATAAAAAAAAATCATAAAAAAGCATAAAAAATGTTCATTAACGCTTAAAGAAAACAAATTCTTTATGTTGATGATTTCAAATAGCCGATTTGACGATTTTGATGATTTTTTTTCTCTCTCTCAAAATTTGATGATTTTGGAACAAATTTATCTGGTTACTATGATTCTGTACAAGAAAAATTTTCTGCTACAAAAGACAAAATTAATTTTTTCATACATTCTGTAGATCAAAAATTAAATTTGTATGACTTACTTAAATAACCTTGAAGTTACTTTACTCCAAACTATATTTTCAGAATTTCTATTGCTACAAAGTTAAGTATAATATATCAATATTATAATTATAATTAGAGGGCGGAGTTTTATGCATTTATTTTTTGCAAATATTCTCATATAAAATAAACGCATTTTAAATTGTAAATATTTACACTTTAAAAGTTTAAAAAAGCATGTTCTGAAGTTGTTATATTTAATAAATTAAATTAAAATCAGTCCATGGCAAGTAGAGCTTTTCACGGGGAATTTCGGGATGGGAATTTTCGGAAATTCCGCATAATTTTCAATCCCATAATCCCGGAAAATCATGCGGGAATTCCCGGGATTTCTTGTAAATATATGCAAAATGTTTATATTTTCTAACTCATATATGGATATTTTAGAAGATAATATGATTTTCCATTAATTTTTATTCAATTTATTTTATTTTATTTCGAATTTAAATATTTTTAAGAAAATATATAAAAATTTATACATTTGATGGAAAATAAAATAATTATATTTATGGGAATATTTTAAAAAGGAAAAAAGATTCGGCATATTTTTCATTGTTGTCATAATATTAATATGGGACTAGTAAGTAATCAAATTCGACATTTGAAAGGTATATATACATATTTATTAAACAATTTGAAAATATACAAATTGCGTGTGAAAATTGCAAGAGGAATCTTCTTAAGTTGTCTCTATTTCTCAAATAACAATTTATATTTTTAAAGCACCAGTGAAAACGTGGGCCAATAGTATACAAGCTATTAAGTGTATATTTTTTATCAAGTAAATTGCAAAAAGTTCACTTATAGGACCTTGCAATTTAAAGTATCCAATAATTCCCAGAACTGAATATGATGTAAATTAATTTTCGAGATCAGGTTTTCTTTAGCTATGAATTGATAGTCTAGCCTAAAAATTATAAAATTAATTATATTCTTGTATGAGAAAAACTTTTATTTAAAAAATGTGTTGTAAACTTGGAAAGAATAGGGATTCTGAAATCTGTAAAATTTTTTGGGATTTTCTTAGTAAAGATTACTTCTGTAAAAATATCGAAGGATCGAGGAAAGTTTTACTCACAGGACAATATGAAAATCAAAGTAATGATTCGACTTTCGGAAGAGTCGTTATATAATAAAATGTTTTAAATTATTTTTCAAAGTAGAAATATTTTAAAAAGAACTGTATTATTTAATCGTCTTATGATTAATTAGTCTATTTTAGCATTTTTATCCTTCATTTAACTGAATTATTTTATAAATATTTTTAACTCTTTCCCTACATTGTATCCATATGGATACATGTCACTTATTGGCAATTTTCCAGGGACTAAGCGAATTTTTGTGTCAAGTATTTACAGATTATTTTTTTTCAATGCCTTATAAATAATTTCCATATAAATTTATTTAGATTTTTTCACCTTTAAATAAAAAAATATTAATGTGTTTGAATTTTGCACTTAAAAAAGTGCGGCAAAAGCTAATATTTTTTTTTATAAAATAATATAAAAAACTTATAAAATGTAAATGTATTAATATTTAGAAAGAAATTTTATTTTAAAAATTTTTCTTAGAGATAATTCCCAAAAAGTTATTAATATGCTATTTTTCTTTAAAACTGGCTGTCATATCTGAAGCCAAGATGAACAAAATATAAAATTATTACATATTTCGATTCACGCAATAAAAACTTGTAGCGAAAGGGTTAAATTTGTAATTATTTGTTTTTGGCGAGAATTTCCGAGATCACTGGAAATTTAAAAATCAATGCCGATTTCCTAGGAAAAGAAAAACTCTAATGAATTTATAATGTATTTTTAAACTTTGTTTTTAAAAGAATAATGCAATTTTTTTTTAGATTTTTGCTTTTTTAGATTTACTTTTTTAAAATTTATATTCGTTGCACTGAGTTTTATACAAACTTAGTAAGACAAGTTTTTATTTACACAAACAAACATATTTTTTACTAAGTTATCAAAAGTAAACGATTGCCTATTTTGGTGTAAAAAATTTATATACATAGAAAATTACCTTCATACGTCAACAGATGTAATAGCAGCAGATTTTAATAATTGTAGTTTATAAGAAGGGTATTCTTCTGAAAACGAAATATCATCTGAATGTAAAATAATTGAGTTTATTTTTATTTTTATTATTATTTTATTATTATTATTTTCGAAAAGATAGTTACTGAAATCCTTTCGCATCAAGTTGTATGTTATCTTTCGCCATTGCAACATGGATTTAAAAAAGAATGTTCCATTACTACTAACTTTTGGAGTTCACAACCTCAGTTATAACCGCATTTGATTCCGATAAAGTAAATCACGATCTCCTATTGTTCAAATTGGATAAACTCGGATTTTCTCCTGTTTTCTTTAAATGGATTTCCATATATCTTACAAATAGATACCAATGTGTATTATTCAGAGAATGTACATCAAAAACCATTCCTGTTTTATCTGGTGTTCCACAAGGTAGTCATCTCGGCCCCTTATTATTCCTAATATTTATAAATGATTTACCAGCTTGCATTAAGAATTCTAGAATATTAATGTATGCTGATGATGTAAAGCTGTTCCATAGCTTTAACTGTTCCTATCAATATTCCTTACTCCAATAAGATCTTGACAATCTTTATGATTGGTGTATTATGAATATAATGGATTTGAATTTAAGAAAGTGTAAACACATGATATTCTACAGAAGAAGTCCAGTACTCTCTAGATACACAATGTATGAATATCAACTTGATCTAGTCGAAGAATTTCTTGATCTGGGTGTGTTGCTTGATTGCAAACTATCCTTTAATTCCCACGTTTCGCAAATCGTTAATAAGGCAAAAGGAGTTCTAGGTTTCCTCAAGCGCTGGGGAAGAGAGTTTAATGATCCTTACGTTTCCAAGCAATTATTCATATCTCTTGTAAGAACAATCCTGGAATATGCTTCCGTGGTCTGGGATCCTCAATACGAAGTTCATATAAAGAAAATTGAATCGGCCCAGAAACAATTTCTCTTATTTTGTCTTCGTAATCTTCCATGGAATCCTAATATTAATTTACCATCATATGAAAGTCGATTACAGCTTATTGACCTCCCTACTCTTGAAAGTAGGAGAAAATATATGAATATTTCATTTGTAATTAATTTAGTAAACGGTTCAATTAATTCTGAGTTCCTACTTCGTAAGATCGAATTCGTAATTCCAAATCTTCCAACTAGAAATTATACTCCTTTAAAAATAAAATATTTTAGAACCAATTATACCAACTTTGATCCCATGAGACGTATATGCAATCAATTCAACAGTTTCTATCCATATATTGATTTCTCATTAAATCCAATCCGCATTAAGAGGAATATTTTTAACTTAGTTAAATAAGTTTTTGTTATTGAATGATTATAAATATTTTATTGTAAATAGCTTTAAGAATAGTATATATGCTAGCCTGTAAGAGATTGCAATAAAAATAGAAAAAAAACTTATTTTTTTAAAACAAAGGGATCAATAAAAATTCCACGATTTTTTTCCCCAAAAACAATTACATTCATTAACAAAAAAAAATTCAATTATAATTTGAAATAAGAAGTGAAAAAACAATAACAACAAGATTAAAAATAATAAAAAAAAATAACAAAAATTAGTAACTATGACAAATTTAAGAAATGATAGCGATAAATATGATGATATTTGGTAGCATGTGGCAGGTACAAAAACAAACAAATGGCGTTTAACAAAATCTCCAAATAAGCATCAATACAAGAAAATTAATACTAACGATGAGTGAAGAGTAAATAAATTCCATTTAATCGGGGAAAATGATTCTCCTAAAGAAAAAATAGAAAGTGAAAATGACCAAAAATACAATTAAGTCGACAATGCACCGTAGCCTAAAATGCTTAAAACAATAAGCGATGAAATAAAAGACTTTAATTTTAAGTGTTTAAGAGATAATGAAGTAAGATTAATGATTCCTACAGAATTATTTGAGTCAATTACTACACTTTTCAACTTAAAGGGCATTCATAATTACACTCCAGTCAGCGATATAAAAGCAGTACTTTTATTATTAGGGTATTTGGTTAGAAATGTTATTAATGTCAGAAGTAGAGTAATAATATTTTTTGTAGATCTTGATCCAAGTCCGCCAATAAAGATATTTTTAAAGTAAAACACATTAACAATGCAATGGGCACTATTAAAGCACCTAGAAAAACTGACGACTTAGTTCAATGTCACCGTTGGCAAAAACTTGGCCATACCAAATCCTTGGCCATTCAAGTGTATAAAGTGAATATTTCTTCATCCCACCGTGAAATGTACAAAAAATTTAAAAAACCCAACAAAATGTGTTAACTGTCTTCAGTATCATACTGCAAATTATAAAGGCTGCCCTTTTTACCAAAGAATGCAACAAATACGCAACAATAACAATACCCATCATCAACGTACGAATGGGCAATCACGGAATGTACAATATTCAGCAAATTCTACTTCAAACAACCACAGCACTAGTGAAGGTATAACATATGCTCAAGCAGTTATGGGTAATACAACTAGTGCTGAAATGAGGTTTTTAGAAAGATTGGAACGTATGTAGGATAAAATGTTCGATATGATGTCAAAAATTATTGAAAAATTATGCAAATAAATCTACAAATCGCAACATGAAATGCTAATGTAGCATCTCCAATCATACAAGAGGGATAGAAATTTTTACTTAAATATTTTACTCATATCTGAAACACATTTTACATCTAAAACTTACTTTAGCGTTAATGGTTACGATCTACTTCAAGCCAATTACCCAGATAGTAAAGCCCACGCTGGATCAGCTGTTTTAATTAAGTCTAATCTGAAAAACGAGTCGCTAAGCCCCGTAATAAAACCATGTATACAAGCTAGTGGTGTAAAAATTCAGTATAACAATTACAAAGTTTCAATTTATGCAATATATTGTCCACCTCGACACAGTTTTAGTGCACAAAATTATGAAACATTTTTCAAAACTCTTGGTAATAAGTTTATTGTCGGTGGAGACTCTAATGCTAAGCATATATGGTGGGGTTCTAGACTAGCCAATCCTAAAGGAAAGGAGCTTTTTAAATACATCTCAAAACTAGGGTACAAAACATTGTCCACAGGAAGTCCGACTACTGACCCAAATAAAATTCCAAATTTATTAGATTTTTTTGTTTACTCAGGCATACTGGATGTTATTCTTGATATCACAGATTCTGATGATCTTAATTCCGATCATTCTCCTATATTTTTAAGCTACTGTACTCTTACATAAACTATTGACATTAACGCATTTCGGCATTGGGTGGATCAAAATTTAGAACTAAGCATATCTTTAATGACCGAGAACGAAATTGATAAAGTTCTAGATCAATTCTGTAGTGTTATTAAAAACTCTGCTTATTTATCTACTCCAACAATACAACGGAAAATAGGCAAAAAAAAATGTTTATATCTACGGAAATAAGACAACTTTTACGAGAACGCCGGAGACTTTGAAGAATTTGGTAGAGCATCAAACCATCTAAAAAAGGGGATTGCAGTATTGAGAAATGATGAAGTATCTATGTTTTTAAAAAATTTGGATACCTCAAAAAATACAGATTATAGTCTTTATAAAGCAACAAAATACTTAAAACATCCAGTAAACAGAAATGTCCTAATTATGAAATTAGATGGCACCTTGTGCAGAAACAGCGAGAGTAATGCCGAAGCCTTCTATGAATATTTATATAAAATGTATCAACCTTTTCCGACAATATATACTGTACACGAAAATAACGTATTTACACCTTAGGAATCTCTATACCAAATGGATTTTCCGATTAAACCTATCTCTCTGAGAGAAGTACAAAATGTCATTTCCATTAATAATAAAAAGTCTCCAGGACATGATAAAATGGACTTGACAGTTGCAAAATCGCTTTCAAAGAAAGGCATTATATTTTTAACTCTAATATATAACTCTATTATGAGACTATTATATTTTCCTTCCATTTGGAAAAGAGCGGAAATTATAATTATCCAAAAACCGAATAAACCAGAGAATCAGATTTCATGCTATAGACCAATAAGTCTACTAACTACATTTTCGAAGATATTCGAGAAGCTGTTTATAACAAGGCTATTACCTATTTTAGAGAAAGAAAGCATTATACCTACACAGAAAAAAGTTTGTGCATAAATGTAAGAATTTACTTTCATTGATTTTAGTTCAATATTAACACTTAAATATTAACACTTTTTTAAATTTTTTGAAATGAATCAAAAGTCAAGAAGCCTTAAAATAAATTGTTTAAATTTTCATTTATATGTATTTTCAATTTGTAAAAAAATGTTTGAAATTTTCTTCGGAAAATTTTATGTTTTTAATGATTTTTAGCTACATTATGAGAACAGAAAAGAAGCGCTTTTTATCAAAATGATGTGCTTCAGAATGCGAGCGAAATTATGCAAATTTCTAAATATTATTTATTTACAGATTTTCCTTGGAATTTTGCCATTTTAAGGCACTTTTTGTTATTATTTTCATGTTATTTTCATTTACCATTTGCAATTAAATCTAATAAAACAGAAACGAAAGATTTAACAAAATTTTTGCAAAATTGCTAAAATTTTCATTATGAACAATTTAATAATATCTATGAACAAAATTCCATATTTTATGAATAAAGTTTGGGGAAAAAAGTCATGTTCGATTCATAATATTTGTGAAAAAAATTTCAAATATATGATTTTTTTCTCTGTGTAGCATTATTTTTCATTTGTTTTAAAAAGTAATATTTATTTGCAATAATAACGAAAGTATAGCACTAAAAATTACTTATTTATTTTTTACTAGGATATATGAGACATTAAAAAAAATTTTTTGATATACATTTATCTTAAAGATAAAAAATTTTTCTAAAAATAACAAATTATTAGAATAACATTTAAAGGGGAATATATTAGCCATGCCTACAAAAAGTAATAGATATGTATCATGGAGAGTTGTGATTAATTTATTTCATGATTGTGATTTCAGGAACGACAAATAAATCAAAAATCTTCCACTATTTTCCGTTGTTATATTTTTTTAAAATACCTAAATTGCTGCCACAATTTCAATTACCTTCTACATCTCAACAAACTTCCGACAGTAATTATAATTCTGATGATAGCGTAGAGTCGTAAGTATGTATGTATGTATGTATGTATGTATGTATGTAAAACTGACTATGGTAACTTAAGCCCTACCTCACCAATTACAATATACTTATTTTTTTATTTTTTAGATTGATCCTTGAACTTTTAAACAACTACTCTTTCAAAATTTAAATAAAGTATGCATAACAAAATTTTCATTTTTTGTATTCATAAAAATAGGATATGGTACGCCTGTAAAAACATTTGCCTTATTTGGCACTGCAAATTACATGGGGAGCTTTAGAAAATATATGTGCAATAAGCATAATTATCATTATTATTATTATTTTTTTTTACTCATATTTAATTTTAGTGAACTTCTTATATTTTTCGTTTTTTTTTTTTTTTTTTAAGTTTATATTAAAACTTTTTACATACACTAAAATGCATATTAAAACAAATCAAAAATTTCCTGAAATTTATATGAAAATTTATTACACTGTACAACAAAAATCAAAAATGTTCTCACACATGATAAATTCCATATGCATGTGAAAGTATACACTTAACATAATATAACAGCGTTTTTAGTGTTTCATTTCGTATTCATTTTTCCTTTTTAAAGAACTTTAAAATTTTGAAGGATGCGCATGGTTAATTTTTTATTTTGCTACTTTCTAATTCTGATAGCAGAATTTTGACATTATATCAGAATACATTTTGTTAAGATGGTCCAAATAAAAGTTACAAAAAATATCCTTCAAATATTAAATCCTTTAATATCCCTTAAAGTTCACAACAAATAATTTCCAAAATAATGTATGTTAAAGCTGCTAATATCCAGTTTCAAGTATCGATACCACGATTTGAAAATTATTCCTAAGAATAAAAGTAAAAATTTCATTTTCAGTTTAGAGAAACTTCGTGCATGCAAAACCTTTGTAATTTAAGCAATTCTTATCTTAGTTGTGGTATGACAACATCATTTTTGGAAGACTTAAAATTATATTGGAAAGTTTAAACTATGATAACTTTAAAATCAATACTTGTAATTCTCATTTTCGCAAGGATAGTAGGCTATCATTTTTATATTGTATTTAATATTATTATGAGTATGTAACCATATAATACTTTAAACCATTAGGTATACGGCGTAAACTGATTTTCAGGAGAGGTCCTTAAATAGAAACTCTGATCATAAATAACCGATTCTTGTTAAACTTCATACTGCGGTTTTTATACTTATATCAAACTTATTTATGCCAAATTTAATTTAAAATATGATTTGATTTTATGCAGTTGACCTTATATGGGAACTATGTTCAACTATGAACCGATCGCCTTGAAATTTAGTTATGCAATTTATAATTATATAAATATTAATTGTTGTAAATAAAATAACAAAATAATTTATTTATTGGCCATTTATACGTGTTAAAGTGACATTTTGCAATTGGTGTTATATGGGAAATATGGTTAATTATAGGCCGATATCTTCGATATTTGATAGCATGATTTACATTTAAATACAAAATAATAATTCGAAATCTTGATTCCTATCCTATCTATCTCGAATTTCATATAAATATGCGCAAATTTAATATAACTGTAATCACTAAAGCATATTTCCGGGAAACATTTGTAGGAGGGGATAAGTAAAATAATGGACCGATTCAACCATCTTCTATAAGCGTCGTCTTTAAGTCTACAAAAACGACTGTGCCAAATATCATTAAATAATATTTACAATTATGTCATATATTTCGAAAACAAAATTCACATAATCACTTACAGGATATTTTTAAAATATTATAAAATTTTAACTATTGAAGCTAAAAGGACAAAATGTGGGATTATAATGTTTTTAAAATTAATATAATTTCAGAATAATTTGTTAGAAAACTCCAAAGATATTTAAGGGTAAAATATTTGAAGGACATTTTTGATATTATAAAGCTTCCAAAGGTTAAAACAAAAACTTTTACTAGACTTTAAAACTAAAAGATTTTAAAATAATTTATGAAAAAATTTTTAATTTAAAAATTTTAAAGTCCCTTACGAATGCGAAATGAAAAACTGAGTATGTAATCCTATCATAAAATGTTTGTACTTTCATGTGTATATGGTTTCGTTCGTGAGTGAAAAATAAAAAAAATAATATTTTCTTGAGGGCTTAAACAAAAACATTATTATGAAATTTGCATAAATAATGTTCATAACATGAAAAGAGAACTATTGTAAAGTGGAACAGAATAAAAAAAATATTTTGGAAATAAATCTGTAATTTCTAATCGAAAAAAAGTCGGATCCCCTCAGGAGCAGAACTAGGGTGTCTCAAAGTAGGGCATCTCTGACATAAATATTATAAACTTTTTTTTAATTAATAGTGGTAAAAGTTTGTGGACACATTTAAGTTGTTTATTACTAATGAAGTCTACCCCTCAACACTTTATAAAACTTTTCGCAATACCTCGAAATTTAATGTTAATATGATTGGAATGATTAAAATATTCATTTTAGCTTAATAATGTGTTCAAAGATATTTTCCTAATTCTGCAAAAAAAAAAAAAAGAAAAGAAAACTAGAAAATTTAAATTTTATTTGTCAATCTCAATAAGAAGCTTGTTTTATCTTTTTTCTAGCAACTTTTTTATTTTTTTTGTTTTCTAAAAATTAGAAAAATATAAAAATTATTAATATCAATACAAAATAACAAAAACATCATAATTATTGCGAACAAAAACAGACACAAATAAAAGAAGCTTAACCAGACAAAAGGAAAAATATATTTTAATAATTTAAAGAATTCATAAGTAATGTAAATCAAATGATTAAGAACCTTAACTCCTATAAAGTAGCAAGATTCAGACAAAAACAATTTTGTTGTGAAAATTTCATAAACAAATTTTGAATTTGTTATTTTTGTACAAAAATAAGTCATAAAAAATACATCGAATTTACGATCATCGAAAAAATCCTGATAACCGAAGAAAAAGTTAATTTACAGAATTGTGTACGAGCATAGAAATTCGGGAAAGGGACTTATATTACACCCGCGCCCAATTTTACTAAATGTAAAATAAAATATATAAATACAGAACAATGCGCTGATTCTAACATCTAGATGATTTTATGCACTTTAGGACGATCCCTGGAAGAGGGTTTATATGGTTGCTATGGTAAATTATGAACCGATTGTCAAAAACTTTGGCAATGTTGTTTCTACTTACAAAAAACTTATTTTTGTCGAATATTGACTTGATACTAACATTCGTCCGGGATTTATGCACGTTAAATTGATTTTCGGAAGAGGGGTTTATATAGGAAATATGGTCAATTATGAACCGATCTTCATAAAATTCGGTACAAAGATTAACACATAACTTCTTTGCATAGAATTTCATTAAAATTTTCTTATTTTTAAAGCATTTTTTGAGTGTTTAAACTCTATTCCGGGGGAACATTTGTATGGGGGCTAGGTGAAATAATGGACCGATCGCAAGGCTTCATCCATAAAGGTCCCTCGTGCCAAATTCCATTGAATTGTCTTTAAAATTGCGAAGATTTACATAGACAGCCAGCCAGTGATTCTAAGACGATTGGTATACTTTAAGGTGAGTGTTGGATAACTTTTGCTATGTGTTACAAATATCAGCTCAAACGCATAATACGGCAACCACCTATAGTGGTGTAGGTTTTAAAAATCAATAAAAAGTATCATTTTCCAAAATCTGATCATAAATAAGTTACTGCATACTGGGTTAGAAAAAGGTATTGTAGAAGGTGTGTTGTTGTCATTGGAAAGTAACTAGATCCGTAACTACATGCTATTAACAAGTTTTTGCTGGGTGGATACAATTAACATTTTTAAATTTTTTTTTTTTCACAAAATTTAACAACTGTAAAATATATTCAATTATTTTTGAAGCCAGTAATTTCAATGAACTTTTTATCAATTTCTCGAGCATAGAAAACACCAAAAAGTTCACCTCTTTTAATTCTCTCACCAAAAAAAATACTCATTTCACACTTATAAATTAGTTCAGAAGAAAATTCTACTAACACATACAAAGAGTTCGGGTTTTTTTTACAGCTGAGTAACGTTTTTTTAGAGCTATTTGGACTTCTAGTTATTTTTTATATCCTTAAGCTTCAGTGAGATTTTTTTTTTTTTTTAATATGTAATGCAATTTGGGAAAAAGTCCTTATAATTCAAAGTGAATTTAATAGATATTTTGTTAGGTGCTTTGTAAGAACATTTCTTTTCTTAATCTGGCGCTACTGTTATGTGTCCCGGTGTTTTTATGTATGTTGCTGCCATTAAAACTAGAAAAATCAAGGCCCTTATAGTTATGAAGTTGGATAATGTATTTTACTTTTTTTTTTTGAAAATAGTTTTTAATGAAAGATAAGTAAGGATGAATTATATTTGACGATTTTTCAAGGAACCAATCGTATTAGATATATTGAGTGAAGAGATAAGTCTGAGTTCGCAAACAGCAATTTTTCTTGCGGTTTTTGAGACTTCATTGGTAAGAAAGGAGGAAGACCCACTAAGCTTTTACATTATCTTTACCTCTCTCGCCTACGAAATCAGAATTGCAGCAAGAAAAATTATTATATGGGAATCTCGACCTATCTCTTCCCAAAAAGTAGCAAGCAGTAGTTGGCAACCCTATCGTGAAAACGTCAAGAAAAATTAAGTGAATATTAAAAATTGTTAAAACAAATCTTAATTAAACATTTATGATAAAAAGAAAGTCTTTAATAAAATAAACAGATTCTGTAGAATTTGAATTATATGAAATATGTCTAAAGCAAATCGTCGTAGTATCAAAAACAATAAGAAAAATTGAATTCAATGTAATTTAGTGATAAACGAAGAAGAAGATGATTTTATTGTTTGTGACAAGTGCAATAAGATTTATCATGTAGTTTGTACACAACTAGATAAAAGCAAATATGAATTCTTCTTGCGGCATGAAGGTGAAGAGTTTGTTTGTCATCAATGTGATAATAGTGGTACCATTAAAACTGAACTGAATGAGATCAGAAGATATTTAAAGAAATTAGACAGTTTGCAAGAAACTATGAATTTCATGGCAAAACAATATGATGACATTTTGAAGGGTGTTAAAGAGAAGAAGAAAAAAATTTAAGCTATCCAGAAAGAAAACAAAATATTGAAGCAAGAAGTAAAAAACATTAAAAAATTATCAAAGAGTTAAACATGATATGATTTTGTAGCTTACAAGTAATAAAGTTGGTGTAGAGTTAAATGCGGAAAGTATTGATGATGCATATTTTATTAAAAAGCATAACTATAGAAGTGACAAAAATGAAAAGAAAAATGAGGATAAAACTGAGAAACAGATAGTGGTTGCAAAATTTAATTCTGAAAAATCTAAAGAGAAATTAATGTCTGTAAAGCCAAAGCTAAGGGAAACTGAGTCGAACATTTTCGTTAACGAATTTCTTAGTAGAGAAACACTAAAAACCGTTGGGTATCACGCTGTCTATGCTGCTGGTGGTAAAGTTTTTGTGAAGAAAAGTGAGTTGTCTAAGCCGAAATTCATTACTAATGAAGAAGAAGTGAACGAACTGTTACTGGAGGCAACAACAAATCCCTCAAGGATTCGTAGATCTCGACATGGTACTGGTACTGAGTGTGAAATAAGGGTAGATAATGATGATGATGAGGTTTATTTATCGCCTCAGTTTTCTTTTGTCATTTTTTTTTTTTGGTTATGATTATATTTATAAATTGTAGATATTTTTATATCATTTTTTTTCTTATGATTAATAATCATTATTTTTTTAATTTTAAATCGTTTGTTAATTACATAAAAAATAATAGAAAATCATATTTTTCAATAATCTCTATTAATGCTAGGAGTATTTCTTCAATAAAGAAATTTAATGAATTTAAAGCCTACCACGGCTAACCTATATAATTGCTGTTCAAGAAATATGGGTCATGGAAAATCTAGCTCAACTATACAATATTCCAGTTTACAATAGTGTTCATTTTTGTAGACCCGATGGCTATGGAGGTACATCAGTTTTTATTCAAGAACACTTACAATATAAAGTTGAAATGTGTGAAAGTAAAACATTTATACATCTGATTGTTTTAACATTAGAAAATAATAAAATTAATGGTAAATCCATACAATTCGCCTCATTCTATCGATCACAAAAATGTAACACAGATAGATTTTTATTGTTCCTGGAGAATATACTTCATAGTTATGGGCGAAATCCATGCATTTTTACTGGAGATTCGAATATTGATGGTTTACAATTACATTCGTCAGAAATGTTGTTAAATTTGCTTGCGAATTATGACTTTAAAAATTATCATACATTGATTACTCGACCAGAAAGTGGAACATCGATAGATCATATCTACAGTAACATTGTAAATTGTTTGTCTAGAGAATCCGAGGAATATGAACTATCAAACGATAATCTTATTTCGTGCAGAATCAAAATTGAAGTTCAAAACCAAATATTAATAGAAAATGTTTATTTGTGTTGTGATTATAATCATGTTTATGATTATATTTGTAACCATTGATACATCTCTGATAGTATCTTGTGTTGATGACGCTGTCAGAATTTCTACCTTTGAGAAAAGACAAAAAAGGTCCATTAGAGCATAAATTACTCCATGGATGACTTCTAAAATTAATATGTTACAAAAAAAAAAAAATTTTTAAAGCAACTGCGAACAAAACCTAGGAACTTAGATATTCAAGAAAGATTGAAAAGAGTTAGTAATGTTATAAAGAAAGCTTGTAAAGAGTCTATGAACAACTTCTATAAAAATAAACTAGATGAAATTCAACATGATAAAAAAAGAGCTGGAGGTTTTCAAATGATATACTTGGAGGAATTCCGAAAAAAACAATAAACATTAAAAATTCGAATGGGGAACTAATTTTAGATGATTCTGAAAAGGCGGAGGTGCTAAATAGTTATTTTATTCAATCAATTAAGGACGTCAAGCTGAAAATTTAACAATTTCTAAATGACTCGTATAATTCTTTACGAACAATGGTACGTCATAATAATATATTTCATCTTAATGGTACAACATATGAAGAAATACAGAATGTTATATTAAAAATAAAGTCAAATAAAAGCGCTGGACATGATAATATACGGACAAAAATTATATTGAATAATAAGAATGAATTTTCTACTATTTTGGTAAATATTTTTAATAATATGGTAAATATGAGCATTTATCCTGATATTTTAAAAATTCATAAGGAATCAATAGTTGTACGTCCGATATGTATAGACCAATCGCTATTTTATCTAGCATTGATAATGTGTTCGAAAGAATTTTGCAAAATCAAATTTCCACATTTATGAAAACCAATAATTTACTAAATGGTTTTCAATATGGATTCAGGGAAGCATGCGGTACTGAGGAAGCTGCCGCTAATGTCGTTAGTTTTATTTGTAAAGGCCTAGATGATGGCCATTGTAACGTGGCAGATTTATTTTACGATTTTACAAAGGCATTTGATTTAATTGATCATGACATCTTGTTACAAAAACTTGAGTGTTATAGTATATGCGGAAAAGAACTATCTCTTTTGGGAAGTTATTTGAGAAATCGCAAGCAATTTGTACAGATTGGTGCTCGTAAAAGCTCATTTCGTGAAGTTGAATATGGAGTACCGCAAGCCAGCGTATTTGGACTTTTATTGTTTGTTATTTATCTTAATGACTTGAAAAATCTTGAACTTACTGGCAAAATTTTTATATATGCAGATGATATTAGTTTATTTTACAAATACAAGCATGAAACAGTAGCCAAAGTATATATAGAACGAGATGCCGAATTAATATTACAGTTTACGAGAATAAATAAGCTTTTCTTAAATGCATAAAAAACTCGATTGATAAGATTTAAGCCATATTCGGAACATACCAACTTTAGTGTTTTTTTTTTTTTTTTTTTTTTTTAGATGGAAAAGAAATCATGGAAGTCAGTTTTATTAAGTATTTAGGTATACAACTGCAGAGCAATCTTGTTTGGGGTCAACATATTCAAAATCTTAAGATAAAAACAGCCCAAGCTGTTGGTTTTCTATACGAATTTAAGAACAAATTTGATAAAAAAAAAACAAAATTATTAATTTATAATGCACTTGTTCAAAGCCATTTTAATTATTTAGCATTTTTATATGGACGCAAAATAAAGCATTAAAAATGGTAACTAATCTTCCCATCACATATTCAATTTTATCATTATATACCAACGATTTTAAAACTGTATTACCTATTTATGGCATTTTCAAAATGCAATTACTAATATATGTTATTAAGTGTTTAAACAGCATTGGTCATCATACCACATATTTTTCGAGTTATCAGCACTCATTCAATACAAGGAATAATATGGATTTAGCAGTAGCATGGTGTAGCCTGGAAACAACGAAGCAACGTATTGAATATATGGGTAGTCGTGAATGCAATACTTTGCCGTCAAATTTGAAAAATATAAATAGCATTTCATTATTTATAACTAGTTTAAAGAATTATTTACTTCAAAATATAGAGGAACTTTTAATGTAATTCTAATGCAAATTGAATGTTAAAATATTTTTTCTGCTTTTTATTTAAATATTTTTTTTATTATGAATATAGTTATTGTTAACTAGATATTTCTTAAGTTATGCAATATATTATTGCCAACTCGCCTCCAAAATGCCTTCAAGGCGCAGAGATACTTACAGTGTAATGAATTTGTTTTTTAAATAGCACTTAAACGTGCATAAATCTCAAATTAATGTCCATATCGAGAGAAAAAAAATTTCAAATTTCAGTCGATAATGGACAATCTCATAAAATAGTGAGATTTGGCTCTTTTAAGCGATTTTCAATTTATATATAGGAATGAAATTTGGTGTATTGTTTATCCTCATACAGAAGTTCTATATGAGGGTTGAAATCCTATTCTCATAAATCATTTATATAGAGGCTAGGTAAATTACTGTACTGAAATCAAAAATTTTTTTAATTTAATAAAAATATGTATCTTCAGAATTTCTAGATGTATTTTGTTCACAAAATTCACATATACAGCCAGATAGACGAACATCTCTAAATCGAGTCAAAAAGTAATTTTGAATCGATTGGTACACATAAAGGTGTAGGTTAAAAACCCTAAGAATAGGCACAATACCTCAAAATTAAATTAATTACAAACGCACGGCCCATATTAAAATTGGAAAAAAATAGAAGGAAACTAGGTACAACAATGAAATTTATATTGGCCGCCTATTTATAAAAAGTTTTTCAAATTTTAAAAATTCTTTATATTTTGCCTGTATTGGATAAGTTTAGATATTAAGTTTATTGAGTACATATGGGTCATTATTCAAAATTTTTGATTTAAGGGCTTCTTTTGTAATTTTATTTTATAATAACTACGTATGTTTTATCTAAAAGTTACAATTGAAGTGAAAAAATATTAGAACAACAAAACTCAAAATACAAAAATATAAATCAATGAATACATAAAATAATAATTTACAATTTGAAGATATCTTAAAAAAATATATAATGATAATGATATATATAAATATATATTATTTTTTTTTTTTTGGCTCATTCATATAATTATAAAGTGACTCGAATGCATGTAGAATCAGTTCGCTGTAATCATTTCGTGCAGGGGCGCGGTTTTACATTGAACATATAAACATTTCTACGAACTAGAAGTTTATGTATAATTCTGGTAAAAATTACGCGTAATATCAAAACATATTGAGTTATTAAATAAAATTTATGACATTTTCAGTGTCTGATGGCATATTTTAGGGCTTCCTACTTAAATGTAAAAAATTGTTATTATACTAAAAATCGTTATTTCTCCATATATTATACGAAAATATATTGTATTAGAGTTTATTAAAAAAAATACTATTTAATATTGAGTTCCTTTTTTAACCCAAGTGGATTTTTTTTAGTTCATAAATTGTTTATCTTTCGAAATTATTTGATGCGCCTCTACATTTCCGTTAAGTATTAGAAACACCAACCATTTATGCCAAATATGGTCAATTTCGTTCTGTCCATGCGATGTGCCCTAGGAAAATCAGTGTTGACGAAAGTGTTCTATTTTTAACTATCAACCATTATCCCGATCAATTATATTTATCGCCTTTCTTATATCTATATATTCAAGATTTTCCTATATAAAAATGCAAAAAAAGTGCAATTTTTATGTAATTTTCAAAAAGTCCATAAAAATTTTTTTAATAAAATTTATTAATGTTCCTTCAATTTTATAGCGTAAAATAACAAAAAAAAAAAATAAATTTACGCAGTAATCTTATTCTATTTCATTAGAAGCTGTGAACGTGCCCCGCAAAAGATTGATTTTTAAAAAAATTCGCTCTTGTTTTCCAAATTTTCAGATTATTAATATATATATATATATATATATATATATATATATATATATATATATATGATCGCATGGGATCAAAAAGTATAAACGAGCGTACCAAAAGTGTATGTGAAGTATAGGAAAAAGTTAAGTAATTTTTAGCCATTTTTCTGCGTTTTTGAACTTTCAGTAACATTCATGAGTATAAAGTGAAACATAAGGTGCTAAAATTTTGCACTCTATTAGTTTCAAGTATTGTGAGTTCAGGTCGGTCCATAAACCGTTTGTTTAAAATAGTTTTACCATAAAACTTATTAAAGATTATATTCAGTTTCAGTCAGGTTAAAAATGTTTGATAATGGCCCACATATCTATTGCAACACATAAACTATTATTAACTGTGGTATTTTTGCATAAATTATTTACTTTTTTATATTAATTAGTGTTGCCACAGTATTTTTTTAATATATTAAAAATTTTTTAAATAATATAAATTATTATATATTTATTTTATAATTTTTGAAATTTATTTTATTTGTTTCTATAAAAATGTTGATATGTATTACAAAAATTTACGAGTTTGTTAGTTTTCTGAATGGTTAAACCATTAAAAAAATAAAATTTTTCAATCATTTTTCAATACGAAATTACTGGTTACGTAATAATTATTAATACTATTGTTGATTTGTTATGTTTCGATGAACGGTTACTGCAGGATTGGGCGGAACTAAAAAATTTGATCATTTGGTTTTCATTTGTATTTACTTTGCTAATTTTTCTAATAAAATGACGATTGTTTTTGATTGCTTGCAAGGACAACCTAAAGTATTTTAGGAATGCATTCCTCACAATTTTTCATCTGTAATACACTGTAACTAATATTTTCAATAGGCAAATCGAAAAAACCTGAAACATTTAATAAAAAAATCCGTAATATGCGCAATTTTTTAAATTAACCCAGTTGACATAGAAAACATATATAATTTAATATGGGCTATATAGAAAATATTTCAAAATATTGAACAGCATTCAGACTTATATTGTTTTCAAATGTGTCCTTTTCCCTGGTCCATTAAGTTAACAATAAGTTATATAATTTAAACAAGTTTGCAATCGTAGGTCTCTGTTTGGCAGTACCAAAGCCGAATTTGTGGTCTACAATTAGACACCAGCAAAATTGAATATGTATTTTCTGTGTCGCTACACACTTCATCAGCATTCGTGGTGTCTTATACATTTTGATTTCGTTGAAACCTAAACATGGCGCCCGCCTTGCACTGGATGCATTTTTGAGGGACTCAGTTAGCAGCACCAGGCGTTTGGAGCAATTAAAAGAGTGATTGAACCTAGCGACGTAAACTCTGTTATAGATGTGGTTACAGTAATGTAACCTGACATCCGGTTCGAAGGACCATAAACAAGTTTGTAATCGTACTAGAGCAGAGTTTGTGGACTATAATTAGACACCAGCAAAATGGAATACGTATTTTCTGTGCCGCTACACACTTCATCAGCATTCGTGTTGTCTTATCCATTTTGGTTTCGGTGAAACCTAAACATTAGTTTTTTCACAGTGTAGAAGTAAATATATCATATTTCTAATTGTAATACATCTAATTAATAAAAACACCTAAATATACAAAACTGATTTTTTGCGATTTAAAAAAAAAGTTTAAATTTTGCTTTACTTTATAGTTATCCTATTTTATGCAGATTAGTTGCATAATAAAAAACAAAACATATGTTTAATACTAAAAATCTTATACCTCATTACATTTGCACAAAATGTAGTTTAAATGAGATTTTAAACAAAATCTACATAATTTTATTAGATTTTAATTAGTTTTTCCATACAAATGAAAATCTAGTTTCAAATAACATTTTACCAAAATCTATTAAAATTGAAATATATTTAAAAAAAAACTTCCTTTTTGAACACTTTTTTTCATTTAGTGTGTTGGTAAAATACAACAAAGTGCTAAATAAAAATGACTCTTGCATGTAAACAAATATTTTTAAATTTAAGAAATAAATATAATTTAGTTTGGAATTTTTCATTAATAAACATAAAGTTAAATTAAAAAAATCTTTTATGAAGTATGTATGTGTTAAATTTTATAAAAAACAGTTGTCAAACTAAATATACAAAACTGTAATATAAACATGGTAGATTTTATTTTTTCGAAATTTCGTTCTAATATTAAATTCTTTAAAAGAATTTTTGGACTTTTATCCACCAAACAGTTCGTTGTAAAACGTTACAAAATGTATTCACAATACATGCACTTTATTTACACAAAATAATGTTAAAACTTATTTAAATAATATTTGTAATTTTACAATAAATAAATGTTATTATAATATAAAGTTATTTATTTATTTAGTTTTCTCTTTTGCATTTTTATAGGGAGAAATATTTTTGAGAAAAAGATACAGATTTAGTTGCATTTTCAAATTGTTTAATTAAGAATTTAGTTACATCTATATGTTGTAGTCTAGACTATGGACTAGACTATATAGTAAACTATAGACTAAATTAAAGACTAGACTATAGACAATACTATAGACTAGACTTAGACTGCACTACAATCTCCTGTGTTGACTAAAGAAGTCACCGCAAATGTATTCACAAACTCTAATAAACTTTTTTTATTTTTGTTCTTATAGTTGTCATAACGATGTACTGGAATTCATAAAATAGTTTTCAAGAATTATGCTGCTTTCATTAGCAATAAAAGTTGTTATAAACCCTATAAGTAATATATCATAATGCATATTTGAACGATTTTCCATTTGCTTTAGCTTCATGTCTTTATCAGGCTTTTACAACAAACGACAAAAAAGTTTTAAAGTAGTTAAAGTTCATTTTATTTTGACATTTGCCAAAGATGAGTTTGTCATAAAAAAAGGAAGAAAAAAATTTTTAGCAGTCATAACGACTTAAAGTTTTTATATCAATTTAACTGATTTCTTTATGTAGAAGGTTAATTAAAAAAAATATTAAGTTAGATAATTAATTTTTTAGCAAATAAATTCGCGTAAAAATTTTAAACACTTTAATGTATACTTAATAATTCTAACAAAGTCCATAAAATAATTTAACTTATTAGTTTAATAATAAGTTGGGTTAACAACTTAACTACCTTGTTTCTTGGAACATTTTAACGAACAGTTTATAGACATTCTGTCATTAACAGGTATTTTCATTTTAATAACCTTAATAACCTTACAGCTAAGAATTTAATTTTCATAATCATTTTATGACATACTGAATTGGAATGTATCACATTTTATTGATTATTTAATTCACAAGTATTATATTACTTTCTATTTTACCAGTTTACTAGATTTAATTAATGATTCCAAAATGCTTTTTTTTTTTTTGGAAATAATTCTGTAACTAGTGAACCGTTGGAGATATGGCAATTAAATTTCACATGGCCAGAGGAATTTTTTATTTGATTTGTTGAAGTACAAATTCCTAGCTGGTCAGGGGGATAGTGGGTGGACCTCCAAAGTTGGGTATTTCATTTTTTAATAAATCGCCAAAAATTAATTTATGATATGACAAAAAATATTTTTTTATATATAGATAGTCCTTGTAAATATCTATAAAAATATATTTACATGTGTAGTTTATCTCTTTTAGTTTAAGAGATAAATTTTTCTTTCAATTTTAGCCTCGTTTCTTAACTTTTTATCTCGGCGGGCTTAAAATTGACACCATATTTCTTACAAAATTGTAAATAATATTGCTGTAAGAATCATATAAATGTATATTAGTTTGAAGTTGGAACTTAAAAAAAAATTCATATTTTTTGATTTTTTTCCAGAAAGGTGGAAATTCACTTATAAAATTTGTTTTTTGTTGTTGGCTATATAATTTTTTTAAGCTTTCAAAAGAAATCTGAACGCACATGAGTACAAAGTAAATTCGGAGGAGCTTGAGAAAAAGATCTCCCCACAAGCCCCATCTAAACTTTGTTATTTTGAAATTTTTAATTTTTTTTTTTTTTTTTTTTTTTTTTTGTTAAATTCTCAAATTGCAAAACAACAACATAAAATTATTTTAATTAAATACCTACATATGTAAGATAAACACCCAAAAATTATTTTCTAACGGATAATGACAGATTGACGATTTCAATGTTAGAAGCCAATTTTTTAAAGACGTTCTTCCCGGATTGAGATTTTGAGCATTTTGGTACAAAAAAGTGGGAGTTTTTCTAATTCTTTAATTTTAGAAAAAGTTTATATTAAGTCAAAATTTCAAAAGGATATCTTTGTGTGTTTAAAATTTATTTCAATTTATATATTAGCATTATTAAAAAAAATATTAGAACATGAAAAATCGCAATTATTGGAGATAAATACAATTTGGTAAAATTTCTTCAAAAAATTTCTTTAAATTGAAATAAAATTTAAAGGAACAAAACTATCCTATTGAAATTTTGATATAATATAGATAAACTTCTCGTAAGATTAAAGAATTAAAAAAAACTCAATTTTTTTTACCAAATGCCTAAAATCTCAATCCGGGAAAACTTCTTTCAAAAACTTACTTCTTTCATTGAAATCGTCACTCTGTCGTTATAAGAGGCTTCCGTCGCAAAATATATATTTTTTTTTTCAATCATATAGAAGTAAGAGTATTTTTGGTAGAAATTTACAAGGAATATATACTCCTCCAAATCAATCCAAAATCACCCCATTCCTGGTCATGTTAAATTTTATTGAGATATCTCCAACGATTCACAAGTTACAGAAATATTTCCAAAAAAAAAAGCGTTTTGCAACCCCATGCATTGGGATTTGCATTAACATAATAATGAAATTATTTTTTCCATGAATGAATAGAATGATAAGAAATTTCTTAGTACTTTACCTAATATTACTGAATAGTTAGAGCTGATCTAAAAAAAAAAAAAATAATAATTCTATATCTACTACAGAGAGTCATTTTTTTATACATTTTCAAATATAAAATATTTTTTATTGGTAATAAAAATAGACGAATTTACCAATGATATATATAGCATTTTTACCCTAAATATCAGGTTGCAGGGCACAATATTTGCTATGTGTTAGATATCGACATTATGTATGGGTGAAGTTTTCATACCCATTTCAAAGTATTTACTTTAATAATTTCTCACATCTTTTACGAATTGAGATAATCAACAAAATTGTTCAACTTGTTATTTATTATATTTTTGGAATTACATGATATTTAAAATGATTTTTTATTTCTATACTACGGAAATTATTTGAGAAAAACAAAATATAGCCAAGGCAAAAAATCCGAAATTTACAATTGTAGCCTAAATGCTTTTTCTTTATTTCGTTAAACTCTACAAAAATGTAAAAAATTATCGAAATCGACCTTAATTTGTATAACTTATGATCTCTTAAATCTTTGTCATGCTTAATGTGACCAACTTTGACACCCTGTAGCTTGTCTCTTGACCCTTTAACTACAATTACATTTTTCTCAAATTTCAGATTCTCCTCGACAGCTTTCTAATACATTTCATTTTGTTCCGAGCAGTAATTTAGAAGGTACAGATTTATTTCCAATTTTTTTACGATTGGCCCCACTGTGCGTCTACGTTAAAATGTTCAATGAAATTATTAAATACTTTTCTACATATAATAAAGCTCTTAAGCATTATAATTACACATAAGCAATTGTTTGTATAATAATAAATTTAAAACAATAAACAAACACTATTACGTAGAAGAAAACATATTGATAAAATTTGTCTGATCCTAGGAAAAGAGGACTACTAGCACAAATCGGTTGCAATTGCAGTAATGGTTCCTCAGTACCGGTTGAGTACCAAATGACGCCTTACTTGTCAACAAAGTTCCAGTTGAGAACTAGTTGACACCACCAAACTCACTAAATATCAGTTGAGAGTCAATTTCTAACATGCTTGTCATTGCAATTAGCAAATCGCGTCCAAAAAGAATCTGTGGCTGAATGGTTAGTGTTGAAAACTACACATTCGATTCGGTGTGACGCTACGACATTAATGAAAAATCATAAAAAAAATAAATATAAAAAAATTAAAAAAATAAAATTTTTAAAAAGTAAAAAATTTTTATCAAATTTTAATTGACTTTGAACATATTTTCTTGTAGCAGTCCTGTGATCTATCCTATGACTGTCCCAAGGTGCTAATTAGCCACCTCTAATGACAACCCCATGTAAAAGTGACAGGTTCCTCCCATATAAAGTTACAGTACTGGAACCGGTAACTAGCCCTGAGAACCAGTCACGTGACACATTTTGAACCGGTTATCTTTCCTCTAGGGTAGTTATAGCGTTTTCTTTTCTGAAGAAAGGTGTCACTATGTTACTGTGTAACATTATTTATAGATTGTCCTCATAAAATGGTGCATACTTATAAGAAAAAATCTTGCTGAAAATTAAATTTTTTGACGAATTTTTTCATATTTTTCTTAAAATTTTTGGTGAAATTTTGAGTTTTAGTAAAAATTACAGATTATTGGTGAAATTTCGAATTTTCGGAGAAATTTTTAAATTTTGATGAAATTTCAAATTATTGGTGATACTTTGAGTTTTTGGTAAAATTTCGAATTATTGGTAAAATTTTCGATTTTTGGTAAAATTTCGAATTTTTAGCGAAATTTGGAATTTTTGGTAAATTTTCGGTTTTCTGGTAAATTTTAACTTTTTTTATTGAATTTTCGATTTTTTAGAAATGTTGGTGAAATTTCGGAATTTTTGTTAAATTTTCATAATTTATTTTAACATTACCAAATGTAAAACATAAATTCTTATCGCAAAAAATGTTTGAGTTTGCTGTTAATAAGGTACAGCATGTTCACCTTCTATTTTATTTGAGAATAAAGCATGTAACGTATTTTTTTAAATATTACTATTAGAAAATAATATCTGACCCATTTACACTATTACATTTTTTTCACAATAGAGCATAAAAGAGGGTAAAGGGCAGAATAAAGGCAACATTTTAGTCAGAAAGGAAAACGTCATTAGTTTTTAAGTGATAGAGAGTGATTCTAGTACTTACACTTAATCTGAAACGGGGTTGTCACTTATGAAGGTGTTGACCTCGTACGGGAAATTTTATTGCTCTGTAATAGGTTAACAGATATAATTAATTATGCTTAAATTTAAAATACAATAAAAAATAATTTATATTTTAACATGTTAATAGCATATTATGATTACTTATCATATTGCTATCACAGGTCACAGTTCAATTGATATAAATTTTCCGCAGAGGAATGATAAAATATATGTTAGCATAGATTACCATAAAATGTCAATATTTTATAAGAATTGTCAATAGGGTGCTATACAAAGCATTTTAATAAAAAAGAAAAAAAAAAACAAAAACGTAAAAAAAAATTATGAACAAATAAACTTCTCGTTAAAATCAAAATAGATTTATTAGGAAAAACAAATAATTATGTGGATTCTTTTTTACTTAGTGCAAGTGATGGGAAAATCCGTACATGAAGTTTATTGCTATTATTTGAAAAACGCAGCTGGAGAATGTGTGTGGTTTTCTTGTCTTGTAGAAGATATTAGTTTAAAAAATATCTAAAGTCTTAACAATAAATTTAGTTTATTGTGAAGATTGATAAAAGCAAAATCACATCCGCTAAATGCTGCTTCTTGAATTATTTTGTTGTAAAGATTTTTTTAACTGAACACGTTAAAATATTAATATTTATGATTTATAAAAAATTAATGTGTTAAAATTTTCCTGTCTTTCCAGAACTATTTCAATAAGTAAAAAGATTCTTGAAAATTGGCCAAGCTAGGATAGACTTTGTTTACAATTTTCCTTTTTAATTTATAATTTTTTAAAGCCTAAATCACTGTCCGTCCATCTATCCATGCATCAATAATCAATATTTCTGCTAACACCCTGTAACATTAATTTTCATACATTAAAAAGTCATTATTTTATTATCTATTAATAAATTATATACATAAATATAATATAAATAGTTCAATTCAATTGTATTGTTGTATAACAAATCAATATTTGGCGTAGCTAAATAGCTGTAAGCCAGATTGGCAAAAAAAATAATTTTAAAGTACGAATTACATCATCCAGACATCGAATTCATATAAAAACATTTCTCTGTATTTTAAATATGATTCTAAGTATTTGTATAGTGAGTGAAAATTCATTCTAATCACATCATTCTCGTTAAGTTTGTTATGACCAAAATATATTCATTTCCAAAAATATATTCATTTCCAAAAATATATTCAATTCCAAATTCATTATATAGCTGGATAGGTGCCAATGAAGTAGAGTATATTACAAATTGCACATAATAAAATCAGTGTTACTTATAAAACTTCTAGCGTTTAGATTCAATAAGCCAGCCACCTTTAGCTTTAATAATTAAACTGATGGCATGTGCTAATAATGTAGCTGTAAGCATTGGCGTTACATTATAATCAAGTCTCGAATAAAGATCGTGAAATTGATAGTTAGACGCATGAAGACCCAAGACATTTCTTTCTTTAGATTTTAAAAGGCATATGATTTCCCTCCAATAGACACATCGAGAAGTACTGTTGTAGGAATATTAAATTGTAGTTCGTTACACAAAATTGAACATTCTTTAGCCCACAAAAGGTTGAGCTCTATTACTTTTTCCGCTAATATTCGTGGTAGTCTGTGGGGACTTAGAGCTAATATTTTAGACATTTAATAGAAATGAATTTTTAAAGTTGAAACATATAGGAAATTAAATTTGGTTTCTACGTATAATAGGTAGTTAGGTGTACTGGTAGGAAGATATAGCATCTTTTCGATAAAGAAACGAAATAGTTTTTCAATATCATTATATCTTTCGTATCCCCAAACATGTGCAAAAGTCATTATATGCATGAAACTAAACACTATGTATAATAAAACTGCGTACTCAATTTTTCTCTCGAAGGTCAAATTTCTTCAAAGAAGGACCTCAAAGTTTCTAAATATACATGATTTAAAGAAAAAAATATATATTTACAAAGATTATATCAACCCAATATATGTAACAAATGAAAGCTAAGAATCCCTACAATATAACTAATTTTTTTTATTTAAGTGTTGCAGCACAAAAATTTAAAAACATATCCTTTCACAAATGTTATCTTTTAATATTTATTTTTAATATATATCACCATAAAACAATAATTTTCACATATGAAAAAGTCGATGTATATGTACATTAAATTAGAGGCAACACATAGCAAAACTATGTACTCAGTTTTTCTCCAGGACGTAAAATTTCCTCTCAAAAGAACTTTATAATTTTGAAGAATACACAACATTTAAAAAAATTTTAAAAATATTTACGAAGATTACATCAACCCAATGTGGATATCAAGTGAAAGCATAGAATCGCTGCAATATTTATTTAAAGCTTGCAGCAAAATATTAAGAGAATGTCCTTTTGAAAATTGTATTCCTTAATATATTTTTATAAACTAGCACTTGTGGAACACCTAAATAGACCAAATAAAAACTTGGTAGCCTTTTTATTTAGAAAAAACAAAATATACTCGTAATACCAAATGTGAAAAAAAAACGAAAAATTAAACGATACATTTAGCACTATTTATGTTTAATTTCATGTTCAGGAATATTAGAAGAACAAAAAATTATCAAAAAGTCCCCTTTTATGGATTTTCATTCACTTGGGACCACATATCATTAATTTCATGTTTTTAGGTTAAATATTATTTAAAATTCCAAAAATACCGTTAGAAAAATAAAAAGTACCACTAAGTCCCCCTTCTTGAATTCTTACCCACATAAAACCATGTATCCTTATTTCACGTTTTTAGGTTCAATATTAGAGAAAGTTCAAAAAATACCATTAAAAGAACAAAAAATGACCACAAAGTTCCCCCTTGTTTAAATTCAATATTATAAAAATTAATATTAGAAAAAATTCAAAAAGTAACATTAGAAATTGAAAAAGTACCAAAAAGTCCCCCTTTATGAATTCTTATTCACTTATTCTCATTCACATATATCATTAATTTAATACTTTTAGGTTAAATATTATAGAAAATTCAAAAGAACGAAAAAGTCCTCCCTTTTTAATTCTTATCCACATAGAAATATTAGCAGAACAAAAAAAGCACAAAAAAACTTCAAAATATTATAGAGACATATTAACTCTTGAAATACGCATTTAAATATTCTTACATCTCTTTTATTCGCGAAATATGTATTAAGTTTTTATTAACATTTTTTGTCCTATTTTCATTATTTAAGCATGTACTTTTACATATTTCGGACATTTTTGAACGTATAAGGGGTTCTAAGCTACCATTTGAAAGGTCTATTCTGATACTATTAACAATTATAGGTAATAAGCGTTGAGAATTTAAAAAAAAAATCAAAAAAGGGGATTTCGAAAAAGAAAGTCGCCAAAAACGGGATTTTTTAAAAAAAGGGTCCAACTGCTTCATTATCTAAAAAACTCCTCAAAAAAGTATTGTATTAAAAAAAAAAACTACTAAATTAAATTTTATTAATAACAAAATAATTTATTTATAATAATTTGTATTATTGCAAAAATAAGTATTTATTCATAAAAATTCTCCTTTTATTAATTAAACTTCTGTAATTTTGTACGAGTTTTGCACTCGGACTGCAGTCTTACAAATCCCTTTCTAATAAATTTAGGACTGAAAGCATAAATATACAAGTCTGTTGGACAATTTATTTTTCATTAGTGATAATTTAGAAAAAGGACGTTCGGACGAGGCTCTGATATTAGCCAAAGTAGAAATATAAATTAAGATGTAAATATTCATCAAATCTATTCTTTAATTTTCACAATACGGTCCAAAAAGATTCGGTATTTGACGTTTTAAATAGTTGTTTATAAACTTTATCATTAGCTTTAGTTCTTAACAGTCTCGGTTCATTTATAAATTTTTCGGGGTGGTTTTTACATCACTATATTTTGAAATAATCTCAAAATAATTAATTTCTTCGTTGGAATTGATATATAATGGGTGGATATATTTCAAACAACTTATTTCCATTTAGCACATGGTCTTAAAAAGTCGCCACTTAGTTCCATTTTTAAAAAGGGCAACAAAGTAGCCAGGTGATTGAAATAGGGGAAAGATAATTAACCCTTTTAAAGCAAACGCCTCAGTTTTATACATTTGGATCCTGAAAGGTTAAATCAGCAATTTTTGCAATTAGGTTGTATGGAAATATTTATTATACTTAAATATCTATGAATTTATGAAAAATATAATAAATTCGCTTAAAACCGCGATAATAATCGAATAAAATAAAGTCTTTGAAGTTAAGTCGCTATTTTACATGAATTTATATTTTTTTGATAAATTTATGCTTTTTGTTTTTATTTTCTTAACAAATCATATATTTATCATAAAAATTAACTTAAGCCATTTTTATGAACCGGTAATCCCAAAATATTACTTTTGTTACTAAAGGATTAAATGAATACATATATAGGAACATTTCAATGATGCTTTAAAATCCAAATTCATAGACAATTTTACTAAAATCTTCATTTAACGAGAATGAAGACTAATCTGTCTATTACATATTTTAATTTGTTTGACAAAAAGTTAAAAATTGTGCATACCTTTTATCGAAAACTATATTTTTAGAGGTAATTTAAAAATGGTTCAGCTCACAAGAAAGAAATAATTGAACCGAACTATTTTGGGAATTACTTTATAACATATCAATCTTTAATTTTAGGAGGAGTGCATTTGTAACATATTTTGTCTTCATACAAATCGATGCACTTTAATGTACATATGGGCCATTATCAAAAATGTTTAACCTGGCTGAAACTTACTTCAATCCTTAATAAGTTTTATGGTAATATCTTGAACAAATAGGTTACAGATCTGAACTCACAAGACTTGAAAATAATAAAGTGAAAAATTTTAGACCCATAGATTCTATTCTGTAATTATAATTGTTGTTTAAGATTCAAAAAAGGGCTAAAATTTTAATTAGTCAGAGAAATAAATACAAACATAAATTTCATAGATGTAGATGGATTAAAATATATTTTGAAGCTATTAAATAGACTTATTTATTTACTACTTAATAAAGGCCGAAATGAATCCTGGTCATAATTTATCTCAAATTTGCCTCCGGGTTTTAAAAATTTTTGGAAAGTAACAAAAGTCCTTAAAAACAGCAATAAGTCATTTAATGATATTCATGTAAATGCTGAAGTTTTAAAAACTGGCACTGAAAAGGCTAATTCAATAGCAAACGTATTCGGTAATTCACACACCATAACTTTAAAAAATTATTCACCTATATATATTTATATATTCACCTATATATAATTATTGACAGATCTAACGTAGAGCTTACCAATTTAGATGAAGTTAAATCGTTTCGGCTTTTATTGAAAAATAATAGCATTATCCCTGAAAAATGTACGATTGCTTTTTTGAAACTCTAAGTAAACTTTTCAACTCTTGTTTAATAGAAAGATATTTTCTAATGATTTTTAAGAAGGCAAAAGTTATCCCAATTCCTAAGTCAGAAAAAGATCCTAAATTACTGCCCAGCTATAGACCAATCAGATTGGATAAAATATTTGAAAAAATAATTAATAAGAGAATTTTAAACTTTTCTAACCAAAATAATATTATTAACACTCAACAGTTTGGATTCCGCAACGAGCACTCCACAATACATGAACTAAACAGAGTCGTTCATTTTCTTGATACAAATAAAGAAATGGTAAAAGTGATGGATTTATTTTTCTTGACATTGAAATAGCCTCGATTAAATATGACATGAAGGTCTGGTTTTTAAACTAAATTTTTTCAATTATCCAACGTACCTGCAAAAGATAATAAAGAGTTTTTTAAATCAACGTTCATTTGTTGTATTTATAGATAACACGTTATCTATGGATAGACAAATCCCTGCAGGTCTGACACGAATATCAGTATTATTATATTATATGTTCCCGATTTTACTGTTAGCTAAAATCAAGAAGTAGCTTTTTACGCTGACCGCAGTGCTTTTATTTGCTGCGGTAAGGTGTCAAACGCAATAATCAAAAAAATGGAAGATAGTTTAAAATCTATCCATAAATGGAAGATAAAAGTTAATGTTAGTAAAATACAAGCTATTATATTTCCATATAATAGATCACAAAGACGTATTCCTACAAGACATTTATATTCTAGGAGAGTTTTTATTCCTCTGTAGGATAATATCAAATATCTTGGAATTACCTTAGATAAATACTATCAACAGAAGTTCTAAAATCAATTTAAAAAACAAGATCCCTATTTACAAAATGTGTATGCCACCAATTTTGACCTACGGATGTCAAGTCTGGTTTTATAAAACTGCTAAAATTTACAAAGGGAAATTACAGATAATACAAAATAAAAATTTGAAAAACCTACACGTTAGATATTTTACTGATCTACTGCATAGAAACTTTAACCATAAAATGTTTAATTCATTTGCAAGGGAACAGACTCTGTCATTTAATGAAAAATACAGAACGTATACGTATGAAATAAGATATTTGCTACAAAAAAAAAACACTAAGACTTTTTTACTCAAAAGTTAATAATTGATGGTTGTTTTTAAAATTCCTTATAACGTTTAAGTATGTACAAGGGTTTTTTACAACTTTTCCTTAATACTGTGGGATCACTCTGACACTACTACCACTTTTTCTACTTTTCTATAAATTCTATGAAGGGACTCACAATGGACCTCTAGGTCTCCGAGTGGATGCACAGGAACTCTTCTGAGTACTGTGCAACCCTTCTCTACCTACTATCTCTATGTTAGGTATATATTTAATATTTATATTTTTCCGAAAGATAACTGTGATATTAGTAGTTTCCTTATTTAATTATTTAGATGTTAATTGTTGTAATACTTTTAAGTAAATCCTCATAGTAATGTAATTAATTAATTATTTTTTAAAGGTTTCAATAAAGTCAATAATAATAATAACAATAATAATAATTATAATAATAATAATAATAATAGTAATAATAATAATAATAACAATAATAATAACAATAATAATAACACAAGGGAACAAACCATAAAGGGTTTGATGATATGGACTAAGCCTACTAATCACACTATTAAATCGTAAATTGTAAGTGTGTGCATATATATATATATATATATATATATATATATATATATATATATATATATATACAGTCAACACAAACAAAGTTGTTGCAACATACACATTAAAAAATATTTTTTGTGGAAATCGCGATTTTTATCAATTCAGTTTCCTCAGTAAATTGTGAATAAAATCAAAAGTTGCAATGAAAAAAGCTCATGTCATTCGAAATATGTTTAACTAAATGTTGTTAGACCAAAACTGTGAGTTTTGTCGTATTTTTATTTTTTAAACTAAATTTTTTCAATTATCCAACGTACCTGCAAAAGATAATAAAGAGTTTTTTAAAAAAATTTTTTAAATTGTTATTTTTTTCAAAACTTCAACAATATCTCTGAAACTATTGGGCAAATTTAAAAACAATGTAATCACGGCTTAAAGATAATATTGTTGCCGGTTTTCGGATTTTTTTTTTACTGAATATGAATATTCCAATATATGTAGTGAAAGGGCCTTAATTTTGGACATAACAGTAAATCTTGAAAAGTCGAACTGATAGATTTGAAATCAGAGATCTCAAATTATTAAAAATTTGCAATTAAGTTCGAGACTGCAAAATGACTGTTCCCCAGTGTAATAATAATAATTAAAGATATATATTTTACCTTTGATTAAATAAAATATTTTCATTTTTAATTTATTTTGTTCAATCAGATATAAAATTTATATAAAAATTCATTTGATGTAGTATAGATAAAAATCTTTAATGTTTTTATTTAAAAATAAATAAATTGATTAACAAATATTTTAAATCTATATTAATATTATGAAATCAAGTGTGGTTATTTGTTTGCTTGTTTGTTTGTTTATTTGTTTATTTGTGACGCAATCACGCCTAAACCGTTGATCCGATGTTAGTGAAATTTTAAATAAATGTAGATGAATTTTAAGGTGGAAGAACCGTAGGATATAAGTTAAATGCATATTGTTGAAAATGGTGAAAATATTGCGTCTTTTTTGCATTTTGTTTATTTATTTTATTATTTATTATTTTTTTTTTCTTTCTTAATATTTTGATAACAATAAGTTTTAATAGAAGAAGCATTATAGGAAACATTCTTTTTTTTTTTTTTTTGGAAATAACTGGATAAAACTGTATTTTTAAGTTTTCTTACATTTTTTATTATACTTTTAGATTCCATGCAATGCAATAACATTTGGCTAGTTATAAATAAAAAATGGAAATAAAATAAAAAGTATTTTCATTTTATTCACAATTCACAGCTATGGTCTCTAGTGTATTATATAACCAATTGATTAGTACAAGATCAGTATAAGCCCAAATGTAAATTTGAAAACCAAAACTAGGCGGGATCTGGCCACTTTGCCGAACACCTCCTGCATAAGTTAAAATTTAAAATTTACATAATTTAAGAAACGGTCCACAAAGGCACACAAGTCTCATATAAAACACTCTCTTTGACATAAGTATATAATGATAAAGGTTATATCATGGTTAAACTTGACTGAATATAACTTTGTTCTTTTGTTTTTTTTTTTTTTTTTTTTTCAATTAAAATTAGCAAGACATATAATTTAAAAGAGTTTAAGTTGGAATTCACTTTTTAGTCTCCACTCAACTGTCAGTCCCCTTACAACAACACACCATCATATAATAACATTTAAAAAAGTTAATTAACAATTGTTACAATTTACATTGAAAACTGTTATGTTAAATAATTTTCAATAAAAAGAATTTGTTACTTAATACCAACGTTTTGCCCTGAAGTATGTGTTTAAATCATGGAATTAAAAAAAATATTATTTCACGAACATGATAAAATAATTATATATTTCAATTGAATTTCTGTTATTTTCATAATATTATAACGAATAAATTTTTGTGCCAGCAGCTGTAATAAATATTTGCATAAAGAACATAATTTACGTTATGTATAAATGTGTATTTTCCTAGTTAAAATTTTAATTAAGGTTATATGGTTAAGTGTCAAAAATATCAACAAAATTTAGTAGAAACAACTAAATAAAAATTTAATTTAATAAAATTAGTTATAAAGTTTATTCTCCCTTCAGCTCCTATAGATACAAATATATTTCCTTTCTTTGAGGTGTTGAAAATATATTAAATATTCTTTTCATTACTTATCAAATATTTCATTAGTTTCAAGTAACAATTGTTAAGTTCTATTGGCACAATTCCAATGTGCATTCCAAAGAGTACACAGTGGGGCCAATCGCAAAATTTTTGATAATAAATCTATATCTCCAAAAACTGCTGGTTGACTCGAATTGAAATGTATGGGAGAGTTGTAGAGAAGGACCTAAGCTTTCAGAAAAATTACCTGTAATAATACGAGATAAGTTCGAGTATGTAAAAGTTTCAGAAAGTCGTAACTTATACAACTCAAGTCCGCTTTCAAAGATTTTTATATTTCTGTAAAGTGCTTAACATGATAAAACAAAATTGCTTACTCACCTAAGTTATCTCTTACAGTGAAAAAGATATTTACGATTGAATTTTTGATTTTTTGCCTCGACTTTATTTCGTTTTTCGGGAATAAATCCTGAGGTGTATGATGGAAAAAAAAATTTTAATATTCTGTAATTTATAATATATTCTGAAATAATATGATGAAAAATTTTTTATCATTTCAATTCGTCTAGTCGTAGAAAATGTTAAAAATCAGTACACGGAAATTAATATGAAAAATGGCCATTTTTTATAAAAATATAGTACAATTCTTTTACCTTTTTCTCAAAGTTTTGTTAATAAAAAATTTTTTTCTTTACACATTTCAAAAAACAAGTTTTCATAAATAGTTAATAAAGAAATTTTTAAATTGACATTGGTTTGCACTCTACATCCAGGGTTAGTAAAAAATGGTGATTTTTTGAAAAAAGTTTCATTTTTTTAATTCATTGACGCTGTTTAATTATAAAATAGATTTAAATAAATTTAGCACTATATTGTTTATTGCCAGACAAAAAAAATCAAATGTGCAGATTTTTGAAAAAAATAAATATAAATAATAAAATAAATTAAAAATAAATATTTTTTTAGCAAAAATCATTTAATTCTACGTCTACAAATGCATGAGAAATTTAAATTTCAAATTGGCTCTTTTACCAATTTTTTTTTTATTTTATTATTATTATTATTATTATTATTATTATTATTATTATTATTATTATTATTTTTTTTTTTTAAACAATTTATTTATTTTTCACCTTGTTTTTGTTAAAAAGAGCAAAATATTAAAAAATAACATTGAATTTGACAGATTATGTTAAACATTATTGCTCAACTTTTTGTTTAAACATTTATTGCGAAATAAAATGCGCAATAGCTTTCTTATTGGTCCATACGTAACATTTTAAAGAGAGAGATAGAATTTGACAATTGCCAACATATAAATGACTGCGTGTAGACTAGAGGTAAAATCTTTACATACAAATTTTTGGCAATTTTTCAAAAGTAAATAATTTTAAAAAAAGTTAAAAATCAAAAATACAATTATTTTTTTAGGAAAAATAATTGTGAAAATATAATGCTAATATGCTTTTTTGTGCATTATTTTAAAAAGTTGTTTTTTTTTCATTTCATTTGCACTCCTGCATTCGTTTTTTGCCGAACAGGAACCAATTTAGTTCTAAATCGATGTAAATCTACTTTACAATTAAACAGCGTTAATTAATTTAAAAAAAACTCTGGTGATATTTTTTTATTCGATATGAAATTTTTTCTAATATTCGCCATTTTCGACCAATGCAGGATGTAGGGTGCAAATCTAAATCATTTAAAAATTTCTTTATTAACCATTTACAAAACCTCGTCTTTTGAAATGTGTAAATAAAAAGAAATTATTAGCAAATCTTTGAGCAAAAAAAATAGATGAATTGAGATAATTAAAAATTTTGTTCAGCATATTTTTTCAGAATGTATAATAAATTACAATATATTTAAAAACAATTTTTCCCTCATATACCTCAAGGCTTATTCCCGAAAAATATATTTTTAGTTGTAAGTGATAACTTAGGTGAGTAAGCTTGTTTATTCTTTATCTTGCCAAGCACTTCACAAAAATATGAAAATCTTTGAAGTCGGACATGATTTGAAGAAGTTACGATTTTTTGAAACTTTTTCATACTCGAGGTGGTCAACTTTGACACCCTGTAATATTGCAAGATGACTACTAGTTAATTTTCCTGAAAGATTAGGTCCTCACCTATAACTTTGCGGTTGGCCCCACTGTGAAGGATTTCACTTCAACTTGTCATGTATACTTATTAAATAACTGACTAACAAGTCAATACCCAGCAAAAACTTTACTTTCCTAGTAAGTTAAAAAGTATAATTGAAACAAAATATGTCAAAACAAGTATAATTGGAAACAAAACATTTTTTGCTTGAATTTGTTTGAGTTTGTTTGAGTTATCCACAAATTCATATAGTTATTTTTAGACTCTAGAGGTACTCAAAAATATGTACCTAAACGTAAATAAAGGTAAAAAGAAAAAAAAATTTTGCCCTCAGCGAGATTTGAACTTGAACACTAGTTAGCCATTCGTTTTTAATGACTCTTACTCAGTATACCATCTCGCACTTAATTTTCTAAGTGACAAAAACTGTTTTTTAGTATGAAATATCTTTTTGACATTTTGTTAAAAAAAACTAACAGCATCAGAATGGGGTTGACCAACAATCTTCTGGTTAATCCAGCGCTATAGCCAACTGATCCACGTGGCTATTATGCTATTGAGTACTTATTTATGTAATATAGAGTAGGCAAAAAATAATGACACCTCATTACAAGAAAATACTTTAATAAGTAATTGCCATTACCGAGAACCAAAAAGTTTTTATTGGTTAGAAAGAAGCAAACTAGACACAAGAAGTGTATCTATAATTTTGGTAAAAATTACGCAGCATTAAAACCTACTAGTTATTCATATAAAAGTGATATTTTAAAAGTTTTTTGTGTAACATATTTTAGAGTTTTCGAGTAAAATTTTAAAAATTGTATTTCTGCGAAAAATTGGATTCGTATCTAAGTTATATATTATATGAAAATATGTTTTATTCAAGTTTATTACAAAGAAATACTATTTAATATTATGATCCTTTTTAACCAAAGTACACTTTTCCCTAAAATTCTTATTTTTCAAAATTTTTCGATACACCTCAACATTTCCACCTAGTTATGCCAATTATATTTAATTTCATGCTGTCCATGCGATGTGCCTTAGCAAAATGTGCTTTGACAAAAGTCTCGTATTTTCAACTATCAACGATATTTGTCTTAAATTTATTATCCCTATCAATTATATTTATCGCCGTTTTTATATCTATATATCCAAGATTTTTACAAATTGCAATTTGCTATATTTTAATTTTTACTCTTGTTTCTTTACTTCCTTCACTATATATATTTTTTTCCACTTAATTATTTAATCTTGGATGTAATCCGAGATTTCAAGAAAAAATTCTATCATTTGGCTCCGAGCAGTACTTATCTCCTGCCACTTCAACCAGATTGTAAATCTTGTTGAAGCTTTTAACCTTACTGATTGTAAATCAGTATAATCCATTCAACCAACTTTATTATTTTTCCCCTAACATTGCTCTGTTAGTTTTTCCTGCACTTTGTTTGAACCGATAGCCCTTCTGCTGTCTCCTTTATGTTCGCCGCTGTAACGTTGATCTGTGTGTGAGTGCCTGTGTATGTAGCTTCTCGTTTGTTTATTTTGTCTTCTTCTTGCTTGCTATTTTTGAATTTTTCATCTGCTTCTCTGATCGCTGCTACTCTTACACTCCAGCGTATTTCTCCCTGCTGCTTCTTCTCTTTACTGTTGTGTTCTCGCTTCTACTTCCGTGATTCGTCCGTTCTGCTACTCGCCTGCTTAGCTGTGACGATATGGACATTGACGTCTTCACTCGGCTTTTCTTCCTGCTGCTTTCTAATGCTACTTCTGCTGCGATTTCTCATAGTTAACTCTTAAATGGCTAGCATGGCCATTTAAGGTCAAACCCACCACCTGCCCCTGTCCTGAATGCTTTTCCTCCTGTATACCCTATCGTTCCATCCTTTACCCATCATTCCATCCTCTACCCCATCGGCCTCCGGAACATTTCGTTCCATCCTTTACCCCATCGACCTTCGGAACACTGAAATAAAAAAGATGTACATAGGCAAATGTAACTCGCCCCCAATCTATATGGATGTAATCCATCTCCCGACCAGTAAAACGACAATATATCATTTATATTATTCTTGTGATTAAAAAGTTATTCTTTATAATTATGTGGCTCAAAATTCCAAGAATTTTGGTCCTCACAATATGTACCTAAAATACCTTATTTTGTTGTTTTTTTTTTTTAATTATAAAAACTACTTAAAGTAAGTATTTGGATTATACAGTCATAGTCATATATATTTACACTTTTAAACTTTTTTTTAATTTTTTGAAAATTTGGAAAAGAAGTCAAATATTTGAGATGTTTTAAAATGTTTTGAAATAATTGTTTTGTTGTTGTAAAGCCTGAAATGTATAGAGTTGATTGTGATACTGTAGTGTATGGAAATACATTTTCTGAATCTTTTAATGTTAATGTTGGCGTTAAGCAAAGGTGCATACTAATTCCAATTTTGTTTGCATTGTATCTTAATTACTTAGCTGATTTCCTTCCTTTAGGCAGATGACATTGTCATTTTGGCAAACCATGATTGGTGCTATTCATTCTTACTATTTGATGTGGTGTCTTAAGGTAAATTTGGAAAAAACGAAGATAGTTATTTTTCGTAGTAAGAATATCCAATAATTTTAAGTGGAATTTTGAAGTTAATAATATAGAAATTGTCAATAACTATAGATATTTGAGAATGGATCTCAACTTTAACTTATCTTTTACAAATCACTTAGGAAACAAATTAACAACATCGAAAATGGCGATTGCATCAACATGGTCAAAATATATAAATCATTCTAAGATATCGAACAACAAGAAACTTAAAATTTTCATCGCTGCCTCTCGATATATAATGTTTTATGGTGCTCAAATTTGGGGTTTTAAAAAATATGATGAAGTCGAAAAATTACTTAGATATTTCATAAAGAAAATGTTACTTCTACCATACAATACGCCAAACTACATGCTTTTTTAGAAACTTCTCTAAACTCCCTGTATATTGATACCTTAAAGCTACATTTTTCTTATATTAATAGAGTTCTACAACTGCCTGAACATAGATTACCACGAATGCTAGCTGTAAAAATTATTTCAATGAAATCCTTTTGGGCTGAGCAGTGGGTAAATATATGTGAAAAAATTCAATATGTTTCTGAAAATGCTAAAAAGCCCCTGTGTGAATATTGGAAACCAATATTTGATTTGAACTTTTAAAAACAACGGAAAGAGAAGATCTTATATCTTATGAAACAGTCTTTCAATTTCATGATTTGTACAAATCCTATTTTTGCTTCAAAATTTTCGTCTCATGCTACAAGTCTAATAAATCAGAGTACGTAGAGGTCTTCTTCATTTAAATAGTAGAGCATTTAGACGTTCTTCTGTTGGCTTATATACCCTTTGTAATCTGCATGAATCCGAAAATACGTTTCACTTCTTAGGAGTTTGTCCTATTTTTAATGAGTTCCGGGTTAAATATTTTAGTAAAACCTTTTTGGATATGAACGAAGTAATAAATATACTGAATAGCAATGATAATGATTTGTTTAAAGTACAGAAAACTTATACCGAATGAATTCAATTAAATTCCTTTAAAATTTATCATTAATTTGATGTACAAAAAATTTAGTTAAATCGTTCTTTTTTATATATGGTAGAATCAAAGTAAATTTGCTTATAAATTAATTTAATGAAAACCATCTTTAAAATGCCAATCTGGCTCACAACTATTATAGTTAAGCAAAATATAGATACATATGATATCAAAAATTCTATTATTCACCTTCTTAAACATTAAAGAATTATCTATTAAATAAATAAAAATATTAAAAGAAAAATTCGTATGCATTTTTCATTTCAAAAGTATTTACACATATTTTTTTTTACTTTAAAATTATTTACACCGTTTAAAAAGTCAATTATTCATGCTTAGCTTTGCTAAAGATGGTTCTAAATCTTGCCTAAAATATAATGTAAAACCTTGTCGCAAAAATCTAAAAATATCATAAATTATGATGTTTGCATTACAGAAAGTGTAATTCAATATTTCTATAATTGTTTTTCTGTAATATAATATGGGATTTCTAAATATTACTAGACTATATTATTATTATTATTATTATTATTATTATTATTATTATTATTATTGTTATTATTATTATTATTATTATTATTATTATTATTATTGATTTTACTTCTGTTTTGAATTTTCTATGTAATGCAAATAAATCAAATGTACTTAAATTTTTTTTCTAAAATCACGAAAAGACTCTTGTAGAACCAATGTATCACACTTCTTATAATGCAAATATCACAACCTTTCTAAATATCATACTTTCTCTCCAAATATAGCAACGACTGCAGAAAATTTTGAAAAAATTTTAAGCAAAATTAAAATTTTTCTGATAGATTTTTATTAATTTCTCTTTAAATTGTTTTTATTTTCATGTAATAATATCTTTTAACTAAGGATTATACCATCCTTTAACTATTCCCATTCGTTTTTCCAAATCATAATGATGATGTACCTTTTTAAACATTCATTTAAATCTCAACTTGGCTCTAATGGGTTTTTTCATCTTTTTTGCCAATATTCTTATATTTTTGCGACCTATTAAAAATATGTTTGAACCTTAGGATTTTATGCTATCTTAAAGACAAGATTTTGAACCATCTTTGACAATGTTAAGCGTAAACAATTTACTTTTGAAGCTTTATAAATAATTTTGATATTCAAAATGAGAAATCCATACGAATTTTTCTTTTAATATCAGAAATAAGTACCGTGTCTTTTTCAGAAATTACCCCAATCTACTCTACATATTTCAGGCTTTACAACAACAAAACAATTATTTTAAAATATTTAATAACAACAAAAAAATTTGACTTCTTTTCCAAATTTTTAATAAATTTAAAATATATATGACTATTATTGTTTATTTTTTACAAAATATACAGCCTAACCGCAAAAGAAATTTAAAATTTTGTTTTTGTTAAAATTGATTTTTATTTAAAACAGAAGTTCTGTTTTTTCTGCACTTTAAAAAAGTTTTTAAATGTACTTTAAAAGGTTTTAAAACTCCATACATTAAAAACTTTCAAATTGTTTTTCAATAAAAGGAAATTTCAAAAAATTATAGAAACAATATATAAACTTTCAAAACAAAGTTTTTTTTTGTAAATTTAAAAACAAAATTTTAAAATGTTGATAGAACTTTTTTTTATGGTAAGAAATTTAAAATAATAGTCTAGTTTTTTGATTTAAAGTCGACTTTTTTCTTTTGTGGTTAGGCTGATAATCTTATACCTGAAGTTGATGTATCCATATAAAAAATATTTATACTTTTAAGAAATCTGACAAAAAAATATGTTTGAAATTTCATGAATTTCATTCTTCAAAAAAAATTGACAATATATGACAAAAAAGTTTAATTTTATCTTCTATTATCCGATATATGTACATATTTATTATAAAATACAAATCCTTTTTTATTTAGTTAATCCTCGTTATCAGTCCTGTTCAACTTAGCGTGGATTGTTTAAGAAGAAAAAAATATAAAACAAAAATTTTACATCATTGCTATGGTACTTATTTCAAATGAAAAGAATGATAATACTTTCCTAGTAAAAAACATAAAATGTGAATAGAAACACAGCAATTATAGATTCCATGGCATTGACCGTAGTCAAAGAAATGTTGTACTAAACAAAAAGGTAAAAGTTTTGCAGAAACGAATTTATTATTTTATACAAAAATATTGTTTTTTTTTCTTTCATTAAAATTTTAAATTTAAAAATTGTTTAAACTTTGCTCACGAATGATAATATATTAAAAAATATTAATATATGACAATATTTTTTGTCATAGATTAATATGTAGATATTTATGTGAGAGAAAAAAACATGATTCAATTGTCAAAAACCTAATTCATGCAACAAGAAAATGCATGTATTCACATATATTTTGTTTTTGTGTTCTGAAAAAAATGACTAATTTTTTGAAAATTTAGTTCAAAATGTCTCTCACACAAACTTCTAGTTGTATTCTATGTTTTGTGTGTTCATAAAAAAATACTTAGTTAGATTTGTATGGAATAATTTTATTTCCATATATTCGTGTGTGTGATGGAAATCGATTTCGAAAACGAAACAAATTGAAATCGAAAAAATATGTGATGTATTTATTTTTTCGTTTTCTTTATTGATAAAAAATTACATTAAACTCAGATTTTATTATAAACTTTTATGTATTCTACGAAAATGATTTCCTTAGTTTTCAATAGTTCTGCTTCTTGTATGAAAAGATAAAGCACTGTGTTCTAAACATTTTCTTAAAATTGATTGAAATTCATCAGAACTCTTCAAACCGTTCGATTTGAAAACGATCGATTTCCATCACATACCTGTAGTGCGATTCAGTAACTTTTAACGATTCGACAATCGCAAAACTTGTCAATAGCAATTGTTGTTTGCAGTAACGATTGTATTATTTCGTGTGGCAGCTCTCCACAAGGAAATGCCGAAATAAAAGTAAGGTTCAAAACCAAATAAAAAAAAAACAAACAAATTTGAGACAAATCGAAATTTTTTTAACAGTTTTAAGACGGTGATTGATTAAATTATATCTTTGATATTGTTTAAGATGAGTTTTTTTTATGGTTTTCTTCAAAATTACCACTACTCCTAAAAGAAGATTCGCAAACGTAGAAGCACGGTCTATAACCATGGAAGCGCAGACTACAACCACGAAACAAAGACTGAATCATTGGGTTGACTTTTTGACTAATTTTTTTCAATATATTAACAACACAAAAATTTTTTTCTTTAAATTGACGCAAACAAATATCGTTAAAAATGATAGAAAATAAAGAAATCGACAATTTTGTTGTTTATTAATTTTAAGGATTCGATTATCGTTAAAACAAGTTACTGAATCGTACTACTGGTAGCCTTCTTTTCTAACATTTTTCCTTGAAATACAATTATTTATATAAAAACCACTCCATAAACAATAAATAATATGTTCTTTGTATATTATATTTATCTCAATTACATATTTATTCATATACTTTAAATTAAGTAGAGCAGAACTATTTCTGAATAAATGATTAATATAACAATCTGTTTTAATTATATTATTCATAAAATTCTTTGAAATGAATTTTTATAAATCATACATATATATAATTGGCTTAAAGAAATAAATTTATTTATCTATTTCAAACAATAAAAACAATTGTTTTGGTTTGTATGTACTGAAAAGACTATTTACCCATAAGCATATTTATATGTATAGAATACAACTAGAAGTTAATGTGAGAGGTACTTCGAACTAAATTAAAAAAAAAAAAGTTTATCATTTTTTTCAAAACGCGAAACGCGACCCAAAGCTTCCAGATAAAAATCATTAAAAACCGTCAATTTCACGATGAAAAAATATAAAAATTGTCAATTTAGTTTTTAAGGATCGGACATATAAAATCTCAAATTTTTATTAAACATCAATGAACGAAAATATAAATAATAGTATTATTTATACAATAACAAATAACAAACACTCATCAAATGCTATCAATTGCAACTGGAATCATTCCGCCCCCACGTAATGATTCTCAATTTGTCGCATAGTGTTATATAAACCATTCAAGCTGAACAAAATATATTTTTATCATTTAATTCTTCAATTCAAATTTGCTTTAGAAATTATTTATTAAATTATTTTTCAAAAGATTAAAAACAAAAAATGAAGAATTAAATTAAATCTTAAATTTCAATTTGTTATTGCATAAATAATACTATTATTTCTGAATTCGTTCATTGCTGTTTAATAAAAACTTAAGATTCTATATATATAATTTTTTTAACCTTTAGAGAGTTTACTACATGCTATCAATTGCCCACAAAATACTGTTGCATAGTGTAATTAATGATTAAAACATCAAACTTCATTAAATTTTGAACAATTAAATAATTAAGGCCCGGTTTTACATTGTTCCCTTAGTGTATACTTAAGTGCAAACTTGGTTAAGAAACATTTAAGTTAAAGCTCACACTTAAGTAATTTTTCGTTTTACAGTTTAAAACTTAAGCTGACAAGAAAATAAGCAAAGAGCATTAAGCTTTTATGTATTTGCAATAGGGCGATCCCAACTTTTCAAACATTTTTCTTTAATAAAAAGTCATAGATATATTTTATTTACACTAAAATGTTTTATCATAGTTATGTTACTTTTTTATCGAATATATTTTAATTTAGATTACGACTTGCATATAGTAATGCCAAAAATCATTATAAATACCAAACTAACATTTTGGACTAAACAATAAACAAAATGCAATAACTTGAAAGATGTAAAGAAACTTTAAACTTTTGGGCTGTAAAAAAGGTGTTGGTACAAAATATATAACCGCAAAGAAAATATAAATTTAGAGTGTATTTTCAAATCTTTTTCAAACTTAAAATTTTAGATTTTGTATTTCTATTTTTTTTTTTTTTTTATTTTCAATAAATACGTTAAATAGATGATGTTTACAGAGAACACCACGGTGGGACGCTGAACAGTGCTGATGAAGGTCGTAGCGGACGAGAAAATGCATTCCATTCTGCCGAGTGTCCAATAAAACTTTTACATTGTAATATATTTTATTTATTATAATATAATTATAATTATAATATAATATTTTTTAAGACGTCAAACAATTTTCATACTTAGAAAAACTTAAGGGATGGCAAAAAATACTTAAGTTCTCAATCATAAAACAATTTTAAGAACTTAAGTACGATTTCGCCACTAAGTAAGCAGTATAATACCGGACCTAAGTCGAAAATTTGCTTCAAACTAACACCTTTTTTTCTGTATTAAAAGTTTCACTAAAACTTAGAGGAAAACAAACAAATTTAATTTTTAATAGTTCTAGTCCAGTATTAGTCTGAATTACAGTTTTTAATCTGAAAGTGTCTTGTTCTTATTCTTTTTTTATTTTATTTTAATCTTTTGTTATTTGTCTGCAAATTTTGACTAAAAGCTATAAATCTGACTCATAATTGAACAGAGCTAATATTCATAAAGTGGATTATTATTTTAAAAATTTCAACAAAAAAAATCATTATTTTTATTTTTAGAAGAAAAATTGTTAAATCGTCAAATGACGATAAATCGTCAAATCTAGCAACCGTAATATGACTACATGTATTTTGTTGTTACATAAATTAGGTTGTTAACAATTGAATCAGGATTTTTTTCTCTCACATAAATACGAGGGCGGATCAATAAGTCCGTGACTTTTCGAACTTCCCTCGTAGTTATATGAAATGTATCACTATTCCCATCAAGTACCACCTGTTAATGGAAAAAATTGAATTTCGAGTGCTCATTAAACATTATTTTTTGCGAAAAAAAAAACCGTCAATCAAACCAAGGAAAGGCTCGATAAATACTATGGGGACTCTGCACCATCGATTTCAATGGTAAAAAAGTGGTTTACTGACTTTCGTTGTGGTCGCACAAGTACAAATGACGCTGAACGTTCTGGACGGCCAATTGAGGTCAGTACACCCGAAAATGTCGAAAAAATCCACGATATGGTCTTGGCCGACCCAAGAGTAAAAGTGCGTGAGATTGTTGATGCCATAGGCATTTCATATGACAGTGTGGTTTCGATTTTAAATGATCAGCTGGGTTTAAGAAAGTTGTCTGCTAGATGGGTGCCGCGTTTGCTCTCAATTGATCATAAACGTAAACGTGTGACAACTTCAAAGGATTGTTTGGAGTTCTTTAATCGCAATCCGAATGAGTTTTTGCGGCGTTTTGTAACTGTGGATGAAACATGGATCCATTACTGTACTCCGGAGACCAAGCAGCAGTCTAAACAACCCATTGTTCTCCGAGTGAACCTACTCCAAAGAAGGCCAAGGTAAGTTTGTCGGCCAGTAAGGTAATAGCAACAGTTTTTTGGGATACACGCGGGATAATCCACATCCACCTTCAAAAGGGAAAAACAATAAACGGCGAATATTATTCCAACTTATTAGACCGAATTAATGAGAATTTAAAAAGAATACGACCCCATATGGCCAAGGAAAAAGTTCTTTTTCATCAAGATAATGCACGGGTGCACACGTATGCAGTCTCAATGGCAAAACTCTATTAATTGGGCTACGAATTGGTACCTCATCCTTCATATTCTCCGGATTTAGCCCCTAGTGACTACTTCCTATTTCCAAACCTAAAGAAATGGCTCGGTGGAAAGAGATTCAGCTCCAACGATGAAATTATTGACGAAACAAATGCCTATTTTAAGGACCTCGGAAAATCCTATTTTTTACGCTCAAAATTTGACAGTTGTTTATTAACAGGTGGTACTTGATGGGAACAGTGTTGCATTTCATATAACTAAGAGGGAAGTTCGAAAAGTCACGGACTTATTGATCCGTCCTCATATCTAGTTATTAATCTATGCTTATATATATATATTAAGGTCCCGTTTGTATAAATGTAAAATAAGGTCTCCATTTTCCTAACTAAAATGAAAGTTTACATCATTTGAAGATATCATTATCAATAGTTTTGTTTCCGTACATTTTTGGTAAAATGCAGTAAAATGCGGTAAAATGGCAAGAAGCTAAATTTTCTCCCACAAAAATACAACAACGTACAAAAGTACGGGAACAAAAAAAAACCAAATTGTTTACCCAGAAATAAAACACCAAACTCTTTTAAAAATCGTATGTAAATTTTATTTTATTTTTCAGCATATTTGAATATTTTCAATTTTTTTTAATGAATCTTTCCTGTTGGTAACAAAAACAAATAATTTTTTATTCATTTACGTTAAAAGTTTTTATTGTATATTTTATTTTTTAATTATTTGACAATTTACATAATCTACACGAACAAATATTCTGGACTGTTTCGTGCAAGAAGAAGAATATTTTTCTCTCGAAATAGCTCTAATTTGTCCAATTTTCAAGTACGGGAATGCTTTTCGGTAATATTGGAATGCTACGTGCTCCCAATTTACAGTACGGGAACGGAAAGCTCTTTAAGAGGAACATTGATTTTGGGAACTTAGTTTTATGTTAATTAAAATGCTTTAACAAAATAATTACATACAAAGAACGATTAACAACCCAGTCGTTAAGAAATTTTTACTTGAAAATTTTATGAGATAAAATCATTTCTTTTGTATTCTATTCTGTGCAAAAATAAAGAAGTGCTGCTATGGTAACTTATTGTTATTAATAGGTAAAACATGAAAAGTAAAACATTATTTATTTATAAATTTATGTTTTGTTACACAATACTAAATTTCTATCCTGGTTAAAATGTATTTGAAAATAAAATCAAACTTAAGTAGTGTGGTATGTGCCAGAAAAAAAAATATGATAAAAATCCGGTGAAAATTTTTATTAAAAAAACTTAGAAGGAAACTAATCCATCACTTAAAAAAGTACAACATTTACAGCTTGTAGTTTATTAAAAAAGTTTTCAGTTAAGTTAAAAATATATTAAAATTTGGTTATTTCATAAAGAAAATAATTGTTTAACTTTTTATGCAAGTTGTTAAAAAAAAAAAATAACAATAAAAACTATTTTTATTATAATTAATATTTTCAGTTATTTATCCCTAGTCTCTCTACACGTAGACATTTTTATATTGACAATTGTCAAATCAAATGTTACCTGTGGATCAATAAGAAATGCGCAATTTATTTCAAAATTAATGTTTAAACAAAAATTTGAGCAATAATGTTTAACATAAACTGTCAAATTTATTGATCTCTTTTAAAATTTTGTTCTTTTTAACAAAAAAAAAAGGTGCCAAATGAATTAAATTTGTTTTAAAAAGAAAAATAAAGAATAAAAATATAAAAACAACTCAAAATTTTTGGTAAAAAAGGCATTTTAAAATTTTAATTTCTCATGTACGTTTTCTCCACTTCTTAATATAAACTTGTACATAAAATTTTTTTCCCATAATTCTGCCAACGTTATTTCTTATGCTACGAAATAAAAATTTCTTCGTGTAGACGTAGGGTTATTTTCTTATAAAACAAAATTAACACATATTTTTATTAATATATATTTAAATTTATTTTTGTGGGACAAATCGTTCAGAACATGATACAAAAAACAAGGTAGTTCCAATTATAATTATTTGACAAGAAACGGGTTTATTGAAGTTTACTTTTTAAAAACATTTTAAAGAGTGATGCCACATGAGCAATATAAATAAAATATTCCGAGAAATTTTTAAGTAGAATTGTGTAATTTCTTCATAATATAAAATTAGTATAAAAATGATATGTATGTGCATATTGAAACGGTGAAAAATGTATACAAAAAAATATGCTATACATACGATTATTTTAAACAAAAAATTTTAAGATTTACTAATATTTTTATTAATAAACAAAACGCATTAAATAAGCATGTGTACATGTAGAGATTTTTATTATGTTGTAAATTTTTAATTTTTTTGTTTATATTTGTTAATTTGAATTGTTTTAAATTGCGATTTAAAAATCTAATTCGAGATATTCGTCAAAGTATTCTTTAACATAATCTTAGTTCTGAGTGGTTTCATTTAACAGACTGGAAAATATGAAATATTGCAAAATAGAGTTTCTTTATTACAAACAATCAAACATTTTAAATATATCAATTTCAAGTTAGTAAGTTATAGTCATTCAAAGTCAAATTTATATGAGATATATGCACTTTAAAATGATTTTCTATAACGAGACTTATATGGGAGGTTTGATCAACTGCGTACTGAAATTAAACTTATTTTACCGAATTTCTAGTTTAAATAATTATCAATTGATTTCAATAGGTTTCGTTTATTTATACAAATTATTATTAAGCTGTTTTCAAAAACTAAATCTTTATTACCCATAAAAGCAAACCATTTTATGGGTAAAAATTTCATACGTCAGCACAAACGCAACAATACTCCAATCACCATCTTAGCGTAGAGTGCAATTGTATAGTGAATTAGTAATTAATTAAATTTAAAATGTCTACAATATTGACCTTTTGGACAGATGGATTGCATCACTTTTCAATCTAACATTGTTGTTATTAATCTTCATGTCCGTTTGGGAGAAAATATGTGAAAACCATTGCTTACGAATATTGTGCAGAGAAGGAATTTAAAAAAAAATCTTGTGTTTGAATTTTTGCACGTATGCCTAGTAGTGATACCAACTTAACCATTTTCTGACTATATTTATCCTGTTTTTAGTAGTCCAAAACGCAAAAAACATTTTTTAGCCTGAAACTAAAAAACGCGTAAATCTAGCACTTTTAACAATTATCGTTTATATGCCATTTACACCAAACAAAAACTGGTAGTTTTTGGCTTCAATCGGTTTTTGATTGAATAACTACATAAATTTCATTAGTTTTCCCATGCAAATCAAAAACCATTTTCATTTAGTTTTTATTGAAAACCAAAAAAAAAAAAAAAACTACTAAAATAATTATTTATGAAACAGCCCGTTCAGTTCATTTCATAAAAGTGAGCTTTTGAATATGACAAAAAAAAATAAAATTGTCAAATTTTTTAAATTATTTTGTTTGTATTTTAAATTTTGTGTAAAAATTAGTTTTTAAATATTGTTTAAACATTTTAAACAACAATAATAAACTAAATTTGATTTAAATAAAATTTTATAAAAACCACATTGGGAGAAAATAAGGTATGTAAATGATCTGATTTTGTAAATTTTGTTTTACAAAAACTAACAAGTTTTTGCTTCGGTATAAACGGCATATTAGCCGTTTTAGCTCCTTTTTTACTTTTCTCCAAATACGAAAAAATTTTTTACCTATTACGATCGTTTTTTGTTTGAGTAATTTTTCCTTAAAGGGGTAATATTTACTTTACTCAGTTTTTATTTATTCATTTATTTATTTATTTATATATTTTCTTCTTGCAATTTCTTCTCTTGATTTGAAATATTTAAATATTTCAATATTTAAAGAAACTTATTTTCGGAAAACTTTCCCATTCAAACTATAGAATTATTTGAATGGAAATGTATTAAAAGAACAGCAAAATGTTGGATTGAGATTCATAAAGCAAAAACTCCATAACCTGTAATTTACTCAGTTTGTTTTTAATATTTTAAGTGGCAGCATATACAAAATATTGATTCGTTGTAGAAATGTTAATATATATAATTTTTTTTTTTTACTTTTCAAAAAAACTTTAAATTTTAGCCCTTTTTTTCGTTTTTTCAGAAAACATGCGTTGATATAACGAAAAAACCGTTTTATTTTTAATTTAGCACTTTTTAGCGCTTTTATCAAACATTTCTGCGTTTTTATGTTCGCTAGAATTGGCAACACTAATACCTCGTGTTTTCAAATTTTAATTTTAATTTAGTATATATATATATATTTATATATATATATATATATATATATATATTACTATTTCAAAATACACATTCACACAAACCAAATGAAGTTTCAAAACCCCTTAAATGTTAATACGTCGAAAAGTATTTTGAAATGAAACTACCTCCTTTTTTTATATCATGGTTCAGAACTTTTAGTGTCAAAAACAAGAAGAAAAAGAAAAATATTTAAATAAATTGAAAAATGTATATCTCCGATAAAAATAAACAAAACTTAGTAAGTAATTGTTCCAAATTGGAAAACAATTAATGCAATAAAGTATAAGGTTTTACAGCGTTTATTGGATTGCGATGTCCCTGAGTAAAACTGGTTAAAATCTTTTGCTGAAAAAAAAAAAAAAAAAATGGTAAGATCTATATCTAAATATGTACATTGTATCTAATATTTACTAATTATTGTTATATTCATATTCCTACAGATTTTCAGACATATGTATTTTAAAGGCGAAAGGCGCAAACATTTACTAGGTCAATTGTAACCGAAATTATTCCGCAGACAATCACCATTATAAAGACGATATTTTTGCATTTATAAGTAAAGAATCAAGTTATAATATGTAATGTAAGTTATAGTCTATATTTCTTAATGTAATAATCACAAATTTCAGAGTATAATTTACAAGAAATACAAATAAAAAAAGTACATGCTCAAAATAGTTGTTTCAACTTATTTGGAGTTTAAATATTTTTTGGTTTTAATAAACGATAAAAGAGTAGTTTTTACCTAAATATAATAACAAAAGATATAATTATTGGAAAATGTGATCTCAATTTATTTTACCCTGAATTGTCAAACAATGAAAAATGTAAAAAAACGATAAAGATATATTCAGTCAAGACAAACTATATGATACCCTACACCATTGTGTATGAGCATAAAAGTTCGGGAAGGGGACTTATAATACACCTGTGGTCAATTTTACTAAATTTAAAATAAAATATTCCTGGCGATTCCAGGAAGTTGGTTTATATGGGAGCTATAGTAAATTATGGACCGATTGTTAAAAACTTTGGCAATGTTGTTTCTACTTACATAAAACTTATTTGTGTCAAATATTAGCTTGATACTAACATTCGTGTTTGATTTATGCAGGTTAAAGTGATTTTTTGGAAGAGGGGTTTATATAGGAGATATAGACAATTGTAAACCAATCTTCATAAAATTTGGTACAAAAAATGATACTTGTACATAACTTCTTTGCACCGAATTTCATTAAAATATTCTTATTTTTAAGGCATTTTTGAGTATTCCGGAGGGACATTTGCATGCAAGCTATATGAAATAGTGAACCGATTTCAATGGGCTTCGTCCTTATATGATAAAAGTGCCACATGCCAAATTTCATTGAATTATCTTTCAAATTTCGACCCGTACTTTGTGCACAAGGTTTACATGGACAACCAGCCAGCCAGCCGTCCAGCCTGCCAGATGGACGAACGGACATCGTTAGATCGATCTAAAATGTGAATCTGAGTCGATTAGTATACTTTATGGTAGGTGTTGGATAACTTTTTCTATGCGTTACAGCATCAGCACAAATGCATAATACCCCAAGCACCTATAGTAGTGTAGGGTATAATTAAAACGAAGTAACAAAAAAAATGAAAAACTAAAACAAAAATAATAAATTTTTTGCAAATCAATTATTTTAATTCACTACCAACAACTTTGAAGCCAAATTATATTCCTTCTGATTGGTAAGTAACTATTGGACCAGCAGTAGCATTTATTTGCAGGTCCAATAAACGCTCTTTTGAGAAAACTTAATGGGGAGTTGTAGAAGGCATCATGGGAAGTTTTTGTTGGTGAGGTAGTAGCCGCTGGCACTGTTATGTTTTATTTGCATTTTTAGTCTACACAATAACCTTTTTCGCTGATAAATTGCACAAAAATGTATATGTTTCAATAAAAAAAATTAAATTCAAATATAAACATAAACATTTTTATGTTTTTTATTCTTTTTTTCTTATTATTTGTTTTTCATTTTTCTGTTATTTGACATAATAAGTATTAAAATTGAAAACTTTCTCTAATTATTCTACCTTATGTTATTCTGCTATGGTTTTTACTACTTTTGCAGGTAGTTTTTTTCTTAGTTGAAATAAACAAGTTTTAGAAGGAATAAAAGAAAAATCAGTTATTAAGTTTTTAGGAAGAAATGCATCAGTTAAAAATAACTGAAAAATATTAGTTTTTAACAATTTGTACATAGAATATAACTAGAAGTTTATGTGAGAGACAGCTTTAAAATAAATTTTCAAAAAATTTTCTCATTTTTTCAAAACACAAAAATAAAATATATGTGAATTTTGTTGTCGCATGAATTAAGTTTTTGACAACTAAATTAGGTTTTTGTCTCTCACATAAACTTCTAGTTGTATTCTATGGATTTGTGCTTTAAAACTTTGTAAGTTGAAACTAAGAAAAAATCATTTATTAATTGTTACTTAAGAATTGAATTGAATAATTAAACAATTGCAATGTTTAAAATGAAACGTAAGCAATCCGTTTTTTAAATAAAATTATATTCGTTTATAAGGATTTTTACTTTAAATTTACCTACATAATTTTATGTGTGAAATAGTAAACAATGGTTTGTAGCCTAGAACTACTTAGATCGAAAATAACTTTCTTACTTGTTATTTATATATTCACTCGAATAATGTTTTCTCGATTAATCGATAAATTAAAATCGAATAATTGTTAGATTTCGATTAAAGCTTTATTCGAACAAATTGTATCGATTAATCGAATAACCCAATTTGAAAAAATAAGTAAAATTTACCTATATTTGAATAACATTAAATGTTACGTTTAAAAAGATGAAAATAAATCGCTTTTTAGTCACATAAATGGGAATTTATATATGAAGGAATCGTGTTTTCACCAGGGATTAATGTTATGTATTAACTATTTTTTTGATTACGAAAAATTACACAAAATATGTGTAGTATTAGTTTTTAAAAGAAAAGAAATTTAAAATATGAACATTTATTAAAAAGTTTCTTAAGTTTAACTAAAAATATTAAAAAAAAAATTAAAAATATTTCAAATTGTTTTTAGTTTAACAAATATAATCACCTCTATCGTAAATAACAATTGGAATTTTTTGTTCTCATGATATTTTTATTGCCCTCGAAGGGAAAAATGCTATCGTGAATCCCTCGTTAAAAATTTTTCCTGCTATCAGTTCTCAGTGAATGTAAAAAAGAAGCAAATTAAAAAAAAGAAAATAAAAATCAAAGAAATTTTTGTTCAAAAATATATACACGTACATTTATAATATTTAAAAAACAAAGCAAAATATTTAGTATTGGAATGATAGTTTAATTACAACGTAAGTTTATTACATTGTTTAACTTTTATATAGTAAAAGAATTCAGCTACTTTTTGGAAATCCAATAAAACAAAAGAATTATAACAAATTAAAATGCATAAAATGTTTAGAATTGAAACAATAACTTTATTGCAAGAGGAGGAAAGCAAGCACTAGCGAATTGTATGTCAAGGTTTGTGAAACGCATCTGACCCTTTGGGGTTACCTGATACAGTATGACCTAATTCAATAAAACAAAAAACTTTTAAATTAATTCTCTGTATTAGATTTATTCGCGTCTTTCGAAAGTTCCACAAATCCGCAGGCAATCGCCCTGTTGTTTTGCATTTTGTTGAACAATATATCAGTTTGTGCCTTATCAACGGATCTTGGCCTTAAAATAAATTTTTTAAACTTTAATATTTGAAGTATAAGAAAAACTACATGTTCTGTTATATTCCTTAGCAAAAATAAAGTGAATAAATTAAAGGGAAAAGTGAAAAAATAGCGGGAAAAAATCATTCACGATAAGGAGAATTTTATTTTAGCATGAAATTATTATTCATGGAGAATTTTTTTACGATTGCAAATTTGGCGAAATGAAAATATTTCGAAGGGAAAAGTATTCATGATAGGGGTGAATAATTTTAATAATAAAATTTTCTTAGCACAGACAATTTTGGTACCATAGAAATGAAAATTTAAAATTTATGAGAAATGAAAATTTGAACAATGAAAATTTAAAATTTATGAGAAATTACTTTTTTTAATAAAAATTTCAAACTAAAAGACTAAAAAATTTATTAAAAATGAAACTAAAATGTTGTGCTACCAAAAGCAAATTTTTATAACATAAATTATATTGCACAGTGGGTCAGAATCGAAATTTTTTGGAAATAAATCTGTAACTTCTGACCGGCTCGTTGGATTTTCATGAAATTTGGTACTGGCATAGCGGAGGAGTGTACAATGTTAAGTTTGGAAGGGGGGCACAAAAAACCCCTCAGGGGAGGAGCTAAGGGGGCTCCAAGTTAGGTACCTCTGACATAAAAAATGTTTAATCGCTTCCAAAATGTTTCTCGTCCGATTTCAAATATTTTTATTTATTGTTGTAGGCCCTGATAAGACCTATAAAAAACATGCGTACACGTCCTATTTATCTCTTATAGTTTTCAAGTTATTTGCGTTTGAATTTTTAAGCACCATAATTTTGTATGTTCTTGGTCCAGTTTTTTTCCTAGTATTTCCGACAGTTTTTATTAGTTTTTTTCCTATCTAGTTAAAGAACAAAATTATCTATTGAATAAAAAAAAATTGAAGTCGATATCTTTACCGAGTCCAAAAATAAACGATCTTGAATTTGAAAATTCCAAAAAAGACGACTTTTTGTGTTTTTTTAGCCGAAAAAGTATCTACACTCTTTTTTATCTAAAATAAAATTTTCTTTAGCAACATATAATAATTTTACACTTTTCTGAAAGGCAACTTCACAGAGATGACTTTAAGATAAAAAACAAGCCCAACAACTCAATTGGTCATGGTATACACCATCCCGAATTCGACCCATTTTATATGAAAGTTTTGAATTTAGACCATTTTTTCTCAAATCCCAAAGCACGAATCGACAAGCGAAATATATTTTAAGAATCCCCAATATGTTGTTAAAAGTTTTAAATCAAAATCTACCGGCCTTCGGAAAAATGTGGATTCTATAGCCATAAATGTAAAAAATCCCATTTTTGGGAATTTTGATTAGTTTTTTTAGGACTTCAGGAAAACCCTACCCCTGATTGAAATTTGGTTAACGCGCTTTTATTTACATTGATAAGATCCACATTTCTTGTAAATTTCATTAACATATCTTTATAAACAAATATGTTATTACAATTAAAAAATTTGTATTTTCTCCAAAAACCCCAAATTGGGCCTTTTGTTTGGTTTATTTCTAAATAGCGAAAGAAATTTTAAAAAGATGTATTCAAAATTAAGCTTATCCTTTAGCATATATAATTACCGATCTTTTGCAAAAAGATTCAAGTCAATATCATGCCTCATTTCAGAAGTATGCGCGTTTAAACTTTTATATTTCCAATTTATTGTATATATGTCTATATTTTTACAACTTTGCAACTTTTGCCTTTAGTTTTGCGTGAATAATTACTTAGAAAATTATGAATATTTCTGTATACTTTTAATAATATCTATACACAAAAAATTTTTATAAAAATAATTAATAAAAATTTTTTATTTTTAATAGCGTTGCCACATTTCCCAAATTTAAGTAAATCTTTATCATTTTCTAAGCATTCATATTTTCAAGCAGAACGTGTTTCCAAATTGTTCCTCATAAAGTGTTAATAAAATAATGTTCAATAATTATTACTAAAATTTAATATAATTTAAAGCGAAGCGGTCAATACAAAAATCACAAAAATTGAGAGTCTAAAGTTGTCATTTTCAAAAAGTGACTCCTGCGTTTTGAAGTATTGGGTAGACAAAAAATCGGTTAATGAAGAACTATACATAATAGCTAACATTATATTTGGAGTTCCACCGACATAAATAAGTTTAAAAAATAAAGTTTTTTTTTTTTTTTTGCCTCGAAAATCGACACTCTCTAAGTTATGTTAAATCTTCTCTCTTTACCGATTACAATAGAAAGAGCCTTTTCTTCACCAAGAATCATTCTTACACACGAAGTGTATTATTAGTTGAACTTTATTTTTCTCTTTTGGATCAAGCAATAGAAGAAATCAATTTTGATGAATAAGTTTCCATTTCATTTTTAAAAAACTTGAAATTAAATATTGTTAGATATTTGAATATTATTTAAATTATTTTATTTGAAAAAGTTCATTACTAATTTAGTAGTTTTATTAATCCCAGGTTTTCACCATTAAAAATGAATATTTGAGAAACAAAAATTAAACAAATATACATTAAAACTTGATAAAAAAAAAAAATAAAAAATAAATATAAAGGACATTTTAATACTTAAGAATACAACTTAAAAAGCAAAGAATTATTTATTTATTATTTATATTTATATTTATATTTATATTTATATTTAAATTTATTTTACTTCACATGCTTCTATTATAACTGAGAGAGTATTTTTAAAATACATACCCTGTTCTGTAACTTGTGAGAAGTTTTCGAATTTTATTTCTCATCCCGATTTCAACTGGATGATTGAAACAATATTCAAAGTAAATACATTTTAAATAAGTCTAAAATGAACGATCATATTAATAATATTTATCAATATATTATAAATAATTTGCAGGACTGGCTTCATATTAGTAAATATAGTTTTTGTTTTTTAATTTAGAAAACGAGTAAAATTTTTATGCTAATATTATTCGAATAACTCGAGAAATTTAAAATTTTTACTCGATTATTCCAATAATTTAAAAACAGCATTTTCGTGTTATATAATTATTCGAATAATTCAAAAGTCGAATACCCTACTATATATTTTAATAACATAAAAGGAATAAATATATTTAAACTATTTGAATAATATATATTAATCCTATTAATTCTTCGATATGTTAATTTAAAAGCTAAACAAATATTTTCCAACTACAAATTTGTTTTTGTTTTGGTTCTAAAGTCTGCAATTAATTGGTTTATATTTTTTGCAGTTTCATTACTTTTTTTTATAAAGCTTCTATAGTCAAAGTGAAAATATAAAAATAAAACGGTTTCCTTCAAAAATGCTATTTTCAATAGACGTTAAAAAAGCAGCATAAAAAAATATGTTTTTTTTTTTAATTTTAATGAATATTTTTAGAGAATGTGATTAAATAGATTGGTAATAATGAAAAAAAAATATAAAAAAATAAATAAATAAAAGTTAGAAAACTACAAAAAATAATGACCTAAATTTCCTTTATTTATTATTATTATTTTAAATATATGATTTGACAAAGTTTGGTTTTGTCTTTCAACCACACAACAACGTGTTGTGTATTAAAGGATTCCAACTGAAAATATAATAATTAGAAACTAAACAAATTGCAAATATTTCTGATAATATGTTATATGTATGTACATATTTTACTATTTAATTAGTTTTTTCGCCTTTTTTCATTGTTTTAATGTTTATTTTAGTATTTAACAGGTTTGGACACTTAAATAATTTGCAGGGCCAAATTTTGGATTATTCTTGGAATATTTGTGACAAGAGAATAAATAATAACAGTAAAAACACAATTTCGAATCAAATGGCTTTACATGTTTGCAAAACGACTAATTTTTAAAAAACTGAAATTTTTTAAAAAGCACCAATTTTCAAGTGCCCCATTTTTATTAACTTTTTTATAATTTTCAGATAATGATAAAAAAAAAACGGTGATATAAACATATTAAAATAAAATAGATGAAAATTAGTACATTGAACTCTGATCAAAAATTCTTTTCAAAATTTTTCGAGTTTAATTGGAATTTGTCATAAATTTTTATATAAAATAATTTCTAAAAACATTTTTATTGTAAATATAAGATTTAGTTTTTCAAAATTAGACAAAAACTTTAAAATGTAAAACAGCTTACTTAAACTTTCCTTATATTTATCATTTTCACCCCAAAAAGTATGCACCTAATCAAACATCAAATAACATACTTTGTCTTAAAATATATGAAGAATTTTTTAAAGATTGATACTCATTTTATTCTAAAGAAAATAGCATCTAGTACTTTATATACAAATATGTTTAGTCTTAAAAATCAATAAAAATTAAATCAAACACGAAATTTTGAAAAAGAAAAGGAAAATAAATTTAAAAATGTTTTCATTTTTTATTTGGAATGTATGGGAAAAATCTGGAGACTATAAGTTTCAAAAAATAAATAAATCAAAACGGGTAAAATCGGAAACCTTATATCTCCTAAACTAATATAGATACAAAAAAGACTTAATACCTATGCTTATTTATTTAAAAAATAATCGAACAGGTGTCTGGTACTATTTTAAAAATGGGAGCTTTTAGGGATAAACGGGTAAAAACTATATTTTGGTACTTTTTTGGCACACCATGATCTTTTGAATCAGCAAACATAGAAATAAATTGTACATCATATCCGTAACTAATGAAAAAATAGCAAATAATAATTTGGTACTTTTTGGAAATTCGACCGTTTAAGGGGTAAAAATTTGTTCTATTTTTGGTACTTCTTTAATAAAATATTTTATTTTAATATATGATATGATGGAATAATAATATAACAAAATGAAGTAATAATATGATAAAATGGCTTCATAATATGACAATGTGGTATAAAAATATAATAAGATATATCAATATAATAACATCAAATCATAATCTGATAGAATGGGATAATGATGTAGTAAGGTTGTTCAATTATATATAAAACTACAATCATAATATGAAAAAGCAAACCATAAAATCGAACAGAATATGACAAAGTGGAATCATAATAATTATTACTTATAATCATTTCTATTTTTCGCTGTGTTCATACATTGCCTGCACTTGAATAAGGAATCAGATTTTTTTTAACTTTAATTAAGTATATCTCCTAAACTAAAGCTCGGAAAAAAATAATTTTTTTCGCAACCAAATTTCAAAGTGTTGGCTTTAGTTTCCTGAAGAAATAAAAAATATACATATTTTGTTATACTAAAATTGTGCATTTTTTTAAAGTCATGTATTTCTGTCGTACTTTTTCGTGTGTCACTTGAATAAGGAATATTTTAAAACTAAGCAAACTGTAATTTATTTTTAAATTTTAGGTTATAAAAATGAAAGTTATTATCTTCTAGCATCCACTATTTTTAGAAAAAACCTCAAAATGCGATTTGGCATCGACTTGTATAACGACACTAAGTAATTTAGCGAAATTGAACTCCATGCTTCCGTAATTGCATCCTTTAAGGATTCTATCGTCTCAAATTGCTTTCCTCCTTCATAAACATTTCTTGCAAGCCAACCTAAGACATTTTCCATTGGATTCAGGTCTGGAGAATATGGGGGCAAATCCAAAAGTTGAACACCATGTTGATTAATCTATTATTTTACTGCTCTGGAGGTATGAATCGGAGCGTTGTCGTATTGGTACGTCCAAGGTATGGGTCCACAGAAATCATTAAATTTTGGAAATGCCTCCTCCAGAATGTTTTTGTAAGTCGTTGCTGTCATTTTGTTGGATACAAAAACCAATTCTATGGTATCATAATACGAAATGGCACCCCATACCATTATTCCGCCCTATCGGTTGTGTCTGCAGCTCAATAATAATTCTTCCTTATTTAGGTCATGGAAGTAATAGTTTTACCCATCAATATTAAACTTTTTTTCATCGGAAAATACAACTTTAAACCATTTATTGGACCATTTCATTGTATTTTTGGCAAACTGTAGACATTCAATTTTTGTGGAAAAAGAAATGCTTGAAGGACATGAGATCCTTCATTGTTCGGAATTTTGGAAATGGTTTTCAAAAGAAAAACATCTAAAGGAGCATGAAAGGACTCATGCCAGCACATCCCATGTCAGTGGTAGAAGTGAGCCTTCTACTTCTAATAAATTTAGTTGTGTTAAAAGCGCTTTCAAAGAAAGAATTCTGACATACCTCTACAGAAACCAAAAAGAGGAAATTCTGCATCCTCAAGAGTTTTTAGAAGATGTAAGCCATGATATTTTTGAAATTTTGGAGAACGCTATAAATAAAAACACAACATTGAAATATAATTTAGATTGGAGTGCGAATATATTAAAATTATAGAAGATGAAATAATGCTAACCACCATAATGCATAGAACAAAAATGTCACTTTTAACCATAAGTGATAGTATTGAAGAATCTTTGAAAGCACAATACACGTATATATGTAAAAAAATGTCAGAATTCCAGGAGAGGGATAGTGGGTGGTCCCTAATACGAAAGAAGCATTTGGAAATAAATATAAATAAGGCTTCATTCATTAGAGGCACCAAATATATACCATTACCACATTGGATAAAGAAAAAAGATGCCTGTTTCAACTATCCAAATGATGATGAACATTGTTTCAAGTGGTGTATCATCGTTTCATTCTTATATAATGAAGCAAATGGATTTGGAAATATTTAAATAAATGAGGAGAAAATATGTGTGGAAAATGAACTGCTAAATTTTGAAAAACTTGAATTTCCAATTAAATTAAAAGATATAAAGATATTTGAAAGCAAGAATGAACATGTTAGCATTAATGTATTTGGCTGCGAAGGTAATACTATAGTTGGACCATATTACCTCACATCTGCGGTAAAGAATCACCACATAAATCTTCTTCTTCTTATGGACGAAGAATGGTGTCACTACGTTTTTATTAAAGATATCGGAAGGTAATTTAAATAAAAATTAACTACATATTTTATAAGTTAACTTATTATTATTCAAATATTTCAGATTAGTAAGATCAAGTTTAACTTCCCACCATGGACGAGTTTTTATTTGTAATGCATGTCTTCAGTACTCTCCAAATGAGAAGATAATGCATGATCATGATCTTAACTGCAAAAAAGTAGTACCGAAAATGCCAGAGGGTGATAATAACATTTTATATTTTAAAAATTATCAGAAGCAGTTAGATGCACCGTTCGTTATATATGCTGATTTTGAGACGTATTTGGAAAAAATTGATAACGAGCAAGTAAATATACAAAAACATATAGCTTGTGCTTTTAGTTATTATATTAAGTGTGGCTTTAATGATAATTTAGATAAGTTTAATATTTATTTTGGTAATGATGCTCCTACAATATTCATAGAAAATTTAATTAATGACGCAAAAGAAATTTACGGAAACTATTTAAATAAGGTCGTACCAATGACAGCACTCTCCAATGATGAAACAATTTTGTATAACCTCTCAACAATTTGTCACGTATGTAAGCAAATTTTAGGAGCGGACAAAGTACGGGATCATTGTCATTTAACTGGCAAATTTAGAGGAGCAGCCCATAGCTCATGTAATATTAATTATAAAATAGCCAAATTCATACCAGTATTCTTTCATAATTTTTCCTCCTATGATTGTCACTTATTTATGAAAGAACTTTCACAATTTGAGGGAGATATAAAGGTAATTCCTCTCAATAAAGAACTATATATATCGTTATCAAAGTTGAAGAAAATCAGGGATTTAAAATTCGGTTTTTAGACTCTTTTCGTTTTATGGCCTCTAGCTTAGAATCTTTAGCCACAAATTTAAATGACAGTGATTTTCAAATTCTAAATAAAATTTATAATCAAAAACAACAATTTGATTTACTCAGAAGAAAAGAAGTATTTCCTTATTCTTATACTGATTCGATGGAGCGCTTTAATGAAACTAATCTTCCTGATAAAGAACAATTTTATAATATTTTAAATAATTCGCATTGTTCTGATGAAGCTTATGATCATGCTAAATCGGTTTGGACGACTTTTAAATGTAATAACTTGTTAGATTACACTAAATTATATTTAAAAACTAATGTTCTCCTCTTAACAGATATTTTTCAAAATTTTAGAAGTATCTGTAAAAGTATATACAAACTTGACCCATGCCAATATTATACTGCTCCAGGTTTATCGTGGGATGCGATTTTAAGAACAACTAACATAAGGTTAGAACTTTTAAGTGACGTCAATATGTATAATTTTATACAAGACGGTATTAGAGGAGGACTAGAACAATGTTGAACGAGATATTCTAGAGCAAATAATAAATATTTAGAAGACTTTGATAGTAGTAAGCCTTCAGAATATTTAATGTATCTAGATGCTAACAATTTGTATGGTTGGGCCATGTCAGAATATCTCCCATATAGAGAATTCGAGTGGATTTATGATGATGCGGCTTTAGAAGATATTGATGTAACTACAATATCGGATACATCTGATATTGGATATTTTTTGGAGGTAGATTTAGAATATCCACACTATTTACATGAATTTACCCTTTTGCCCAGAAAATAAATTTGTTGGTAAATCTAAATGTAGGAAGTTGATTGCAGATCTAACACCAAATAGAGTTCTTAAACAATGTTTAAAGAATGGACTGATATTAAAAAAAATACACAGAGCATTAAAATTTCGACAATCTCCATGGTTAAAAACATATATAGATTTGAATACATAACACAGAACAAGAGCAAAAAATGCTTTTGAAAAAGATTTTTTTAAATTATTAAATAATTCTGTATATGGAAAAACTATGGAAAATGTTCATAAACGCAAAGATATAAAAATGGTTACAGATTGGGAAACAATAAGGCGTAATCATTTAGGAGCTAGAGCATTAATTTCAAAGCCTAATTTTTCGAGTATAACTCAATTTTCAGAAAACATGTTTGCAGTTCAGTTAAAGGTTATGCAAATAACTTATAACAAACCAATTTATTTAGGCTTTGCTGTGCTGGAACTGTTAAAATGGAAAATGTATGATTTTCATTATCAATACATGAAACCAAAATTTCAGTCTAATTTAACATTAAAGTATATGGATACAGACTCATTCATATACACTATAAAAACAGATGATTTTTATAGTGATATTCGTGAAGATATTGCCTCAAGGTTTGATACATCCGAGTATCATCCCAATAACATATTTAAACTCCCAATATTAAATAAGAAAGTTCTAGGCATGATGAAAGATGAGAATAGCGGAAAAATTATGAAAGAATTTGTGGGACTTCGATCAAAAATGTATTCATTCAAAACGGTTGACATGGAGGAAGTAAAGAAATCTAAAGGAGTTAAAAAATCATGTATACAAAATTTATCAATAATAGACTACAAAAGGTCATTATTTGAAAGAAAAATAATTTCTGATACAATGCATACATTTAGATCGAAGTTTCACCAGTTGTATACACAAAAATTACATAAAGTTGTTTTGAGTTATGCGGATGATAAAAGAATTATTGCTTCTGACCAAATAAATACTTATGCGCGAGGACATTTTACACTTCAAAGTGACTTTGATAACTTTTTTACAGAGATAGATGACGATATTTTCTTGAATATTGATAGTGAGTATATAGAATTTTTAAAAGATTCATCAGATGATGAATATTTAATGAATGTAGATGTTTAAGTTGTACATTTAATAATTTAAATACTTTCATATTTTTTAATTTTATTTATAGTTTACATAAGTAGAACTTCAAATGTATATATTTCTATTGAATAGAGTTAACTCCTTAAGATATTATAAAAAATATATTTTTTAATGAAAATTACACTGATATTTATGTTATCACAATGAAACAATAATAAATATATGTCTTTTATTATATAATAAATGTGTTTTATTTTTAAATATTTTTCCATTGTACATTTTCTATTTCGTAATCTAACTTTTTACGATTTCTAGTTAGTCGAGGAGAATATTGATATGGTAAAGTTGATTGCTTCAAATTTTTGTGATTTTCATTCTTTGACAATATTCTTATTTTTGGTGTTCCATTATTTGAAAAATGTTTAAGTCGTTTAGCTGCTGAAGAGGCAGAAGTTGGATTAAGTTTTTGTAATGTTGTATCCATATCAATTTCATCATAATTTTCATTAGTATAAATTTCCTCATGTAAATTTATATTAGATTGTGTTCCTACACTACTTGACTCTGGTTGCATTGTTTGATTTTCAATATGTTTCTTATATATTTTCCTAGTTTGTGTTTCATTATCACTTAGGTTACTCAATTTAGAACTTTTAGTTTGATGAGAAGATGATATTTGGCTTCCAATTAAATATTTGGCTAATTCTTGTTTAATATAATACCATTTATTAATATCTTTTAGTGTGTGTGAACTATATATTGGTATTAGTTTTCGATGTAGAAAATTGGAATCAGAATATTTAATTTTAAATTTATCGTAAGTTAATTAATTTGGATAAATTATTTGACATTTTCTAAAATTTTTCCAATAACTCTACTTAAAACGGATGAAATAATAATTGCTAGAAATCCTCCTTTTTGAATTAGATGTTTCCTCTTTTGTTTCATTGAGGTTTCTGGTGAACAAACTTTTCTAATTGTATTTTTATATGGTTTTATTTTGTCAAAAACTTTAGGATCTGCTTTCTTAAGAACGTAAAGAATATGTTGGTTCTCCTTCAACAGTTTTAGGTTCGAGGTCATTGTTTATATTTGCAAATATTAAATAGTGATTTTTATTGAAAATATCCGTTCTAAATCTTAATGCGTTGTGTATTTGTTGAGTGAGATCAATTAATAAATAACCATGAGCCTGCTGTGTACAGTTATTATATACATCAACCAGAGCTTTTGAGTTTTCTGGGTATACTTGGCGAGCTAAATATTGAAATTGTAACTTATCCCTAGGATTTTTAAACATAACTATATATTTAGAGTTTAAAGAAATATCTCTGGAATAAGCACCTTTATGAAAAATGTTTTGTGTTACTAAAATCACAGCTAAATTTCTATGATGAGATCCCTTAGTAAAAAGTTCACACACTTTTTTATTAGATGATTCAAGCATTAAATCATCCAATATCATTAAAACCGATTCATTTTCTGCAGTAGCAAAATCCTATGGAATACCATGTATAAACTCTACATTGTTAATTCTCGGAAGAGAATTTTTTTCTGCAAAACACCAAATAACACGATCTATGTTTTTAGATATTAAATATTGATTTTTTATCAAATTCATAATAAATGTGGATTTCCCACAACCAGAGGGACCACAAATCATCATAGTGAATGGATATATAAACTGTTGAAACATGTTTACACTTTAGTACACGACATTTAAATGAAGTGAAGCATTAACATTCTATAAATATAAATATGAGTAAAAGAATTCTTGTTGATGAACTACATCGTCAAGCGAGAAAGAGCTTTCAGCGCCGACGATTTATTCAAAAGGGTATTTTAGATACATGGCAGATTGACTTAGTGGAAATGATACCGTATGCAAAATTTAATAGAGGTTTTAAATATATGCTTACTGTAATTGATGTATTTTCAAAGTATGCATACGCATTACCACTAAAAACTAAAACAGGAATAGAAATTTTGAAAGCATTAAAACGTATTATAAAATTAAACAAAGGAAAATCTCCCAAAAATATCCATTCTGATCAAGGGAAAGAATTTTATAATATCTATTTTAAAACTCTTATGAAAGAATATGAAATTAACCATTACAACACTTTTTCAAGTATGAAGGCATCAATAGTTGAACGTTTTAATAGAACTTTAAAAAATAAAATGTGGAAACAATTTAGTATGCAGGGAAATTATAAATGGATAGATATATTAAATAAATTGTTGAAAGAATATAATTCTTCATATCATCGTTCTATAAAAACAGCACCCAATTCTGTTAATAAGAAAAATGAACAGAAACTTCTTAATACTGTATACAGTAATTTGAAGGTTTTCAAAGGAGGAAAATATAAATTAAATGATTTAGTTCGCATTAGTAAATATAAAAATCAATTTGAGAAAGGATATACACCAAATTGGTCTACAGAGGTTTTTAAGATAAACAAAATTTACGTAACCAATCCTATAACATATCAACTTGCAGATTTTAATGGAAATATAATTAAAGGTGGATTTTATGAAGAAGAATTGTTAAAAACAAAAGCCCCAAACATTTTTTTGGTAGAAAAAATTTTAAAGCGAAAAGGAAAAAAACTATTGGTAAAATGGCTTGGTTTCGGAAAAGAATATAATTCATGGATTCATCAGAACGATATTAGTAAATAATATATGTATAACAAACAACATACTATATTGATCATTCTTTTTAAAGATGGCTTCAAGTATACAAGAAGAAAATATTTATGTTACTTTATTAAGTAATAATTCAATGGATATTTATAAAAATACTCCAAACACTTTTACAAATTTGCTAACACAATCTCTAAATTTGTATGATCACTGGGTAGTTGGATTATCAGATATTTCATTTTCATTACTGGAAAGAAATAATCAAAACATTGCCAAACGTAGAAAACGAAATACAATTTCAAATGTCGACACACAAGCTATAGTACATGGAAAGACAAAAATATTGAAGCATAGTGCAAATAATGAATATGAAGACATTAAGTTAAAATTTCACGAACTTTTAGAAAGTTCTAATGATTTTATGATAACAAACCCCAATCTGAATAATAAAACAAAACTTTTGAATAAATTAAGTGATACTCCAAAAAGTAATGAATCCACAGAAAAAAAAAAATTTAAGTGATAAAAAATCAGATCCTTTAAATAAGTTAAAGAATGATACCTCACAAACAAATTTAGCAACAGAAAAGAAAGTCAACGAATTTGATTCTTATACTAGTAGAGATGAATTAGAAAACGTTGAAAAGGATTCCATTTTAACATCAACAAACCACATTCTACACAAATCTTTAACCAAATTTTCAGATAATATGACAAATTATTTTACTAAAGTCTTTTCACCAGATATAAATGAAATTATATTTATTTACACTGATATAATTAAACCACGACATGTAGGTAATAAAAAAACTAAATGTTTGAAAATATTTTCAATATCCACATTGAAAAATTATATTCATTTTAATAGAATTGAATATTTTCCTATTGAATCTTATAACATTAATAATATATCTATAATGATTCGAAATGATGAAGGAGAAATAATAAGTTTGAATGAATTCATACCAGTTTATTGTACTCTACACTTTAAAAAATATATAAAATAAATGATTAGTAAAATTTTAAATCATTTTTGTAATAACCATGGATGTGATGTATACAAATTATTATAATAATCAGTCTGGAAATAATGTTCAAAATATTGGTGAAATATATCATACACCAAGGTTTGTGCAATATGGACGTGGTATTGGATCACTGTTTTCATCTTTGTTTTCACACCTGAAACCATTCTTGAGAACAGGATTAAATTATTTAAAAAATAAGTCATTAGACATTGGAAAAGAAATTTTGGAGGAAATCGGAACAAAACCTGTGAAAGATATTCTATTTAATCAAGGGAGAAAAATTATGAATAATATCAAAGAAGCTACTATTGAAAAAATAAAAACAATGCAGAAAGGTAAAGGGAAGCATATAAAACTTAAACGCTTAAAACAAAAACCGCATAATAAATCCAAACGTTGTAGAGGAAAGAACTTTAACGATATTTTTTGGAAATTTAAAATGTCGGGATTTATAGAATGTATGAAAAGTGAATTGGATTTATTTGAATCTCCCCCAATTCAAACTAGTGTAATTAAAACAGAAGAAATATGTTATAATCCAATTGCTTCATTGGATAACTCTAGTACAATTGAATTTGTATCATTGGGGAATGGTGAAACATATAGAGATCTTAATAGTATTTATCTTAGACTAGTGCTTGAATTCAAAGGACCTGGAGGCGTTGTTAATAACTTGTTGCATTCCATATTTAGGAATTGTACAGTTCATTTCAATAATAAAAGTGTATCTCAACCTGACAACAACTATCACTATAGAGCATATATGGAAACATTACTCAATTATGGAAATGATGCTAGATCTACCCATCTTGAATCGTGTGGTTGGGCTACTGATGTGAATAAAATTAATTCATTAATCGATAAAGAAAATCTCGGTTTAGATAAAAGAAAAAAATTATTTAAGGATGGGAAAAAGGTGGAGCTTTTCGGAAAACTTCATGTAGATGTATTTAATCAACAAAAGTACTTGCTTAATAATGTTGATCTTAAGGTCACATTAAATTTGGAGAAACCAGAATTTTATATTTTAGAAAGTGGGGATAAAAATGAATCTTATCTAAGAATACATGAAGCTAATTTATATATAAATCATCTTACTATCAATAGTAGTATATTAATGGCACATCATAATGTATTACAAAGCAAAAATGCAATTTATCCATATAAGAGAGTAGAAATTAAGACCTTCACTATACATCCAGGAAACCATTCATTATCTCTAGATAATGTTATACTTGGACAATTACCAAATTTCTTAATTTTTGGAATGGTGTCGAACAAAGCTTATACTGGAGATAGAAAAGAAAATCCATACAACTTTCAACATTTTAATTTACAAAGATTTAATTTGGTTGTTAATGGAGTACAATTTCCAGCACAGCCAATTGAATTTAACTACAACAATGGAGGAATATTAAGCACTCGTGGTTATCAAACCCTATTTAAAGGTACCGGAATCCATCATTTTGATAAAGGTCATCAAATTACAAAGGAACTTTTTGATAGCGGATTTTTTTTACTAGCTTTTGATTTAACACCAGATCACAATAATAATTCTAATTGTGGAAATTTAATAAATCAAGGAACTATTCGAATAGAAGGACGTTTCGGGAAACCCATAACAGAGGCAATTACCTGCTTAGTATATTGTGAATTTGACAGTATAATAGAAATTGATAAGTCTCGTACTATAATTCAAACGCTATGAACTCAATAAATATTATAAATACTTTAAATTCAAATAATTATACAAAATATAAATTTAAAGGAGTTTTTGCGAGCAATAAATTACCCAAGACACCTGTTACAAAACCATCATTTTACATAGCCAACACTGATACATCTTATAAGCCTGGACAGCATTGGGTCGCTTTTTATTTCCCTGAAAATAAACCAGCAGAATTTTTTTGCTCTGCAGGTCAACCTCCAATAAAACCATTTATTTCATTTCTAAACCGAAATTCTAAAACATTTGTCTACAATAAAATGCGAATTCAAAGTGAATCATCAATGTTTTGTGGTGTTTATTGCATTTTTATTTATTTAAGATGTAAAAATTTTACTTTTAATAAAATTTTAAATATTTTTAATTATTTTAATTTACATGAAAATGATATGTTAGTTTTAAGTTTATTTAAATACTTTTATTTGTTTTTATAGAAAATAAAAATAAATAAATAAATAAATAAATAAGAAAAATGTATATTATTTTGTTTTTATTCCAAGTTCTTTTTCCACATTTAGTAAAACTTCCAGGAGAATTTTATCACGACCATCATGCAATGCGAGGAATAGTGGAATGTCTATAGGCGGCAGTATTAAGATTTCTTGAATTTCAATTTGACCCTTGTTTGAAATATAATTTGATTCAATTTTAGTGTTGTTGGATGTATTCATTATTCTGAATATGTTGTTCTTGATAGATAGTCAATTATTTACTAAAATTATTTCTAAAATTCAAAATTCATAAGACCCTTACCAAGTTCAAAATTGCACGAAGTTATTGTAAAAAAAAAAACAAATATTTTTTTAAAGTTGTATTATTTTTTATTTATTATTATTTTTTTAAATTAACATATTTGAAATTAAAAATATTTTCCCTATTTACTTATTTTAGACGTTTAGATAATAAATAATATCTTTTTATAAAATCCTCTATTTTGTTTATAAGTTGTATATGCTTTCTACAGTTACAAGTATCAGGACCAACGTTTGCTTTATCATCCGACCATGAACAGTTTTTGAAGTGTAATCCATATTTAGATAATATAGGTTCTTCATTATAATTCCCAGTTTTATTAATAAGTGCCAAATACTCTTCCAGTGTTTTTTGATGTTCAACAAAAATTAAACCATCAAAATTTTGAAGAAATTTTTGAATTTTTATATGTAACATGTTTATTATAAAGCTTTCTTTTTACAATTAGTTAGCTTTTAAAAATCATGATACTTATATACTAATTAAAAAATTTTCTTTATTAAGAATTTCTTGGAATTTTACTATTTTCCCAACTGAAATATGGTTGAGAATTTGGGATGAAAAACTCTCCTACTTCGTCTTCTCCAGCGGAGTTTTCGCTGACTACCTCTTCCAATTCCAAAACATATAAACCATTATCTAACTTCCTCCTTAAAGTAAACTGTTCATTATTAACTCCATCTATTACTTTATCTTCCAAATTATTATATCGTTTAGGAAGATATAACATTCCCTCTTCAAGCTCTGCCATCACCACATTTCCATATTTATTCTTATGGCGGAACATACTTAATACCTTATATGGCTTTGATGGTAGTAAATCCTTTGCTGCTAGATATGGTCTTGTTTTTAATTTATTGAAAGCCGCAACAATAACAGCATTTGTAATCTTATTTGATTCCATTTTTGTTCTGCCTTTTAAAAAGTTTATTAACTGATTAAAATAATTTTACTTCAGACAATTATATTTATATCTAATATAATTTATCTCCAAAGAAGAGTAATTTGGGTATATCTCATAATATTTCAAAATGAGAAAATATTATAAATACATAAATATTGAGCCTTAAACTAATTTTAAACATATTCTAGATATGAAAAATGTTAATGTGAATAAAAAATACTCCCCTTAATTTGTTATTAGAATATTTAATATTAATCATGACCATACTCAACAATATAAAATATATCTTCATTAATGTCAAAGAACCTTACACAAAGTTATTTTTTTTTCCATATAAACAAAACAATTCTCAAGTTTCCACTTTACAAAAACAAAAATAACCATACAAAAATAACCATACAAAAATACTCAAACGCTATTTATACAAGTCATCAGTTTTTAATTTCATCACAATTAAAAGTGCAAAAAAAAAAAAAAAGAAAAATAAATAAATATATAAATAAAAATTGTCTCCCCTGTTAAATTGTTTGTATGTACTTTTAACATAATTACATAAATACATACATACATACATATATACATACATTGGTTTTCAATTTCATAAAATGCAAAACAATTTTTCCTCCTATTAATGCACTCACAAGAAAAAATTACAAAAACAAATTCATTGGTTTTCAATTTCATACAAACAATTTCCTCTTCAAAATTCCTCTTCCTCCTCATTAAAAACAAAAACAACTATTGCCTTCCCATTTCCCTACTACTTTTATAAATTTTTGTTTTTGGTAAAAATATTTTTCAAATATAATATTTTTATAGTCAACCATATTAAAATTTTGATTGAGGGCAACCATTTAATTATTAAACAAAAACAGAAAAGTTTTTATCATGAACACAGTATTATTAACATCAATAAAACATACGCAACCATGTTTTTTCTCTGCATGTGTAAATTTTGTAGCAGAGTGTTATTTACACTACTTCACTGTAGTGTTGTTAAATAATTTTGAATAACATATTTTTTGTTTTTGACACTAATGCAATTTAAAAGAAATAAAAGTTTTGTTTATTTATATAATTATTTACTTAAAATTTTCATATATTTATTTATTAGCAGTAATTAAAAATATATATTTAGTGTTTTTATTTACATTTATTATAAAACGCCTCTAACTGTTTTTTATTTTATTCAACAAAAATGTATTCATATATTTTTTTACTAAAGCATCATCTATCTTATAATAATGTCATTAAATTTAATTTTTCTCTTATGCAATAAAAGTTAATTTATCATTTAATATTTATTTTTTATAAACTAAGCAAACATTATGTGATAATAAAGTTAAAAATAGTTTAATTTTTTTGTTATCGAACCTCAGGCTATATTATTATTTTTGTATATAGTTTTGATTACGTATGAATATACTTTGCAGAAAAACAAACTATAAAAAATTACTAAAATTTTATTTTTTGTAAATGTTTTTTTTTTTTAATAATATATGTATATCGTCGGTGTGCTGGCGAAAAGTCTTGTTAGACGACTTTGCTTAAAAATAACACTGGTCTGCAAAAAAATCCTACCTTAAGGAAGAATAGGTGAAGTGCTAAACGCGAATATTCTTTTAGTTTTTTTCTATAAGGTCCTGATTTTTTTTATTGGCATATCTAATATTGCGTCCTTAAAAAGCTTATTAAACGAATATATTTTACCATAATTCGAGAACGGTTTGTCCGACTTATATTACTTTTTTATCTATTCAGAAATTAGTGTCGAAATAAACATTTTTTCATGCAAAGTTAAATTTTTTTTCTTTAAAAGTTCCTTTAAGAAGCGAGTTGGCATAAAATCCTTTTTTTATCCTTTATTATAAAGTTGGTAATGCTACGAACAAATCTTAATTTTATTTACAGCTAAGTGAAAATACCTACAATTAAGCGGAGACACATTCATTACAGAATAGAATTTTTTGGGAAATAAATCTGTAACTTCTAATCGGCTGCTTGGATTTGCATACAATTTCACACAGATTTAGCAGACTCTTGTAAGTTCGGACAGGAGGATCCTCAGACTCTTTAGGAGTGGAACTATCCCTTATAGTTTTCAAGTAAGTTGCATTTGAAATTTTAACTATCTTAATTTTGCAAAACCTTGATGCAATTTTGTAATTTTTTCAAGAACAAGATTATCTATCAAAAAGAAAAAATTTGAAGTCGATATTTTTTTTTTTTTTTGGCCGAAAAAGTGCCTACACCCTTTTTTCTCTAAAATAAAATTTAAGAACATACAGTGCGTTTCACATTTATAATTTAAGTTAACTTAACTTACTTAACGTTTTTTAATAAATAACTATAGCGATATTTTTTAAGAAAATGTGTAAAACAATTAGTGCTTGATAAATACCGGATACAAACGGATAAATAAAAAATTTTATTTTATTTTTTTTTTTTTTTTTTTCATATCGTGGAAAACAATTCACCGACCTTGAAAAGGTAAAATTTTGTCTTTTAAAAAACAAATTATCGATTTACGCGAAATAGCTCGAAGATTGGGTAGAAGCTTACATGCAATTCAAAATTTTTTGAATAATATTGAAAATCTTAGGATTCCTAGCAGACCAGGTCTGCAAAAATTACTTTCAGACCGCGAAGTTTAATATGATTAACTTTTAGCTCCTCCAGCATTTCTGTAATTTGGATGGAATCTGAAGCAACGGTTTGGCGTTCTAAACAGTGAACAACATGGGAACAAATTAGAGCCAAGTTGATAGAATTATATAGAGTAATTTTAACTACAAAAATAAAATATTTTTACAGAGGTTATATTCTCTGCCCAAAAAAAAAAAAAAAAATGGAATTTAGATGGACCAGATGGGTTATTGGAGGGATTGAAGAAACTGGCCACTAACATTCTCCAAAATAATTTTTGGTAAAGCCTCTGTTATGACGAGGGGAGCATTTTGTATTGACGAATCACTGGAAGTTCAATTTGTTTCTTGTAAAATGAATAATACAGAATACACAAAAATATTACAAATGAGTTTAATCCCTTTTCTGAAGAAATATCCTAACAAAAATTACATTTTCCAGCAAAGTCATAAAAACGTGGTTTAATCCAAAAAATATTACTATTTAAGAGTGGCCCGCATATTCTCCAGATCTGAACCCTATGGAGAATATATAGGACTTTTTATATAACAAAATTTATTCCGAATTATGCCTAAAATTAGCAATCATGACAGAATGGGATAAACTTAGTGAAAATGAATTGTCAACTTTAATATAAAGTATGAAAAATAGAATATTTAACTTAATAAAAAAATTAAAGGGAAACAAGGTATTTTACGAAGATAATTTTAAAATTGAAATTTAGCCAAATCACCGAATAGGACTAACTACAAACCCTCCCTAATTTGACTTATTTTGTATCGAAATCTTGATTTTAACCAGTACGTTCTACAATTTCAAAGCTTGAATCTACAAACAGAATGCAGTTTCGGAATCTTTGATGTTTTCTAAAAAGTTTGCAGGTGTGATTCACCGGACTTACAACAAATGTGGACTTTATGGACAAAATTCATTAAAATCCCATTTTTGCAATTTTCGCCGGTTTTTTGGGAATTGTGGAATTCCTTTTACAAAAATCTTTGTTTTTTACACTTTATCATTTTGAATACAGTTTTCACAGTTTTTCAAATTTTCGGAATTAAAGTAAAATTTTTGTAAAAATTGGTTTTGGATAAACTATAAATATTTTAATAAAATCTTTGTTAGTTAAAATATCTTAAAGAACTTTTCGCTAATTGTAGACGTTATCATTAATAAACGATAATTTTCAACTTCCAAATTGTTTATTTTTGGACTCGGGGAAAAAACTCAATATTTTCGGATTTATACGGAAATTAGTGGGGGAAAAAAATGTACATGCAAAATTGGAAAAATTTTGCTCCTTAACTTCGAAAATATAGAGATGATAAAAAAGAAAGTTAAGATATCTTGAAGATAATTTTAATTTTAAAGGGGTCATATTAGTCATGCCGATAAAAAAAATCTATAAGTGATAGAAAAAAGTGAAAGCAGATTCTTATTTAACATGTCAAATCCTATTTAGCGCATCTATTTTTGTTTAAAGAAAGAAAAAAAATATTTTTTATCCATTAGTGTAATATATGTGTATGTGTCTCTACTTAATTGTAGTTATTTTCACTTAATTAAGAATAAAATCAAGATTAGTGCATTAATTTCGATAATACATGGCTTATTTTATTCGTAGAAAAAACTTTTTGATAAATAATAAAAAACTTAACAATTTTGCCATTTTCATTTTTTAAAAGAGGAAAAAAATTCTTCAATTTTGCATGAAAAAGTTTTTTTTTCTAACACTAATTTCTGAATAACTTTGAAACTACTGAGCAAATAAAAAACAATGTTAAAATGATTTGAAAACAATTTTGCTCTGCATCTTTTGGAATTACATTTATTTGCAAACCGTTCTTGAGTTATGGTGAAATCTAAAAGCTGAAAGCAAAATCGTGTTCAGCACGTGAAATTCCATCAAAGTGAACTAGATGGATATGTTTAAAGGAGGACAAAATAATGTGTTTTTTTTTTGCCGGCCAGTGTAATTAGCCATTAAAATTATAGTCCTTTTTTGAAAACCTATCATATGATTTTAAAGATTTTTAACTTAAACACATTTTAATACTCTTTGTTTTAACTTTTTATCTCTGCTGACTGACTGAAATCTTATATTCATTTATAGTGATATTATAAATTTTAAAATCATTTTGTGTTTCAAAAGTACCATATTTTTAATACTTGATTATTTATTTAATCAACAAAATAAATTAATTTCAATATTATTTGCTTTGTCATAGTTACCAGCTATTCACAACCATTTGAACCACATTCATTTCAAACAAATTCTTTTATATTTTTCCTTTTATTACTTTCCATTAAACCACTAAATTAATGTTCAATTTGTTTTTAAAAGCTTAAGTATCATTATTGAGGTTATTATTCTTTATGTTTTCTTAAAAAGGCAAAAGAAAAACTAAATAATTTAAATTTATTTGCTTTTAGAAAATGTTTTTTAATGTTTCAGTTGCTTTGGAAAATTAATAACAAAAAAGATTATATTCGAATCTTAAATACCCTTCATTAGACATAATCTTCTTCTTAATCTTTTTTGTAAGAACTATACTTATCTAAAAAAAATGCTCTTTATAGGTACAAAAAACGAAATAACCATGTACGTCTATCTGTCCGAACGTCCACTGAATTCACAATTATACATTCTTTTACAAAATTAATGAAATTTTAGAAACTTTTTAAATTGCGATTTCTAGTTAAAAATATTTTAATTTAAATTTTTTATATAATATATTTACAAATACCTGAAGCTGAAAATTCGTTAACAAAATGTTTAGATTTATTATAAGAAAAAAATGTTTACACCTTTCAGTGTATACTTTTATTTAGTTTTACGCCATGTCAAATTGTATTATGAATTTTAAAATTTTTTATTGAATGCCAGTTGTGGCACATTTCAAGCCACTCCTAATATATTGACGTATTACCGATTTATATAAAAAAAATACTATTAATTTGACTATTTTTAAAGGATGCAAAACTTTTATTTAAAAGGTAGCAAAAATAAGCTTACAGCATATTTTCAATATTGGCTTAAAATGGAAATAAAAAATTCCTTACAATTTCCAATTCTGTTAAATATGAAAAACAAATAACGGCCTTCTTATTATAATAAAATAATATTTTTTTAATAGGTATATATTAGGGTATCCATTCGAATAATGTTCGTTCGAATAATTCGAACAATTTAATAAGAATAATTGTTCGAAAAATTTAAAAGTGCGACTTTTCGAATAGCGAATAATTCGAATATTTTGATGCCGAATATTGAAACAAAATGAATAATTTTCTTTTTTAATATTATATTTCTTTTAAATTATTTTTAACCCTTTGGATACATGACACTTTATGGCAATTTAACAGGATCTAAGTCGATTTTTGTGTTAAATGTTTACAGATTGTTATTTTTCAATGATTTGCTATAATTTCCATTATTTTTTTAGATTTTTTCACTTTTAACTAAAAAATATTGTGTTTAGAAAATGTAGTTTTAAAAAAAATGTTTTAATGTGCAAAAATTCGTGTTTTCATTTTGCAGAAAACTTAAAAAAAATGCGACAAAAGTTGGTCATTTTTTTATTAAACATATTAAAAGAAAAAATTTAGAAAAATTTAGATTTAGGATAATTTTTGTGTTTTTCGATTATACCCCTAAAAAAATATTTATATGCGATATTTCTTTGGAATGAATACTTATTATCATATCTACAGCCAAGAAGAACAAAATTTTAAAATATTATATATTTAGATTCACGTAACAAGAACTTGTAGCGAAAGGCTTAACTATTTGTATAAATATACATATACTATTTTACAACTATTTTATTTTTAGTGTTTGAAAGATCATTTCATGTGAGAATCACAATAGATCACGAAGAGCAGAATTAAAACCATTTTCGTTCAGTAGTAACCCCTTTAAACGTAAAATAAAGCAAAATTTTGATCAGCATTTTTATCTTTTTTTTCCTCATTTATATTAGGATATTAACTCTTTTATATAAATTCTTCCTAATATTCTAAATTAATACTTTTTAAATTATTTTATTTCATTTTATTTGATTAAATTAAATTAAAAATACAAGAACTGCTTCTAACATTTGTTATTTAGTCAAAAAAAATTTTTGAATCAACATAGAAACTGAAATTATTCTGTAAGCGAATTTATTGATCGCATACGTAAATGTTGCAACATTTTCAATAAATCTAGTGATAAACAGAAATAAAAACTAACACATGATGTTAAACATCGATAAACATCATTATCTAACATACTCGAGGTTCACACACAGCAATTTTTCTTAATGTAATTCTGGCTTCGTAGGCGAGAGAGGTAAAGAGAATGTAAAAGCTTACTATGCCCTTCTACTCTCTCTCTCTCTCTCACCCTCTTCTACGAATTCTGAATTGTAGCAAGAAGAATTGCTCTGTGTAAACTCCGACTTTTGCAAATTTTCTGAAAATTTATAAAAGCGTCAATCATGCATTATCTGATTACAAATTGCTCACACTCTCGGATAGTGATATACTGCTTTTAAACGACTTTTGTGACACTTTGAGGCCACTTGATTTTGCCATTAAAGAATTGAGTAAAGATTCGTCAAGATTAATTGAGTTTGAAGGTATTATAATATTCTTAATAAAAAAAATTAGAAAAGATAAACAATTCCTTTTGTAAAGAAGTACTCACACATTTAAAACGTCGTGTTTAAAAGTTTTAAATATTCTTTAATTTAAATTCTGGAACATGCCCAACCAGCTCCAACTATTTGTGGTATAGTTCCAAACTGGAAATTAAAAGGTTTGGAAATGAGATATTTGGAAGATTATCCGGCAGATAAACTGTTAAAAATGAATCGCGTGAAATGTTCTTCAACTTCAGCCATCAGCGAAAGAGCCGTTTCAAAATCAAATTTTATAAAAACTAAAGAGCGAATTCGGCTTATATCAAGACAATTAAATACTATTATTATTATTATTATTATTATTATTATAATATTCTTGTAAGTCATTTCTTTAAATGTATATATTTTTGTATTAACACAAGTCGTTCTCTATTTATTGTATTAAAAGAATTGTTAATTTAATTTTATTTTTTGTTTTCTATTTGACACACTCAAAGTATAAATTATTTGAACAATTCGAATAATCTTTAATGCGTGATGGAATAATTCGAATAAACCAAATTTCTTATTCGAATTATTCGTTTTATTTGAACAATAAAAAATCGAACAATTTGGATACCCTAGAATCTGTAGCAAAAATATGGTAGAAAAATTTTATTGAATTGACAGGAAAAAACTAAAAATATATACAGCTTTCGTTTTAACTTATACATACATATGGGTCATTACCAAAAAATTTTAACATGGCTGAAACTGACTTTAATCGTTAATAAGTTTTGTGGTAATATCATTTTAAACAAATGGCTTATAAATCTGAACTCACAAGACTTAAAACTAATAGAGAGTAAAATTTTAGTAAAATAGGTATCATTTTATAATAATGATTGTTGTTCAAAGTCAAAAAACTTTGAAAAAATGCTTCAAATTAAATAACTTTTTTCCATTCTTCTACACTTTTTGTTCGCGCGTTTATACTTTTTTTTATCTCAGTCGATTTTATGTAAACTAATCAGAATTTGTGGATAAATTTCACACTTTTTCCGTTGTTCTGCGGGCTTTCAACAGTTACATAGAGGGTGTCGAATTTTGATGGACAGCGAAATTGACCATAATTGGCATAATTAGGTTGTGCTTGTAATGCTTAACCTCGCAAAAACCTCTGAGAGCAACATATTATGATTGGAACATATAATCACAGTGAAAAATAGAAATAATAATAAGTAATAATTGTTATGGTTCCATTTTGTGTCCGATTTTATGATTTGTTTTTTCATGTTATGGTTCTAGTTTTACATATAATTGAATAATCTTTCCACATCATTATCCCATTCTATCACATTATGATTTGATGTTATCATATTATTATTCCATTCTACCATGTTATTATCCCAAGTTATCATATAGTTATCTAATCTTATCATATTATTATTACATCTTATCACATATTAAAATAAAACGAATTAAAAAAAACTTATTATTTTTATAAAATTTTTATTGAAAATAATAAAGAAAAAAGCCAAACAAATATTTACATATTATTTTTTTATTAATTATATTCATTTGCACCACAATATGTGGTTCAAATACAAGATATGTTTTTTTTTTAACCAAACCCTTTAAAGGTAGTTAATCAATATCTTATATTGCTTGAATCACACCGAGTACAACTAAACTAAATGAAAATTACAATGAAGTTGGAAAACAAACATTAGAAATAAAATATATTTAAAAACAAACAAGTTATGAATTTTTCCACTAAGTTTTTAAAAAGTATAATTATTATATTTATTTGAAAATTTTTATTGTCATGGAAATAATAATATTAAAATGGTTTAAAAAAATATGGTTTAATAACAAGGAAAAAGACTGCAAATATTTAAAAACATATAATTTTTGCAGTCAACCACATTAAAATTTTTATTTAGTGTAAATATTAAATGAAAGAAATTTAAACAAAAATATTGTTGTCATAACACAGAGTTATTAAAATTCAAGGAGACTAACAATGAGAATATAATATTGTTGCAGTGATAATGCTATAACCATGTTTTTTCTCTGCGTGCATGGAACTATTTAAAAATGGAAATACATCTTTATACAAAATATTCGCAAACTAAAGACAAAAGTAAATATACATATACATTTTTTTTTTTTCTAAAATGAGAATCAACTAGTACTAGCTGCAAGAAAAATGAATGAGAAATCCACATTTTGCTTCGATTGAAAATATTATGCTTGATAAAGGCAACTGTGATCAAATAAAGAATTAATTAAAAAGATAAATAGTTCACTTTAATTTTATGATACTAACGATTTTTCACATAAAACCCTATTCTTATTTTTTGTAAATAGCTGTGTTTTGTTTCTTCCGTTGAGTGTTAACTTTGATAGTTAGCTATCTTTGTTTTCAATATTTTGCTATATTCTACTAGGATTTTCCTCTTTCTTTATCTATCAGCTTTCTCTATTATCTATAAAGGGATCATAATGGACCGAATGGTCTCTGGGTTTAGGCGTGAAGACGTCGCCTTTTTTAACCCAACCTAACCAAACCCTGACAGTTAGCTAAAAACGATACTCACAAATTTGTATAATTATATATACATATATATATATATATATATATATATATATATATATATATATATATATATATATATATATTAATTTATTGACATCCATAATTGTATTTCTCTTCATAAATTCCCAGCACTTCTATCAAGCATAATTCTACACGTTAACACCTTACGTATATAAATTAAAATTTTTTATGGAATTGTCCATGAATATTAACAACAAAGCATAACTAATATATTATGCAAAGAACTTTTTTTATAAAGTCGTTTCAATGCTCTCTCCGATTTTTTAACCATTGAATAACATCTTGTGGAATATGTGTTAAAATTTGCTCGAATGGTCCGACTTCTCAATGCTGAGTACACAAAACTTTTCTTTCGTACAGAAGTAGCGAGCTATAAAAAGAAAATTTGCTTAAACGACTTTATAATTTAAAGATGGATAAATTCCTTCAATATGATTTTTATAAAATACCACAATTGTTTCATGCTCAAAGTATTTTAGTTGAAATATGTTGGGACCGAAGCCCGAAAACTATTAGAAACATTTTCATCATCATACAAATTAATGTAAAACTATCTTTTTCACTCTTTAAATCAAGTCAAGTTTGTAGTGGGTCGCGCTTCCATTGCAATATCAAAAGGTGATCGAGAAGCAAGATCTCGTGAGAACCCCTGGATTAACGCAAACTGATTCTACTTTAAATTTATACAAATGGATTTTAATGTGCCATCAAAAAAAATTAAGGACTAAAATCACAAATTTTTGATAATGGCCCATATATAGGCTAACTGTCATTGAACAGAAATTGTTAAGAAAACTCAGAAACGTTTCATTTTTGTTTCTTTAATTATTATGTGTACGGAAATTTAATCAAACAATTTGTAACAAAGGATGTAAATTAGGGAAATGTAAACAAATCAAGGAATAGAGAAATATTGTTCGATTTTTATTATTAATTGGCTTAAAGCTTCAAACTTTAAGATTTTAATTGTATGTACTAGTTAATTATTGTTTTAGTAAATTTAGATAAAATTATATTCAATAAGGACAATTCTTTCCAAGTAAAATTAAATATATATATATATATATATATAATGATTAATATATATATAATGATTAATAATTAATAATTTTCGATATAATAGTTTTTACCTTAAGGTGAACCTAATTAAAGAGAGTGTTGGCAACTAAAAGCACTTTTAAAAAATTCCCTTTATAAATAATTCTATGCTTTATAATTAAACCATAGTAAACAAAATTGGATTACTAATACAATTTTATGTTCTTCTTCTAATATAAATATATATATTATGGATTCTTATTGATAGAGAAGTCGATATAAGGATGTCCGTCTGTCTGTGGAAATCAGTTTTTAGAAAACACGTTTTCGGATATGTGAAGAATTTCAAAAAATTTCGAAACTCTTTGAAACCGACTTTATGTGTCTTGTAAATCTAAAGTTTGTTTTAAAAATAGAAAAACCGGTGATGCATTCTGGTAGACCTTATAACTAAGAAATCCAAAATCTTTTGTCATTTAGATAAAATCTAACGGAACTACAGCCATCTGAAAATAAAAAAAATAGAGTTTAAACTTTCCACGATTTTTTGATACATTTTAGTTTCGAACTCACAATTTACATCTCTTAGACTCTAACAAGTAACCAGTCGAGGGACAAAACATGGAAAATAACAAATTACATAACATAACAAATTACAATATTACTATCTGATAAAAAGTTATGCACCAACAAAAAATTAAACTAAAAAATTGTTTTCTTTACATTGCAATTTTTGTTTTAAATAAAATTTTTGTATTTAAAACCAAATTAGTTTTAAACTATAATTGGGCTATAGATCATAAGTTTCAAAAAAAATCTGGTGCTTATTCCAGCTTCATTAACTTTTTTAAAGGAACAAAATGAATACCCAGATTTTTAACATTCATATTTATAATACAGGAATTTTGGTCAAATAAGGACAGAAAGTGAGTGTCATTTCGATACCAAATTATTTCAACAAAACATTTAAAATCGTTTTATATATGGAAAAGTTACAACACCGAAATTATCACATATACAAACAAAATAAAATCAAGTTTTTTTGGCTATTTCGTCTGTCATATATCTATAAACAAAAAGTGCTAAAAATAATGAAAAATGCTAAAAATGTACTTTTAATGCCAGAAAATTCATTCAAATTACAAAAAAGAGCAATAACGGAAAAATAAGTGATAAAATTGCACTTTAAATGCATTTATGGTAACGCTGGTGCAAAAGGTATTTATTTTCAAAAATTGAATTGTTAACTTTTGGCATTAATCTTTTATTTTGATGTTCTAAATAATACTAAAGATAAAGTTTTGAATTAGCTCAATTCGCAATTGTTTTAGTTTTTAAAATTTTTGTTAGATGCATTAAATACACTGCGCGATTGAAAATAGTATAGCCAGGAAAAAAAGTGTTTTAAAAATTTACTTTTTCCATTTAAATGGTTACACTGTAGTTATAAGAGGCGTTCGTTAGAAAATAATATGGAGGCATTTAATTAGCATAATTTTTGTTTGATACCATCCTTGCGATTTGAGAATTTTACAAATTGAAAAAAAATTTGGAAAATTGTCAAAGTTTGGATAGGGCTTGTGAGTAGACCGTTGCCCCAAACGCCTTCGGCTTTTCTTTGCACGTATCTATATTAAGATTCCTTTGGAAAACATTAAAAAAATTATATGGGCCAGAACAGAAAACAAATTTTATAAGTAAAAAAATATTGCCAACTTTTTTGAAAAAAAAGAAAAAACTAAAAAATATGACATCTTTTCCCAAATTCAGATTAATATAACTTATCTAATCTATATATTTATACGATTCTTATAGTAATATTATCTAGAATTTTTTAAGAAATGCGATGAATATTTGAAAAAATTAGGGCCAAGTTAAAAAAAGAAAACCTAAAAGAACGAAGCTAAAAATGAGTGAAAAATTTTATTTGGACCTAAATATTTCCTAAACTAAAAAAGATAACATATACCTGTAAGTGTATTTTTGCAGGGATTTACAAGAACTATCTATATGTAAAATTTTTTTTTGCCAAATCATAAATGAATTTGGAGGTGTAGAAACTCCCCTCTGACCCGCTATGAATCTGTGCACTATCTAATCAACTCGAAAACACCTCGTCTCTGTGAAATTTTATTGAGATATTTCCAACGGTTCACAAGTTACAGATTATTTCCAAAAAAAAAAAAAAAAACGTTTTGGAACCACTGTGCGTTGTTTACTTATGAACAGATGCTATCAGTGTTGTTGTTTTTCTTTAAGCAAGCAATTCTTGCTATGATGGTTTTGTTTTTGTACTTTTGAAAAAAATATAATATTTTTTTAAGTATAAATATGAAAATACGTATGTATGCATATTTTAAGACACTCGTTTTTGTTGTTGTTTTTAATTTTAAATATGAAACGAATCACTGAGCATCGGTTAACCAGAAGTAGTCGTTTAATTATTTCCTTTATACAATATGCCAGTATTAACGCGTCCTTTAACCCAATGTTTCATATAAAAAACTGAATGAAATTGTATAACATGAAGTTTAAGTTAAAAACATAAAATGGCAACACTGAAATAAAATATGTTAAATAAACACGCATAAAAAAGTCATTAACAAAAAAAATTTTTTTTTTCTTCTTCAGCATAAAACAACTATTGGCAACATATCATTTCTCAATTTTCCTTTTAATTTCTAGGTCAAATCTGTCATTTTCTTCTCTTATATCTTTTAACCAAAATACAAAGTGTTTTAACATTCACTATATTTTTATGATAATTTCTTTACTTTTTAGTAGTTTTTCTTTTCTTATGCATGAATTATCTTTTACTGATAAGAAACAATATTATATTTCATTTATTCAGATGCTGCCAACAGAAGATAAAAAGGAAATTAATACATTTTTATTTATATTAAACCCTGGCAACGATACAATATATGTTTTTATAGTTTTTAATATATTTACTACAAGATGGTTTTTTTTTTTTCATTATGTAAGTTTTGCTTTAATAAATCTATATTTTTTGTAAACAAAACACAATATAGATATTGTTTTCAGTTTGTAACTTTAATGGTGTTCTATTTGGAAGTCAAATAAATAGTTTGGAAATGACCAATGACCCATGTTATGTTACAATAAAGGCAATATTTATGAAGGGAAATGGGGAATAAAAATGTAGTGTTTGGAAATCTGAAGATATATTCGAACAAATAACTGTTTTATTTATTTATTTTTTTCTTTGATTAAAATGTTTAAATTGTATGAAACATATTACTGGATTTTTCATTTAAAATTATATTTACTATAAAGCATGATACAAAGAAATAGAGGTAGAGCAGTTACTTTTTTTTTTTTGTTGCCATACTTGCCTTCGACGTTTGAGAGATTTATTATTTTATTGTGCTACCATATCTTCTTAAAAAAATCCGTTTTCTTTTTTAGTTTAATTTTAAGCGAATTATTTAGGGTTTATGCTCATAATATCATTTTTATAATATATTATAATCTATTACTTTATCCCCCATTATGCGATGCTTGAGTGGCGGCTTAGTAGTAATTTTTTTTAGCAACAAATTTAAATTATAACAAAAAATTAAATACTACTATTGTAACTTGTACCTTTGTTTAAGATAACACAAAAGTCAAAATTCCATTAATAACACTTTAAATGACCTTTATAAGACATATTTGCTGTAATTTAATAGGTTATCGAAAGGAATATATACATATATAAGGCACAATTTTTTATTAAAACAAATTACACAATTTTGATAAGAATTTCCTAAATATAATTTTCCTTTGTTGTAATGTGCCAATAATTTTTCCGTTTGTTTATAAAAAAAATACATATTTCAAAAAATCGGTTATACTTCAAAACATTTTTTTCTAAGAGTTAACGGTGTTACCTTGTTTCTTTATGTCATGCTATAAATATTAAAAAATGGGTATTTAAACTTAAAATTAATTATAGAATATTTTTAAATTTAATTTAAATTAAAAAAAAAAAAAAACAAAAAAGCTTATTAATTTTCATAACCTCTAATAATGCCTTGAAATAAAAAAAAATACAAAAGAAATATAATTTTTTGCACAAAATATAAAAAACAATTTTTCATTTAAAATCATTTTAATCTTTTAAGCAAAAACTCATTTTTTATTGCTTATTATGCAACTAAATTACATTTTAAGTCTCAATAATATTTCTTTTAATAATATGATAAGCTGTTTAATTCACATAATTTAAATATATTTAAATTAATTGAAATTCAGTTGATTTTTAAATGCGCAATTTTTACTTTTTATATAATTTACATAAAAAAAAACTTTTATCACTCACAAAGTGTTTTATTTTCTTTTTTACATTAGCAATTGAACACATGAGTGAATTAAAAGTTTTTTTTTTCAAGTACAATTTTTTTTATGGATTTTTTTTTTCTTTTTGTTTTTTTCTGTTACACCACCCTTTAATAAAAGCCCGAAACTTTTTTTATTTTCTGTTTTTATTTCAAAAACTTTTTAACTCTTTACTAAGTTGACATTTTTTGCTGATCAGTTTTAAATTAGTTTTATTAAATAAACTCAATATTGTTATTTTGATTTTGTTGATACGTATTAGAATGTGTTGTAAGCAAATTTTAAGTATAAATAATAAAATTGGGCATATTTTTTAAATTCTACTGAATAGTTAGAAAGTTGTTGAAAATTACTTTTATGTTAAGATAAATAAGTTGAATGATAGTGAAAACACAAAATTAATGTTAATGCAAATAATGTTGTTCTTTTTACAAAAGGCCAGCAGAAAGTAAATTATAGATATTATAACTGTCGCGTATGTACATATATAGTGTGATTACTCCAACTAAACCTAATTGAAAACAAAATATATGAAAAAATAAAATATGCTAAAATAATTTCATGTATAATACTTAATATATTCATATACCCAATTCACAAAATATGTTATTTGAGTTATTGTATTATATGTTATTTAAAATAACAAACTTACACACTCACAAAAATAAAGTGTCTGCGATATTTAATTATAAATCAGCTGTCTTTTGTTTGTTAGAAAATGTATAGTTACGTTAATTATAATAAAATCATTGCATGTATCATTAAATCCAACAAAATTGTCCAATTATTTACTTAATATAGCACAAAATTTGAAAAGGGGGTTCATGAATCATGTCGCGCAAATTTGCACACTTGCACAAATGGAAAACTTAAGCTTTTAAATGAGTATCCTTATTATCTAACATTTTTTGAAAATTTATATGGAAATTTAAAATAACATTATAGCATTGTGAAACCTATGTTTATTAATTCTGTTAAAAAATATTTTATTTAAAAATTTGTTAATTTTTTACAAAAAATTTATATTTTTATTTAACATTTTTTTACAAAATTTTTCACCAAAAATTTAAATTTTCACCAAAAGTGAAAATTTTTCCAAAAACTCAAATTTTGACCAAAAATTAAAATGTTTACTAAAAATTCAAAGTTTCACTAAAAATTCAAAATTTTACTAAAAATCAATTATTTTCTAGAAATTCGATTTTTTTTTTTAAATTCTGAAATTCAATTTTTCACTAAAAATCCAATTATTCACCAAAAATTCGAAATCATTAAAAACTGATTATTCATTAAAAAAAAACTATTTGTCAATAAAAATCCGATTATTCACAAAAAATCAAAATTTTCACGAAAAATCCAAATTTTCGCCAAAAATTCAAATTTTTTCTAATAGTCCGATTATTTACCAAAACTCCAAATTTTCACTAAAAACCGATTATTCACTAAAAATTGGATTTTTCATTAGATATTTGATTATTTACTTGAAATATATTTTTTCACTAAAAATCGAACTTTTCACCAAAAATTAAAAAAAAAAATCGATTTATCAATATCCTACAATACGATAGCACTTGAGCTTCAAAATGATTTTCGAGATTTTCAAAAATGGCCTTATATGAGATCTATGACTATTGGTACTATGATTTCTGTTTATATAAAACTTGTGTTAAATATCACCTTCACACTTTCGTTTATACGGTATTTATGCGAGGCATTTATTAGTATTAAAATCCTATTGAGTGGGAATATTTTCATGGGCGCTAGGTGAAATAGTGAACCGATAATAATCAATTTCAATAGGCTGTGTCGTTATGCCAAAATAGTCATATGTTCCAAATTTTATCAAATTATTATGATTACGACTTGTAACTTCTGTATGATTCGTCCAATTTTGTTATATGAAATAACAAAAAAATTTAATTTAAATTACCTCTAACTAGTATCTACTAATTTTTGATATGTTAATTTTTTCCGACACTAATTTTTGAATAATTCTGAAACTATTGAGTAAATAAACAAATAATGTTAAGATAACTTCAAGAAAATTTTGGTTCGCAAAACTTTGTTTTGGTGACCAGTGTTAATAAAAAAAGAATGATTTTTATCCATACAACTTTGTGGAAATTTATCACAAAACTAAACAGATGGAAGGATATCATAAAAACGACTCTAAAATTAAATTTCAGAAACCACATTTTTGCTCAACAGCCTATTTTGTGAAAAAAAATTTCATTATTTAATCATAAAGATAAATTTGTCTCAAATATGTACGATATGTATGTATGTTAACAGATTGCTGTATACTCTTATATGTCTGAGAAAAAAATCATTCGGTTGAATTAATATATATGTATAGAAGTATACTTTTTTCTATACATTACTTTTTCATTTATTAATGGATGACGCTTAAAGAAAATTAGATAAAATTTATTAAAAATCATTAAAACTTAGATTGTAATATATTAAGTTAGAAAAATAGAAATAGACCTTCTTAAGAATGTCATAAACCTTTAAAATTTAGAGTCATTCACAAAAAAACTGTTTTTGGTTAAATTCCTAATTATGTTATTCCTTTGATTTTTTTATCTCGAGCACGAATTGTCTGATTTGGTTTAAAAAAAATATTAAAAATTATAATTTAGATTATCATTTCATGTCCACATAATTTAAGCTACTACTCAATAGTTTCGGAGATATTAAAAAATTGTGTCAAGAAAAAAAACAAAATTTAAAAGCTTTGAGATATTTTCAAAATTTCATGGTATTAGTGAAACATATTTTAGGGTTTTCGAGCAAAGTTTAAAAAAATTATCTTTATGCTAAAAATCGTAATCTAAGTTATTTCTTCATCTATTTTACGAAAATATATTTTATTCAAGTTTTGTACAAAGAAATGCTTTTTAATATCGTGATTATTTTTTAACCCAAGTAAATTTTTTTGATACGTAAAATTTTTAACTTTCAAGATTTTTTGATGCACCTCTACACCTAATTACGCCAATTACTGTAAATTTCGTGCTGTCCATGCAATATGGTTTAACAAAATCTGTTTTGACAAAAGTGTCCCATTTTGAACTATCAACAAAATTTGACTTAAATTTATGGTCACAATCAATTATATTTATCGCCATTCTTATATCTATATACCCAAGATTTGAATAAATTGCAATTTTCTGTGTAAAAATGCAAAAGGCAAAAATTGCTATTTTTGGATAATTTTTAAAAAGTTCAAAAAATATTTTATAAATTTTTTTTTAATGCTTCTTCGATTTTATTGTGTAAAATAATAAAAAATTAAGATCCATGTTATTCCATTAGAAACTGTGAAAGTGCCTCGCGAAAATCTGATTTTTTTTTTTTAATTTTTGCTCTTGTTTTTCAAACTTTGAAAAATACGCGCAATTACAACAAGTATCAATCCCTGTTTCAAAAACCAAAAACCAAAAAATTTTTAAAATTAAAACATTTTGCCATCAAAATTTTAATATTTAATAATTTTATTAATAATTTTAATTGTTGAAAGTCTGCACAATAACAAAGAAGGTGTAGAATTTATCCACAAAATCCGATTAGTTTATTTAAAATAAACTGTATGAAGTCGCCAATGTGCTTCACATAATTCTAAGATATTTTTTAACAATCAAAAATGCTGAAGTAAAATCTGAATATTTTGCTATATTCTCAAATAATCTTTAAGATTTATGCAAGTAAATATTTTAATGGGCCCCTCCAACCATACGATATTAAAGATAAAAAAACTTAATTTACGCAAGAAACCGATTTTCTGAAATTAGTTCCGGCTAAAAACTATATTTTTTCATAATTGACGCTTACTTTTTCAAGATTTGGAGAGACCAAATTCTGTTATTTACGAGGGCATATTAATGAGATACATCGCAAACGAAGTAAAATTACCTTGAAAATAAATATATGTACATATGAAATAATATTGTGCTCCTATATCCGGAGTACAGTTCGTTTACACAACTCTTAATACCAAAAATTTTACCTTTAGGGAAAAAAATCAAAAATATAAAAAACTCTGCTTAGTTTCAATCACATTTTTCTAATTTTTCAACTTTGAAGAACTGTAACTAATAATGATAAATATCATAGACCATAAAACTTTGCAATTTGATTGCTAATAATGATACTAATGCAATGTTATTAGCCATTTTGTTAAAAATTTTCGAAATTTTTTTAAAATTAACTCGGTTTCATTGATTTCCATTTTTTTTTTTTTTTTTTTTTTTTTTTTTGTCATATATAAAATATTTGAATACGCTTAAAAAGCTACGTATTCCTGCTTTCTAAATCATTTAGAAAGTCTAAAATTTACTTTAAATTTATGGAGCTACGAGATCTTTATTGCAGCAATTACCGTCAAAAATGTTTCAAAATTTAAGGGCTACGGGGAGTGAGATTCTGATGAATAAATTTTCTGATCATTGAATTATATGAAAAAACGGATTGTATATTTTAATCAACTGTATATTGAATAAAAAAAGACGAAAAAATCTGACGCATAGTGAATTGTTCGGAATAAAAAATATTTGTCACTAACTTTTTTGTATAATTTTAATTTTCTTAATGATAGGTTCATGATGATATTAATGCTATTTTTGCATAATATTAAAAAAGGAAAGTGAATAAAATGGTCATTTAGTTATTTAACAGCATGCTTTTGTTATTTTAAATAACAATTTATTTCATTTAAATTTTTTCTGTGCAAGCTGAGGGAAAATTTTTAAAATTATTCTAGGAAACCTCTTTTTTTTAAGAAAACCAAAGAAAAAGTTAACTAATTTAAGTTTAATTGCTTTTAAATAACATCAGAATAAATATAAAATGCAAATCATAGTGAATTATAAAAAATACTTTTTTTTTTAATATAACATATACATCAACATATAACACTAACATCAACACTAACCGACTTCCGAAACCGGTTTCGGTGAAAAAATCCATGATTTTTCGAATTGTATTTAGTCGAAATTTATTTTCATCTCAAATTTTTTTTCGTAAGAAAGAAGTGTTAAGCACATTTTTTAATGATTATTAGAAGGATTATCAACCGGTTTTTTACAAAAAGGGAACTTATAAAATCCTTTTTGGGTAAAAACTATCCAAATGAAAAAAAGGCCAACTTTGTTTTAATTCGAGTTTAGCGCTACTACGGACAATATCTTTTAACAATACAAACGATTATTCACAGATCCTTAAATTTCTCTTCGTGTTTTTATTTATTTTTTTTTAATAAAATAGGACACTAATTTTTTTCTTTGAAATTCCTTTTTTTTGAGTTCATGAACCCTTCTGGAAAATTTCATCGTAATTTTAAAACTTTTTTTGGTGATAAACAAATATCTATCAATTTTATACATTAAATCACTATTTAAAAACATTAAATATCAGAAACGGGAAAAATTTTTGTCGCCTTGCTTTTAAAAGGGGGTTTTACTCAAATAATTTCAAAAATTTACTCACAGCCTCCACAACAAAAACCAAAAATTATGAAATCAATTGTTACCAAGAGTAATTGCAAAATGTTGTTAAATAATTAAATAACAATTTCTTCTTTCAATTTTACGTGCAAATTGCATTACAATCACAATGAACTTATTATTATTTCGCTCTCATAAATGAAAAAACTGAAAACCAATTTTAAACGAAAAAAAAAAAATGAATTCAATATAAATAATATAATATATCAACGTTGACATATATATACATATATATATATATATATATATATATATATATATATATATATAAACCAACAACTCCAATATATATATATATATATATATATATAATTTTTAAAAAATGGTCAATACTACATAATATAGCATATAGTATAGGAGATAGTATATGCTGCCAAAACTTTTTAAATTAGGAAATGCATTTAGTAAATAAGTTGTGCCTCTTCAGACCAAAACATCGGGCCTCATAAAGGTTAACTTCACGAGTCTTTCTAAAAAAAATACTCTTATATTATGTGTAATTTTGTAGACCGAATTTGTATTAAAAAAAAACGAAATAATTTCCTCTGCCACGAAAACCAGAAGATTGCTACGTGAAAGCAAAGAACATATTTAAAATTTTGTTCTCTTCAACAGAAGTCATATCCTAAGAGGCAAAATTTTGAGAAAGTTGCAAAAAACTTGTTCCAAATTTTAGTAAATATTTGGCCGATCTATGTACGTCAATAACATAATTTTTATACATAGTTCTTAATATTACAATAATATCTTGTTTGTTGATGATTTAATTTCAAAAAAATCATCAAAAAAAAAGTGGAGAACCTACTCAAAAACCTGAAAAAATATATTGAAATAAAAGATTGTGGGAAAATATCTTTCTATTTAAAAGTAGAAATTGAACGGGAGAAGGAAAGCGAAACAATTTATATTCACCAAAAAAATTTGGTTGAGAAATTATTCGAACAGTGGAATATGTCTAATTGTAAATTTGTAGCAACTCCAATGCCCACCGTAAGTATTTTACAAAAATGCAGTAGTACTGATTGTAATGAAATGTGTGATATTTAAAGCTACCAGTACCTAATTGGAAGTTTAATGTATCTGTCTGTTATTTCCAGACTAGATATTTCCCACATCGTTTCTCGACTTTCTCATTTTTTAACTCATCCTCACAACGATCATTTTTTGCTGCAAAGCATTTGCATCTTACACTTTAAAAACAACCTATCGTTAAGTTTCCCAGCTAGTATCTATTTTTTGAAGAATCTACTTACCGAACCTCTGTTTTCGTCCTTTATATATAAAGGTAACAAATTTGGGTTATATTTCATATGAGAAATAACCTAATGTTTCGAAGTGATTTTTCGTAATTTTTGAATTATAATTCCTTTTTCGCTTTTATTATTTATTTTTTAATTATATTCATAAATAGTTTCTATGGTTAATAAAGTTTATTAAAAAGTAATTATAATAATAGATTAAATAAGTCAATAAAATAAGTTAGGTTATGTCTGACTTGTAGAATGAAGCGCTGCAGGCGCTCGATTTTTGTGCGAATTAATACACAAAAATGTTAAAATGGATAATTCTGTAAAAATAAAATTAGTAAAAGCAAATAAGGAATTATTTTCTTCTTTTTAGAAATACTAAAATTTTAGCATTTTTAAGGCAATTTTAAGAATCAAAAAGGCTTGAAAAAAGCTAAATGCTAAAACTAAAATTTTGAGGCTAAAAGCAAAATAAAAACGCTAGATTTATCCTCAAAAGAAAAATATTTTAAAATAACAACAAAAATGAATGAGAAAGTACAACTTAAAATTTGGGTATAAAATAGATCTTTGTCAAAAATGATGTAGAGTTTTGCAAAAAAAAAAATGTATTGTTGGATTTTATTCTTTTTGCATATGTTATCCTTGTATGTCATCACTAGGGTTTCCAATCAACTTGACATGAAAGATATACCCTCTTATTTTGTAAATCGCTTCACCTCGCTTTAAGAATTTTTCCATGCAAATTTTTGAAAAAGAAAAACAATTTATATGAAAATTTTTTTAAAGTGAGGAGAAGTATTTTACAAAATTAGGCCTTTATTTTTAATGACAAATTTTACACTTTTAAAGTATTCATTTTAGTAGTTCCTTTAAATTTTTTTAATGAAAAAATTGTCATTTTTTAAAATTATAATCAAATTTAGTAGGCTTTAGAAAAAAATTGGATAATACGATTTTAGTACTTTTTTTAATTTGATATGGATTGAAAAAACGTATCATGTATTATGTGAAAATTCATAATTTACAAATCATATTTTTACAAAAAAAAAAAACGCAATTTTATTTGAAAGGATCAGAAAGTAAAGAAAATTTGTCAGGATAAGTTTTTATATATTCTGATTTTTATTGTAATATAAATTTCTATATGTATATCAAAATAAATTTACACGTTTTTAAATAAAAATGCAAAAATTCTCTTAATATTTTTTCTTCATTTAATGCAATTTTTTTCAAAATTTCCTTTATTTACAATACTTGTGTAATATACTTTTGTGAATCTCTAGAATTGCAAACATCTTTTTAAATCCTTTCTTCAGAATTTAGTAAATACTGAAGTATAAAAACATAGATTTGAAGATTCTGGCGTAAATGAAAATATAATTTTTGGGAAAACTCTTGGACATCAAAAGTAAGAATTCTTCCTCTGTTATGCTTTACGCTAAAACCTATATATAAAGTAATAAATACTGTATAAAATTTTAAAATTATTTATTTTTATTTCATTTATATGGCAACACTGATTATGTGACTGCTGTTAATTATTTTAAAAGCCTTTAGTAGTTATTAACTATACAAACATTTTATAAAATTTTAATTACTACACTTATGTGTAGATTTTGGAAATTTATTTCTCCCACAAATTTTTATAATTTTAAAAATCTGATTTCAGTGTTGAAATTAGCGGACAAACTTACTTGACTGTTGGACATCACCTTCATTTTTTCCAGTTTTTCTATAAGCTCGATTTATTGTACAAAGCTTCAAAGTGATTTAATTTTTATCTTTAAACACTTAACAATATTATTGAAAATTTTTTATTTTTGAAACACTGTAACATTTTATTGGAAACGAATTTTTCCGTAATACCTTCTCTATTTATTAAGCCTTTTATTTGGGAACATTATCCTGTTTTAACATATGGCACAAATGTTAGAAATTTTTATCTTTTTATGTGAATACATTGTTTTCTTTATTTTTGCAACCATATTAGTCTTAAACTATAATTGGACATATAGATTATAAGTTAAAAAAAATCAACTGCTAGTTGCTGCTTCTTCATATATATATATATATATATATATATATATATATATATAATAATAATAATAAATTGGTTTAAACATGAAGCGGTACAAAGTTGGAAATGATATAATATAAGCTGATCATAAATATTTTTTGAAAAATTTTGTAATTTTATAAAATTGTTATTTTACTGTAAAGCTAACATATCATGAACTATTGTGTTAAAATATTGCAAAATTCCAACCAATATAACTGTAATAAAATACTCGCTAAATTAAGTATATTTGAAATAACGAATTTTTTAGCAAAAAGCTAACACATTTGAAAGAGTATTATTTTCGCATATTAATCTTTGTGAAATATAATTAACACCATTTTAGATGAAGAAATCTGCGTACATTTTAATTTTAGTCATAAAACTCAAAGACAATATAACTGTGGTTAAAAATCCTTTACAGATTACATTTAATTTAATTTTTACTGTAACCTTTACCTCCGCGCTTAAATCAATATAAAATGAAAAACCAACATCTTGTGTTAGATTTTTAATTTTTTTTTTTTTTTTTTTTTTTTTTTTTGTTTTTTGCGGATATCTGCTTATGTAGCCAGGGAATGACTGAACGTTGTCCCTGCGCCAGACGTAAGGACGGACGTAATTATACCACCAAAATTTTTTAAAATAAAATGGAAAACAAAATGAAAAAAATGGATTCAATATTATAACCGTAATAGCTTTGTAAATTTTCCGCATGATGACTTAATTGATTTCTGAGTTATTAGCAAAAATGTCTTAGTATTTATGCACTTTTGATCTAAATATTTTATTTTTTTAATTGAAATGGAATTACTTCAAAAAAACTTTTTTTATCTATATCTCACAATCCATTTAATATATCACAATCAAAATTTGTTCAGAGCTGGAAGATATAATACTAAATAATAAACCATTTACCACAAAACTATTATAAAAGTATAAGATGGCCATACTATGACCATCTGGCTGTCTTTCCGGAAAATTAACCTTTAACTCTAAATTATGTTCTATTGTTATGTTTTATATAAATTAAAGTATTTACAATAATTCTTTAAGCCAAGGGCTTTAATGTTCTTATCCGCATTCCTCTAAATGTCATAAATACAGTGTTGCCAACTCTAGCAAATATAAATGCGTATAAATGTTTGAAAAAGGGCTAAGTTAAAAACACAATGGTTTTCCAATACAATCAAGACATGTTTGGTGAAAAATGTAAGAAAAAGGCTAAAATTTAAACTCTTTTTGAAAAGTAAAAAACAAAAATATTAACATTTCCACAACGAATCAATATTTCGTATATGCTTTATCTTAAAATATGAATAATAAGCTTTGTAAATTAAAATACAGGTCATGGAGTTTTTGTTTTATGAACCTCAATCCAACATTTTTCAGTTCTTTTAATACATTTCCATTCAAAAAAATTTTATTTGTTGAAGATAGTTTTCCAAAAAATAAGTTTCTTTGAAATTTGTTAAGATCATTTTAAAAATTGGCACTGAACTTTTAAGGTTATTCGAAAAAATATTTGAAATCAGGAAAATAAAAAATTATTCGAACAAAAAACGATCGTAATAGGCAAAAAATTTAGTAATATTTGGAAAAAAGTAAACAGGATCGAAAAGGGCTAAACGAAAATTGTCAAAAGTACTATATTTGCGTGTTTTTATATTTTTCACGTTTTGGACTACTAAAAACGGGCTAAACCTAGCAGGAAAAGGGCTTAGTTAGCATCACTGCATAAATGTTTAATATAATTTAATCTTATATCATCAAATAAAAATAAATTTAAATTCAAAAAGAGTTTGCCAAATAATTTGTAAATGGATTTAGTTTATATTAAGTAATTTTACGGAAAATATTTTCAAGATTATTAATGCATATTTTTTTATCATTATATCATTCTTAAAATTTTTGATACACCCATGAAAACTGAAATTATCAATAAAAAAAACGATTTTTTACGACTTGTCGGAATACAATTTTTTTTAAATTAATTTTCAGTTTCAAAAGGATCGCTTTAAGATTATTTGTAGCTTCTATATAGCGTCCTTTCACGGAAATCAGTTAAAAGTACTTAAATCCCGCATAAATGTTCGTATGTTAATAAAATTTAACTCAAATAAGATTAACTATAGCACCCATATAATACTCTTTCAAGTATGTATTACTTTAGAACACATACACAATAGTGCAGGATATTATATAGTCGGTCTTCGCCGAATATATATTTCTTTTTTCAAATTAATTTATTTTATAATTTGTTTGTTATATGTTATATAAGTTTGTTTGTTATATATTTTATATATAAGTTCTAACACTTTCGCACAAAAATCTCCCAATTCATTTCACTTTTTTAACAAAAAAAAAAAAATAACCAAAATGGAAAAAGTCATCATCTCCATCGGAAAATAAAATTACCAATTTTGGTTAAAAATAACTAAAATGGCAACACTGGTTACAATATTTTTAACTTCTTCATACGAAGTATTTACTCGAATAAAATATAAAATGAAAAATAATAAAATAGTTCTAAAATTATTCTAAAATTTATTTTCTTATAAATTCCTAATTTAAAATTAAATTACAAAAATATAGTGTTTCATATAAAATAATATAAATAATAAAAAAAAAAATGCCGCGAAAGTTGGAAAAATTGAAAAATTAAAATCGTCCTTAAAAAATTCAAAATTGATAAAAGAATGAATTTAAAAAAAAAATTGTATTCCGTCAAGGCGTAAAAAATTGTTTTTTTTTATCGATAACTTTAGATTTTGAGGGTATATCGCATAATCTAAAAATTACAAAATTATCTTATCAACTACACCTACAGCTCACACTAGGTCACTTCAAAAGTATATCCAACTTTTTCTATTTTGTCACATAGTGTAATTTATGAAATATTTTTCTGATATCTAACATTTATTTTCGTTGAGTTTCATTTCGATAATAAATTATTTCGAGAATTTATTAGATCCGAAGTAATTCTGAGACTGTAGGCTAAAGTATGACCCAATTTTATTTCAGTTGAATATATTGATTACTACAAGCAGAGAAAAAATATGGTTATGACATTGTCACTACAACAATATTATGTTCTCATTGTTAATATTCATTAATTTTAATAACAATCTGTTCAAGACAACAATATTTTTGTTTCAGTTTTATCATTCAATGTTTACATTCAATACAAATTTTAATATAGTAGCCTACAAAAATTTTACGTTTTTGAATATTATTACCAGCAACAAAATTTTATTAATATGAAAAAATATCATTATTACTATTATATATTATTGATCTTTTTCCTCGTTCTTTACTTTATTTTCAAACCATATTAATATTATTCCCATAACACTAAAATGTTACAAATAAATATGCTTTTAACAAATATGGTTGAAAAATTCATAACTCATTTTTTTTTTCTTTTTTTTTTTTGACCTAATATAAGGATATGAGATAATATAATATAAGATATTATTTAACTACTATTAAAGGTTTATTATCTTACACAATATATGATGGTGCAATATATGCCTCAATAAACAGTTTATAAAAATAATAATTTTTAATTAATGCGTTCTATTCTGCGTTACTAGAATGATGATTTTATCATATTTTTAATGATTTTATAACCCATGATTTTTATTTTAATCACATAAGCAACGTTTTTAAAAAAATCACAATGTTTTATTAGAAGATGTTTTTAAAAATCCCAACATTTTATTTCAGAATATATAATATACTTTTTTTAAGTTTAATGATAAAGATTTAAGTTTATATGCAAAAACTACGTGACAAAAATCCTTTAGGAAACCTCTACATTCACATAAGAAGCATGTAAAAATACTTATTCCTCTACTGTTTGTTTCGTTTAATTTTACTACAATCAAATATCTTTGTATTTATCAGTGATGCCAACTGTTGGGAACACAAATGCATAGAAATTATTTAAAAAAGTGCTAAAAAGGGATAAATTAAAAACACGACGGTTTTGTGGTATAATCAAGACATGTTTTGTGAAAAAGCGCAAAAAAGGAGCTAAAATTAAAACTACAATGTCCGATGAAAAATTAATTAATGATCATACAAGAGCACATATTAAGGGCTTCAAATTTGGAAGATCATAATCTTTAATCTAAAGGATATGATCTCACACATTGCTTTTTTGTCACTCTTGTATTGTTTAGAACGGCGCAAAATGAAAGGTCTGACAGAAAACTACGTACAACGATGAGATTTTGTACATGTGTACACATTGACCGTCTATTTATACAAAGTTTTTAAAATTTTAAAATAAAAAAAAAAATTATAAAAATACTTGAAAAATGCTGACAGTCTTAGCTATCGTTTGATGTAATTTTTTTTACTGAATATTAAAATAAATTTTTAGATTTTTTTTTCACCAGTGAAAAAAGTTCAAAAATTTATTTAAAAATTTAATATCAAAATTTACAAGATTTTCAGCATTCAAAATATGTCTCGCTTTTTATTGTGCAATTAGTCTTCGTAAAATAGGATGAGAATAGGAAAAGTGGAGGAATTTTTCAAGTACTTTTATAATTTTAGGTAAAAAAAACTGGTTGGGGAAAAAAATTCGCTAAAATTCAGTTTTCGAATATTTAGGTATTTTTATTAATTAGATGTATTGAAAATCTCATAAGGAACAGTACACGCAGAGAAAAAATATAGTTCTAGTGACCATAATGTAAGAGCATCATATTGAAACATATGATCACATCAAAAAATTAAAATGATTATAAGTAATAATTATTATCATTCCACTTTGTCATATTGTATCCTATTTTATTGTTTGTTTTTTCATGTTATGATTATAGTTTTACATATAATTGAATAATCTTATTATACAATTATATCACATTTTCATATTATGATTCCATTTTATCATAATATTACCTCATGTTATCATATAGTTATCCAAACCTATCATATTATAATTTCATTTTTATAAAATTTTTATTGAGAAATTTTATATATATAAATATATATAAATATATATAAATATATATAAATATATATAAATATATATAAATATATATAAATATATATAAATATATATAAATATATATAAATATATATAAATATATATAAATATATATAAATATATATAAATATATAAAAATATATATATGTGGTCCAAGTGCTAAGTTGGCACCACTGGTAACCAAATCTTATCTATTTATATTTATTCATATATAAACTAAATGAGAATTACATTCAAGTAAGAAAACAAATATTACAAAAATTTATATATTTAGTGAAGTTTTCCACTAAGTTTGTGAAAAGGATAAGAATTATATTTATTTGTAATATTTTATTGTTATAGGAATAATAATATTAAAATGGTTTAAAAACAGAATATGGTTTAAGAACAAGGAAAAAGGCTGCAAATATTTAATGGTTGTAGAAGTAATGATATTTTTCATATTAACAAAATTTTGTTTCTGATAAAAATATTTAAAAAGAAATAATTTTTGCAGTCAATCATATTAAATTTCTTGTTGAGTGTAAACATTAAATAACAAAATTGAATCAAAATCATTGTTATCATGAACACAGGGTTATTAAAATTCAATAAAATTAGCAATGAGAACATAATATTGTTGTAGTAGTAGTTCTCTGCATGTATATGAATTAAAATATGAAATATTTAATGAAGCAGCAAATAAAGACACAGTGGAAAACAAACTAAGTCTGAATGGTTTTAAATATTTTAAAATGATTTCTATACAGGACAAAGTAAATTATATGTTATATGCCAACTTTTGAACTATGTTAATTTTAAAAAGTATCCACGTTGTGGATTTTGTATTAAATATTTAATTTTTTCAGTTTTCCTGCTGAAAATATTAAGTTTACAGTATATTATGGATATGAATATATGAATAATTGTAAGGAATGCATTCTTGAGATACTTTATAATGCCTTTGCAAAACAATCAAAAACAATCGTGATTTTATTAGAAAAATTAGCAAAGAAAATACCAATGAAAATCAAAAGATCAAACTTTTAATTTCAAACAATTCTGTAGTAACAGTCCATCGAAACATAACAATATTAATAACTATTACTAAACTAGTAATTTCATAATAAAGGATTATTGTGAATAATGTCATTTAATGGTTTAATCATTCAAGAAATTAACACATTTGTAAATTTTTGTAATACATATGTACACTGATTTTTACAGAAATAACTAATATAAATATAATAATGACTTGTCCTTAAATAAAATAAATTGCATACAAATATGATGAGAAGACAAAAAAAGTTAAAAACTAAAGCAAATTTCAATAATTTTATTATCATCAATAAATAATAATAAAAAAGTAATAATTTATGCACAAAATACATAATTAATCGTGAGTTTCAACAGATATATGGGTTATAAAACGTATATATATATATATATATATATATATATATATATATATATATATATATATATATATATATATATATAAAAGGGGGAATGTATTAATCCAATACTGGCAAAATATTAAGAAGTTTTTTAAATTTAAAAAACTTTTTATAAAAAGATGGTTAATTTCTATACACATTTACAAAATTTCATAGTTGTAACTAGTTTCTTTATAATTTTTTCCAATTTTAATATGGGTGTCAGTTCACTGTGCGAAGAGTCTAATTTTTGTTCAATATTAATTTATAAAATATTTTTGTAGGGCTTTGGAAACAACGAAGTAGAGAAGATACGAATGTAATTCGAATTCGAATTGCTTAAAATAAAAATTTTATTGCCGCAATTATGATATTCGTATTGTGCGTCACAGGCGATGCATCTAAGCATTAAGATATCAATACGCCTGGAAGAAAAATAGGCAATATTGCTAGATAATCATCTAGACGAAAAAGAAGCTAATATTCTGAAAGATTTAATAAATATATAGAAAATTTTTCAGTAAATAAATCTTGAAATAATATAATAGAAAAATCTTTTACATCTTGTAAAGCATGCATGCACATAAATCTTAACATCATAAAACACGAAAACTGAAACGCTCACATAAAATGTATATTTTTTGATGAAAGACAAACAAATTTCTTCAATATTGTTTTTTTTTCATTTTTGAAAAATTTTTTGACAACTGACAAAATTGTGAATGAAAAATAAAAGTATTGCATTAATTTCTTCTACATGATCTCAATCTCAATCATCAATTTATTGCGGAGGTGATTGATAATCACCTTACTAAAAAATGGCGATATTTAAATTTTAAATATTATATATTTTCTGTTGCTTATTGCCTAATTTTCATTAAACTGATAAAAATAAAATATTAAAAAAATATTGCTTTGATGATTTTCGTCCAAATAATAAAAAGAAGATATTGCGTAAATTTCTTTCAGGAAGATATCATCCAAATGATTATAGGGGAAGCGATATATACAATAATTATACAGATATATAAAGCAGTTTTCTTTTAGTAGGGAGCTTAACTATGTATCATTAAAATAGTAACTTTTTTTGGCCAAAGTTTCTGGCAACGCTAGTTTTATTTTATATGATAAATTTTATTTTATATGATATTTTATATGATGAAATGTAATCATAATATGATAATATTGGATAATAATATGATAAGATGAGATAATAATATGAAAAATATTATATAATATACATAATGGGATAATAATATAATAAAATGTAATCATAATCTAATAGAATAGGATAATAATTTAATAAAGCCTTGTTCAGACCGGCGCGAAATTACGAAATTTCATGCCGAAATTACGAATGAAATCTAGAGTGTTCATACTGGCTAGATGACATTTGATGTAGTTTCGTGAACAGCTGATACTTATTGTTTACATTTTAAATTGTTATAGGGGTAAATAAAGTATTTTGAAATGGAAACAAATAAGAAACAATTACTTACTAAATTGGAAATTATTAATGAAAAACTTGCTAATAAGAAATTGTTATTTCAACAATTAAAAATTTTTAGACAAGCAAAGGTAAAAAGGATACGTTTTATTTTGTAAAATCACTTTAATAATGAATTTTAAGATTTGTGTTTAAATTTAAGATCAGCTGTCAATTGATTTTTTTTTCTTCTCACGATTGAAACATGCAGTAAGTACATAGTTGAAAAAAAGTAATTTTTCCAACCATGTACAGAGTTGCACCGAAATGGGCATCGTAATTTCAATGTAATTTCGCCGAAATTACACAAAATTATGTAATTTCGCAAGTGTCAAAATGTATGGAAAATTACGTAATTTAAACTTGAGTTCGGCCGAAATCACGAAAGTACGTAATTTCACGTCGGTCTGAATGCCCTATAAGATGGACTCATAATATGAAAAACTCGAATCATAGCATGAAAAAACAAACTATATAATCAGACACAATATAATAAAATGGAGCCATAACAATTATTTATTATCATATCTATTTTTAGTAGTGATCATATATTCCAATCACAATATTTATTTTTTTTTTTTTTTTATTTTAAAACATTTTCTAAATCATTAATGCCAAAATTAGAATTTTTTCCAGCTACAAAATCTTATAATATGTGCTGTTTGTAAATTAGATTATAATGCTCACAGCATTCTCTCTCAGCTCTCGACAGCCAACTTTAAAACGATTTTTTCGCTTGAAGATATAAAGTACTAAGGCGGATCAATAAGTCCGTGACATTTCGAACTTCCCACTTAGTTATATGAAATGCAACACTATTCCCATCAAGTACCACCTGTTAATAGACCACTGTCAAATTTTGAGTAAGTGTCGTCATTTACTTTGGTTAAAAAATAGGATTTTTCGAGGTCCTTAAAATAGGCATTTGTTTGGTCAATAATTTCATCGTTGCAGCTAAATCTCTTTCCACCGAGCCATTTCTTTAGGTTTGGAAATAGGAAGTAGTCACTAGGGGCTAAATCTGGAGAATATGGCGAATGAGGTACCAATTCGTAGCCCAATTCATAGAGTTTTGCCATTGAGACTGCACACGTGTTTATGGTCAACTGAGAGCAAACGCGGCACCCATCTTGCAGACAACTTTCTTAAACCCAGCAGATCATTTAAAATCGAAACCACACTGCCATATGAAATGCCTATGGCATCAACAATCTCACGCACTTTTACTCTTCGGTCGGCCAAGATTATATCGTGGATTTTTCGATATTTTTTGATGTACTGACCTCAATTGGCCATTCAGAACGTTCAGCGTCATTTATACTTGTGCGACTACAACGAAAGTCAGTAAACCACTTTTTTACCATTGAAATCGATGGTGCAGAGTCCCCATAGTATATATCGAGCTTTTCCTTGATTTGATTGACGGTTTTTTTTTCGCAAAAGATAATGTTTAATGAGCACTCGAAATTCACTTTTTTCCATTTTTAGAAAAATACACTAGGTTGTAGGTTTGAACACCTGTTAAACGCAAAGTAAATGACGACACTTGCTCAAAATTTGACAGTGGTCTATTAACAGGTGGTACTTGATGGGAATAGTGTTTTATTTCATATAACTATGAGGGAAGTTCGAAAAGTCACGAATTTATTGATCCGCCGTCGTATAATTTTGAAGCAGATTGCAATTAACGCAAACAGATTAAATAGATAAATAATGTAAAACAAATTTTGAATATATTTTTACTCAAATTTTTGAATTGTTAATTTTCTTTCTATTCTATTTATTATTTAAGAGAATAATAGAAATTATTAGTAACTCTTTAAAGCTGATTTTCTATAATAAAATTAGTATAAGAAGAGCGCTTAGATGTAATTCTAAAATTAATAAAGTTTTTTCCTGTTTAGTTATATACAAAACATTTTCACTGAATTCAACAAAAAGTTTGTTTAAAAGTATTAAATTTATGAAAGTAAATGTTTACCTTAAGTATAAACCGTAAAAATAAATTGTTTACATTTTTTAGGATCAAAGCTTCTTTATTTAAACTCATTGTTTCATTTTTAAAGCAAAAATAAAAAATAAATACTATGTAAATAATTCTTAAGGAAAAAAATAACTTACTCGCATCTGTGAATATTCCGCTAGAAATCCTATAAGAATATTATGCTTATCCCTTTTAATGATATTATTATTGTTATTAAAATTGAGGTTAACATTGTTATTGTTGTTGCTGTTAGTATTAAAATTCTTTTTACTTTTTAAATTATAACCAAGAGAAATTGAAGCAGCAGCTACCACAACTTCTTGAGAATTATTATTTAAATTACGAAAGGTTATTGGCAGTGGTGTCAAGGATAATGAAGAATTTGTATTGTAACGTTGTTTGGCATTTAGTTGACAAATATTGATGAATATTAAATAAATTAATAACACTAGAGCTGAATGTAGACACAACATGATAATGATGATAATGTTGATGAAGCATGTGTAAAAATATTTTTTTGAACAATTTTTTGTTTAATAAAGGATAATAATTTAATTAAAAACTTTATATATGTGTATATTTTTTATGATTAAATTACTTTTATGTTGAATTTATCGTTTTTTTAATACAGTATTAATATGTATATTTTTATATAAATTTATCTCTATTTAATAGAATTTAAAACTTTTTTTCGAAAAGTATTTTTTAAGTATTAAATATCAGGTGATATGAACCATATCCTTTTCTACTAATATTTCAACATACATTATCTTACAAATATCCGTTTCCTTTTAATTTTGTAAATACGTTTCGCTTAAAAACACACAAGAATTTTTACACACACAAACATAGTTAGACAAAAAGTCATTCACTAAATAAAACTTTCACTTGTTGACTACTTTTGTATAAACAATCATTTACTTTTACTCTCTCTCTTCCATTTTCTATTTCTCTTTAAAAGTGTGGTTAACAATTGTTGTTTATTTAATATTTTTCTAAAGATTAAATTTTATTTAATTTCCGTTTCCTTTTCTTGTTTATAGAGACTTTTTAATTTCCGTGCGTTAGCGTTGCTATCCCGAATCAGACTGTTGAAAATTTAACAATGTTGGTTTCTTTTGTTTCAAAATTTGTGACTTTACGATTCCTCAACATCGTAAAGTTATCGTTTTTCGTATTATTTGTCGTGTCCTGTCGTTTGTTGTTAATACTTTTTTGTTCTTTTATGTGTTTTGGTTTACTTTTTTTATACCCACCATCAAAAAATAATGGTGGGGTACATTGGGTTTGTCATTCCGAGTGTAACATGTCTAAATAAAAATCTAGGGCCCCGTAAAATATTTGTCTTATATAAGATTTATTTGGTATTGAAAATGCTAGAAAAACAGGATGTCCTTTGTAACTTCAGTTTATACTTTTCGGTCGATATCAAAAAAATACGTACATCAACGAAATTTTGCACAAATACTTCAAGGACTAATATAAAATCGGGACCCAAAAATGAGCGTGGCCCGCCCACTTTACTACCCACTTCCCATATAAGGTAAAGTTTTAAAAAAATTGCACATGGTGGGTATATAGAATCGGCCAAGCCGAATATAATATTTTCACTTGTTGTTACTGTTTTTTGTATGAGTGTGTTTAACTTTGTGTATATGTGTGACCGCTTAAATGTTGCGCATTTTTTTCTTTAAAACTTCTTTTCTTTTTATGAATGAATTGTTTCATTATGTTTTGATGCATCTTTTCATACATATACATGCAAAAATATTCATGTTTGTACAAGTATATATATTTTAAAGTAAAACATTCATGTTTTAAAACATGCATAATTATGTTTATATGTGTGTGTGTATTTGTGAATATGTGTATTTATTTTTGTGATGTGTGCGTTTATTATCTTTCCAGACATTTATTGCATAGTACATTTGCATTGACATATGTTCAAGGTTTAATATTTCACATAGTTAATATTGTCATATGCTGCATAGTTTTCCAAAATATACTCTACTTGTTGTAGAAAATAATTTGAGTTTATTAGTCAGTTTGTTGTTTAAATTTTATGGGAAACTTTTAAATATAACTTATTTCTCTGTGTTAATAACTTATTTCTCTGTGTAAATAACTTAAATTTGGTACACGGATAATATATAATACTTTACAATTTTTAACTGATATCAAAAGGGAATGGCCGGATAAATGACGACAAAGAAGATTTATAATAAATTCATATTTTATAAATATTGAAATAATTGAAAATTTTAAATATTTTAAGTGAAAGATATAGTTATATGCTTTCTAATGATATATGTTTCGTAAAAATCGGTTAAGTAGAAGAAGAGATATAGGCGATTTACCTTACATATAACGCATCCAATCGTAATAACTTGTATTGTACAACTAAGTTTGTTCAACTTAGTTAGGACGAACAAAATTTGAGGAAAAGTAAATTATACATTTTTTTATGAATTTCATATTAAAAATTGCTGCAAATTCCATATATTAAAACACTTGAAATATTTTTTGGCTGATCCTATACTAATTATATCATCATTAATATTTTAAAAATGTTAAATTTTAAAATATGAAAAAATACTCATTTTAAGTGGTTACTCGAAATTCTATGGTAAGGAGAGTACCAGGTAATACCAGCTGAATTTCATTGATTCTAATTCATAACACTAAGGAGTATACTATTCTGTTTAGACTCAACCTTTGAAACCTATTGAAAAAAATGTATCAAAAAGATATATTTATGATCAATATTTTACACCAGAAGATTTACAATATTCTCAATAAATTTTGCAAATTTTTAAAAACATATGGCAGAAATACAAAACATACTTTGTATATAAAAATTTAAACAGTATTTTGTTTAAAACAATTATTAATGAAAAATATTCAAGTTTGTGTCATTATAACTACCACACTAAATGTCTTAACGAAAAAAGTTATGAATCATGTTATCTGAAGTGTTGACTTTCAAATGTAATAAACGTTTTATCAAAAATCAGAATTTCATTTTGACATTTTCGGATGGAATTTACCATCGTGCTGTGGTTCCAAAACGCTTTTTTGGAAATAATTCTGGAAATAAGACCCTAGTGGGTCAGGCGGGGTAGTGAGCAGTGTTGCCAATTGGTAAAATGATAAATCGTCAAGAAAATTACACTAAATTGTACTACGGCAGCAAATGACAATGCTAAATTGTTTTGTAAAGAAAAATTCATATTTCTATTGCTCTTGTTTCTTGTAAAATATTGTTCAAATGACAACTTAAAATAATTTTTCTTCAGAATTATTTATAATATTAAGAGATAAAGCAAAAATATTGATTATCTTTTTAAAACTGACAACTGGCAATTTATTGAGAAATTCTTTCAAAAAACCAAAAAGTATATATTTAAAAAATACTCCAAAAATTTGCTAAAAAGCATTAGCATATTTTTATAAATTTTAAATGCGTTTCAATCTCTTCAAATGCTAAATCTAGCACCAAAAGTGCTAAAATGGCAACACTGGTAGTGGGTGGACATTCAAAATTGATCACCTTGGGTATACAAATTTAAAAAATTTAAACATAGATAGTCCTCATAAATATCTACATATATATGAGGACTAAAAGAGATAACCTACAAAAATGTATAGGTTAACTATTTTAGTTTAAGCAATATTTGAGTCGAAACAAGTTTTTCTCTCCTTATTTTAACCTGTCGGACTTAATTGGGTCCTAAAATTATTTTAAAATATCTACTAGATTCCTTACAAAATTTCAAATAATATTGCTGCAAGAATCATATAAATATATTGATCCGATAAAAAGTTATAATAACCTGAAATTTAAAGTTTAAAAAAATATACATTTTTGTTTTTTTTTTTCACTTATAAAATATTTTTTTTTTTTTCGTTTTTGTTCCGACCTATATCATATTTTAATGTTTCAAAACAAATCTTTACGTTAATGCGTATAAGGTAGGGTTCATCGAATCGACTGCCGAAAAGTCGAAGTCGACTTTTTGTTTTGAAAATTGTTAAGAAATCAAGTCGAAAAAAGTCAAAAACATTCCGAAAAAGTTGAAAAGTCGAAAAGTGGAACAAAGACGAAAAGTCGCAAATAGTCGGAAAGTTAACATTAATTAAAAGTATTAGTTTCTTAGCAGTTTTTATTTCAACTTCATCATCTAACTATTGTAAATAGTTTCGTAAAAAAAATATTATTGTGTATAACCAGCAATTTCATTGCATACAAACATATATTGTCTGTTAATTAATCAAAATTGCGCTATATATATTTTATATTTTATAAGTTTTTATAAGACAATTAACAAAAATCACAAAAATATCGAAAATAGTTAGAAAAAATCGAAAAGTCAAAAAAAGTCGATAGTTGAAAATAGTCGGAAAAAGTCGAAAGTCAACTAATCTGAAATTGAAAAAATCAAAAAGTCGACTACCTAAAAATTTAAAAAGTCGAAAAATCTATTATTTAAAAATTTTAAAAAAACTCAAAAAATCGACCTTTTGTTCTAACTATAAAACCCAAGTATAAAGTAAAACCGAAGGCGCTGTGATTAACGGCCTTCCCACCAGCCCTATCCAAACTTTATAAATTTTCAATTTTTTTTTTAAATTTTTTAAAAAAATATTAGTTATCCTCATATGTTGGTTAAACGTACAAAAACGCCTTTTCTCATGGTCTGAGAAAATTTGTCCGCATTTGATTTATTTTTACTAATCATAATTTTGCTTGTTATAACCTTTCCTAAATAAATACTTTAAATACGTTCATAAAATGTTTATCATGGCATCAAATTTGAAATGATTCATATTTGTCATACACATATGAATCATACTACCACAACAACATAACTGTAATAATTTTTTTAAATGACGAATTTTAATTAATTAAATTTTTCACGATTCTAGGTTGTGCGTTCAAATAAAATATAACATGTTTTTTAAATAAAAAAAATGAACGAAATAAGTTAGGATTAAAACTAGGGTTTAGAGTCCGGGAATTCCTAGGAGGAAAATCCTGGGAAAACGGGAAATTAAATATTCCCGTTGTTTTAAAATTCTATAGCAAACATTTTGCTTTTGTTAACACCTTATATCAATAAAAGATTGGCGTTACTTAAACATGGTACTTGTAAGAGTTTAACGCATATAATACAACTAGAACATTATTTGAGAGGAAAGTTGATGTTACTGTACTAATTTTATTTGTGTAAAATATATAAAATTTTTTTCATCTTAGAAATGGCTTTATACTTTTATATTATTTAATTTTTCGTTAATATAATTTGTAATGTTTCGTTTTGTTTTATTTAATAAAAAAAAAATACTTTTCTTTACAAGAAATCATGGCTCTTTTTTCTTATAACTAAAGTTTAAAAAATTTCCGGCAATTCCCAGGAAATTGATTTTTTCGTTCCCGTTTCCCGGGAAACCCCAAACCCTAATTAAAGCTAAATCAACTACTTGTACCATTTCTTCTACAGATTTTTCTGATGTTTCATTAATTGCTAACTAGAATATTTTTAATTTTTTTTTTTTAATATGACTTCTGACTTCTTTTTGCTCTATAAGAAACAAATATCTCAAATTGCTCAAGGAATCCCAAACATTTATTGCAAATTCTTTTCAAAAAATAAAAACAAAGATATATTTTCGACTTTGAGCTTCTGAGGAAGAAGTAGGTACCATCGAAAATAATAACAAAATATTTTTGTTCAAATTAACTGAAGATGTTCAAAAATAATATATATATATATATATATATATATATATATATATATATGAATGAATTTAGTAGTAGTTTCTCGGGACATTATTGTGAATATATCGACTGTCATAAGGTTGGTTTTTGAAACCATTATATTCATATTATTTTTTTTCCGTTTATTAATTTTCAATATTTTACAGTTTCCATGAAGTATATAAGAGAATTCTTTGAAAACCTCAACACACTTTCATTTCTCATCTATATCAACATAAGCTGCAATGATATTTTAAGCTAATTTGAATTTCGAATTCATATGAAATGTATTGAGGAATGATAATTTCTTTTATTTTACCATTTATCTCGCTAATATCGTATACTCAATAATTTTATTTATATCAAAGATGTTAAAGGAAAAGCTAGTTAAAAGAGTTAAATCATTTACTAAAAGAACTGAAAACATTAGGAATACATTACCAAGATCAAGGAATATTAAGTATTCAACTATTATATTTTTGGCTAAGGAAGTTATAGCATTTAAAAAAAGTTTCAAAGAGAAAAGTAGCAAAAGGAAATTCCCCTTTTAACAGCTCTTAACAAAAAAAAAAACAAAAAAACAAAAACAAAAAATATAAATTTCCATTTCTTTATGCCACTGTCCCAAGTAAATTATAAATAAAACTATGCCAATATCTAGGAAATTATACGCACATTATACTAAAGTAAACAACAAAATATGCAATTTGTAGATGCAAAAAAAACAAATTTATTATATTTCACAAAATGACACAGATACTTTAGAATGTTATATTGTTTTGGTTTTTGCATCTCGTGGCCACGTTTTTAACCATTCTATACCACCAACTTGAGTTTGCACTGGGTTTAAAATATTTGTAATAACATTTTGTCAGTTGTAAATACAAAAAGTATTTGTTAAATATTAACAAAGAATAATAATGCTGATGATGATGATGATGTAGCAATTTAAATGCAATATGTTACATGAGGCGCAATTTAATTCATTTTTTTTTTTTTTTTTTGACTGAAAGTGTAATTTATGCATTATTGGACATTTTCAACAAAGTTGAGCTTGAATAACAAGTAAAATTAATTTTTAGAAAATGTAATGCATAATTTTAGACTTTAAAAACCTTTAGAAGATGTAGGTAATAGAGGTTATTTTCCAATTCAAAGGACACAGGGTTTAGATATATTTTAAAGGTGGATGCCCATACAAAATACCATCTTTCCCACTCCCTTGCTGGTACATGAAGGCCGGACATTTTTAAATGAGATGGCGAGACATTCAAACCTAGAGTTGATCTGGGTTAGGGGTCATTCAATCCATTAGGGTAACACAACGGGAACAATAGGACCCAAGTGAGCTTTATAGTTTACTTTAAACTGTCTACACATTATATTACTTAGGAACAACCAAGTTGTCAAGAGTCTTATATTTGCTTCAAATATTTACAATAGACCTAGCCAAGTAACTCTACATTAGTGAAGAGTTGTAAGAGTAATAATTTATGATTTTCTTTTAAGATAAAATTTTTATTTACGAAAATTTTAATACAAATTTTCCTAGGAGAAAATTTTAGGAACTTTTTTATGAGAAAAATTATAAGAAATTTTTCTGAGAGAAAAATTTAATAAAACCTTATCTGAAAGATTAATTTAAGAAAATTTTTGCCAAAGATTTGCAAAGAGAACAATTTTACCATAACTTTTCAAAGAATAATTTACTAAAAAATGTAACATTTGCTTTTTTAAGAGAAATATTAGTAATAATTTCTCTAAGAGAAGAATTTAATCAAAATCTTTCAATGAAAAAATTTAATGAATACTTCTCTAAAAGAAACAAATGATAATTTTCATAAGAAAATATTTCTCTAAGAGGAAAATTTAACCATAATTTCTTTTTTTCTAAAAGAAAATTTCGAAGAAAAATATTAAAATATTAGAATATTAACAAAAATTTTGAAGAGAAAATCTTAATGAACATTTTTCAATGAGAAAATTTTAATGAAAGCAATTTTAAGATAACAAATTATTAGAAATTTTTGTTAAAATGTTGCTAACAGAAAAATTTTACAATCATTTTTCTAAGAATAATTTACCAAAAATTTTTTAGATAAAAAAAATTTACATTAATTCTTTTTATGAAATATTTAGCACAAATTTATGAATGATAAAAATTTAGTCAACATTTTTCTGAGAGAAATAAATATTTTAAGATAAAAATCTCTAAGATAAAAGTTGCTTAAAAAGAAATATTAATTTAATAAAAATTAAAATAAGAAAATAATAACTAAGAAAATTTTTTATTGTAGAACTTTTGTTTTATTTCTTTTTTTTTTAATACTGAACCGCTCTAACATGTCAAGCTTCATAATGCCACCTCAGGTGGCAATGGCAAGTGGCATTAATTTTGTAATTTGCAAAATTCAGGTGATTATATATATATATATATATATATATATATATAATATAAACATACATAATAAATGTATAAATTTCACATACATTATTAACATAATTATATTAAATATAGAAATATATTTGTAATTAACATGCAATTATTTATTAACCTTTAACATTTTATTAGCAAAAATTCTTGTCCATAAAAGCAATATAAAATACATTGAAAAGTGTTTTTCAATTAATCAATTTGAAAACATATTTATTACACAAATTTATGACACTTTTATTACACAAATGGTTTTGATATGAAATTTATAAATTTTCCTTTGAAACAAGGCAAAAAAAAAAACAAGTAAATCTTTACAAAAAAATTAGTATTCGGCAACTTCAAAAATAGAATACTTTTTTGGAAGTTATTAAAAAAGCAAAAATAAATTAATTTTTGAAAGTATTTCTTTTATCTTTTAGGTAGGTAGTTAGAAAAGGGTGGCGTAATCGCGCCTCCACCCAGAGACCAAACGGTCCATTGTGATAGATAAAGATAAAAAAGGAAAAAAGATAAAAAATAAGAAGATAGATACACAAGAAGTAGAACCTATACTCTATCAATCAATCCGCGCTGAATCCCTAAACAATGACAGAGTATGTGCTCCATTGTCTCTAGCTCCTCTGCATCATCACACGGCCTGGAAAAATGCATGACGTGCCAATATCTTATTTACTCATCATATTCTCTTTTGAGAAGTGACCTGTATTCAAGTCTAGCATGACTTAGACTACAACGACTCATACCCAAAAGGTGTTTCAAATCTGCCAGATTAAGACTAGGCTATAGTGCTCTAGATACCCTGCAGTCCATTCTATTCCTCCAGGCTCGATTTGTGTTGACCAGAGTGCAATCCCTTATGGCCCTAAAATAGGACACAATTCCTTCTTGCACTCAAATACCAACCTGCCGCCCAAAGATAGTGTCCGACCGTTGAATTGGATTTCGTCGAGTATGCTAGCGTACCCCGCCCTGAATTTCCCTAATAATCCTAATTGCTTCAATCTAAATAGGTCACGAACAGTTATATCTCTCACAAACCCATCGATTAGAAGTAGGTGTAGGATTATGTCCATGCCAATTAAAACACATCTCTGTACTTTAGAGAGAAGATTCCTATATAATTTATAACATCTCCCACCAGACTGAACAGCATATTAGTAAAAATAGGTTTTACAACCGACTTGTAGATACAATTTACAACTAACGACATAACCCAATTCTTATTTATAGAGTTTCTGCAGGAGTAGTCGGCATTAAGCCCCTTCCTGGCCCTCTCCTGAGTATTTCTCCTCCAAGACAAGTATACACCCGGATATTTGGCCTTATTTAGCTTACTTAGCTTCATCCCATTCAAATTATCTTTTAACAAAGCTAAAATAATATTTTTATTAAAAAGTGTTATAAATATAGCTTTAGGAGAAGAACTTCAAAAGCAATGAATGAGAATCATAGAAAACGACATCCTATCAATGATAATCATGTGTTAAAATAATTACTAGGGCAACCAAAAATATGCAAAATCATATTTTTCTTAGGCTTCAAATGAACCAAACTGTTAGTTATTTATATTTTTCAGACAATTTTATGAATTTCAGCATCGTTTTTTTTTTAAGTATATTTTTGCATATTTTGATCTTAACAGCATATTTTTACATATTTTCATCTTAGCAGCATGTTTTGTTATATTCTCATACAAAATCCTTTAACATATATTACACTAAAGAGCTTAATTTTGCATACTTTACACTTAAAAGACAATTTTCCCATATACTCAATATAATTTTTTGCACTCAATATAATTTTTTATATAATTTCCCATTAGTAAAATTTCCTTTTTCTCTAATAATTTGCATCTTATAAATAGATAGAAATTTCCTAATTTTCTAATATAATATGTTAATATTTCTAAGTGGAAAAATAAAACATTTTTTAGGAATTGCTAATAAAAATTAAGTTATTATTAAAATGAATATAACATAATTTAGAATTTAAATAGAAAAGATAATATTTTAAGAGCATATTTTTTAATTTGAAGTTCATATTATTCGATTTTAAGGGCATATTTTTGGTTGCATATTACTTCTGCAGCTCTTTTTCAGCCCCAAGGACGACTAACTTCCATTAACAACACCATATATTGAAATCATTACTTTTTCAGATCTTCAGTTTTTTTTTTTTTTTTTGGTGGGAATTTTTAAAAAATAAATAATTTATTGTATTAATTGTAATTTTATTATTTGTTTCAAGTTTACTGCCGTTAAAAAAAATATTTGTGCCAATATCATATAACTTGATATGATGATTTTTGTTAAAATTAGATTTTTGAGAAGAAAAAAATAACAAAATTGTTTGAAATTATAAAAATTATAAAATTTTTTATTAGATATGCATTAAACATGCTGACAGTTAGTTACATAAATAAAATTTATCACTTGTATTTTTTTATCAAGTAAAAATTGCTTTCATACTATTCCTAATGAAAAAATATTGATACACACTGGTCTGCAAAGAATCTTTCTTTAAAGAAAAATGCGATAAAATTTAAGAATATGGTTTGGTACAGATTCTTTTATTCGCATGACTAATATGAACTCCTTAATAAAGAGGTGACACTAGTATATTTCATTATAACTCGAACACGGTGATGCTGATACAGATGTCTTCACTTAATTCTCAAAAAAAAAATCAAGATTTATCCATAAATTTTCAAGATATATTGCGTATTTTTGTAATTAATAATGAAAAACTGATATTTTTTTTTTTTAAATTTTTTAAAAATTTTTGAGGAGAAAAATGTTTTTAATTTTGAATGAAAACATTTTTTTCCGCAACTAATTTATGTAATTATAACTGCGAAACTATTAAGTAGATAAAAACAAGTTAGAGCGCCATATTCAGCTGTACCGAATCTTTTATAGCCTTCGCAACTTTACCAACAAATATGGGCTTGCCTCCAATGACACGCCGAGTAAAAAAGAAATAGTGTTCGAATGTCTTGTTGGTAAAGGATTTTAGAATGTTTCTTTAGCCCTTATTTTTTCCGGCTAGGTCATTGCAATGTTTTTTATATATGTTTGTGTATGTATATTTTTTATATTTTTTCAGAATTTTTTCCTATAACTCGGTTATTTATGGTTAATTCAAAAAAACCGAAATTTTATAAAAATATTTACAACATATTTGTACAAAAACGAAGCGTTTCGACCGACTTCTCAGTTACTAATAAACCGATTTTGTTCATTTCTTCTGCAATAAACAAAATTCCGAATTTTCTGTACAAAAGCGAAGTTGCTAGCTTATTTAGGAGCTTAGAGAAATTGAAAACAAATATGTTTTTAGAGGCATTTTCGGTTTTTCGGTAATATCTCGGCTATTAAAGGACCGATTTTGTTGATTTTTGTAGTGTCATTCTAATATTCCCTATAATTTGATGTATAAAACATATATCTCCAATAACTGGGTCTTTCTAAAATCTGATTTCAACAGACAGACGGACGGACATCGTTATATTGACTTCTCTTAATAAGGATCCAGAAAATATATACCTTTTGGGGTCTTAGATAAATATTGTAGAAATTGCAAATGGAATGACAAACTTTATACCCTTTACAACTGTGGTTAAAGATATAATAAACGTTAAAATAATATAACAATAAATAACAGCATTATCAAATTATCGCAAAATTCTATATTAGTGTGATTGCCTTATTAAAAGAGTATATTAGTCATACCCATAAAGAAATCTGTAAGCACGTTATACTCTTTAAAATCTTTCTTTTTTTATATAAAGAAGGAAACAATTTTTTTGCAAATCAGTGTAATTTATAACCATCTGTATTTTTTATAACAAAATTATTATTTCGCTTTAAAAATTTATATATTTTTCATAAAATTATATTTTTAATGAATGTACATTATCATTTTACTATTTACCATTTTTGATTATTAAGAAGTGCTAATGATTGTAAATAAATAAGAACTTAATTTAAAATAAATAGATATTATTATTATTAATAAATGTAAATAAACAAAATCAACAAGTGTTAAACAACAATTATTCGTTGATTTAACAAATAATACAATAATTAATAGTCATCCATAGTTTAATAAATAAAATGAATAAATAATGATAAATGAAATTATAAAACTTTAAATTTGTAAATTAAAGAATATATTCAATTTATTTTAATACCCTACAATTGGAATTTATTATAATTATTAAAAAATATATATTGTATTTTTTTTTTAAATTGACGTTATGTATAAAATAAATTATATTGCACTACATAAAGCATGGCACAGTGGGGCAAATAGAAAAAATGTTGCTAATAAATATGCATGTCCTAAACTAGTAGTCGGATCGAATTGAAATGCATGGGAAAGATGTAAAGGGGGATCCAAGCTTTCGGAAAAATCATCCTGTAGTCACCCTGATACAATACGAGATAAGCTACATGGTGTCAAATTTGATCACCTTGAGTATATAAAAGTTTTAAAAAATCGCAGCTTCTACAAATCAAGTACGATTTCAAGAACTTTTACATTTCTGTAAAGTGCTTGGTGAGGTAAAGAAACAACATGATTACTCACCTGAGTTATCTCCTACAGATAAAAAAAAAAAAATATATTTATGCTTGAATTTTGAAAATTAGTCCTGAGATATAGGAAGAAAAATCTTTTTTTAAATATTAATTACAGAATATTTAAAAAAAGATTCTTATATTATATTCCGAAATGATATGCCGAAAATTATTTGTATTATTTAAATTTGTCCAGCCCTGAAAAATATTCAAAGTCAGCATTCTGAAATTAGTATGAAAAATGGAGGAGCTTAGATTTCTTGTAATGAATCGAACGATGTTTTGCACAATTAACTTTTTATAGTCTCTAGGTGCTATACATCCATTTCTTATATGTCTGATCTCTTGGCACTGAATGTATCCCAAGATATGACAGAATCTATGGCCAAGGTGGACGAACTAAGATTTCTTAAAAACCGATCAAAGAATTTTTTGCTAGGAAACCTTTTTATAATCTCTAGAGAGTATTCTGCGAAATTGTTAAGAAAATATGCAAAAAAAATGTTGCCATTGTACAATTTTCAAATTCGGTATAACTTTCGTTGCTATCTTGATGTACGTGCAAAAAATATAAAAAAATATAAGAAATTTTCACAGAAAACATATTATCTACAAGAAATTTGATTTTTCACAAAAGAATCGGATTATTCACCAAAAATTCAAATTCATTAAAAACTGATTATTCACTAAAAATTCGATTTTTCAATAATAATCTAAATTTTCTCCAAAAATCCAAATTTTTACTAAAACACCAATTATTCACCAAAAAATCCAAATTTTCACTAAAAACCGATTATTCACTAAAAATTTTATTTTTCACTAAACATTTGATTCTTCAATTGAAATTTGATTTTTAACTAAAAACCGAATTTTTCACCAAAAATTTAAAAAAAATCGATTTATGAATAATAATAAGTAAAATAAAATAATAAGTAAAAATATGATATCCTGTACCATTTAGTTTGAGCCTAAAAATGATTTTCGAGATTTTCAGAAATGGCTTTATATGAGACCTATGGGCAATTATGAATTGATTCTTATAATCCTTGGTGATATATTTTCTGCTTATATAAAACTTGTGTTAAATATTACCTTGATACTGTCATTTACGAGGTATTTATGCGAGTTTAAGTGATTTTCGGATCTTATATGGGAGCTATGCTTAATTATGGATCCATGAAATTTGGTATTCTGATAAAGCAGTTATGAGCATTAAAGCCTTATTACAGAGAAACATTTACATTTGGCCTATGTGAAATAGTGAACCAATAATAACCAATTTCAATAGGCAATGTCGTTATATTTTTTCATAAAATTTTTTTAAAATTACGACTTGTACTTTGGGCGTAAATTATATAGGGACTGACTATCAGCCTGTGTGATATCTTGATAATCTGCCAGGTAGACCGACATCGTTTAATGGACTCAGAAGATGATTCCGAATCTGTTGGTATACTTAAGTTGGGTATTGCAATATATACAAATTAGAATATTCAAAAAAGTAAGATTTCATCAAAATTTTTAATTAAAAACCTAAGTATTTTGAAAAGGCAAAAAAAATAAAATTATCAGGTATGTGATCGAATGGTTTGAAAAGTTGTGATGAATTTCGATCGATTTTAAGAAAAATCATTGGAACAATGCTTTATTGAAAATCAAGGAAAGAAAACGAAAAAAAAATGCATCACACATTTTTTCGATTTCAATTCGTTTCGTTTCCATCACATACCCTAATAAAAAAATTGACATTTATAATATTTTAATTCATTTGAAAATAACACACTTATTTACAAAGTGTTTTTTTTAAGTTTTTTTTTTTTTAATGTTATTTTTCTTCACATAATATTTTAACAAATAACACAATAACAAAGTTTTGAATTAGATAATTAATTTTATTTACATTTATTAAAATGTATTTCAAATATTTTCTCACTAAAAAATAAATGTGTTTTTTATAGTAAATGTATAAAATTTAGAATACAAAAAAAGTCTAAACAATGATAATTTTATAATCAAAACAATATTAATGTAAATATGGAATAAACTGATACAATTCAATTAAATGCAAAATACAAAATTATCGACATCATTTTGTCGCTACAAATGTTTTTGAGCTTGATAACCTGTTAACCTAAAACCCCCCACTGAGAGGCGATTAAATCTATTGATAATTGGCCAAGACATCACGATTGATTACGCCCGGGTATGTAGTGTAAACTTTGGATTTACCGGTCAAGGCAATAAATTGTTCTGCTACTTCAACGGCTACACGAACTTGAGCCTCACCAGTACTGGCACCCAAATGAGGTGTGGCTACAATTTTGGGATGATTAATTAATTTCTTGGTAACTTCTGACTTGGGAGGTTCTTCGGCATAAACATCAAAAGCAGCACCACCACATTGTCCCGATTCGAGAGCATCTAAAATGGCCTGTTCACAAATGATGCCTCCACGGGCGACATTAACAACTTTAACGCCTTTTTTGCATTTTGCAAGGGTATCCTTGGAGATGAGATCTATAGAAAAGAAGAAATTAAATTATAACAATATGAATACATATGAAAATCATACTACTTACTTCTGGTGGCTGGTATTAAGGGAGTGTGTACGGTGATATAATCAGCTAATGGCCAGATTTCATCCAATTTCATTTTTTCAATACCAACAGCCTTAGCTTCCTCGGCGGTAGTAATTGGATCAAAACCGATTACCTAAGAAAATACATTATTTAATTTGTTATCTATTGATTAAAGTTCAGAAAAGTACATTAAATACTTACACGCATTCCCCAGGCCTTCATGCGTATGCCCACCTCACGACCAATACGTCCCAAACCCAAAACAGCCAAAGTCTTGCCATGCAATTCACTGCCACTATATAGTTTTCTATCCCAACGACCCTGTTTCATACTCTGGACGGCTGGTACAACGGGACGTGCCAAAGTACCAATTAGTATGCATGTCAATTCACAAGCCGAAATTGAATTGCCTCCCGGTGTGCTGCAAGAGGAAAAGCGTTAAATATATAAATAAACAAAATGGAATAGTCACGGAGAGAGGTGAAAATATTTAGTGATAAAATAAAGTGTTTGAAAATATTTATAGGCTGAAATCTATCTTATTAATGGTAGTTAAACTTAATTATTTGTTAATTTGTTTTGACTAGACACAAATTTATGCAAATATTTATTTATGTTAATTATATGTATTCACTTTATGCTGATACATTTTCAAAAAAAGAAAATTTTTGGCAAAGGATTTAGTAAAAAGAAAATTTAGTGGAATACTATATACTTATAAGAATGTTGTATATCAAGATATAGCAAATCGAGTGGTATTTCCAAAAATGTATATACGAGTATAATTTTAACAAGAAATATTGGAGTGCATAAATATGAATTACATTTTGTTTACTAACATTTTTATGCTAAATAAAATTTGCTAATTTTTAATACCCAGCAGCTTAGGACAATAATAAACATCTATATATTAGGATGTTTATTTTACTCGACTTTTTGATTATTCGATTAATAAATAATTCGAAAATTCTGTTTTTAAATTAATCGAATAAAATAGTAAAAAGTAAATTACTTTAGTTATTCGAGTAAATTATACCTTCAAATTTTGTTTTGTTTGTTTGTTTGATTTTAAATTACCCCATGTAGGGGATTTATTTGGCCAGGGAAAATTCCATAGAGCCTACACCAATTACGGCAATGAACCTACGGGGGTCTCCTTTAAGAATAATTCTCGACCTACACCTTTGTATAGGAAGCTGATACCTCAAAATTGACTCCTGCATGTAACAAATTCAATCCTCGAGAAACTGTAACGCGGTACAGTTAGACGACACCAAACAACCAGTCAATGCGAAGGTGAGAAGCAAAATTCTCGAAGGCCAAGCAACAAAAACCTGCCTAACTGTTCTTAAGAAATAATTACGGTAACGCGAGAGTTGTTCCCCAACCCAGAGCTACTTTGCTAATGTACCTTAAAATTTTGCTCATTATGTGTTGTCTTATTGTTTTATAAAAAAAGAAAATAAAAATAATGTTAAAAATTATTTTTAATAAAACATAGAATTGTTCAAAGCATCAAAAATATATCTACATTAATTGAGATCACTTAATTTACAAGAAAGGCTTAAATTGCCCTTCCAAAAAAATAGTATTACAAAAATAATATATAATTACAATTTAAATCTATTTTCGCGTTTTTTGTTTCAACATATTTACATAATAATTCGATAGCTAAATCAATAGACCTAATAGTATTACATTATCTTGTTAATGTTCGGACAAATTCTGAATTATACAATTCTGAATTATGATTCTTAACATAAAGTATAAGTTTAATGCTTAACTCAATTTTAAGTCCAAGTTCTTCTATATCACAATTTTCATCTGACCTATCATCATTACATGCTCTAAACCAGGCTGAAAATCTATTGATATATCTTTCACAAATCTACTGAAATGTCATTCGTAGACCCAATAATATATTTTTTTCAAATCAATTTCAAAATCTTTCAATTTGTTTCTTACAGAAAATGGAATATAAGAAGATTAATTTTTTTATTTATCTCATTCAAACCTAAATCATAAATAACAAACGATTTCAATTTTACATTGAGATTTTTTTATAGTGCCACTTGATGGCATTCTAAAACCTTTTTTGACTTTAATTATTCTATACAAATTTTGCAAGTGTTGTTTTCAAGGCAAATATAAAAAAACTAAAATTAAAACATTAACTAGTCTTTAGTTAAGAAAGAAAATTTTTAAAGTATATATAAACGAACAATAATTTGATTTTAATTTGCCGAGTGAATGAAGAATAACCTGACTGACTAAATCATCATTACACAGCCAAAACGTCTGAAACTAGAGAGATGAAATTTGGACCGTAGTTTGGTCTCCGACAAATAGATCCATTAAGGCGGGATTTTTGGAATTTCGAATGTTTTGGTGACAACAATGGATTAAATACTTAAGCTTATATCTCCTAAACTAATATAGATATACAAAAATTTAATACCTATTTGTATATATTTAAAAAATAAACAGACAGGTGTTTGGTAATTTTGTTTTTCAAATTCAGCCCTTTTAGGAAAAAAGGGGTAAACTTTATTTTGGTACATTTTAGGCATCCCATGTATCTTCTAAACCAGTAAACATACAAATAAAATGTATATCGTATTCGTAACTTATCGAAAAATTACAAACATAAATTTGGTACTTTTTTGAAATTCGAAAGTTTAAGGGGTAATAATCGTACCTATTTTTGGTGCTTTTTCCATAAAACATTTTTTTATATCTATATACATTAGGGTCGTCCTCTTTTTTATGAAAGTGTACAAATTCTCGGTCTTTCCCCCTAGAAATTTGCAAATAACCTAAAAACTAAGAAATATTAAATTTTAGACGTAATGACAAAAATTTAGATGTGGCTAAGAGCGATTTAAATATTAAAAGATATATATATACTTTTTAATTTTTTCAACCATTAAAAAATTAATACATTTAACAACAATGAATTAGTTATTGAAATAAATTTAAAGAAAAACACCCGGGATGGGAATTCCCGGGACACCATCATAGGTGGTTTATATTCAACACAAATAAGTTTTATATAAGTAGTGACAAATTTTATGAGGATCGCTCCATAATTTACAATAGCTCCCATAAAAGCCAACTTTCGGGAATCATCCTAAAGTGCATAAATACATCCAAATGTTAGTATTAACGTAATATTCCGTACTCGTATATTTTATTTTACTCTTAGTAAAAATATCGATCCACAATTGATCTCACGTCGAATATAAGACCCATCCACGAATTATGATGGACATGCACAATGGTTTGAGGTATCATATGGTCGGGCTTGACCGACTATATCTTTCTTTCTCGTTTTATTTGATTTTGTTACGAGTTTAAATATCTTAATATAAAAATATCTAAATAGATAGAAAATAAAACAATTCTATTTATGGGAATATTTCAATATAAAAAAAATATATATATTCTGCTAATTTTTTCGTTGTGGTCAAAAATAATATGTTGCAAAAGGACTAGTAAGAAGTAAAATTTGATATTTGAAATTTTATTTATTAAACAATTTGAAAATATAATTTGTACGCATGTAAAAATTGTAAGAGCAAATTCCATAAAATGTCTAGATTCCTCAAACAACAACTTATATTTTTAAAGCACCATTGAAAACATGGGCGTAAAAGTATTCAAACTATTAACCATTAACACCTACAAGATCATGTAATTTAAAGGGTTCAATTGTCCAAGAACTGAACATGATGTAAATTTATTTTTGAGCTCAGGTTTTCCTTAGCTATAGATTATTAGTGTAGCACAAAAATAGAAGGAACTGAATTATATTTGTGTATGAGAAAAACCATTATTCATAAAAATGGTCTATAAACCTGGAGAGAATGGGGGCTTCGGAAGTCTGTAAAATTCTTTGGGGCTTTCTTAACAACAAGCTTACATCCGTAAAAATATTGAGGGAAATTTTACCTGTAGGATAATATGAAAACTAAAGTAATGATTTGGTCTTCGGATGAGTTGTTATATAATAGAAAGTTTTTATTTATTTTCAAAATGTCAGTATTTCAAAAAGAACTGATTTACTTTATTGTTTTATGATTAATTAGTTTATTTTAAAATTTTTTATACTTCATTTAACTGAAACATCTTATAAATATTTTAAAGTTGTTAATTATTTATTTTTGGTGGGAATTTCCGGGGTCTCAGCAAATTCTAAAATCAATTCCGATTTCCCGGGTGCGGAAAAATAAAAGCTCTAATTACACATCATATCAAAATTTACCGATAATCACGTGAGATCTATGTTAGATTTTCAAGGTCAAAGTTTACAAAAACGGTATTTTGAAAAATTCGGTCTCTTTGAGCTACCTCTAAATAAATTCCAATTAGTTTAAAACTTTATATTCCTTAGTTTTTAAGATTTTCATAAATATCTAGGGGGTGAGGCCGAGAATCTGAACATGTCTATAAAAATGGAAACCACCCTAATATACATATGACGTATTTTAATATGGGATCCCATTGCAATTTAGAAAATCATTGGAATACAATTTTAGTTGCATCCATGGGGGAAAAGCAGGAAATTACATTTTATTCAAACTCAATAATGAATTTTCTATCATTTTAAACCTAGAAATATGAACTTAAGTATATGTAGTCCTAAGAATTCACAAGAGGGGAATTTGTGGTACATTTTTGTTTTCTAATTGCAAGTTTTCAATTTTCTACAATATTGAACCTAGAGATATGAAATTAAACAAGTGAGAATCCACAAGAGAGAAATTTGTGATACTTTTTTGTTTTTCTAATGGTACTTTTTAAATTTTTTACAATATTGAACCTAGAGAAATTAAAAATGAAATGATTTTGAGTAATGACAATGCACAAATGGAAACTTTGTGATACTTTTCTGTTCTTTTAATGATTCTTTTTTAATTTCCTTTAATATTAAACGTAGAAAAATGAAATTAAAAATATATAGTCCTAAGTGAATTAGAATTTGGTACTTTATTGGTGCCCTACGAATCTTTTAAATCAAAAAAAAAAAAATATAGAAATAAAAAATCAAACATATGTCGTTGATACTTTTTGAAAATCCTATTATTTAGTAAAATGCCTCACAAGAAAAAGTTGCAAATGTACCCCTCTAGAAATGAAGATTAGTATGTTCTTATATGATACCCAAAATATTACATCTGAATGCTTTCATTTCCATGAGCTGAACCATTTTTAAAACACCTCTAAATATACGAATCTCATTCAATAGCATTATCAAAATTTGTATTATAGAGTAATTCCATTTTAAATTTAAAAAATTTTGACTATTGGTTATTTTATATTTTTTTCATTTTTATTTTGAGAAATATGGCAACTCTATAACTTTGAAGGTGGCCATAATTTTTGTTATATAAAAGATATCAAAATAATTTTATTTTTCTTTTTTTTTTGCAGTGGATTTGTCAAAGTTTGTATTTTAAAATGACTTATAAAAATTTTGAAAACATTTTCATTGACATATTTTTTTGTAAGAATTTTCTTTAGTGACGTGTATCTAAAAAAGACCATCTTTATTATTTTTTTTTTTTTATTTTTATTTTTTTTTGGTAGGAAGCCTAATCGGTATACTTGCTACAGAGAAAATTTCAGAGAGGTCAAAATTTTTAAATTTAAAATGGAATACTCTATAAGAAAATTAATTTCAAAATATAACAAACATGCTAATACTTTTAATATCCATTCAAATAATTCTTATATCTATTTTCATTCGTGGAATATTAAGATTTTATTGACATTTTTTATTTACTTAAACATGTCATTTTATATTGGGACATTGCCCAACATACATATATTGGGTTTTAAAGTACCATTAGAACGATAAAATATAATAAATTCGTTTAAAGCCGCGGTAATAACCGAATAAAAGAAAGTCTTTGAATAAAATATTTAAAAAGTTTATTTTTATTAATGCCGACATAGTGGCCTATAGAAATTTTTTATAAATTTTGGAGTCTTAGAAGGTAAAATGTAAGGGCATAGATTAATAAGTAGATATTTATGTGAGAGAAAAAAAATCTGATTCAATTGCCAGAAACCTAATTCACAAAATACATGTAGTCACATCTACATATTTTATTTTTGTGTTTAAAAAAATGAGAAATTGTTTCGAAAATTTAGTTCGAAGTGTCTCTCACATAAACTTATAGTTGCAGTGTTGCCAACTCTAGCAGACATAAACGCATAGAAATGTTTGAAAAAAGCGTCAAAAAGTGATAAGCTTCAATTAAGGCATGTTTGGTGAAAAGCGCTAAATTTAAACTTTTTTTGAAAAGTAAAAAAACAAAAATATAACGATTTCTACAACGAATCAATATTTCGTATATGCTGCATCTTAAAATATTAATAAAAAACTGAGTAAATTAAAATACAGGTAAATTAAAGAACAGGTTATGGAGCTTTTGTTTTATGAACCTCAATCCAACATTTTCCAGTTCCTTTAATAAATTTCCATTCAAACAATTTTATTTGTTGAAGATAGTTTTCCAAAAAAAAATAAGTTTCTTTAAAATTTTTTAAGATCATTTTAAAAATTGGAACTGAACTTTCAATGTTATTCGAAGAAATATTTGAAATCAAGAAAATAAATAATATTTAAACTGTCAAAAAAAAATAAAAACTGAGCAAAGTTAATATTACCCCTTTAAAAAAATTACTCGAATAAAAAACCATTGTAATAGGCAAAAAATTTTGTCATATTTGGAAACAAGTAAAAAGGATAAACGAAAATTGTCAAAAGTGCTATATTTACGAATTTTTCAGTTTCGGGTTAAATAATATTTTTCGTGTTTTGGACTACTAAAAACGAAAGCCCGAAAAGCGCTAATTTGGCATCACTTTCTAGTTGTATTCTTTATGTAAGAGTGTGTGTGAAACAGTAAGAAAGTTTATTATTCTGCTGTGTCAAATTAAATTTTTGTAAATTATTGACAAAATTTAAATTTTATTATAAAAAAAATAAAAAAATTTATGAATATTGAATATGAAAAAATTTTAAAAATCTAATATTTTTACAATGTAAAATTATTTGAAAATAAATGTTATTCTTCTAAAAATTTTGTTCAATTGAAATTTTTCTATAAATTTTAAAAATAATAATAAAAATTTTTCAAAATTTTTACTAGCCACATGAGATAGTAAAATTCTAAAACGAGCATTCTTTTCTATCGTTTCAAATAGGGACTAAACAAATTTTTGTATAATTTTTATTTTTATTTAATTTTATTCAAAAATAGCAATAAATTTTATGAAATTCAACTTTTTAATTAGGTTATATCTATACTTCTGTAGTTTTTTGGTATTCTGTCTTTAATGATATTCCTTATTGATGTATAAACTTGGAGACATGAAATTAAATTCATTAGGAGGTGCGATTGATATGTACATATGTTATTCATTTTCTGGAAACACTAATATTATTGCAGTCTTAATGAGAGTTAGGGATTACAGTTTAATTTTTCAGTCTTTTATCAATTTGGCAAAAAAAAAAAAATTGCTAAAAAAAAATAAAGCTATTAAGTTTATAGCTGTTCTATGTAAAAGAGCAGCTATAAACTAGCATTTAATTCGCTATTTTTACATAAAAATGATTTTTAGTTTCGTATTTTGAACGTGATCATGTTTCCCACAGACATATGGTCAAACAACATACTTAAGTAATGTAATAAAGGGCCCATAGTACATTTCTACGTCATATGGTATCTTATATTATGTTCACATACTTTAGTTTTTCACATGTTTTGAAAAACACAATGAGTTTAAATATCACTGTTCACATATCATTTTATTATGTTTTTCCTTTTGGCCTGTTTTTCGTTTGCCAAAATATTTTCACAAATTTTTGATTTAAATAAAAATTTCACAAACAAACACTTTTTAATTCAAAAAATTCAATTTTTAAATATATGAAATTTATTAACAAATTCTATTTCATTCATAATTTTTAATATTTTGTTTTTAAACCTTTTGACAATTTTTACATATTCTTTTTCCAACAAATTTCTATGTACCAAAAATACTAAAAATTTCTTCTCTGTATGAAAATTTAGTATATTTTTTGTGTCGAATCCAGATGTTTTTTGGCTTTGAAATACATATATGAAAAACAAATCAATTTGTTTGTGTTTTTCAGAAAACGACTAGTTTTTCAAGAAACCTCTATATATGAACATAGCATTACAAGAATATTTAACTTTCCAACTGTGTACCCACAATTATTATTCCTAGAACTATGTAATCTCGTATAAGTTTTTTTTTATATCGAAATATTTAAATGTGTGTGTGTGTTTTTTTTTAAAGTTTTTTTTTTTTTGGTAGAAAGGTAATTGAACCTGAAAATTTATTTAGTTGTGCATTTGAATGCACCAATATTTTAATTACACATAATCATAAATATTTTTGCTACTCGTACCAAGTAACACGTATTTGTGTAGGAGTATTTATTTGAATTTAATTTGCATATGAGTAAATTTATAATATTTCTAAAATAGTTAATTGAACTTTAAAATTTTAAAGGTTAGTGTACTATACACTTGGCAGAAAGAAATTCTGAACAAATAGTGACAATTTCATTTAAACTTACCTAAATATTTTTGAAGGTTAATTCAAGAGAAAAAACATATAAAAACTGTATTTTAAACATGATGACGAAGAAAATAAAACAAACAATATCTTGATAAAATAAAAGATGTGGTATTCAGTAAAAATATAATGTAGTAATTGTATTATTCTATAAAACAACAACATATAATAACATTTAGATTAAATAATTTAAATATTTTCCTATCATATTAAAAAAAAAGGCTCCAAAAATTTCGAACATCAAGAAGCCATAAAACCAAAATTCGGACCAGTTTTAAAAAACCCTTCGAGATTTTTGTTAGACTACTGGTAAGCTTTCCTTTTGCGTTGGAATTATGGAAGTAATTTTTTCTTGTTACATTGTGTAATTAAGGTAAAACAAGACTAAAAGTTGTAGTCAAACATAAATTTGAAAAGTATCGCGATTAAAATTAAAACCTACAACTCTATCAAAAACTTGACTTTATTAAAACCCTCTAAAATAGGTGTTCCCAAGTGGGAGTCCATAGTAACGTTTTAGGGAGTCCACGAATAAAACATAAAATAATGCATAAATTCATTTGTTTTTGTTTTGAATTAGGGATCGAATCCGATCGAAGATCCAATTGTGGTATTAAAATATTTTATTATTACTGACTTTATATCTTGATCTTGTGTTTATAGTCTAGTTAGTATATATATATATATATATATATATATATATATATATATATATATTATAGGTTTTAAAAGCCAACATTTTGATTCATCCAAAAGCAAGAAAATTGGGTGTCACACTAACTGAAGACTTTTTCAATGCCTGAAATGCTATTTCAACGCCACAATATGTGTTTATGCATTGAACTGTTACGGGCGATGATAATTCAAAGTGCGAAAAATCATATCTAAAGCCCAACCAACCAAGAAAATTAGCAACAAATTATTTAAAGGTATCATAACTGTTATGTACTGCTAAAACAGAGTGCCAAACACAACTTATCCGTATGAAAAAAGTATTGAACAAAAAAAGGAACAGAATATGCAACCAGACTCGAGTCCATAACTTTCCATCATAGCAATGCTCAGAATCATGTTGTGGTGCTAATTACAAAACTATTTGGAAATATGTGGTTGGGAAGATTTGTCCCTCCCGCCATATAACCTAGACATTGCCCCCTCTGACTATTATTTTTATTCATTTGATTCAGAATTCCGTAGAAAAAAACGCTTCACTTCAGAACAAGGTATCAAAGGTTGGGTTAATTCGCTTGATTCATTTTGAATTTGTATTACACATAATTCCTGAAAATTCCAGAAAGGTTTCAGGACCCCTGCTCTAAAACCTGACTATATAAATAACTAAGCTTAAAGCTAATGTATATCATTTAAAAACCTTTCAAATTAAATTAAAAATTTAAGCTAATACTAAACTACACAAAGTCCCGCAATCGTAAATAAAACCTTGCCATATGGAAACTAATGATTAAAACTATATATTGGCTAATAAATAACTATGGTTAGAAGCTAAATTTTGACTCTAGAAAGGGCTCTGTTTAAGTCTCCCGACAATATAAAAATCTCACTAAAAATTTTATACGATTGAAATTAAAAAACTATATAAAGACTTATAATTGAAAATAATGTTGAATAATGAAAACTTACAATTTCCCGGAAATTTTACGAATTTTTCACTTCTTTATCGGGAATCCCGGAAAATATAAACTACCAAAAAATTTGCATTTTTATCATTTTTAAAAATAAAAAATTCTATAAACAACGTTAATTGACCATAATCAAGCAAATATATAATTAGATGATTATATTGCTCTGCACTCATTTTAATTTAATTAACGCTAAATAGTTTATTAAAATATCAGAAAAAATAATTTCCGAACTAAAAAATACTGAATTGACTAAACTATTTAAATATTTGAAAATTCTTTATGTTTGAAACCACTGTTATTAGAACATTATTATTTTGACCTTTCACCTTCAACAATTTTTCCACGTTAATTTTCTGTATTTAAGACTAAAAAAATTTTTATTTTTATGTTTCGGGGAAATCAATGGGGTTCCAAGTGAGATTATAAAAAATATATATATATTATTGTTAATGCTTATTTATGGTTCCTTAAAAAACGATGTAACGAACGATATCCTGGATTATTTCTTTAAATTTTTATTGTCGATGAAGAATGACTAGATACTTAAATAGTATAATATTTTTAGTTTTTTAAAAATATATGTGTATGTAGTTATGAATATATTAATATAACAACATTGAACTTCCAAATTATATGTAAAATATAGCGTTTTTTGTTGAGTTTTGATGCTTTTTAAATAATATTGTATTTTTCCGAAATCCCGGGAATTTCCGGAAATGCTTTAAATAAAATCCCAATTTCTCGAAGTTGAAAAATGTCGGGAAATTAAAAACCCTACTTACTATGTAAAGACTTGAAACTAAAAATGTACTTAATTCATATATAAAGAGCTACGATTAAGTCTAAAAATTTACTATATAAAGACCTAAGAAGCAAAAATATGTCTATATAAATCTATGTTTGGTTAAAGCTACAAATATACTATTTACTATACAAATAGACTATTTACTATATAAAAATTACAATTGAGATTAAGAATTGTCTTTGTAAAGTCCTCAACTAAGGCTAAATATTGACTATATTATAGGGTTTTAAAATTATTCGAGTTTAATTTTGATCGAAAAAATTTCATAATTTTATTCTTATTCGAGTGATCGATTCATTTTCATAAATTAACGAAAAATTGTGGAAAAAAATTAATAAAAATTATTATTCGAATAATTTAATAGAACACATTTAAAACAGACAATTAAGATAAAAATAGAGAAATTAACATTAGCTGTTTTTTTTTTTTCAAAATTTATATCTATGTATCAATATTTCAAATAAAACGTATTGCTCCTAAAAATTAATTTAGACACATAATTTATAAAACCATTTCAAATAAAAATGAAATTGTAGTGCTATCAAAAAAAATTAAATTTGGGACAATTTGTGAAAATTTTTCTTTTTTTATTTCATAGAACTTTAAAATTTAGATGTAAAATTCCTAAGCATTACATTTCTTAAGCTATGTTCACATTTGGCAAATATTTGATCAAAATAACGTGACCTCTAGTTTTACAAAAATATTGTTTGCCATTTTTTGCTCTTGCAAATGTTTTGAAAGAGAAATCAATGTCAAACAAAATTCAAAAATGTCTGCAATGAGTAGTAACAAGTAAAAAACGTTTTCGCATTAAAAAAGAGAAATTAGGAAAATTTTATTATTCATTTTGGACAAATATTTGACTAGTCTAAAAGCACCTTTAGAGTTGGTAACATTTTTTATCCGTACTTAAATTTTAAGTAGCTATAGCTATAATTACTTTTGAAATTTATAACTGCTTAAATTTCTACAGAAAGTTTATATAAATTTTGAAAAAAACACAGATAATATTTCAATTAAAAAAACTTTTTTATATTCTCAAACAGTACAGCAAAATTATAAAATAATCAAAATCTGAAAAAAAAAAAACTAATAGATTCTAAATTAAAATAAAAATTTCAATGAGCTTTACTTAATATTATCTGCGAGTTCCCTTATACGAAAAAAGAGAAAAGCGTAAAAATTTGTTTGTAATTAATTTGCTTATTTTTCAAACCACAATTTTAAACTTAACTTTTGTAAATACAAATAGCAACAGATTATGATTATATTATTCCGAAGTGTTTACAAATACGAAAGTTCATATAAACACCATTAAATAAATATCGTTATTGTTGTTTTTGTGCAACTGTTGCCACCTTCCGTAAATTCGCGTTAATTTTGACGTTTGTCTTGATAAAAAAAAAAAAAAATTGTATAATATAGACACTATGTAAGGTTCGTATATTTTCAATTTTTTTCTTATCGAAAAACCAACGATCGCAGTAAAATCAAAAATAAAATTATTCTCACTTCCTAATACTTACTTTAATACAATGACTTTATTTTCAGTAGCTGCGGGTACATCAATATTATCTACACCAGCGCCAGCACGGCCGACAACTTTCAAACTACCAGCTCCAGCTTCCAACACTTGTTTGGTGATCTTTGTATCAGAACGTACAATAGCAGCATCATAGTTCTGTAAGAGAAAGGAAATTTAAAGTTTAATTTTAAATCAGTTAAAAATACAGGAATAATCAGTTAGACCAAATTATATAATACCCTACATCTAATGCAAATACAATATTATGTTGAAATAAAAGTTTGAATATCAATATGATATTTAAGCTATATATAAACAAATGTAAAGCAAATATTTTTAAACCGACAATTAGTTCAAAATACTATTGACCCTATTTATTAGTATATAAAATTGATCTCTTATTTTACTGGGGTATATTTGATTAAAAACAAGCACCCGAAAGCTTTTTAATTTTATTTTTCAATTATAATAAATATATTTACTATTTAAAATATTTTTTCATTTGTTTAAAAAAAAATATGTGAGGGATTTTTATTTTGTAATATAAGTATCCATCATGATGATAACAAGTTAAAACGGTATAGTCGGCTCTGCCGAATCTTATATACCCTTCAGCCGTGTTGAGTTGTATTATATAAAAATTAAATACATTATATTGGATGTTATTACAAATATATTTACCTATACTATATGTAGGTAAACACTAAAAACTTTAAATAATTTGCATTTTCATAAAAAGTTGAAATAGAATCAAGATTTTATAAATCCTTATATCCTTATATATATTATAAAAATGAGGTGTAAGTTTTTTTGTCACAACCACATTTTATGTCTACTTAAAAAAAAGCACATTATTAATAAAGCTATTTACATGAAATTTGACGCACAGGTAGTTTTTGCACTGTAGAATGTTATAGGTTATTTTGGATCTTGAACGGATACCACGCCTATATTTTACGCCCACGTTTTTTAAAACTCTCAAAGATATGAACAGATTAACTTAAAATAGATTGAATCAGGGGGTATAATAACCCTATATAAAACAAATATTCATTATGGCATTTCTAAGGAACTATTACAGTGAGAGCCCTGAAATGAAATAGGACGGATAGGTCAACGGGAAAGTTAGCCTCCATACAAAGAAAGTATTTGAAATTTGATATGAAAACAAACAAATTTTCAAATGATTTTTTTTTTTATTCATTATTCGGTTTTGTTTCAAAAAATATTTTCTACCCTACAACCAAAATAATGCGAAAATGATTCGAATTCGGATTGCTTACAAAAAAAATTTTAGATTTAATTTGCAGAAGTTTAACCAATCGGGAGAGATTGTGCGTCACAGGCGATACATCTAAGCAATAAAAAATCAATACGCCTGGAAGAAAAATAGGCTAAATATAAACAATAAATAATCAGCTAGGTGAAAAAAAGAAGATACCGCCAGTTAATCTTCTGGAAGATGTAATAAATACATAGAAAAATTATCCCTAAATAAATCTTGAAATAATATAATAAAGAAATCTTTTACATATTGTAAATCATTCATGCACATAAATCTTAAGCTCATAAAGCACGAAAACTGAAACGCTCTCATAAAATTTTTTGCTAAAAGACAAACAAATTTCTTCCCATTTTTTTTAGCAATTTTTCGACAACTGAAAAAATTGTGAAAAATTGCATTAATTTATTCCAGATGATCTCAATCATTTAATTTATTGCGGAGGTGATAATCACCCTACTGAGGATAAAAACAATAAAAAAATTTTAATTTTATATATTTTTTATGTTTATTCCCTAATTTTCCTTAAACTGATAAAAAAATACAATATTAGAAAAATATTGCTTTGATGATTTTCATCCAAATATTAAAAAGATATTGCATAAATTTTTGTTTATAGGGTACTGTTTTATTTATTTGATTATATATATATATATATATATATATATATATTGTGTGAATACATTTTAATTTTTTTCATTCAATGAAATTGTTGTTTAGAATTTTTTTTCTTTTCATCCGATGAAAAGAGTTTAAAATAATCTTCAACTTTTGTAAAAAATATCACAAACCATAGAATACGACTAGAACCACAGAATACGACTAGAAGTTTACGTGAGAGGCACTTCGAACTAAATTTTTATAAATATTACTCTTTTTTTTCAAAACAAAAACAAAATATATGTGACTACAAGTATTTTGTTGTTGCATGAATTAGGTTTTTGACAAATGAATCAGGTTTTTTTCTCCCACATAAATATCTACTTATTGATCTATGTCGCAAACCATGATACGAGTACAATAAATAACAAGGTACAATTATTAGAGAGAACGTTCTCAAATTTATTTTCCCTGAAAAGTCAGTCAAAAGAAAATGTGAAGAAATTAAAAAAAAAACTTGAAAAAAAAAATATAAAATATATGAAATTAAAATCATAAAAAAAAATAAAAAATATATGAAATTTAAACTATAAAAAATTAAAAAAGAAATCATTAAACACATTTTTTTGTTACGAAAACCAATGTGTTTAATGAATTGTGTATAGAGAAAAACATACATGCTAAATTTTGCAAAATATTGCGAAAATAAATGCTGCCTTTCAAGAAATATTTATTCCACTTTTAAAATGTAAATACAATATTTTTATATTTTTCTCTTTGTATTTTTTATTTTCTGTTTTAAATTTTTCATTTATTTGACTTTATAATACTCAAATATTACAACTCTCCCTAATAACTAGTTGTATCATGATCACAAACGACTTTTTTATTTTTTATTTCTATCAAAATGAAAAAAACTAAAACTATTGATAAAAATAAAAAAAAAATATGATGAATTTTTATTATTTTTTTGAACACCAAAAATTGTTTTTTGATTGAAATAAAAATAAAAAATTAGTTCGTTTAGTATTAAAATCTGGTCCCTGTTTAAAAATTATATATTTTACTTTAAATTTATTTTACTAACTACATCATTATTGATAGTTAAATTTTTGATTTTGGCCATTTCAAAAAGGTAATAAATCGTGAAATTAAGAAATATTTAAACCATTAAGATTTCAGTTATAATAACGTATTTATGGTTGAACAAATTTAAAAAAGTTTTAAAATTTACAATTTTAAAAATTTCGATCGTTTGAGCCACCACTAAATTTTTTTCAATAAGTCTAAAACTTTGTATTACTTAGTTTTTAGGTTATTCCCAAATTTCTGGGGGTGAGACCTAAAATTTGAATATCTTTTTGTTCCTCCATACAAAAAAAGAGCCACTATAATCTCTATATACAATACACTGTGCAAATGTAACAACTACATATTTAACAAAAATCCACTTACCTTAACTTCCTTGCATAATTCTTCCACGGGCAATTTTAATTTATATGCTACCTAAAAGAATACAAAAGAAAATTTATTAATATTATAAAAGAAAATTACAAAAGAATTTGCAATATTAACAAAAACAAAAATAAATAAACTTTAATTTAAAAAAAATCCATTTACATTGATGCCATTTTGCTTCAAAAGATCCACACAAGCACTATCAACTGCATCGCAGACCAACACGTTTTTAATATCAACCGGCATTTTTTTACAACTTTTTATTTTTCTTCTTTTATTATAAAAATTTAAAACGTTTAGCGTTTCCAGCAACCTGCGCTTATGATTTTCACAAAACAACTAATTTCAAGTTCTCGAGTATGCGATTAATTTGGAATGCAGTTGAAATTGATCGACATACCTACATACAAATTCTGAGAGAGAATGCATCAATAATTACAAAAAGTTCGTATTCAACTGAGAATGAGGAAGAAAAACGTCCAGCAAAAAGAACCGGCCAGTGTGACCATTTTAACATTTTTGCAGCTAAATTTAATATTTTTTACTCCGATTTAACAGCAAATTTTTCATTTAGCATTTGACATATTATTTAGCAGTTTTTAATAATAATGTATTTTGCAATTTCTAGCATTTTTCAAAATAAGGATCGTGGATAAAACTGACCCTGCATGGAAAGAAGAACAGTTGGCAAGATGTTAAGGGCTTTGTGGATCGGTATATACATGGTAATTTAAGTTTAAGAATTAAAATGGGTATTATTATCATTGTCCGATCATATCTAGGTTAAGTAGATGGGACAACGGCACACCGGATTTTTTTTTTAGGTTACGTGAGTATATTAGGGAACTGTAAGTGGTTAAACACATTGAATTGAAAGGTGCCCAATACTACGACGAATGGAAATAAATCAGTAACTCTAATCTGCTGGTTGGATTTGCATACATACCCCTCAGGAGCGGATCTATTGTGGTTCAAAAAAGAGTACATCTGACATAGAAAATTTTTAACCGCTTGTCAAATTTTTGTTTCTTATCTTATTTCAAATATTTTTATATCTTCTTAAAGCCCTCGATAAGGCCTATGAAAATGTGCTATTTATCTCTTATAGTTTTCAAGTTGGTTTTTTGTTTTTTTTTCAATATATAGCCCAATATTTTTATCCGATTTAATAAATTTTTTTAGGGGAAGAACAAAATTAGCTATAGAAAAATAATAATTTTTTCGATTTCGATTTTTTCGAAAATTGAAAGCATAACGATATTGTTTTTCAAAAAAAAAATCTGAAATTTTTTTTTAATCTTTACTATTTTAGATGACAAAATCAACAGTCACCGAAAATTTCTTTAGAATATCACAACTAACAAAGATTATATTAGAGATAAAATAATTAAAATTTTCTCCAAAAACCAATTTTTTACGAACAATTTACTTTAATTCCGAAAATCATATAAAGTATGGACTCCATTCCAAGCATAAAATGTGCACTCCTCTGCTACGCCTATGTGAATTTTTTTTTTTTTTTTTATTTATTTATTTTGAATAATATTTCATAACCCAGCCTTTTGGCCATAATCGGTCACAAATTTCTACTAACATATTTTTTTAATTTTATGTAATTCCAACTAGCAGATTAGGAGTTACAGATTTATTTCCAAAAAAATAGATTCTGTCCCACTGTGTGATGTGCATAACTAGATGCAAAGTAAATAATATTGTATGCTTTGTTATGTGAATTAGATGACTTTTTCTTATTCTTCATTTTATATTATTTTCTTTCTTCTTCTGTTTATATATAATCTGTTCTGTTTTGTAATTACATAAGGTCAACATTATTAAAAATTAAAAAGAACTAAAAATGCACTACTGAAAAAAGCACTTTAATAATTAGCATTATTTTTTAGCATTTTTAAATAATTTTTATCATTTCTTAGCTTTATTTTAAACGCAATTTAGCTAAATAATTTTTTTCACATTTGGTCACACTGGAACCGGCTTTTGATATTATTTGTATTTTTATTTATTTTTTTAAATCATGCTCTCTTTTGCTAAACAACAGCCTATTGGATCTGGTTGTATAATTAAACTAGCAGACATATCACACAGTGGGGTGAATTCGCCAAAAATAGCGCTTAATTCAGGAAAGTTGTACAGCGCTTTGTTTATAATTTTTTTGCAATAATTAGTTTATTAATATATTGAAAAAAATACTTATTGAAATTAAAAAAATATATTTAGCGTAAACTTCTGTCCGTCCGCCTGTCCGCACATCAAAAACCATTTCTGCTATTCTGTAGGTCGCAGTTTTAAATGTAACTTTACGAAATTTAGTACTTGAGCCTATTTTCGACCAATAATGTACAATAAAATAATACAATTGATTAAAATGTAATCATTATTTCACTCAGCTATTTTTTCGAAGAGAGGTCGAATGCTCATAAATATCTTAAATATATCCGTATTTAAATAAAACTCATCATAGATATGTTTTGTCTAAGCAAATATCATACTACCAAATTTCATGAGGATCGGTCCAAAATTTACCGTGCTTCCCACACAGGAACCCCTCCCGGAATTACTTTTTCGTTCATAACTCCTATACAACTGAATAAAATTTAGTAAAAATAAATCTCATTTAAGCATTAATCATATATATAGTTTCCATATAAGATCTTGTCACGTTAACACAAATTCAAAATTACGTGTATGCATTAATATGGCAAAATTTACTTTCTCTACTGTTAGTTTTCTACTTGTTTTAATTTATATATATATATATATATATATATATATATATATATATATATATATATATATATATATATATCTTCTTAATAATGCAAGTTAATAAAATCTTATGAAAACAAGCATATTTAACTTAAACTTTTTTTACAAATTTTTTTCTTCCAAATCGCAAAAAATCCGCAAAATGTTTTTTTTTTTTATTTTTTTTTATTTTAATACTACACATATTAAGTAAAAATACAAAATTTTAATTTTCACCCAAGTTCATCTGAAAGCTTTTTGAATTTCTATAAAAATATAAAAATGTCCGTTTTTAGACCGATTAGAAAAATAAAATTATTTCTACAACATTAACTGTAACAAAAAATACATAAATATGTTTATAAATACCTATGGTTAACAACCCCATTGTAAAAAAAACTGGAAAAATTTTAATTTTCAGTTTTAACCGCCGTGATTAAAATTTGCAAACACTAAGTGCGTTCATTTACCCAAATATTTGTACTGTCCAGTAAAAACTTTTACTGGATTTGCGTTCGCGTACCCAAAATCCAGTAAAGAGAAAAAAATTGAGAGAGAAAAATGATAGTTTACATACTGAGTATTTACTAGGGTTGTCAATTATTCGATATTGAAGTTGATCGAATAAAATTTCATAATTTTTTTAATTATTCTTATGATCGAATAAAATTAGAATTTTCTTCGATTAATCGAATGAATAAAAAATAAAATATATTGTTCGAATAGTTAATTAAAAGTTAAAAAATGCAATTTTTGGTTTTATTCTTAAATCAATTTTTGGTTTTATTAACATAAAACAAAACTAAAAATAACAATTCATTAACATAGAACAAATAAATATCCAAAAATTGAGACCATATTCAAATTACAGACAAATTATATAATGAAATTAAATTTCTTTTGAAATTATCATTCATAAAGAACATAATTAAGCATTTTGACTTTAAAACGAATATTGTTTTGTTTTAATAAAAAAAATAGTAATAAAAAAAAAATCCTGGAAAAAATCCTTTCACTTACTATTGATGGTGGCAATACAAAGCATTAAGAGCAAATCTATTTTTTCTGTTCTTTTTAGATTTTTTTAAATAAAGTCTATTATTACCAATATTGGTAATATCTATTTTTTCTTTTTTTTAAATTTTGATATTATTTATTGATTAATTGATTGAATTCAGTTAACTTTATACATTTCGGAATCTTTCCACATCACTTGAACCATTAAAATAATTTTTAAAATAAATAGTAAATGAAAAGTTCTCAAAAATAAAGTATTTCTGTATATTTTTGTTTCACTTTTTGTTGAATATTTAAAACAATTAATATGCGTTGGAAAATTTCAAGAATTTAATAATAACTTATACGTCTCCCGTTTATTCTAACTTTAAGACGTTTGATTAAGTCTTTAGAAAAGCTATTCTATTCTATTCTATTCTATTCTATTCTATTCTATTTTTTTTTTTTTTTTTTTTTCAAATAATACTGAGACTCCAGTGAAATGCTTTAACCCGAAATCTATTAAAACGTAGTTTACACATTTATATATCCTAACGAAATTTTCAATCATTTTCAACAAGGTTTTCCAACTAAACAAAACTTTTTTCACTTATAATTAAAAAAAAATGTTTGATTAATCGTTAAAAATTGATCGAATAATTTTTTATACTAAATTTAAAAATTTTATTCGTTCGAACAGAATAAAAAATTTGTTCCTCGAATAATCGAATAATTTCTGTTCGAATAACACCCTAATATTTACTAATTTTACTGTTTTTATTTTTGGTTGAAAATCCAATGCGAAAACTAAACAAATGTGAACAATGAAAGAAAAATGTTCGAAAAATTACAAAAAACTAGTATTTTGCATTCAAATTTGAATATATTTCGGCAAAAACGGTTTTTTTTTTTTGTGCTTATGTTTATTTGTTTGCGACCAGCTGTCTGGTTATTTTACTGAATTGTAAAAATGTTCCATTCTAGTACTTTTTTCTTTACAAGTGTTTTTGAGAGTAAAATCTTAAATTTACTTAGTAAATATTCAATTTACTGGATTTTACTGGAAAAGTAAAAGAACGGACCTAATGTGTGAATTTTTATTATGATAATAATGCTTCATTTTATCTTTTTCACTTAGAATCAATTACTTTTTTAAAATATTAATTTTCAATTAATCTCCATATTTCTTAATTTCACCCCTCTGTGCGCCAACCAAACTCGTGTCCAGTAATACTTTGTTTTTTGTTATTTAAAAAACTTGTTATTGTTTTTGAGACAAGGCATAAAGTACTCTACAATATTTTAGGGGGTATTTAAGCTTTGGCGCGACATAAGGGAGTCCATCATAAAATAATTGGTATTATGTAGATATAATTTCGAAACTTTTTTTTAGTTTTTGGGTGCCTTCTAAATGTCGATTTCAACAAGTATACAGACATCATTACTCACGACTCACATTTGAATATTATCTGTTGATAGTAATCTAAAAGACTTAAAACTGCTATTCCATGCTACCGAAACGGTATTATAGAAATTTTATATTTATTACGATCTCCTCTGGTCCTATTTTTAATTTCGTCTAAAAAGCGAGCAATTAAAATTTAACGAAAGTTTTTTTTTAATTTTTTTTATTTTTTATTTTAGCAACTTTAAATGTCGTCTAATAACATTTTACAGATTTGTTTTTGTGTTATTGTAAATATTTAATCTACACATTTATGCGTCTGACCCTTGGGACTAATTGTACAATTTTTATGTTCGATTAATTGCCTAGTAACTGATGTAGTTGCTTCTTTCTATAAATATAAATATGTATTACTATTTTGATTAACTACCATCACCAGGGCTGTCAGATGTGGCGATTTTTAATTGCTTTTCGCGACTGAATTTTCCGTTTAGCGACATGGCGAATTTTTTGGTGATTTATAAACAAATTTTATTAAATAGGCATTTCTGGAGAAAAACTATAAAAATTTCTTATTATAAATCGACTATTTTTAGTATTTGCTTATCTAGCAAAATGAAGATCATTAATTTTTAAATAGCTTCACATTATTTACGAAATTTTATCCCCAAAAAAATATTTTTTAAAATACTTATGTATTAAATGTTTGATAATTTGTTTTCCATCACCATTCAAATATATTAATGTTATTAATGATTTCGGTCACAATGAAATAAAAACGTTCATGAATGAATTAATTCTTTGAAACAAATTATTTAAGCTTAATAGCACCAATGTTGTTATATAATGTTTGAATTATTCTTTAAAAAATATAATGAAATTCAATAAAATTTAAAAGTTATAAGCGTATTTAAAGTTTCGGAAATGTGACCATCCATTGAGTTAAACTAAATCTACTTAAATTTAATAATTTAATTTTTGAATTTAAACGCTATGAACAACTAAGATTCCATTGAAGTTTAAAATAATGAATTCTTATTATCAAATATATTTTAAACGCTAATAAACGAAACTTTAAACTAGCAAAAAATATTACTATAATTCTGTAAGTAAGCTAACTAGTGCTACTAACGAACAACTTTTCAAACAAAAATATAAAAACATTTAAAATCGGGCTGAAACTGATATAATTTATGATTAGAGTATATATTAAATCGATTTATTGTTTAATATACATACATAAATAATATCCCTTTTATTTCAGAATATTTGAGTTAGCTTTGCCAGTAAGGTGCCCAGTTTGTTAAAATTTGCGATTAGTATAGTGGTATTATTAGCTATTGCAATTATCGTTTGCTTTGTTAAAGATTAATTTATATTTATAAAGTATACGAAACCTTAAATACTAAAAATTGTACGACACTTAACATTTTAGTTAAGCGATTTGTGGCGATTTCTGATTAACAATTTGGCGACAGAGGCTCAAAAAAATCAGACAACCCTGCCATTCACTATTCATTCTCTCTGACAGAAAACTTTTTCAACAGAATAGTATTGGTATCGTCTCATTATTTTATTGCTGGTCCTGTATTTTGTGTTGTACTCTTGCTCGTATATACCTATAGTATTCATAAAGTAGCGGCAATCATAAATATTAATTTATCATGCTGTAATATTCCATTTTAATTGAGTCAGAATTATCTCTTATCAGTTAATTGTTTTTTTTTTTAAGAATTCTTGTTTTTAAAATATGCGACCAAAATATAGCACATTTGTGTGCAAATAAATTCGGTTATGAACATTGTCCAAAATTTAAGATCAAAAGGTATCGTACATGATTTTTGGAGAGGGGTTCAAAACATGTGACTAATTTGATTAGTGAGTAGACAGAATAGAAATAGGGGTTTCTAGGCTAGAAATGAAAAGTGATAGCGGATTAAAACTTTAAATACTAAATGTGTGCTGTTTTTCATATAAAAAACCGTGATTAACAGATATTTATAAAATTCCTGTTTTAAAAACATAAGTCAGTTGTCAAAAAGCCTTATTCTAAAAATTTAAATAATTGATATTATTTTAGAGTTTATATTTTATATGTAAAGATTTTTATTTTATTTGGACCAGTATACAGGAACAAAATCATGCTGCGTATTACTGTTATTTCTTAAAATAGACTACGAAATTGTTTTATCTCTCGTTTTTATTATAATTTAACCATTTGAAACCATTTTAATATGCAGCATAAAAATTTTTTTGATGACAGTGGTAAAAAAAAAGAAAATATCACAGTGTAATAATACAGAATAAATTTTCTATTCCTTGTGTATGTCAAATTTCATGTGAATTATCTTAGTAGCATCAAAAAAGTAGCAAAACTGATTTTTACTGAAAATGCACTAAAAACTGGGCATGTCATTTAACTAATATTTTATCCCCTAGTTTTCTCAAAAAAAAAAAAAAAAAACTTGATATATGAATGTGCCACATTTCATTTAAACTTTCAAAAAAATAATTGTTTACACAAAATGGACGCGACATTTTAATTAATATTATAACGTTTATTTCCTTTCGAAGAATACACGATATATATGTGCTAAATATCATTTAAATAGGTGGAGTATAATGCATACAATCTAGTTATGAAATGCGGGCATAAAAAGGGAGGAAAATTTAATAAAAATTTTACATAATATTTAAGAGAAACTTTGTACTCTATAAAACAATAAGTACCCATAAATACTTTGAAATCTGCCGATTTAATTTTTTTTTTTTTTTTTATTTTTACACATAAAAAGAGTGCTTCAAAATTACATTTGCACAAAATCTAGTTTAACCCTGGAGGGCTTCGATATTTCTGCCTTGGCTTAATTAATAACTAAAACTTTAACTAAAAATATTTCAAGACGTATCATTAAAATGATGGAAAATAAAACAATTTATTTTTAGTTGAGGTATTTATTTTAATAAAATAACAGTAAAAGTTTCTAAATACGTTTCGATGTTTTCAAAATATTAAGCAAAAACTGATACTTTAACATTTGTACTTTTTCTAATATGGTATTATATAAGTACCTTTTATGCTAATTATATAAAAATTTTGAAACTGGCAATATACATTCTTTCAAATTTATGTGTCCTATAACTAATAAAACAAAAAAAAAATTGAAAACAAATATTTTTGCATATTCTGTGCATATTTCAAATTTATAATATTTTTTTTGTATTTTTTTACAGTATGGCTTAGGAATATAGTGCATTTTTAACATTTCAACATTTTTACAATGCTTGGTTGATATATGCCACTAAACTAAAACCTTATGCAGTTTTTGAGGAAATTTTAACAATAAATGGTTCTTTAATTATTTAATTGTGCTGATGTTTGTAACGCTGATGTGCTGATGTTTGTAACCAATCGACTCAGAATCACTTTTTAAATCGATCTAACGATGTCCGTCCGTCCGTCTGCCCGGCTGGACGGCAGGCTGGCTGTCCAAGTAACTGTACAGGTCGCAATTCTAAAGATAATTCAATGAAATTTGGCACGTGGGACTTTTAGGATATAATGAAGAAGCCTATTAAAATTGGTTGTGATTGGTTCATTATTTCACATAGCCCCGATGCAAATGTCCCACAAATTTTTAATATTCGTACACAATTGTGTAGAGTATCATATAGTCGGTCTTGATCGACTATATCTTTATTTCTCGTTCCATTTAACATATTTTTTGAATAAACTATTACTATAATCTATGTTTAATTAGTATAAGTAGTTAGTATTTTGTCTTGGATTAGTGTGATATTGTTATCCATACATGGTCAAAAGTATCAATCGCATCTTTAGTTTTATTATAGCACTCATAAGTTGAAGTTGATCGGTAATCGTTAATATTTTATACTTTGGCTTTATTCAGTCTTCAGCATGTCTTATATTTTATATAGGACTTGATATGACAAAAAAATATATTTATGTGTTGCTAAAATTACTTCTGGAAATCGCATTTTATTTATTTTCGCCCAAAATATATATTTCATACTATAGGAAACAAACATTAATTACACTTCATTAATAAATTTATTAAATTACTTTAACGCTAAAAGTTCAAAAAGTCACACTAAATGCTTCGTTAGTAGTTTCATTGAACAAGGTTGTTCAAAATACTAACTTCCAGACCGATCAGAGCAACATACATCTGGACACTTCAAGATCTTATATGCTGCAGGTATGATAGCAACACAAAAAAAAATATGCAACGAATAAGGAGATTCCTGGCAACATTTTCTGTCGAAACTTAGCCTAAAACGTAACTTCAATTAGTATTTAACAATCGAATATGATATAATTTTCTTACCGAAGAAGAGTCTCCGTTCGGGAAGAAGTGTGCCACAGTTCTAATACTTTTTAGATGACACTTTTTAGTGCTTTCTTGGGGTGTAGAAATAGTATTATTTAGAAGATTTTAAAAATACATCAAGAAAGTAACGAAATAAAAACGCTTTTGTATACTAAAAATGTATTAAAGGCAGTTGGAATATTTCTAGTAAATATTTTTAATTATAATTGACCTAAATGCTTACCTTGTATTTGAATTCACTGTAGTAACTCACTATAAATTTAAACTAAACTAATAATATTTCACTATAACTTTAAATTAAATAAGAAATATTTAGAAACAAAAATCACTAATTAAAAATTAAACATTTTTTATATAAACATGTGTTAATTCTTTTATGTGGAATGTAGACAGTCGCCCAAATCAAGTTGTTTAGATCAAAAATATTATTGCATATTTGTGTATTTTCTACTTTTGAACATCCAAGAGTTTCAAAAAAGACACTTTTAAGTGGATGGATGAAAAAAACTCTCTTCTAAATACTGGCTGGGATACCACTCAAAATATCATTGTTATTAGTCGGAACGACTAACGAAGCACTTCCTGAGTTCAATGAGATTTCAAGAAAAACCTACATAATTTTATTACATTTTAAGTAAATTTCCATACAAATCAAAATCTAATTTCTAAAGAGATTTAAAAAATCACATAAAATTTAACAAGATTTTGAAAAATATCGTTATCTGTTTTTCTTTCAATGTGTTAATGAAATACAACAACCCGCCTGACCTTAGTTTCGTTATTAGCCAATGGTCACTAAAAACGAAGAATTCTAGAAACAGAATATTCGAGAAATTTCCATCAATTATATTAAAAATAAATGTTCGTAACATCGAACTTTTCTCGAAAATTTATCGGTAGTAAACATTCCCATAATATTCGGGAATTTTAAAAATAACGATATCGCAATATTCAACTTTTCTGAATAAAATCTCGAAACTAAATTCTTCGTGAAATTATCTATTCTTTTGAATTTCTCGAGGATTTATTACTTAAATAAAAAAGAAACGTAGTTTCTTTTTTGTGCATGCAAAATACTTAAACAAAGATAATCAAGTGTCATTCTTGAGTAAAATATTACTCATTAAAATTCATCATTCTAGTTAAATTCTGTGCAATTTTTAATAAAAAATATTGCTTGTCTAAATAGGTTTGCAAAATAGAATTTATATCTAAATATCTAATATACGGATTATTTTGTAGATTAATTCAGAAATTTTTTAAGTAAAAGATGTGAACTTGAGAAATATAAAATTATTGAGAGAAAAAACATTGATGACTTCTCTGGATAAAGTTGAAATTTGGACAAAATACTTCAAATATTAAAACTCTTATGTAAATGACTTTATTAATTTTATTGTTAATTATTTGAATTATTCAGGTATGTGATGAAAACCGATCATTTTCAAATCAAACCGATTCGATTCGAAAGGTTGTGATGAATTTCGATCGATTTCAAGAATAATTTTTGCAAAAATTCTTTATTTTTCTGTGCTGTACATTGCCCATGTGAAAAATAAACAAATAATTTGAGAGAAATATAAAAATTTATTTAATAAATTCGAATAGAAGGTGATTTAAACCTAATTTTCATCAATAACGAAAACAACAAAATAATACATTAAATTTGTTTTCTTAATTTCAAATCGATTAGTTTTCGAAATCATTTTCTATCATATACCTGATTATTTTTGAAATGTAATTTATTAGTATATATCTATATTTTTTAATATTTAATATATTGTGTTAAGTTTGAAATAAAACATAGTTTTAAAAATTAAATCAGCTTTTAATTTTAAATTGGGAACCAAATGGAAATGAAACAAAATAGAAAACTATCGTTTTCGAACTATTGTCAATGATAATAATTAAAAGTCGTTATTAATATCAATATCAAATATTATTCATAATTTTTTGACATCGTAAACGAATCACTAACGAGTATTTTTACGTTTCGTTATTGATATTGCTAAAGGTCTATTGTATTAATAATAGACGAGCCTTCGAAGTCAAAAGATTTGCTGCCACAAATTGAGCGAGAGTTTGTCGAAGTTTGTGGTCAGCTGGGAATATGCCTTTGTTCGTGTTATAAAAACAGGGGGTTAACTTCAATATAACTTCATGTTCTGAAATTTTTAAAACTTTATAAATGTGTAATGAAAAGTGTGAACAATCATGTTTTCGTATCAGTTTTCATTTTCGAACTTAAAATGCTCAGTCTGAGTGGACTATAAGAGAACAAATGTTGTTGTACAATGTTAGAATTATTATTTTTTTTTTTTTTAAATAAATGTCAATAAATTTTTAATGTTGTTGCCCTAAAATGGAGATATATGTATTGAAAAAAAAGTATTTTAAGTTGTAATTTAATTATTTATTCAATTACTATTAGCTACTTTATAAATTATACGAAATACTAAAAATTAAAAATCAATAAAAATTATGCGACACTAAACACTTGTTAATTTTTTATTATACCCTTCCATCATATTTATTGTGCGTATGTGCTGATGTTTGTAACACCCAAAAATATTAGCCTAAGATCCATCTTAATGTATATCAATGGGCTTAGAATCACTTTCTGAGTCGATGTCCGTCCATGTCATCAAATTGCTGGTCGAAATTTTAAAACCAATTGCATGAAATTTTGCACACAGAAGTCTGTTATGGTCTAAGGACAAATCCTGTTGAAATTAGTGATGACATAGAAATGTCCCCTCTGAATATGTTTCATAGAAATTTGCAATGCTTTTAATATAAGTATCGGTCAAAAATTGGTTCCAGAGCCCATATAAAATCCCTCCCAAACCTTTATGTACAAACATAATAGTTTAGGGTATCTTACCCCAGGTCTACAACTGAGATTAACGCTTATATAATATGTGAGATAATGTCGGCAGAGGAGAGTAACCATTTTGTTCATATTATGTTAAATCTTAAATAAGGGGTACACGTACTCTAATAAATCCTATAAGAAATCATTGTTTTCTATCAGTCACAAGGTAAACATATCCTTTTTATTTAAGCATTTCGCACTTGTTTAGCATAATTTTTATAAAAATGTTTTTTAACATCTAAAACAAATCCTAAAAGGAAACAATTTTACAAAAAATATTTTTTTTTTTAGTAATTTCCAAAATACACATGCACATACACAATCAAACTTTCGTATATGTGTATTTTTTGACAGTTCATCTTATAAGATGGTTGTGTAGAGAAATCTCATCACAACAGTCTCATAATACATCTTATAATACTAATATTTGAATCTACACGAGAAATAATTTTCTCAGAGAGCGAATTTGACACTCTCTGACACAAAAATCTTACATATTACGTTATGTCTAGACGGGCTGTTATAGACGGAAGAATCAAATTTAAATTTGGCGAATTCTGATTAGCAATTTGGCGACAGAGGCTCGAAAAAAATCTGACAACCTTGTCAACAACGACTAAATGAAAAAGCATAACTGCCTATCTAGACGTAACATAATATGTAAGATTTTTTAGCAGTGAGTATCGAATTCGCTCTCTAAGTGAATTATCTCACGTATAGATTCAAATATTAGTATTATAAGAAGAATTGTGAGACTGTTGTGATGATATTTCTCTACACAAGTATCCTATAAGATGAACTGTCAAAAAAATACACGTGTATATTTTGGAAATTACTAAAAAAAAAAACAATGTTTCTTGTAAAATTGTTTCCTTTTAATGATTGTTTTACATTTTAAAAAGCATTTTTATAAAAATTGTGCTAAAAAGTGCGAATTTCTTAAATAAAAAGGGACATATTTACTCTTTTTTTTTTTTTTGACACTTTAAAAATTCTCAAAGATAACACTTTTTTTTCAGTTAATCTTATAAACAGAGTTGTCAGATTTTTTTGAGCCTTTGTCGCCAAATTGTTAATCAGAAATCGCCAAATTAAAATTTTATTTGGTCTTTTAAAGAAATACTAAAAATTTACTAAAATGTTGTGTCTTACAATTTTTAGTACTTAAAATTTAATAAAGCCAACGATAACTTCAATAGCTAATAATAACACTGTGATAGTTGCAAATTTTAACAAACGGGGCACCCTACTGCTAAAGCTAATTCGAGTACGCTGAATTCAATGCTGACAGCCGTTTTTCGAAGTTAGCGCTCGCATTCGCGGTATTTGGGTTTAAACTTAATCATAAATTAAATCAGTTTTTTAATGTTTTTATATTTTTGTTTGAACAGTTGCTCATTGGTAACACTAGTTAACTTGCTTACAGAATTATAGCAATATTTTTTTCCAGTTTAAAGTTTTGTTTATTAAAATATATTTGATAATAAGAATTCATTATTATACACTTCAATGGAATCTTAATTCTTTTTGAGATATTTCATTATGAAACTCTAAAAAAGAGTTTAGTAAAATTAATTTTTTATCTTAAATTTAATAATTCACAAACCAATTTTAAATTTACAATATATTTTAGATACAAAATTTGTATAAAAAATGCATTTTAAAATTTAAAAGTTGTAAATTATTAAATTTAAGCTAAAAAACTTAATTTTCCTAAACTCCTTTTTGGCTTTTCATAATGAAATATCTCAAAAACGAGCGCTTTTAAAAATGGTTAACACCCAGTGGATGCTCACATTGTTAAAAAAAAATTGTCTTATTTTCGAGCACAGTGTAATGAATTAAAAAAAATCCAACTTAAACTACACTTTTCTGACTTATATCCCCTTTTTAGGTATTCAACTCTTAAAATTTATTGGACCTTATTATATTAAAAAAAATAATTCTAACATTATATTACAACATTGGTCCTATTAAACTTATAAATTATTTCAAAGAAATAATTTATTGATGAACTTTTATTTCATTGTGACCGAAATCATTAATATCCTAAATATATTTGAAAGATGATGGAAAGTAAATTATCAAATATTTAATACATAATTATTGTAAAATATATTTTTTGGGGATAAAATTTCACAAACTAAGTTGAAGCTATTTACAAATTAAGGCTTTTCATTTTGATAGATAGGTGAATACTAAAAATAGTCGATTTATAGTATAAAAATGTAATAGTTTTTCATCACAATTATCTATTTAATCAAATTTTAAAAATTAGTCAAACAAATCGCCATCACTTTATAAGACGCCGAAAAAAGTCGCCATGTCGCCAAACGGAAAATTCAGTCGCCAAAAGCAATTAAAAATCGAAATATCTGACAGCCCTGCTTATAAGATGATTTTGTAGAGAAATCTCATCACAACAATCTCATAATATATCAAATATATATATAGTATTATATTTATTTTGTATTTACACATGAAATAATTCTCTGACAGAAAAATCTCATATATTATGGTTCGGTTACCTAGTGTCTACATTAGGCAAATATTTATCAAAACAAACGTCAAAATCAGTGCGAATATATATAAGGTAACCTTAGTTAAACATCTGATTATTATTTTGGTTGTTACAGTTGTCAAACTGCATATATAAAAAACAATAACGAATACGCCATATTGTTGTTTTTGTGCAACTGTTGCCACCTTCCACAAATTCGCGTTAAGTTCGACGTTTGTCTTGATAAAAAAAATCTCTAATGTAGATACTATGTTAAATAGGCTGTTATATACGAAAACAAAAACAATTTGACAGTTTCGCGCGGTACGTACATTAAAAAATTTTAAATCAGCTTGGCTCAGGAGATAACTTTATTATTACACTATGCAATGTGCTCAATAAAAATGAAATTTGAATGAAAATAAATATTTCTAAATTAAAATAAAAGATGAACAAATAAAATTCCAATTTAAATTAGTTATAAAATTTTATTTAATTTTTTTATTTATATTTTTTGTGAAAAATATAACCCATTAGACATTGTGTAGTGATTAATTATAATAATTAAAATCCAAACAATATCTACATAACTGTCGAAAATGCTAATATAAACTGTGTAGACTTTGTTTTATTGAAAACGTTCTATTGCAGTTTTTTCACAATACTGATTTGCTTATGAAGCTCCTCAATTTTTTTTTTTATTTCGCGGCACTTTTCCTCATTATATATTGTTTCGTCTATTATATCATTAAATGCGTGAGCCTCCACAGTTGAAAATTTTTTAGTAGCGACGATTTCATCGTGCCAAATTAAAAAAAAAGTGTGTTTGGAAACATTCATTGTACCTAAAAAATGCAATAACCAATAAACGGGCAGATCATTTTGGATATTTCACAACCCCAATAACCCAAAATTATACACATAACAAGAATTGGATCGAATCTGATCGGCTCTCAAAAGTGGCACTTCACGAAACTATAGTATTAGTACTTCAAATATGCTATCACATGTGTTAACTTCTACAATCTATTTCTATTAAACTAAATAAACACAGGTAACCAACATTTATTTTTTAGTAAATACATACCTTTAACTTAACAAAAAAAAAAAAAAAAAAAAAAACTATAAATTACAAAATTATTAATCAACTTATTTAATATTGACACAAACCACGCACTATATAATTTGGCGCCAAATTCCTTCATGCACCTGCTGCAACATATGTTATGTTTGATAGTGAACATCTGTGTGAATATTGAAAACAAAACAAAATAACAACAATACAAAACATTTATCGGTTTGCAAGTTTCAAAATTTTAATTAAATGCAGCTAGATCAGTGATTTCGGCCAGTGTGCATTGAGGCAATATTTGATGACCCAAAATTTGTGGCATAATGGTATTACAAGAAACAAATATGTTGAACAAATTTTTAAATATAACTGCTTTTACTTTGCAACACTATTTTTATTTTTGATTTTCTCTTCTTAACTTAATTTGTTAATCTGACTTAAATATTAGAAAAAACACTTTAAATGCAGATTGAAAGTATGATAAATATTTTAACATACATTTCTTAAATTTTTTAAATTTTAAATAATCAAAATAGAAAAAAATTAAAAGAATTCAATAAATACTTAAATATAAATAATAATTTTCTATTTAAATATTATAAATTAGCAACTAAAAAATAAATTAATTTTATTATTTTTTTAAATTTAACTGATTATACTTTCCAACACTTTTCTTCAAATACAACTCTAAATCACTTCCTATGTAATAACGTATTTCACAACAGCTGTTTGCCGTTACTACACTAAGTTTTTATGCCAATAAATTGGAAATCTGTTTGACCACTTAACCCCAGGTCTACAACTGAGATTGACGCTGATATAATATGTGAGATAACGCCGGCAGAGGAGAGTAGCCATTTTGTTTATATTATGTTAAATCTTAAAAAAGGGGTACACGTATTCTAATAAATCCTATAAGATATCATTATTTTCAAGTAGTTACAGAGTAAGTATGTCCTTTTTATTTAAGAAATTCGCAATGTTTTAGTACAAATTTTATAAAAAAAACGATCATTAAAAGAAAACAATTTTACAAAAAACATTTTTTTAGTAATTTTCAAAATATACAAGCGCACACATACTTCCGTGTGTGTCTATTTTTTTGACAGATCATCTTATAAGAGAAACCTCATCACAACAGTCTCACAATACATCTTATAATACTAATATTTGAATCTACACGTGAAATAATTTTCTCAGAGAGCGAATTTGACACTCTCTGACAGAAAAATCTTTCATATTATGTTACAGCCCGTCTAGACGTAACATAATATGTAAGATTTTTCTGTGAGAAAGTGTCAAATTCGCTCTCTGACAGAATTATTTCACGTGTAGATTCAAATATTAGTATTATAAGATGTATTATGGGACTGTTGTGATGAGATTTCTCTACACAACCATCTTATAAGATGAACTGTCAAAAAAATACACACACACGGAAGTTTGTATGTGTGTGTGCTGATATATTTTGGAAATTACTAAAAAAAACAATGTTTTTGTAAAATTATTTTCTTTTAATGATTGTTTTACATTAAAAAAAATTTTTTATAAAAATTGTGTTAAAAACGTGCGATTTTTTTTAATAAAAAGATCATGTTTATTCTGTGACTGATTGAAAATAATGATATCTTATAGGATTTATTAGAGTACGTGTACCCCTTATTTAAGATTAAACATAATATAAACAAAATTGTGACTCTCCTCTGCCGGCATTATCTCACATATTATATCAGCGTTAATCTCAGTTGTAGGCCTGGGGTAACTGGCAAATTGCTTGAAATATAAAAAAAGTGAAAAACACATGCACATATTAATAATAACAAATAATTGGTCCCCTAACGTAATCTAGTGTCTACATTAGCTAGATTTTTATCAAAACAAACGTCAAAATCAGTGCGAATATATACAAGGTAACCTTAGTTAAACAACTGATTATTATTTTGGTTGTCACAGTTGTCAAACCGCATATATAAAAAACAATAATGAATACGCCATATTGTTGTTTTTGTGAAACTGTTATCACCTTCCACAAATTCGCGTTAAGTTTGACGTTTGTCTTAATAAAAAATTGTCTAATGTAGATACTATGTAATGTCTATATTAAACAAATTTTTATAAAGACAAACGTCAAAATCAGTACTAATGTAAAATGAAAAAAAATATTATTTTCTTTACTAATTTTATTTTTACAGAATCATTCATTTAGGCATTTTTGGGTGTTAATTCGCAAAAAAATCGAGTTTACTTATATTTAACAAAAATTTTTGCCTGCGGCGCTTCATTATACAAATCAAACATTGCTTATTTAATTAACTTAATTAATTATTATAATTATTTTGTAACAAAAATTAAAAAAAAAGTAAAAGCGAAAAATCACCCAAAAATTTGGAAATGATCAAAGAGGAATTATAATTCAAAAATGATGAAAAATCACTTCAAAACATTAGCTCATTTTTCATTATCATTTTGTGGGTAGTTGTTATGTTTTTTATTTAAAAACTTTTTAAAACATCTTAAAAAAATATTTAAAACTAATGGGAACAAAAAAAATAAAATAAGTTTTTAAATGAAAAATATATGGGCGTTTTCTGTCCTAATTTTTTGGGGCATTTAGCCTTTTTTGACCTTTTTCAAAGAGCAAAAAAAGAGGATATATTTTTTTCTCACCTCAAGGCAACACTGAATTCATGTTAAAAAAACAAGCGTCACAATACCGCCGATCTTTACAGGCTGCATCGCCGCCGTCAACTATATTCAATCGTCTTGGTTGTCTGCTTCATACCGCTTATTTTAAAATAACTGTTTAGTGTTGTGAAACCCATTGTTTTCCTTGTTGATCATTGTCATAAATATAATAAAATAAGAATATCTTTAAAACATTAATTTATTTGTAAACGAAAACTTAAATTGTCATATAATTTAATCTATGTGTGTATTCGAATAACTATAAAAATATTAACTTTTACAAACTAAAAATAAAACCATGTCTGGAAAAAATTCCATACAAGTGGCCATTAAAGTGCGACCACTTATTCGTAAAGAAAAGGATCAAGTTTCTTCTTGGCGTGTAGTGGAGAATTCAATACAATTAGTTGATTCCCAATCAGATCCATATTATTTTGGTAAGTGGAAATGTAGATACACATTTATAAAGGTTTTTATCTGGATAAAATGGCCAGAGAATGCATGTGGATAAATATAAAAGACGCAAAATGGCAAAAACAGTTATGTTGCGAATTTCATTATTATCGATAGAATAGTAAAATGTAAAAATCTTTAAACTAAAAGTTTATCAGACTGTCCTTAAATATTATCGATAAGGAATATTTCCAATTATATATTTGTCACATTTTCTGATGCATTTTTATGTTGCGTTAAGATGTGTTACAATGTTGCTTTTTTTTTTTTGTTAAGATGTTTATTTTTAACTTGCAGTGTTTTGTTGTCTTGTGTTTATTTTTGTGGTTAGTGTCGGTGATGGGCAGGAAAAATGTTTAACAAAAGGTACCAAGAGTTGAAGTACTTTTTTTAGTTTTTAAAATCTTGTTTTTATCAATTTTTTAAATATATCTCTATGTATATCGAACACCGGTTTCGCTGAATAAACTTTTTTGGAAAACAAAAAATTTTGTAAGTGAAAGTATATTAGTAAAAATGTAATTTTCCTCTCAAGGATTTAAATAATATGGTTATGCTACATATCAGAGAAGTATTTGAACGTACATTTAATTAGAAAAGATATTCTCAAAAATATATCTATCCTTTAGAGTGCATTAGCTCGTAAACTAAAATCGAGCGGGCAAATTTTTTTTACTCTACTTTAATCACAGGTAAAAGTACTACCACTAGTGTGCTGGTGATCTTGATTTATACATCTTTCTATAATCAAAGGATGTTAAATCTGAATTGATTTTGATATAAATACTATCATCATTTTTATACAAAACAAACTTAATCCTATTTGAAAGCAGTTTATTATCATTGCAAAAATGCCTATGCGACGATATAATATATATTTCGCCAGAAAAAAAAGTTTCGTGCTAAAATCAGCGTCTAGACAGAATATATTTACATATTTCATAAAATAAGAATAATATAAGAATAGCAATTTAAGCGGATTTGATATAACTAATGTTCGTCTTCGATTTTATCAATATGTTCCATTAAATCTAATTATATTTACACCTTTGATTAAAGCTTATGTAGTATTACGAAAGGAACTAAGATTGAAGCTAACAATGAAGAAAAATAAGTAAAAAAAGACAGTCAGAAACAAATAAAAAAGTTGGAAGTTGCGGAATTAGTAGTTGACAAAATGAAAGCAGGGGAGGATGTTTCAATGCTTAAGGTTCTAAGTGGACATTGAATCAAATATTAAATAGCTCTGAGAGATGATGGCGGATTATCGATGAAACTTTGTTGAAGTAACCCAGGACACTATAATATCGAAAGTAATGCAATTTTAATGGAAGGCTTTAAAAGAATTGATATTAGGCAGAACTGTGTGTGCAAATTTAGCAATAGTCAAGTGTTCGAAAATGAATATTATACGTAAATATTCACAAAATACTATCCATACAAATGGATGATGTAATGCATTAATAAAAATGTGATTTATTTAAAAACAGTTGATTTGCATTGGCGAAAAGGCCCAAAATTATAGTTTTATATAGTTACAATACCATAGTTTTATAGAAAATAATTGGATTCATCGTTAGTATTGGGTGGCTAGATAGCAAATAGGTATTGATGAGAATATTTTAAATTGTTATGGAATTCTATTTTAAAATAAACAATTTCAAATAGTACGATGATAAAGGTTTGATTTTCACTTAATTTGTTACTTAAACATGCTGTTTTTAAAGGTATAAAACTTTGAATTATCAATATTGTTTTAGTTTCTTTATTTTATTTGTTTCTATGATCTGTAATGGAATTTAGTTAATGAGCATCAACAAAAATTTTGTTTAGCAATAAATATTATGTTTATACGCGCGATTATTGCAAATAAATATAACTTGTAAATAAATAACACTGATTATACACAAATTGCATAAAGAAATGTATTTCCTTACTTGTCGTGCTGGATGGGAAAAATGGAATTATTATCAACGAAAATTCTAAGGACGTAAAAGGACGTGGCAACGCTGTACGCTTTATTTGCAATTATTTTCACTAATCACGATTAGTCTTCGTGAGTTACTAACTTGCAAATAATAACTCAAAAAATTTTCATTTCGCAATATTTTAAACCTAGTAAAAGTTAAGTTATTTGTGCATGACTACTCCAATAAGCAAAATTGGACCGAACAGTTTATTAGGGTATCAACTCCAATTATATTTATTCGATTAGTGGACAAAATAAAATCAAATTGTTCGATTAAATTAAAATCAACAATTTCGAGTAAAAAGTTATTAGTTATTAAAAGATTCCGTTAAATCGAATAATTCGAGTAAAAAATATTTTGAAAAAATTCCTTTCTTAACTAGTTTTAAAGATGTTTTAATATTGGGTTAAAAAAATTAGCTTTAAAATAACGGTTGCAAAATTTATATAGAATGTTTAAAATCTAAAGGTTTAGTATGCCACCACATTTGAAATACAATGTTTAAGTGATGTTGAGGTTGCTTTTCAATCACAAAAATTGGATTATAAATTATTATTTATAATTTGACTTTTGGAGGAGATAAAAAAATGATTCTCCTTTTTATTTTAAAATTTCTGTATGAATTTTATATGGAAAAACATAATGTTGGTTCTACGAATGACAGTACAGCCATGAGTGTAAATATGGATTCCAGCCTGGTTTAGAGTATTTCATGATGGCTCGGATGAAACTTGTGTTATAGAAGGAATTTAAAATTAAAATTAAGTTATACGATAAACTTTAACTTTCAAGGTTTTTAGTGCAAATGAAGCAAATTGCAAATGCATATATTTTTTATTGTTGTGTTGATGTAAACAGTGCAAATTTGCTCACATTTACATCGTTTGATCAGTTTTCACTACCTACTTTGAGTACCCTTTTTATGTTAAATATCGCCGAACTTCTTTATCTAAAATGATTCAGAATTTAATTTGAATTCATAAATATGCCTTATTAGATTTTAATTTACAAGTTTAGCATACTCTTAGACTTAACTATTAAAGACATAAATATAGAGAAACAATGGTTTTATTAAAACAATACATAAAAATAGACTCAAATTTTAATTACATATTATTTATAAAATACTTTTTCAGAAGGACAATTTAAGACTTTCATGTTAATTAAGTGATTTATGTGGACATATTTTTGACTTTTTGAACAATTTTTATATTTTATTTAAAATTATTAATATTGTTTTTTTTTTCTTTTTTTAACTCTAAGACAACACAGAATGTTTTTTATTTTTAGTAAACGTTAAAGAAACCAGAAATATTTTAAAATATAATTTACTAGAATAACTAATAATTTAAAAACTTTACTCGATTTTTCAATTAATTTAAAACAGCATTTTCAAGTTATTTAATTAATCGAACAATTGTTTTATACGTTAAGTTTTTCTCGTTTCTTGCTAAAAGTAACCCAAAGGATCGATATTAGCAGTAACTATGCGACTAACCTTGAAAAATACTAAATTTTAGTTCAACCAAGAGAATTGATATTGCCTCAATAGTAATTCTAACAGCGTTATGATGGTGTTTGTACTTGTGTTGAATTGTCTCTATAAAAATGATAGTAAGAAATTTATTAAGATGAATCACATATGCCTATTTTACGGTCGTTTTTTTTAACATTATTATTTTTTCTTTTGTGTTTTGGATAATTGAACAAATTTTCGAAAATTTGTTGATGGCACCAGAAACTCGAGATTTCACTAAAAATGAAGAAAATCATAATTTCAGTAAAACCACGAAATTTCAACAATTTTAAATTTTAAACACGAAAAAAAGTTTAATCTTCAAATTGAATAAAAAAAAAATCAAAATTATATGAAAATTCGAAATTTTAGAAATTAATATTCAGTTTCACTTAAAAAAAATCATTCACTAATTTGACTAAGAATCACAATTTTACAAAAAACTCAAAATCTCTATAAAAAATTTAAATTGAAATTTTATAATATAATTTATCCAAAAATCTTAATATAAGTAAATTCTCGAAAATTCATTTTTTTTTTTTTGCTAGGAAATAGAAATTTAACTAAAATTCAAAATTCTATTAAAAGTTTTACCCCCGTATTCAAAAACAACTTTTAAATTTAAAATGCCTTTGAAATCAAAATTTTCATACAAGTTTTGTCTCTAAAATGTATTTTAAGTTTATAATTGGTTTGTGATTTGTAAAATTTCAACATATACAAATTTTATTAAGTAATTTGACGAGATTTTTCTAAAGATCAAAACATCACCGCAATTTACAATTTTTAAAAAATTCGAAATTTTACTTACAAATTTGAAATTCCACCAATAAAATCGAACTCTCTTTGTAATTTCCAAAAAAATAAAAAATAAAAATTTTAACGTTACACATTTTTCGCAAAATGCACTTAATATTCTTTTTAAAAATTGTTGCAACAAATTTCTTAAAATATTAATTATATACATATTTTAAAATTCTTGACACCAATAAGTATTAAATTTCTCCCTATTATACCACAAATCCCATCACTATTATATTTATAACGGGGTTACCTAACAAAAACCAAAAATAACAAGATCCAACATAAAAAATGCATCATAAAACATAAGAATGAATAGATGCGTATGGATGGAGAGACGAATGCATAGATGGATAAAAATTTGGATGTAATTTTAAAAATAAAAGTTTATGTTGGTTGTTGTTTTTTTAGCCGCAGTATGTGTATTTGTCTCATGCTTAAAAATAAACTATTCAATCTAATTTTTAGGAGTTCTTATGATTCAGGGGTCGTGCTTTTTATTGTTAATACTTTAACTAGTAGCAAGTTATTAATTTGATTTTATTTTTAGATCATATTTTCGATCAGGATGCTACTAATCAAATTATCTTTGATAAAATGGCTAAACAAATTGTACATTCAGCCATACAAGGATTTAATGGTACCATATTTGCCTATGGCCAAACATCTTCGGGTAAGTATAAAATTTAGATATGGAACTTTTATTGAAATACTTTTATTTATGTATTTGTTAGGAAAAACCTATACCATGATGGGTGATGATGACAATCCCGGTGTTATGGTTTTGGCTGCTAAGGAAATTTTTAAAGAAATTGAAAGAACGCAAGATAGACAATTTCTATTGAGGTCGGTATTTTGTATACAAAAAAAAAGGAATATTTTTGAAAAAATTTAATTATATATTCTATAATTCAAAATTTGAACTTTAATAGATTAAATAAAAGTGTAATTATATAATAAATATAAAAAATAGCTTCTTTTGTTGTTTGTTTTCTTTACAGGGTTGGCTATATTGAGATTTACAATGAAAAAATCTATGATTTATTAAATAAGAAAAATCATGATTTAAAAATTCATGAAACCTCAACTGGTATAGTCAGTGTAAATTGTGAAGAATGTATTATAAGATCTGAAGATGATTTACTCAGTCATCTTAACAAAGGCAGCAAGGAACGCACTGTAGGTGAAACCAATATGAATGAACGCTCCAGTCGATCTCATGCCATTTTTCGTATTGTAAGTAATTCATTTTATACATCTCAAATTATTTGCTCTAATAATTATCAACAGATCATAGAATCTCGTAAAATGGATCGCAGTGAAGATGATGCTATTATACAGAGTGTTATAAATCTAGTCGATTTAGCTGGTTCGGAAAGAGCCGATCAGACGGGTGCCCGAGGCACTCGCCTTAAAGAGGGAGGTCACATTAATAAAAGTCTTTTGTTTCTGAGTAATGTTATAAAACGTTTATCGGAAAATGAGGATGATAAATACGTAAGTTTTCGTGACTCAAAACTAACACGCATATTGCAGGCTTCCCTAGGTGGTAATGCCTTAACTGCCATTATTTGTACCATAAAACCAAATGCTATAGAGGAAACACAATCTACCCTAAAGTAAGTTTAATTTAAAAAACATTTTCAATATAATTCAAATCCTTTTTTTTTCAGTTTTGCTTTACGTGCTAAGACCATTAAAAATAAACCACAAGTCAATGAAATTGTCTCAGATGCTACCATGATGAAACGTTTGGAGCATGAAATAAAAGTTCTTAAAAATCGCCTTGAAGAAGAACAACGTAAAAATGAAAGTCAAATTAAAGTACGTCAATTGGAGCAACGTATTAAAGACGAAGATTTAAAAATAATTTCTTGTAATTCGTTGCATTCCATACGTAATCGTGAAAAACGACGACGTACTTGGTGTCCTTCATCTACGAATTTAGATGCCAGTACGGTTAATCAACAACCCTCTGCTCTACCGGTACCAGCGATTGGTTCCCATGTAGTGTCAACTCTACCTCATCCCTCACGTTTACAGGCACCCAAAACCTCTTACTACAATACTCCTCTTATTACCATGAGACCACCCACAGAACCTCCGGCTGCACCTAAAATAGGAGCTGGTCTTCCAATACCACCAGATAATTTATCGGAAATCGATGAAGAGTTTGCTCCAGCAGAATTGGCAAACTTTGAAATGTTATCACCTTTACATACGCCTCGCAATCAGCATTTACAGCGTAATTTTAGTATTACACCAAAACTTTTTAATTGTCCTCATTCCGCGTAAGTTCTTTCATACATTTGCTTAATATTTTTCTAACTTTTGTTAAATTTTTAAATTAGTTTTTCTCTTTTGGGACCTATTAATTGCACCATTTCTAACAAATCTCCCATTCATTATTTAACATTTATTATTTTAATTTACATTATTTCTTTCATTTGTTATTTGTTTAATGCATTTTTCAATTCATTTCGCTACTAATTTTATTGTCCGTTGTCTTCGCTGGGTGTATGCTTTAGGCTGCAAAAAGTTCAACAAGAATTATTGGATTTACAAAGTTTTACCAACTTGGAAAATAAAGTTGAAGTTCAACATGAAATCGATTTAGCTTTAAAGCAAAAAGTTGAAACTTTAAGTCAACGCAATGCCATGCTGGAAAATGAAAGACTTGAACATTTAAAATTAAAATATGAACTTGATATTGCCATCGAAAATTTAACAGAATCTCAAAAAAGGTAAGTTAAAACTACTTGTTGTTGCTTTCCTTTTTACTATTACTGCTATTGACACAATTTGTTTATTGTTAATAATTTTAAATGCACCTTGTTTTATGGTCCCAAATGTTTTTTTTTTTTATATTTACTAATTACTAAGATTTATTTTCTTTCTTCTTTTAAAATAATTTTCGTTATTGGTTTCAAATTTGTTTTATTTAAATGAAGAAAGTTCTACTAATAATTTTAAGTTTATCTAATAATCATACATGAGTTTCTCTGATCATTAAATCAAATCGATCGATTTGCAATAGTAGACTTCGCATGTGAAAATAATTTTTCGATGAGAAAACATTATTTGATCAAATTTATCTCATCAATTAAAATATGCTAAATTGTTTTGAAATTTAATTTTTAAAATAAATGTTATGGAGATAAGGAAAGAATGTAGGAAACTATTCAACTTTCAAAAGGAATACACTTTTAAAGAGAAACATAATATGTCGAAACACTGGACTCTCTTATGGGAATTTATTTACTTTCCGGGTTGTAGAGACGATTACAATGAGAGCTCTGAAATAGATCGTCTAGCAGCACACATAAGTCAAATAGTAGATTTAGTCTATCACTATCACACCAATCTTAGTCTACTATTTACATAACAAATTTTTCGACATTTCAATAAAATTTTGAAATATTTCTCAAGAAATTGCTAATATGAGGCATTACATTTTTTTCTTGTATATTAAAAGATCGCAAAAAGTCACAACCATCATTTCCAAATATAATTTTATGAATGTTCTTTTATATACCAATTGCATTTTTAAATTGAAACTCGATGGAACTTTTTAGTTCTAGTTCATTAAAAATAGAATTTCCAAAAATATATATTTTTTAATATTATAATTTCTTTTAAATAAAAAAAAAAACAGTTGAAATATTGAATTTTAATTAAAAAATTATAATCAAATAATTTGGATACATTTATTATTACAAAGCAAAAAAATCATAACGATATTTGCAGTACTTAATGAAATATATGCAGTTAAAGTTAACATACTTCTTCATTAAAATTTTAAATAAAAATAAAATATTTTTAAAAGTAGTAACATACAATAAGTTTTTTTAAGTTTTTTTTTTTCTTTTTTTAATTACTAAATTATGTATGTTGAAAACGAATTTATTATTTTTTTAATACTTTGATATTCGTTATAAATATTGATATTTTTCGAAAAAGTACCAAATATTAAATCATATTCAAAAAAATCAAAATTGTGTTACCTAGTCAGTATTAATCCTATGAACAAGTTTTTCAACTATTTCTTTAATAAATTATTTTTATTTGAAATCGTCGCACTCGGTACTAGTTCAATAGAATAGTTAGGGAACATGTCTAGAAACAGTTTATTAAGTTAATACTTTTTGTTTGATGTTATTTTTCATTCTAATGAGCCACTTTGTTACGTTTATACTTCTTTTCATCAATTTAAATTTAATAAACTACTACTTTTTATTTTCTTAGTTTTGTAAACATTCTGTTTAGTCTGGTTAAAAGTACTACAGAATTTATTCTTAAGCACAAAAAAAATTTTTAGAATATATTAAAATCACAATAACAGTTCTACTCCAAAATTGGTTACGACACCATTAACTCCAAAGATGTTATTAAAGAATATGAAGTGGTTCTGATTTCACCATTTCTAGAACTAATGATTTAGAACAAGTTGTAAAATATTTTACTGGAAAGTTATGTTCGAGAACTCGGAATTATATTTGAAATTTTAAAATATACTTAAATACTATAAAAATATTTGGGTAAAAACACAAATATTTTAAAATCAATGAAACCGAGTTATGTAATGTTACAATAATTTCGAACATGTTTTCGTTTTTGACAATATAGTTAATAACATTGTTACACTAAAAACAAACAAATTGCAAAGTTTTGTTGTTCACGGTCTTCATCGTTATTACTTGCAGTACTTCAAAGTTAAAAAATTAGCAAAATGTGATTGAAACGAACTTGAGTTTTTTTTTTATATTTTTCATTTTTGGCGGAAAACGATATACTTTTACCTAAACGCATTTTGCTTGGGCACATCCAAGGTCCGGCACAAAAACTATGAACATGTGACATAATAGTAAGGTTTTGTAAAAATTAGTCCTAAATTCAAGGGCGCTGTAAAAAATTACGAAATTTGTAGAATTTACGGACAAAAATCATTTTCGTAATCTCAAAATTATAACGTTATAAAATCATTTTGAAAACAGATTATTGAAAATAGTTTTAAAAATAAAATAATCCACCCATATCGTATAGAACTGATAAAGGATGATGATCCTTAATTAAATAACATCCTAAAAATAACACATTATTAAGTAATCTTAAAACAGTTATTTCAGAAGTATTCCAGCCCAATTAGTAAGAAAAAAATAAGTAAGTTTTAATAACGGTATAATATTATATTATTATATTTTAGGGTGTGTGTATCCGTTATGCTAGGGATAATGAAGAAAAATCCTAAAAATAATTATGTTCTTTCATATTGTTATTATGTTTCATTAATATTTAGTTTCAAAAATTTTAAATAATTCTATAATTTTAAAATTATGGCGCACATCTATTTTATTGTCCACATAAAAATATGGGTTTTAAAACATAAAATTTAATTTTTCCATTTTTGAAGAAATTCACACCTATATATATATATATATATATAGTTGCAAATTAAATATACATATATACATATATATATATATATATATATATATATATATATATATATATATATATATATATATATATATATATATATATATATATATATATATATGTATATATATATATATATATGTATATATATATATATATATATATATATATATATGTATATATGTATATATGTATATTTAATTTACAACTGATATTTTTTCTATTATTTAAAAATTATTTTTATAGAATATTTATTTATGTATTTATTTATCATTCTTCAATAGCATAACAGAGCCCAATGGGCCAAATTTACCACTGCAATTTACAAAAACTGCAATAAAAAATATAATATTAACGATAAAAAAATTATAAAACATATGTATATGAAGAGTAGTAAAGAAAAGAAAGAATATATAAAGATTAGAGGAAAAGAAATGAATCTCAAATGCAGATTGTCATAAAATCATAAATCGAATTATAAATCATTATTTTGAAGATAAAGTAAAGTTTTTCTTTTAAAGGTATCACATGAAAGTTCAAATGTTCTGAGTGAATTTGGTAAATGGTTCAAAATTCTAGTTACTCGAACATGAAAAGGACGATCTAAGGTGGGCGTCAGTCTTGGTATTATTTGGTATGGTATAGAACGACTAAATGAAAAAATTAATTTAAATACAAAATATTGTACAATATTAGAAAAAGAGAACAATAGTCTGGATTTCACATAGTTCAAAAAAGAACACTAAAACCTACAAAAAAAGTAAAGAAACATGACTACGACATCGTCAACAGAAGAGATAACGAATAACTCTGTTAAACAATATAATTAGTTTCTTCATATTATAACCAAAGGTACCACTATACTACTCAATGCCATACAAAAATATTGCCATAACTAAAGAATGAATAGTCATCATTTTAATATTCATAGGTAGAATTAAATTAACACTATAAATTTTACGTAATGTGTAGTTTACTCTGGATATTACAAAATTTATGTGTCTATCAAAATTAAGTCTATTATCAACCCACAAACCTAGATATTGATATGGTCAACAAACTCAATTTCAGCACCTTTAATATCAAGATTTAATTTCCCCAATGGAGAACCAAAAAGCATAGCTTTAGTTTTCATAATATTTACAACTAACTTATTCTCCTCTAACCAATTACTAATATTGAAAACAATGTAATTAATCATCTGCTGTATTACATCTACAAATTGCCTTTCATCACAAAATAGAAAAAATATATCATCTGAATAAGCAAATGGAATGTAAAACGAATTAAGTTCGAAAATACTAAAAATATCATTAAGATAAACGTTAAACAGTAAAGGTTCGAGTACAGAACCTTGGAGCACACCAAAGGTAAAAAAGTTGAAACTTTTTTACCAACAGATACATATTGATAACGATATGAGAATATAAGCCTACAAAACGATGACGAAAGACCTAGAAAGAAAGAAAAAAATGTTAGATCTTCCCATGTTCCATATTGGTTTCATTCGGTTGTTAATTAGCCAACGAAAAAATGGAATTTGATTACTTTGGAATTAATTATTCAACGGTTTTGGCGATAAATTTTGACCATTATTTTACTGAAACACCACCTAACTTAAATGCTCTCTTCAGGATAAGATAACTTAACGTTCAATGAAGATTATATCAAAAAATCTATACCAAATGCGCCATTCTGCTTAACCATTTCTTTGTAAATATTTTTGTCAACTATTGACCTATTAATCATCTAACATGTTTTTTCGAATAGAGTATCCTGTTTTGTCCCTTTACTTCCGAGTTTACACACCATTTTTAGCACATCAAGAATAAGGGTTTTTAACTTGGGTATGTATTATCAAACTCTATCTTAGTAATCTTAAAATATCGTATAAAACCTACAAGAAAATTATATAATAAATTAACTTATGCTGATAGTAATATCAGTGCTTGATGGGGTATTCAATGTGATAAGGACTCCAACGCATCGCTCGAAACAAAAACAAATTTGTTCTTAAAAAATTGTAATTGTAATTTTTAACCAACCAAGTCAATAACTGGATTGAATCCCTATTGAAATCCTTCGATTAGATCTAGAAAATCATATCATAAAAATATACAGCAAAATAAATCAGAATTTCAGAACAAATTACAAGAATCTTGATAAATGATTAAAATTATTTTTGGGAATATTTTGCGAAAATGAATCAATTCTTTGTCCCATAAAATAAAAAAATTATTCTATAAATATGTAGGACAAATAAGACAATAGATAGCTATTATAATAATCATGATTTTCTTATTTATCCTTGCTTTTAATCTTTAGTGTAAGACAAAGTTGTTTCGGTACCTATTTTAATGGCTATTTTGTCCATATTATTAGATCCTTAATATTTTACCTACGTCTAATGAATTAGTTTATTTAACATACCCTTTGAATATAAATATTAGCTAAAAACTAAGAAATTTTATAAAAATTTTATACCTTACCTATTTTAATGAATATATGTGTATATATTCAAGTTTGATTTTTTCTTAAATTTGTTTTGATATATAATAGGACAATTAGAGAATTTATTCATATTTAAACATCCAAAGAATTGAATTATTTAAAATTCAAATGATTTTTGACTGGCTTAAAAACTTTAGAATTGTCGAAAATTCGAACTTAATACTTAAAATATTGAAAAAATATATACATATATTATTTTAAATCATGTTACTTCTTAAATATATTTAGATATTTAAAATTGGTTTACAATTTTTGATTTAATATTAGCCTTTATTAAATTCCAACAATAGAAATCGCTTTCAAATTGTTTAATTGTTTTCTGTTTTAAACTGCAATTGTAAACTTTGAAGGTACCAGTTTAAAAATTAAGAAAAATAAACATATCGGGGCTTGTATTCAAAAAATACTATCTGCAGATTTCCAAAAAAAAAATTGTTTGACACCAAACACTTTGTTTTTGTGTCCTTTATCATGGTATCAATTTTGAAAGGAAAAATTAATTCTAACACTGCATTTTTATTTTTTGGGATATTTAATGGCATGCAATTTTTATTTAGAAAAAATGGGTTGTCTGCATGTTTGATTTGATTTTGAAACAATTGTAATATTGATATTAATAAATCGTTGAAGACCGAATTGCAAAATGTTGAAAGAAAGAAACAGTTTTTATACATTCTTGAACAATTTTGGCTTTGCAGATAGCCCTTTTTGAATATAAGCCTTTGATATTTAAGTTATATTCGATTTTTTCGTATACACTTTTATACTAAAAAATTAAGATTAATGTTATGTACTTTAGAAATTCCAAATAAATTTAACTTCTTTATTGCTTAGAGAATTATGTTAGTTTTTTAACGTTTTTGAAATTAACTTTGATCCTTTAAATTTCAAAATATAGAAAACTTTTTTTTTACAATTTTATAAAATTCTAAATTTTTTATTTTTTACTTATTTTTGAAAAATTTGAAAAATTTTTGAATAAAGAAGTAGAATATAAATGATTTAAATGTTTAAAAATTTAAAATCAATTTCTAATTTTTTGAAATTCAATATTTTTAATTTATTTCCATTATATTCGAAAACATTAGTATTTTAGAATGTGATCAAAAATTAGAATAAAAAATAATTTAACGTAACGTTCAAATATTCGAACTTAATTTCCACAAAATATTGTTTATATTCTTGAATATTTGTATTCTCATAATTTTTCCCAGTGTATACAGAGAGTGTACTCGAATACACTCTAATTCTTCTTCGAATCAAAACAAAAAACAAACTTCGCTCTTTTGCCATTCTGCATAGCTTTCTATAAATTTCACATGATATTGCTTCTTCCAATGCCTAACAAATATTATTGCATACTACAACACAAGATAAAAAAATGGTGAAAAAAAAAACAAAAAAACAAAAAACGAATAAGAAAATAGAAATGAAAACAAAACCGACGAAAACGGCAATGTAAACAACACCACACACACCATTTACTATAATATAGCAGAAATACTACTCATGTGTACTGTGGGCTTTTGTTTTCCAGTTGCCAGTATGCTGTTCAACTGACTGTTGGTAGTCAGTCCATAAAACAGTTTAAATGATTTTAGTCGGGTTGTCGGTTCATTATTGTTTATTAACTTTTTAAAATACTCTTCATTAACTTTTTTTGCTAATAATTTAAAAAATAGTTGTTGTAAAATTATAACAATATTTAACTGCTTGATCTCATAAACGAGTGCTTCTGCTATTACTCTTATCAGTTATTACCCATTTTTTTTTTTTCAATTTAAAAATCAGTTAACTAATTCTTATCATTAAAGCAAAAAAAAAAAATGCGAATTTTCGATATTTGTTCGTTAAGAAAAAAGTAAAGAAAAAATGTGTGAAAAATTTGTTTTATTGCCATTTTAAACATAGATTGTGTGTGTGTGACGGACTGTTGGTGCGATTAGGAAGTAAAATTTGAAATGTAATGGTATGTACTACTTTATATGAATATTGATGAAATGTGATAAAAAGCACTTTAAACCTCTCTTAAAACGTAAATTACGTCAACATGATTTGTTGTTGCAACTTTTGTATAGAGGAAGGAGAGAAGGAGGAAACAACAATAACAACCATTATATATGTATATAGAAGAGACGAAACAAGGTGGCTACAGCAAGTCAAACACTAAGCAATGTTTTAAAATCAAACAATGTTTTAAAGTTTATATTGTCTGATATGTAGTCTGACTTACTCTGACTTGGCTACCTGTATATTCACATTATTAATAAAGAAAGGTTTTCGTTTATACATACACACATACATACATATGAATTGTATAAATCTATACAAAGTTTGTGAACGCAACACAAACCAAACGATTAACCAAACCAATCGGCCCTCTTCCTACTCTAACTATACAACTTTATTGTTTCTGCTTGAGTTAACAGTTCAAATTTTTAACATTTCAAATATCCGCTTCTCATACTCAAATTACCAATGCGTTCATGGTTATAAATTATTTAAAAAATAGCTATATTTTTCTTTAAACAAAATTATGATTTCATTTATCTAATTAACATGATTCATATACATCATACACAGGGATTTTTCATTGAGCATTGAATTTTCATTACCATTGTTTGAAAATAATATAAAAAATTTTATTACCATTTAATGATTGTCATTTTTTAATTATATTTTTTTAATGAAATTACAAAAAAATGCTTAAATGTAAAATAGGAATAAGGAAGCAACCTTAATATAGGAGGTATTTAGTTCCAAATACGACATACACTAATTTTAAATGAACGTTCAAATATTGAAAGATGTTCATTTCGAGTTGAGTGATTAAATGTAAAGTTTTCCACAACAGTGATAGGTAGCCTTGATTTCACTACTTTATAGAAATTTATTAACTATGAAAATTACAACCTAGTAATTCAGGAAGAAGTTCCGACACTGTTTTATGATCACGTATATAAACATTAAATATATAAATTTTCTCAAGATAACTCAAATTAAATGATGATGTCCCAGAGTAAACCTATAAATAATAGTTTAACTTCGACATAAGTAGAACATGGGCATTTAACCTTATGATAAATAAAACTTGACTAGGTATTGAATTTATGTGATCAAAGTTTAAATTTGAATCTATTATAACACCAAGATAATTGAGTGAGTCTACATAACATATCAACTTACTTCCCATCAAGATAATTTTTCAACCATGTATCAAAATTGATATATTCTTTAGAATTATATTTATAAAGTAGAAAAATATAATCTGCAAAGATAAAAGATTTGCAAAAATTATTATCCATAAGAGGAATGCAATCATTTATATAAGCAATAAAAAGTATAGGACCCAAGATGGAACTCTCGAGTGTACAGTACCAACAATAGAACTTAATCCATTTAGAGAAACATATTGGGATCTATCCTTTAAATAAGAATGTATTGACATGCCGACCTGGAGAATCTAAAGTTATTGTTGAGCTTACTAATAAGTATATTGTGGTTAACACAATCGAACGCTTTAGTAAGATTACGAGATTAGTAGTAGAAGTAAGTAGAGATGATGTGCTGTGTTTACGTCTAAAAGCAAATCGGTTAGAATGGAAAAACATATAACGTTCACAATGCTCTAAAATTTGCCACTTAATAATATTTTAAACCATTTTAGACATTGCAGGTAAGATGGCCTTAAATTTTCAACATTAAAAATACCTTTTTAAGCAATCGGTATAATACGGCCTAGTTTCCAAGCAACTGGAAATTTGGAAATTATAAATATATTATTGATAAGATGAAGGATCAATCAACGAAAAATTAATTTTTAAAAACTTTATTGGAATGCCGTCATAATATCATATTCAGTAACGACATTAAAATAAAATGAATTGAAGTTAAGTAAAGAAGTAAAGACTTGAAAATTATAGTTACCAAGATTATCAGTACATAGGTTATTCAAAAAACCAGTAGCAATAGATTCCAAGTCAGTCTCATGTAATTTAGGATTTTTGGCGTCCAACACAACGAAATCTACGTATATTTTTTCAAATTTGCGAGTTATTAACATTAGTAAACAAAATTTTACCATAATTTCTACGAATTCTTCCTTTTATTTCGAAGTCGAAAATGTTTAAAACATTTAAATATAAATCTCCATTACAGTTAGTTTTGAGGAATATAAAATGTAATATTTTTATAACTTATGCAAAAATATATGTATCAGAAGATAGAACAGTAAATTAGTACAAATTACATATAATTAAAAAAATTGATTGAATTGTACGAAAAATACTGATAATGAATTTATAAAATTTGATCATTATTTAATGATAATGAATTTATTTATTATTATTTTTTTTAATAATTACAAAGGTCAACATAATCGTAAAAAAAATTATATCGCAAATAATTCAGCAAAATTCTTATACATTAGGCTTGATATAGTATAGAAAGTATAATGAAACTTTTCAATCACGTCACAATTTTAACCCATTGAGGACCAAATAAAAAATGCTTCTCGATGGAGTTTTTAGGTTATATAATTTTCTAGATAGTAGGTAGAGCAAATTATTCACTCATGCTTTATAGATAATAAATGGTGCTACAAAAATATAGTACAAATCAAGTTTCCGATAAACCCTCATAAAGCCATGGAAGAATGAGGAAGAAGGAGTGGGAGTAGAGGGGAAATTTGTATTTGATATCACTAACACATGACCGTTGATCTCAAAAATTATAAAATGTTTAAAATCGCACTGACAGAAAATGCGTAGACACAAAAAGTTTGAAAAAATAAAAATCCAAATTTAAATAACAGTCAACAAAAAATTAGTAAAAAAGTTATTACTCCTTAGAATAAATATAGTGAAAAAATTAAATTTCGATCACGCCACACTTTTGACCCATCGATAACCAAATGAAATATGTACCTCTAAGAAATTTTTAGGTTTTATAATTTTCTGAGTAATAGGTAGAGCCAATTGGAGATGCGAGTTTTATAAAGAAGGAATAGTGCAACAAAAGATTAGAAAATGCCATGACTCCAACTTGTCCTACATAGCCCTTAGAAGTCTTTAAAATTGTCAAAATCCCCGAAAACATGCAAACAATAAGTGATGAACAAGAGGAGCTTGTTCACCAAAACGCTGTTACTGACAGTTTATATCAAGGCATATGGAACGCTACCATGCTGGCAGACTTTTGCTGTTTCTTCGTATGAGAAAAAGTTAAAAATAGTATTTTCTTAACTCCTAATTTATGAAAAAATATGCACACATTTTTCAGTGAAGTTAAAAAAAAAAATAAAAATTATATCTTAAAATTGTGACGAAATGGAAATGTTTGTTTCATTTAACTATATTAAGTCTTTAAACTATATTTAGTCTATTTACGCGGAATTATTCACGATGATTTTTTATAATTTTTTGTTGACTATTATTTAAATTTGGATTTTTATTTTCTTCAACCTTTGATGTCTACGCATTTTCTGTCAGTGTGATTTTAAAAATTTTACAAAATTTGAGATCTACGGTGTGTTAGTTACAACAAAAAAAGCTTCCCATAACATAACAACTTCTTAAGAAAGCATATTTTCTTTTGCCGTCAATGGTTAAAAACCGAAATGTTCCTGATGATTATAATGACTATACATACAATATCTGCAACATATTTTTCACGATACTTTTTTAGTGTTGACCTGTGTTATTAATGAAAAGATATCATTAAAAAGCATTAAAACTATTGTAAATAATGGTAATGAAAAAAAAAATATATATATATATAAGTATAAGATTTAATGAAGTATTCCCATGTATGATATGTATACAATTAAATAAAAAATACCAAAATTATTAAAAACCTATAAACTTATTACGTTTTTAAGAAAACTTTAACGTCGTTGTTATATCTGGTATAAAGTGAAGAATTGTAGAAAAATAAAAACTGATTGTAGTACTTATTTATTTTATTCCCATGTGTATTTATTTATTATATATAACTATACACAAAAATTTATGCATATATATATATATATATATATATATATATATATTTTTTTTTTTTTTTTTTTGTTTTTCAAATAAGTGAACTTTTTTTATTATCGTTATTACCGTGGAGCAGCAGCAATTGCTAATGAAATGAATTGTGGTATTTGTGGGATACAAAATTTTAAGAAAAGGTTTTTTTTTTTTCAAAATTCTATAAATACACTTAAACCTCTTTTTATGCGAATGACGCGTTCCAAAGAATATCGTATAAAAGAAAATCGCATTAAAAAAACTGAATTTTTATACCAAATTTTATACCAAATAAACAAATCGGATATAAAATTTGATCGGACAAAAATTTGTATTAAGAAATCCGTTTTTTTTTTAATGAAAAAATTACAAATTCTGAACAAGAATAATTTATAAAAATATAAAAATGGAAATAAAAAGTAGCATAGTTGTTTATTCAGCGTAACTTTCAAATCGGACAAAAAATTTAACATATTAAAATCATCGCTTGACAAATTTTTCAAATCAAACATATCTGACAATATAATTTTCATCAGTAGAAGTAATAATATAAAGTTATAAATAATGAAGTAGAATTTCTTTGTGGGTTTCAAAATAATTTTGAATTCATTTTAAAATTGGTGTGTTGTTTATCATATCCCGCCAAAGGTTGCTGGGATTCCTTTTAAGTTTTGAGGAAGTGTGCATTTTTGATTCCCTCATGAACTTTTTGAGAAATTAAACATCCACAGATCGGAATTTTTTATTTTCCTCAATAAATAAGTACTATCATTTGTAAAAATTTAACGCTGTTAAAGTTCAGTGAAAGAATTACACAGAGATTTTATCAACTGCTCGTAAAATTTAATTGAGATTTTTTTTATTAATATTTATATAAAAAAAATTATAGGTACCAATATTTTTAAAGGAAAGGATTTATTTCTTTATTTCTGATTGGAATGCACTGAAAATGTAAAAATTTTACAAGTTCCAATTTTTTTTTAATTCAAAAAATTTTAAAAAACCGATCTTTTGGTACAAAAGAATATACAAATTATTTTTCGCTCAACGTTTCCTTTTAGAAAACCAAAACAGAAAATGAAAAATATTAATGATTTATGTCATTTGACTTTTCTATAAAGGGTAAATTGAACTTAATTTTCGAGCATTTTTTTAACAGGGAAATCACCTCAAACACAATATAAAATTTCACAAAAGCTGCTCCACTGTAACCAAGACATTATAACATGAACACACCAAAGAAAATCATGCAAAACAAAATCAGTTTTTATTGTGCCCATAATTAACAACCTCATCATCATCATCTTTAAAAAAGGGACAGACAACGATGAGGGTAAGGCAAAGTGCAACAATATCTAATTTTAGTAAGAAATTTTATTTTGGAAAGTTTTTTCTTTTTATTTAATTTTGAATTTCCCCCAAAGTGCATTAGTTTATTATTACGCATATAAATGCAGAAAAAAAACAAAATAACACATACAACATATATTACGTTAAGAAATTATACCCCACACCACCATAGGTAGTTGGGGAATTATGCGTTTATGCTGATGTTTGCAACGCAGAGAAAAAATCGTCCAACACCTACCTTAAAGTATACCAATCGACACAGAATCACTTTTTGATTCTGATTTAACGATGTTCGTCCGTCTGGCTGGTTGGACGGCTGGCTGGCTGTCCATGTAAACCTTGTGCACAAAGTACAGGTCGCAATTTTGAAGATAATTCAATGAAATTTGGCACAGGACTTTCATGGCACAAGGACGAAGTCTATTGAAATTGGTTATGATCGGTCCATTGTTTCACCTAGCCCCCATACAAATGTTCTCCTGCAATAGGGGGTTAACGACCATAAATAAATACAGCAATATTTTAATGAAATTCGGTGTAAAGAAGTTTTGTATTAGATCAAACTTTGTGCGAAATTTCATGAAGATCGCTCCCATATATATATATATATATATATATATGTGTGTGTGCGTGTGCGTGTGTGTGTGTGTGTGTGTGTGTGTGTATAAGTAGAAATCACAGTGACAAATTTTATAAGGATCGCTCCATAATTTACCATAGCTCCGATATAAGCCCACCCTAAAGTGCATGTTCGTATATTATATTTTACACTTAGTAAAAGTATCGGTCCACAATTGTCCACATGTCTAATATAAGACCCCCCCACGAATTTTGATGGACATACACAATGGTGTGGGTTATAATATGGTCGGGCTTGACCGACTATATCTTTCTTCCTTGTCTTTGAACTGAAATTATGTATTAACAAGCAACAAAAGTGTGAATAATACATTTTTGTGCCATAAATCTGTTTATTTTGTATTTTCTTATACATATGTACATATGAACTTGTGTTACTCATTATAAGTACTTTTGAACAGAAAAAAAGTCTGGACAAGTGTTGTGCAGTTGACATACAACGAAACAATTTTTTTTTATTTAATTTTCCAATTTTTCCACATTTTAATGTTTATACTTTCTGTGTGGGTCTTTTGCTTTAATTATTTATTTTGATTTCTAACATTTTGGAAATTCATTCCATTTACTATAGCAATGCATGCATGTATGTATGTATGTAGTTCGCTGTTCTAAGTTCTGGCACTTAAAGGTTGTTATTGTCTCCTCTAAGTGTCTTTTTCTGCTTTTTATGAATGCTAAATTCCCAGTTACATATAGAGCTGAACTTTATATTACATAGTTACATGATAACTATCTTTTAAGCAAAAAAAAAAAAAAAAAAACAGATGAGAAAATTAAAACTTAAATAAAATTATTATCATGATATTTAAATGCTAAGTATTTGTATCGTTTAAAAAAATTTGTAATTAATGTTGTTATTATTATAATTGTAAAAAGCTTTCTGTGTAGGTTTTTGTTTTATTTTTTTTTATTTCTTTTTTAACTGTTATCTTAGGTGCTGATTAGAGTATCCAAACCCGAAACGGGAAACCGGTTAACGCTGTCGATTTCGGTTTTTTAAACAGTTAAAATGTATTGAGGCTTATTCAACAAATATCTAAAGGATACTTAGAAGTACACACATAACAGCAAAAAATTTTCCGAATAGTCAAAAATTTGCAGAAAAGCTTATTTATTAAAACCAATAAGGAATTATTTAAAATTTAAAACTTTCTTTCATAAAAATATACCAATAGTTATATATTGGTATAGCTTTCATAACCAGAATATAATATATATATATATATATATATATACTCCATGTCACTTGAATAAGGAATCACATTTTCTTATCTTTAATTATGTTTATACAAGGGGCGGGTGAATATTTTTATACCAAAAAGAAACAAAGTGGGGGATTAGTTTAAGTTGAAATTTTATTATAAAATTGTGTCGTATAATACGAACCTTTCCTTATGACTGCTTGATGATAACTAACTACTTGTAACAATTCGTTTTTCTTAAGAGCTAATGATAATATTAATTAAGCTACGAGTAACTCGTTATTTAGTTGTTCTCTTTTGATCACACCGCGAGACAATTGAACAATGTCACATTAGGATTCGCACTTAAACAAATTAAGTATATCTCCTAAACTAAAGTTCAGAAAAAATAATTTTTTGCGCAATCAAATTTAAAAGTGTTGGCTTTAGTTTCCTGAATAAATAAAAAAATATACATATTTTGTTATACTAAAATTACGCATTTATTTAAGGACATGTATTTCTGTAGTACTTTTTCTTGTGTCACTTGAATAAGGAATATTTTAAACCTAAGCGAACTGTAATTTATTTTTAAATTTTAGGTTATAAAAATGAAAGTTATTATCTTCTAGCATTCAATTAGTAATGAGTACTGCTACCATTTTTGGAAATAACCTCAAAAATGCAATTTGGCATCGACTTGTATAATGACTCTAAGTAATTTAGCGAAATTGAACCTCATGCTTCCGTTATTGCATTCTTTAAGGATTCTATCGTCTCAAATTGTTTTCCTCCTTCATAAACTCTTCTTGTAAGCCAACCTCAGACATTTTCCATTGGATTCAGGTCTGGTGAATATGGGGGCCAATCCAAAAGTTGAACACCTTGTTGATTAATCCATTGTTTTACTGCTCTGGCGGTATGAATCGGACCGTTGTCGTGTTGGTACGTCCAAGGTATGGGTTCAAAGAAATCATTAAATTTTGAAAATGCTTCCTCCAGAATGTTTTTGTAAGTCGTTGCAGTCATTTTGTTGGATACAAAAACCAATTCTAAGGTACATTAATACAAAATGGCACCCCATACCATTATTCCGCCCTCTCGGCTGTGTCTGTGGCTCAAAAATAATTCCTCCTTATTTAGGTCATGGAAGTAATAGTTATACCCATCGGGACCATCAATATTAAACTTTTTTTCATCGGAAAATACAACTTAAAACCATTTATCGGAACATGTCATTGTATTTTTGGCAAACTGTAGACGTCGTGATTTGCGTTTTTCATTAATTTAAAATACGGTGCACTGTTCTTAGACTGGCACTGACTCCACTTTTTTCACGTATTTTTGATACCGACATGAATTTTTCGTCTTTCTTTTGGAGTTGTTGCCATTTTCTCCGCCCTTTCATGTTTTTTCCATATCTTTCCACGTTATTTAAATAATTGTACACAACTAACTGTCTTTCCTCTATTAATGTTTTTGGCTATTTGGACCGGATTCTGACCCTGAGACTTCAAATCAGAATTTTTTCTTTTTCAGAGTTATTAAGAGCCTTACCAGGTTCATTTTTTCATTATAATTATAACAAAATATGTATATTTTTTATTTCTTCAGGAAACTAAAGTCAACACTTTTTTTTCTGAACTTTAGTTTAGGAGATATACTTAATTAAAGTTAAAAAAATGTGATTCCTTATTCAAGTCAGTCAGTGCATATATATATATATATATATATATATATATATATGAACCGTTCTTCAAAAAATTTCACTAACAGTTGTCAAAAAAGATAAAAAGTAACCGATTTTTAAAAATATGAACGATTTCTACTTAAAGAATGTAAACATGTTAGAAAACTAGCGCTAATTTTTGGTTGTAAATACCTTCGATTCGTATAAATCTCCCGACCTAGACTACTACCAACGGAGATATTCAGAGTATGTACTTTAATGTCATATATTCTGAGGGGTTAGATTGTAGTTAGAGTTATTTTCAAGGCAGTAAGGCAAGCCATCTGATGATCTAAGACCGATCAGTCAATTATCTTTCCTATTAAAGATACTAGAGAGACTGATCTTTATCTAAGAACAACAAAAGATACTCACATCAACAGTGGGGCTCAACTTGCTTATTAAAAGTTTAAATCTGTAGAGATTGTGCTTCATGATGTAGTGAGTTATATTGAATTGGGACTTGCAGTATAAGGAGTAGAAGCGAATGGATCCGACATAGAACCAATCATGCATGGAACAGTAAAACGGGCTGCAAAATATCAAGCGCTCTATGGCCTAAACTTCAGCTCTTCAGGTCTTTGCAGGATGTGTAAATAGAGACGGTGGAACATAGTTGTCCGTGTCTACAACGACGTAGGTAGAAATGGCTAGGCAGTCGATTTCTTGGATTGGAAGATATTTTCTAGATTGACTGGGGAAGTTTAACAGGATACGTTTTAGGAATTGTTTTTTTTTAAGGGATGTTCACTCGTTACGATGGAATGTGGCTGGCAACTAGTTTTTCTTTCTATCTTTTACCTATTTTCTATCGATCTCACGATTTCTCCTATATATCCTGATATTTTCTTTTCGCTTTAAAAATGTTTTATTCTACTCTCTCTTTCTCTCTCTGAAGGGAATCACAGTGAACCAAATAGATCTGTGAGTGGAGATATAGGTTTTTCTTTGAATACTTCCTAACTTAAGCTAGTGTAGAATCTATTTGATCGAAGCAAACAAATTCATAATCTTTATGAATGTTATGCGTTGGGATAGCTATCTTGATGACAGATATAAAAGTAGATCAAATTATTGTTCTAGCTTTCCCCGGCATGTTTTTCCTATTATCAGTGGCCTTCAAGTAAAATATTCATGCAGTAACTTGCAACCGCGGAATTGGTGGACTTGGCTTATGTGTGACTAAATGATTAAATTGGGCAATAAATCTCCTGACAACTAAATGCAAACCAAGAAGGCAAATGCTTTAGCTCTCAATCGGGTAACTAGAATTAAATGGTCTCCAATAGCTATTATGTACAATCCGAAGAACTACGGCTACTAAGTACAATCTGTTGGCTAACTACCCCTTTTGGCTTTCAATACAGTTTGATGATGCTCAATTGGGTAACTAGGTTAGGTTAGGTTAAAAAGGGCGGCATCTTCACGCCTCCACCCAGAGACCATCCGGTCCATTGTGATCCCTTTATAAAAACCAAAGAAAGCTAATAGAAGAGGAAAGAGAAGAAAGAGAAAAAACCTAAGAAGAAGGCACTAGAATAGAAAGATAACGAAATAAAAGAATAGTGTGGAACCCAAGACCAACCTGACTACCTCTAAGCCACTTTATCCCCATTACGAACTCTATAAGGATGCCGAATCCTTTACCCGTAATCTCCTCCAGTTCGTGTAGAATAGGGCTTCCAAACCACTTCAGTCTATTACGCTGAAGCCCTACACAATGACAGAGTACGTGCTCCTCTGTCTTTAGCTCCTCCGCATCATCATACGTCCTACAATAGTCTGACGTGCCAGTGTCCCACTTACTGGTATTATTCACTATTGCACGGTAACCAGTAATCATAAAAACAATGACCCTTAGAATTCCGCGATTCATACCCAGAAGATGCTTCGAATCTGCTGATTTAAGACCAAGCCATAACGCCCTAGATACCTTTCAGTCCATTCTGCTCCTCCATGCATGATTCGTCCTTCTTAAAGTCCATTCACTTATGGCCATGAAATATAACCCAATTGGAATTCTAACCGATACCTCCTTAAAAGACCTGTCCAGCTCCGAGCCCTTACGAGCTAGCTCATCGGCAATTTCAATGTAGAGAATGTCGCAATGGGTCAACAGAGTCTTATTTTGTAGGCATATTAGCCTAAATTCCTTCCTACACTCAAGCACTAATCTGGACCTTACACAAAACTTGTAATTGCCAGTAGTGCTGCCTGACTATCTACATAGATAGTCACCTCAGTGTCCCTCTCAACATTTTCCTCCAGTAATTCTAACCAAGCCAGTGATTCCTGAATCGTCTCTATCCCAATGTTGTTAAAGTCCCCTTCTATATCGAGGAACGCTGCCAAGGTGTATTCCTTCTGCAGCAGATCCTGTTCTTATACTTAATGAAGCTTTCCCTATAACTGTCCCAATCCACCTGGCTCCTCGTTAGCTTCGCTCTATTAAACGGTCTATAGTAAATAGACCGCTGGACCCTAAGTTACCTGGTCCACCATTTCGGCTGCTTCCATTTGCCAGGATAAATTACCGGGCAACTGAGCTCAAAGATACACTTAATTACATCCGTGAAATTATTCACGACTTCCTCGATACCCTCAACTGAATGTAGGATCATTGCCCCTATTACAGATATGAAGATCACCACTAGTTATTAATTCAAATACTAACTCAACCCTCCTGTTGATGTTCCTGTTTCCCCATTGGTAGTGGTGAGCATTCGCATCACATCCTAGAACCATGCATACTTCTCTCCTCCTGCTGAACTCCGACAAATGCTGCAGAGCGATGCCCGGTGGATCGGCCGCCTGGTATGGCATGTACACGGATGCCAGTATAAGCCTTCTGCCTCTAGTGGCTTCCCATTGGATAGCCGTAAGGTCACCGTTGCCAAAAGAATGAAGAAGATAATATTCAGATCATTCCTAGCTAATATACGTGTCCATACCTTCTCCAATGTGGACGGTATGAACAGGTTATAGCCCGAGGTGTTGTTGATCCTGGGCTCCTGGACAAGGACCAGGTCCACTTTGGAGTCAATGAGGAGCTTTATTAATTCGGTTGATTCTACTTCACATTGATGCAAGTTAATTTGCGCTACTGACAGTCTCTTTGGGTTTACAAGATCTGGCATATCTAAATCTAATAACCCCAAAACCAAAATTGACAACTCCCCCAGTGACTCCAGCTTCTTCAGAGACTCCTGATCCACTGCAAATCTGAAGTCTCTGCCTTGGTTCTCCTTACAGGTCATAGAGTTCACAATCTTCCATTGACCTGTAACAAGACCTACATTCTGATTTTCCTATACTGTCAGTCAGAATGGCTTCAAACTCTGGAATGGGTGGAGGAAACCATGCCGTCACTATTGGGGCAGGTTCAACTCAGACGCCAGTATTACCTCAAGTTTCGCCCTCGGATAAAGGGAATTGCAGTTTGCAACTGCGTTTTTAAGAAACTCAAAAGATTTCTTATTACCACGCCTGGAAGGATACCTCTTCCGGCGTTCCTTTTACGAGGGTGATCTCTTCAATGAGCTTATATTCAATCTGTCGCCATTGCTCAACGCTGATCCTCCCATCTGGGTCAACTTTGTCAATGACAGCAGCTTGAACACAGTTTTACAGCATTGATTCCTACGCCTTTTTCGATGTGGGGGCAATTAGCGGAGCTGGAAGGTATGTGAACAGCCTTCTTAGCTATTGAGGTTTGCTGGTCATTCCCAGACCTTGCCCTTTTAATGAATCCCTTTTGGGGACCCTTAGAAGAGACGTGTGGGTTTTGATCAACAGCGTTCGAAGAAGAAGGCCGCATGCCAGAGATCTTAGCTACCCCACCAGTGGTGGCCTTATGATTTTTATTGGTAGAGCTGGTCGGTCTCTGACTTATTGCCTTCTTGTTTGACGATTGCTGATCATATCCAGGCATAGCATTCCTGACAATCTTTTGCGAATTGCCAGTTTTGCTGGCTGGTGCATGAACAGCCACATCACGGGTAGTCTTTGACTTGAAAGTCTTTACCTGCTGGCCCAGAATGGTTACAGGTTTGGATGGTTCTCCACTACCAGTATTTCCCGCTCCGGCACGGATCGTTGAGAATGTTGACTTTCCTCCTGTGCTCTGATGAGTCACCTCTGGATTGCTGTCCACATTCTCACCCAATCGTTCAGGATAATACATTCCCAGACAGACAGACAGGCCCGTTGAACCGTTCGAATCTTTTAACGTTCCTCTTGTGCTTTCTAACAAGGTACTTATCCTTGCCTGCAAGTGGCATCGAGCCTCTTTTAGCTATCTTATGCAGATAGATAAGAGAAGCTCTTGCCACACTTCGAGCTTTCTCTTCTTTAGTTCGGCTTGTGACATCGGTTACCGCATCTCGCATTACTGCATCTTGCCGAACTAAATTGCCGTTAGCCGTATTACATTCTGAGCCAGTCGAAACATCTCCCCGCTCAGACCCCGCCTCGACGTTTCGGTTCCTCTCTTGACTCTTAGCGGGAGTTGTGATCACAGTGATCTCGTGCTCATTTTCAGACCCAAGGGAAAGATCCCCGAGCTTCTGTGTGGCACTGGTCTGTGATAGTAGGCCCAACAACTGACTTTTATGTTCTAGAATGTCTCGTTGGACCCCTATCATCAATAAATCGTCGTCCTTGTTCCACACGGAAATTGGATAGCTAAAATGAATAGAATATTGTACACTCTTGGTCGATTAACTAGTTACTCTTTGCCCCCGAGAACAAAGTATAATTAGACCAGTGCATACCTCTGTATTTATTTGAAAGATCTTATTTTAGAAATTTATTTAAATTTAAATAAATTCCAGAAAAACACTACAACAATAAACTAAATGAAATACAATTGATTTTTATTATTTTTAATTACTTGGGAAAATTTCAAACTCACTTTAAAATTTTGATCTGTTTTGAAAAATTTTTCTTGAATTTATTTTCTTAATCAACTACAATCAATAATTAATAACACTCTCTTCTTACAATTTTCTTTCAGATGCGATGAGTTTCAAGTACAATTGAGTAAACTGACAAATTCGAATAAAATCGCCAATGAGAAAATCGCCAAATATGAAGCGGAATTGGCTGAACTAAAAAAAACCAACGCAAAGTTGGAAATGGAAAATCGTGAAACTGTTAATTTAGATTTCGAATTTCAACGTCATAAAAATAAATCAAAACTAAGAGAAGCCGAATTACTAGAAGCTCTTAACGAAAAAGAAAAAGAAATTACCAAACTAGAGAAATCTCTTCATTCCATAAGTGCAGAACGTTTACAAAATTCTAAAGAAGAACTGTTGCAAAAATCTCACAACGAAAATGATGAAACTGAAGTGTGTATCAAATGTGAAGATTTACAAAGACTACTAGAGGAAAATAAAAAAATTACTTTAGAATTCGAGAAATTAACTTTGGAATACGAAAATCTTAAATTAAATTTCATAGAAATTGAAAAAGAAAACGATACAAATAAATCAAAAATTATACAATTGGAAGAATTACAGGAGAGGGAAAAAGCAGAGTGTGAAAAATTACTATTAGAGGTGCAACAACTGAAAGAAAAATTACAGAACGTGGAAAAAAATTACGAACAGTTGAGCAGTGAAAATTCTTCAAAACATAAAGAATGTGTAGCACTGAATCGACAGGTGGAAGTGGCTAAAGAAGAAATGGTGGTACTGGAAGAGAAGTTCTCCAAACTTGAATTATCTTGGCAGGAGCAACAACAAACTATTAATGATATTGAGGCTCAATATACTGTCATACAAACGAAATATGAACAGCTGAATAAACAATACGAACAGCTAGAGACCACTAGAGATCAATCCCAAACCGATTGTCAACGTTTGGAACAAGAGAATGTTGAACTACAAAATGAAATAGAAGTATTGAAAAAGAAAGTACAAGATGCCCAACAAAAATTGCTGGAAAGCACTGAAAAGTACGAGGTAACGGCTAAACAGTCCAAGACTACAAATGAAGAGCTTTCAGCAGAGACCTCTAAAATACAACAAGAAAATGAGCAGCTTAAAAAGCAGCTTTTGGAAATACAAACACAATTTGAAGATTTACAGAAAGAATACGATGATTTATCCAATCAGTTAATGGATAACTTACAAGATAGTGAATCTTTAAAGAATGAAAACACTAAATTGCAGGAAAAACTCAAGGAATTGGAAGAGAAAAATGAAGAAGTTATCAAGACTGAAGCCGAAATCAAGGAATTAAAAATACAATTAGAAACCGTCTTATCTGGCGAAAGAAACAAACTTCTAAAAACTCCCTCACCAGGACGCAACTCTTCTATGCGCAGTTCCGGTGTATGCTGCGCAGAAGAGGAAGAAGAATTTGAAAATTATCCTAACGCTCAAGATCTTTTAATTAAATTCTCTGAACTTTCAGAATCTCTAATGGAAATTGAGCTGGAACACACCAAGGGAAAAACAAAAATCTTTAGATCGGCCTCTAAAAACTCTACACCCAACAGTTATAAAATGTATTTAAAAAATATAATGGGTGTAAGCAAAATTCAAAAAGAATTCGATATGGAAATCGAAAATATACACTTACAAGGTTCCTTTAAACCTCATTCCTTCCACATAGTAGAATTGAATGACGAAGAGAATAAATCCTTTGAATTGGAATGTGATACTAACGATATAAATGGCTGTGATAACATGGCCGAATACATAGAAAAACTAAAACAAGAAATCCACGAATTAAAAATCACAAACGAGCAAGAACGCTTAAGCAACAAATCCTTAATAGATAGCACTGAGCGGGCCTTCAGCGAAATGCGAGAGCAAATAACACAACTTTCAGCAGAATTAATGGAAAAATCTATATTTGTAGAGAATTGTGCTTGCAAAACGTATCAGCAACAAATCGAAAACCTAGAAAAAGAAAAAGCCGATATAACGATTATGTGCGAAGAGCTACAAGAAAAGGTTAATTGTACTCTTAATGGTAGCTTTAATATGCTTATGAATACCACAACACCAGGAGCTGAAATAAAAGCTTTTACCGATGAAAAACTAAGAGAGCTAGAAGAATTAAGACTAAGAGAACAAGAGTTCGATTCACAAACCAACACTCTAGAAGAGCTAACACAACGTTATATCGATACGGAAACTGAGCTTGAAGCGGTAAGACAGCAAATGGAAAATCAAGAAAAGGAATATAAAGAAAAATACAATCAATTACAATTAGAAATTTTACAAAAACTAGAACTAAGTGCCAGTGAGTATAGAGACAATATGAAAAAATACAACAAAGAATGGGAAGACCGCAGAGAGGAATATGAACAGACCATTATAGACTTACAACAACAACTACAAGAGCTTAAACAAACAACTGAAAAGAACGAAGCAGACTTGAAAACAGAAATTAAGCAAGAAAATACAACACATACTCCAGAAGAAGACGAACTTAAAGAAAATCTCGAAATGCATAGTGATAATATAGAAATAGATAAAACTCAAACACAAGAAGATAAAGAAATGCCTGAAGATATAGAAGCTATTAAACAATACAAATGTCGACTTGAAGAAGAAAACCAAAATCTAAAACAACAACTTAGTACAGCTGAGCAGTACTTGGAGAATTTGAAAGAAGAAAATCGTACTCAATATGAAGAAATAACACTCTTGGATTCAAAAATTGTCTCACTGGAAGAACATTTGAATGATACCAAAACTTTGCATGCAACGATATCGAAAGAAAATCTCTCATTAGAAACTCAAGTAAAAGATCTTGAAGAAGATCTTGATTGTATACCCAAGTTGCATGATCAAAATCAACAGTTATCTGACGAATTAAAAAAACTAAATCAAGAATTCTTGCAAATACAAGTAAAACTTCAACAAGCTGAATTACGAATACAAGAATTCTTGAAAGAAGATAACAAGCGTGATGACCTTCTGCAAACTAATCGCTCGCAGTTAGCTGCCGTGGAGGAAGAAAAGAAATGTTTGGCAAATGAGTTGGAAAATTTTAAACAGGAATACACACAAACTCAAGAAAAACTCCTAAAGGCTGAACAACAAATACAGGAATTCTGTAGTGAAGAATTAAAACGTGAAGAACTAATACAAACGCTTCAAACTAATCTCCAATCCATGACAGCAGTAGAGGAAGAAAACAACATTTTGACCAATAAATGCAAGGAGTTGAAAGAATGTTTGAATGTTTTAAAACAAAATGAATCGGAAGCTTCCAAAGAAATTGAAAGCCTCAAACAAGAAGTTGTTCAATTAAAAGACATTTTGTCGGATATCAAATTCGAAAAATCTAATTTAGAAGAAAAACTACAACAAATAAACAAGGATTGTAATTTGCTTAAAACTAATCAAGTTTTATTGGAAACCCAGCTAAATGAATTAGAAGAAGAAAAAAAATCCCTTAACGAACAGTGCACTCAACTGCAAGAAGAAAAAGTTATGCTGGAGGAACAGCTTAAATGTCTCAAAGAAAGAGAAGTTGTTCAATTAAAAGACATTTTGTCGGATATCAAATTGGAAAAATCTAATTTAGAAGAGAAACTACAACAAATAAACAAAGATTGTAATTTGCTTAAAACTAATCAAGTTTTATTGGAAACGCAGCTAAATGATTTAGAGGAAGAAAGAAAATCCCTTAACGAACAGTGCACTCAACTGCAAGAAGAAAAAGTTATGCTGGAGGAACAGCTTAAATGTCTCAAAGAAAGAGAAAAGTCTGAAGAATTATTACAAGAAATGATTAAAGAGAAAGCTGAGCTAGTGCAAAATCTTCGCTTGACCACAGAAAAGTTGGAGAGTGCCGTCAAACAACTAGAAGAAAAAGAGAAGGAATTGATGAGTTGTAATGAAGAAAAAACACAAATTCAAAAAGACCTTCAAATACTCAAAGAGTCCCTTGAAGAGAAACAGCTACGTTTCGAAGAAACTGTGAAAGAAAAAGAAAAATCAAAACAGACTAATGAACAGCTTCGACAAGATCTGGAAGTTCTTAAGCTTCGATGTGGGGAAATGGAGCAAGAAAAAGATAATTCGAAGCAAGCAAATGAACACCTTATACAAGATTTAGAAGTTCTTAAGCAAAGTTTGGACAAAGTTAATAAAGAAAATCTGAAGGAAAAGGAAACATACAAACAAGAGACTACCACACTTAAAGAAAAATTCGAACAAGAGACTTACTTACTAAAAGATGAACTCACAAAACTAGACCAAGAAAAACAAAATTATCAACAAAATTTCGAAAAATCTCAACAGGAATTCAGAAATCTAAAACAAGAACTTGAGACCTTCAAGGAAACACTTTCGAAGGCCATGGAAGAAAAACAAGAGTTTATTTCTCAAAAAAGTAACTTTCTAACAACACTAAAACAAAACCAAGAATTACAACAGCAACTACAAGACTTAAATCAAGCTCTAGGAACTTCCAATCAACAGCAACTACAGGATATGGAAATATTAAAACAGGAAAATTCCATACTAAGAGACCAACTCACACAATTAAATCAAGAAAAAATGCAACAGCAACAGAATTTGGAAAAAGCTCAAAAAGAACATCTGAACCTAAAGGAGTCCTTATCAAAGGCCTTGGAAGAAAAACAACAAGAGTTTATTTCTTTAAAAAATAATTACCTAACTTTCCAAAAACAAAACCAAGAATTACAACTGCAACTACAAAACTTAACGCAATTGGAAAAAAATACACGGCTTCAAGACGATCTAAAAGCAACTAAAGAATCCCTTTTTCAAATGCAAGAAGAAAAACAAAAACTACAAGAACAGCTCAATGAAAAGCTTGAAACACTTCAAGCCAACTTCTCTGCTCTGCAAAGTGAACATCAAGAACTCAAACTGAAATTTGATTCCCTACAAGTCACAAATACTCAATTACAAAATCACAAGCAACAACTCGAACAACAAATCCAATCAGCAATGGAAACATTGCAAGGGGAACTTAATATGTTGAAGGTACAAAACAATGAATTGCAACATAATTTGAAAGCAACTGTAGAAGAGGCAGAACGTTGTAGTTCGACTTTACGACAAGATGTTGAACATCATAAACAGTTGTTGGAAAAACAATTGGAAAGCTACAACACTTTGCAAAATGAAATGGTAAGCACAATAATTGAAGATTATTCAAAATATTTTTTAGTACCTTCCAATAATGCACATAAAGTATACATTCTTGGTCCTTATGAAATTCTGAATCTATTTAGCTGTGGTAAATTACTTAAAAAATAAAAAGTTTTGAAAATACTACGAGTAATTAATATTAATAATTTTTTCAACATAACCTCAAATTTAATTTTTAATATTTTACGTTTTTTTGCAACATTTTTGATAATTTTTTCATTTTATTGACCATCCAAACAATTTACAGATTAGGTTAAATGGTCAGCTGCAGCTCACTTGGCTCCTATTGGTGCCGTTAAATTTACAGCTTATTTCTTATAATTTTTTATTTGTATTTAAGATTTCAACGTAACCTTAAATTCAATTTGCATAATTTAGCTTGTAAATTTAAAATTTGGATCGTTTTTTATTACTCTTGACAAAGAAGCTATTGTCAGTTTTTTTTTATTTAACACAAATTATTATTTTTTTTAATGTTTTTTTAACAGTAACTTCAAATTCAATTTTTAAAATTTTATGTTTAATTGCAACATATTGATTGCTGTTTATTACTTTTGTCCATACAAATAATTTTTAGTTTTAGTTTTTTTCTTGCAAAATTTTTGAGTAATTTTCTTTCTCTTGGCGTTTCCAGTTTTTATTTTTTACAAAAATTACATTTAAAATATTTTTACCTTAAATTTAATTTATATGCTAAATTTTTATTGTTTTTTATTACTTCTGGCTTTTAATTTATATTTATTATACCCTTCACCGCAGGTGCAAAGAGTATATATATAATTTGTAACGCCATTTGAAACTTCTACAATATTTATCTAAGACCCCAAAAAGTATATATTTTCTGGATCATTATTTATAGAGAAAACCATATAACGATATCCCAGCTATTGGATATATATGATTTATACATTAAATTATAGGGAATATTCCTTAGAAAGACGCTAATAAAAATCAGCAAAAAAAAGCATTTAAAAACGTATTTGTTTTCGACTTTTCTAAGCCTCTATATAAGCTAGCGATTTTTTTTTTTTTAATGTTTTTTCAGAAGAAATTAACGAAATCGATTCATTAACAACAAATATTAGTTAAAATGCATTTTTGGACTCTGTGAAGCTTCTATATAAGCTTCAGAATTAGTCTGTTGTAAATATTTTTTTTTTTTTTTAATTTTCAGTTCTTTGAATTAACCAAATCGATTCATAAACTAAACCGAGTTATAGGTAAAAAACTGAAAAAAAATGTTTTTTAGTTGGAAATAGAAGCATTGCAATGATTTACATGTAATTACAAACAAACATATTTATATAAATTTGGTAGTTTTTTTTTTAAGGAATCAACGCTTACTATCATTAATTTTGTGTTTAAACAATGCTTGGGCATTGTTAATTAGTACTAAGTAATATGTATTTTTTGGCCTTGAAGGCTTTACATTACTTGAATATATGAATAAAATAAAATAAATTTTGTGTAGTTTTGAAAAAAGTTAAGATTTTTTTAAGTATAAATGTGAAAATATGAAAGCTTACTTTAAGGCATGATTTTTATTATTTGTCGGTAAGATGTTGGAGGCTATAAAAGATTCGGCACAGCCGAATATAGAGCTCTACTTTTTTTGTTTTCAAATTAAAATTTTTCAAATTAAATGTTTAATTTCAAATATTTTGATGGTACTTTATTATACTTTATATAAGAATTTTATACTTTATTTAAAAATATGTTATTAAAGATCTTATTCAACCTAACCTCAAAATGAGATATTTGAATTTACATTTTAATTGCAAAATTGTTATTGTCGATACTCTTGACCAAGCAAATAATTTGCAATTTTTATTTTTGAGAAAAATTATTTATTTATTTATTTTTTGACGTAACCTAAAGTTTAGTTGCAAAAATGGTGATGATACTTTATTTATGTTTATATTTTTGAAAATTTATCTAAAATTTTATTAAAGATATTTTCAACTTAACCTCAAAATTAAATTTATTTGATTTAAGGTTTCTTGACCATTTTATATATATATTTTTTTAATTAAGCTTAATTTTAATTATAATATTTAACGTTTTATTACATAAAATATATTTTACAAACTACGAAATTTCTTCTAAATTATAAAAGCATTTAAAATATTGTGGGATTGAAGGAGGATATATAATATTTGGCACATTATTTTTTATTTTAATTTCCTATTTCCCTTTAACAGGAAATTAAACAACATTCCTTAAAGGAAGAAAATCTTAAATTTTCAACAGCGATAGAAACTTTGCAAAACGAAAAACTTTCTTTGGAAGAGAAACTAAGAGAAATAGCAGTAAAAAATTTCGAACAAGATTTGCAACGTCAAGCAATTGATGCCACAGCAAATACATCAATGGATTCGAATACATCTAGCTACTCGCCCAGAGGACGTAGAAGTCTAGAACGCATGAGTGGAGAATTAAAAGCGGCCAATATTAGTATAGAGGAAAAATTAAGTGCCATACAACAAAAGAATTCAACAACTGCAGAGAGAAAGAATAGACGATTAAGCACACATGATGAAAGAAGAAGACAATCATATTGGGGAGCAGCACATGATAAGGAAACTATGACTGAGCCAATGGGTAGGTTATAAAGATTATTAAGAAAATAACTTTTTAAAAACTCTAATTTTCTTTCAACAAATTTTCAGATACCAGCTGCAATTGCATAGAACTCGATCGTAAACTCAAAGATTGCGAGCGAAATCTTTTCATTAAAAACAGTCAAGTTACCGCCTTAAATATGGAATTGAAAAATCATCCTTTAAAAGATGAAAATGCCGCCTTAATGAAACGTTTGCAGGAAGAACAAGATAAACATCATATCGAAATTAAGCGTTATAAAAATAAACTTTACGAACAAACCTCCAAAGCTGAAAAGGCTATAGCGGCAGCTGCTCATGCCACCGCTAAGTTACAACATGCTGCTGCAAATGCTGTCTTAGCAGCAGAACAGCAAGTCACCTGCCCCATCTTACCGAAAGTAGTGGCCGATGTTGAAATCCAAACTGATGATGATCTAAGTGCTAGTATACACAAATTGCAAGGCAAATATAATGATTTGAAAAATATCTGTCGTTATCGTTATAATGTCATCAAAGAATTGGAGGAAAAAGTGGCACAAAAAGAAAATTCTGATGGTAATTCTATATCTGCCTTAGAAGCTGCTCAATTTAAGGTGTTAAATGTAAGTATTAAACGAAAGTGTGCTATATATGACAACAATATTAATTATTTCTTATTTTACAGAATCAATGTGATTCTTTGAAAAAGGAACTGAAAACTGTTAAGGAAAAATATGAACATGCTAAAATAGTATTAAAATTAAGACATGAAGAAATTGATAAATTGCGTGCTCAATTGGAACAACTTTCTAAATAATTAATATATTTGCTATAATTCGCTCTCTCGTTGTATTGCAACTATCTATTAATTTGCCATTTTTCTCTAGTACTTAAATCCGAAAATCAAAATTGAAAAACATAAAAAACCTTGCATTTCATTTAAGAAATGCTTGCACTTTTTCCTTAAGTTTTTTGCTTATTTTAAATATTATGTTTTATTATTTATTTAGTTTAGTTTTAACATAATTTATGTTTTAGTTATCTTTAAACAAAAAAGAAAAAAATTATCAAAAAAGAAATATTTGTATAAAAATCTTAAATTATTTATATGTAGATTTTTGTTGCTTCTTTGTTTTCCTTTCATTCATTTGCACCTAAAATTTAAAACCTCCTTATTTGTTTTGTGTTAATTTTTTTTCTTGAACTGTATTATATTTAGAAATTGCATTTATAATTTATATTAATCTATCCCACTTCCTCACTTTTCATATCAAGAATTGAATTCTTTTTTGTGTTTTTCTCTGTCTGAATATAATTTATGCTGTTAGAATAACTGCTATTTTTAAAAAAATAAAATTAATTTTTAATTTTTGTATTTTACAATATTAAAATAAAAAAGAAACATTAAAAAAATTAAATTGTTTTGTTGTTTTTTATTTTGATTAAATTCTTATAAGGGTGTTATTTGGCATTATTGAGAAGATCAATCAAATGGAAATATCTAGATAAATTTTGAATTTAAAAGACAACCTCTGATTTGACACCTTTTAAATAACTGCAAAAAACAGAAACTCAAAATATTTTATAATTTAATTAACTTCAAGTTTGATTTCAAGGCTTAATTATCAAAATATTTATGACAATTTATTCCTATTTGCTACAGAAATAACTTAGTCATTATTTTTCTTAAAATTTCATTATTTGACATTTTTCCCAACGTAACCACAAATTGATTTTTTAGTATTTAACTTTTAATTGTAAATCTTTTAGATAATTTTCTTTCAAAGGCCCCAATCAATTTTACAGTTTTATTTCTTCTATAATTTTTTAATAGATTTTTTTAAACTTAACCGCAAATTTAATTTTTTCATATTTAGGGTTTAAATGGAAAATTTTTATTGCTATTTAATTCTATTGATCATATAAACAGTTGACGGTTTTTATTCCTTGTACTATGGTATTTCTTCAACTTATCCTCTAATTTAATCTCAAATATTAACGTTTCATTTCAAAATATTCAGGCCATATTCTTCATGTTGGTCACACAAACAATTTACAGCTTTTCTTCTATCTTTTTTTAAAATATTTTCCAACTTAACCTAAAATTTAATTTTTTAAATTTGTTTTTAATTGCAAATTTTTTATTTCTCTTGATAATACAAACATTAGACAGCTTTTATTTCTTGTAAATTGGTATTATTAAATATTGTTTTGAACATAACCTCAAATTTAATTTTTAGAATTAGACGTTTTATTGCACTTATTTTTAGTTCTCCAAATAATCCAAAGTTTATATTTCTTTCAAAATTTTTATTGTTAAATTTTTTTCCAAATTAACAAATCAATATATTTTCTGAAATTTAGATTTAATTTCAAAATTTGATTGGCGTTTTATTTCTCTTGACCACACAATTTTTCTTAAACAATTTTTTCAAATTAAATTATATAAATTCAAAGTTTTATTGTAAATTTTTGAGGGTGTTTTAATTTTTTTCATTTTTTTTTAATTCAAAGTTTTATTGCAAAATTTTGAAAAATTTTTCTGTCTAAGTTCAAATTGAATTTTTGAAATTTAGTTTTATTTCAAAACACAGAAGCAACTGACAGTCTTTTTATACAATGATACTATTAAAGATTTTTTTCAACCTAACATTAAATTAAAGATTTGAAATTAAGAGACCATACAAGTATTTCTCATTTTTTCCTTTTCTTCGTCGGCAAGCAACTGAGAGTTGGTTATTTTTTAAATAGTATTATTAAACATTTCTTTTTCGATCTAACCTCAATTTTTTATTTATTTATTATTTTTTTTTTAAATTAAGGGAGTAATTGCAAAACCATTAAAACAGTTTTTATTTTCTTTAAAGTTAATTTTTAAAATTTACGGTTTTATTGCAAAATGATGAAAGCGTTGCCTGATGATGAAGGTCACAATATTTATTTCTTGTAAAACTATATTAAACAAAAACTTTACAAACATAACCTCGAATTAGATTTTTAAAATTCACAGTTTTCCAAAAACAATTCCCAGTGTTTATTTTGTTTCACCATTTTTTACTTAACCTCAAATTTCATTGGTCATTTTATTCAATTGAAATTGAATTTTTGAAATTTAGTTTTATTTCAAAACACAGAAGCAACTGACAGTCTTTTTATACAATGATACTATTAAAGATTTTTTTCAACCTAACATTAAATTAAAGATTTGAAATTAAGAGACCATACAAGTATTTCTCATTTTTTCCTTTTCTTCGTCGGCAAGCAACTGAGAGTTGGTTATTTTTTAAATAGTATTATTAAACATTTCTTTTTCGATCTAACCTCAATTTTTTATTTATTTATTATTTTTTTTAAATTAAGGGAGTAATTGCAAAACCATTAAAACAGTTTTTATTTTCTTTAAAGTTAATTTTTAAAATTTACGGTTTTATTGCAAAATGATGAAAGCGTTGCCTGATGATGAAGGTCACAATATTTATTTCTTGTAAAACTATATTAAACAAAAACTTTACAAACATAACCTCGAATTAGATTTTTAAAATTCACAGTTTTCCAAAAACAATTCCCAGTGTTTATTTTGTTTCACCATTTTTTACTTAACCTCAAATTTCATTGGTCATTTTATTCAATTGGTAATTATAATTTAAATTTAATCATAGTCAATGAAATACAACTTGAATATGTAACCATAATTTTTTTTTATTTTCTCTTCGTTAACTTTCACACTCTTATTAAAATGTTATTAACAAAGGAAACAACTGCATTTAATGTGTAAATCAAAATGTTTTCAATCATAAAATTTAATTCTTCTAGAAAAAGTGAGAATTTTTTTAAATTTCATACTGATATTCTTCTTTTTATTCCAACGTTCGCTTTTATGTATACCGATTTGTTATTGTTGTTCATGCTGCGCAGTGATACCAAAACGATATATTTTTTGGAAATAATTCTGTTGTTTGTGAACCGTTGGAGATACCTAATTAATATATATATATATATATATATATATATATATATATATATATAGATATTTTCTTCCGGACTATAGAAATTTTGTAATGATTTCGAAAGAAATCTTAACGTAAATACGTGAATCGGTGACGCTTTGGGTAACGGTTTCCCCCCAAGCCCTATATACTCCCATATGTTATTATCTGATCCAGTCCTACTATCTATGAAGAAACATTGGATTTACTACAGATATTTGACATATGAAAACATTCATGAATATAAGGATTATTTTACTAAATTAAGCTACTATAATGATTTGCCATAATAAAAAGTATAACTTTTTTTGATTCCAATTTGAGAATTTAAGTCGAAAATTCGAAATTTGTTGGAAAAATGGATCAATTTTGTGAAGCCCTGGTTCTCGCTAAAATCAATTTTTAATTTTTTTCCTTTCAAATATTTTGTGTTTAGTTATCTTTCAGAAAAATATAAATATTGTAACACAATTTTGCTATTTGTTGTTAATGAAATAAAACAAAAGTCAAGTGAAATTTGGATCCGCTGTAGCGAAAAAACTTCACCAACGCAGGCTAACAAGTAAAAATTGTATTATTTGAAGCCTAATATATCTTAAACTAAAAAAGATAAGATATGCATAAGACGATGTTGTTTGTAGATCTCGACCACCAGAATCCTCCTATATAAAAGTATTTCAAATCGGATATAACTTATCGGGATCGGGTTTAAAAAATTTTTACTTGAAGTTTCTAACTTTGTGACCTTGTTGACAGGCAACCTGTAGGTCTATATGGTCCAAGCTCAAAACTTAAACTGGCCTACACCTCTACTATCACTATGTGTAATTAAATTTAAATCGGAAAGCCGTTCCGAAATTCCATAATTATTTCCATTTCATTTTTTTTTTTTTTTTGAATCAGAGCACACTGTGCGATACTTAAAAGTTGAATAAAACAAACATTATCAGAAGCTAGCTGCTGTTAATTAAATACTAAGTTTTTGAGTCAGCTTGTTTAGCACAGGGTGTTTAGAAGACTTTTAATTTATTATATGTAAATACATTAAGGTTTAAAAATCAACTAAATAACATTAAAACTAAATGTTTAGGTATCCAAACTAGCGTTAAATAATAATATCGTTCTTCTTGAAGAATATCATCGTAATATCTGCACTACACAAAAAATCACATCCAATTGAAAAAAGAACGTTAATATGTGATAACTTATATTTTTCATCAAAATTCCATTTTTCATATAAAATATTAAGCAAACTAAAATCGGCTGTAGTTTCATTAATAAGTTTCAAATTGAGAAAAGAACGTAAGTACGCGATCACTTATATTTCATATGAAAATTGATTTTTCTTATGTAATATTAAGAAAACTAAAATCAACTTTAGTTTCTTAAATAACCCTTCAATTGAAAATTTGATTTTTCATATAAAATATTAAGAAAACTAAAATCTGTAATAGCTTCTTAAATATACAACCAATTGAAAAAAACTTCAATCTGTGATCGCTTATATTTTTCAACAAGATTCGATTATTCATATAAAATATTAAGAAAACTAAAATTGGTTGTAGTTTCTTAAATGAGCCTCCAATTGAGGAAAGAATCGACGATTACTTATATTAATAACAAGCCCCTAATTGAAAAAATAACGTTAATCTATGATCAGTTGTATTTTTCATTAAAATTAAATTTTTTTTTTTTATAAAATGTTAAAAAAAAAAAACTAAAATCGACTGTAGTTTGTTAAATTAGGCTTAAATTTTTTTATATGTACTTACTGTGTTTATAACCTCAATTAAATTTAAGATGGTGATTAAATCATATAAAAATTAAAAAAAAACCAAACATTTTTTTGTAAAATATTTCAACTAAAATTTATTTAAAAATTATTCAAATTATTTTTTATTTAAGCAAATGTTGTAGCTGCTTTTTATATTTTTATTTTTATTTATACAAAAACTATAAAATAAACTTAAAATTAAAAATATTTATAAAAAATCTTTAGATTTTTTTAAATAAAAAAAACTTACAAAGAAATATCGCAAAAATTTTTAAATTGAGGTAGAACTTAAGCAAATAATAAAAAAAAATATTTTAAGCATAAAAATTTAATAAAAATACTTAATAAGTGTAATAAAAAAGTCTAACTCTTAAAGAGTTATTAAAAAAAGAGAAAGCTTATTAAGAGCCTGGAAATAATATTTAAAAGAAATTAAACCAAATTATTTAATAAGTAAAGCTTAAATAAATTATATTTTTTTAAATTGTGTCATTTTCTGGTTTAAAAGATAAAACTTAATAAATGTCTTATGTTTTTTTTATTTAAAATTAAATGCTGAGTATAATTGAGGTAATGATTTCCAAGTTTATCAAAGAGATAATAAATAAATTAACTTTTTAAATTAATATTTTTTTGTCAAATTTAATTTATTAAATGCATATTTTTATTTTTTGTTTTTTAACATAAGTACTACAGGGTTTTTTATTATTATATTTTTATTATTTTCTTTTTTTCAATTAAGCCAGAGCTGGTATTTTACTTTTAGAGTAGAGTGTGTGAGTATTTTAAGTATATTTTAAGTGCTTTTTTGTGTGGGGGATTTTATTTAAATACTTAATATTTTTATAATCTAATTTTTATTTATATAAGTTGGCAAGATTTTTTTTGATATTTTCTTTAAATTTAATAATATTGTTTTAAAGTTAAGTTATATAATAAATTATTGCATTTTTTTAAAGTTATTTTAAGTTCATATTAAGGGGTTTTATTTTATTATTAATTATTTACATTTATTTTTATTATTTATTTAGTTTTAATTTATTTTGTTTTTTATGTTTTAAGTTTTTTCTTTATTCTTGAGGTAAACAAATTTATATTTCACTGACTGTTGTTGTTAAAAAAAATAAAAAAAAATATAAAAAATTGAGGTAGTTTTAAGGTTTTTTATACAAAAAAATGTATTTTATTTTCTGTTTTTTAAAGGAATGTCTTTCATTTTCTTTATGTTATGTTCCTGAGTTTATTTATTAAAAAAATATATTTTAGTTTTTTTATTATTTAAGGAAGTCATTTTTAAGGAAGTTTGTGTTTTATATTAAGGTGGTTCTGTTTATGCTTTTAATGAAAATTTCCTTTAAATGGCACATTTGAATAACTTTTAATTTGAAAATCCTTGAGGTTGAGTTTTTTTTTAAAGAGATATATGATTTATTTGCTTTTAATAAAATAAAAAATTAACCTGATTTAAAGCTAACTAAGAGGCCTTTATATAGAGAAAAAAGATCTAAACTTTAACTGAGATTTTCAAGTTTTAGAAAGCTCTGGTTAATGTTAACTGAAGGTTATGTAATTAACCAAGAGATACTTTAACTAAAGGTCTTTCATATTGAGAAAAAGTTCAAATAAAACTTTTCTTTGCTTTAAATTTTAACTCAGACTTTAAAGATTAAGAAAGCTCTGGTTAACGTTAACTAAAGTTTATTTAATTAAATAAATTATTAACCAAAAATAACTTTGGTTAAAAGACTTTAATATTGAGCGAAAACTCAAATAAAACTGTTCTATTTGTTTTAAATTTTCACTGAGATTATGTAGAAAAAAAAATGCTTTGGTTAACATTAACTAGAGGTTATTTAATTTAACAAATTATTTACTTTTAATAGAGCATAAAATGAACCAAAAATTACTTTAACTTAGCTCAAACAAAACTTTCCTTTTTGTTCTAAATTTAAACTGAGTTTATATAGATTTAGAAAGCTCTGGTTAAAGTTAACTAATGGCTATTTAATTAAATAAATTATTAACCAAAAGTTACTTTAATTAGAATACTTTAATATTGAGAAAATTTTTGCTCTAAATTTTAGCTGAGATTTTGTAGATTTAGAAAGTACTGGTTGAAGTTAACTAAAGGTTATTTTATTAAATAAATTAGTTACCAAATGTAACTTTAATGTTGAGAGAAAAAGGTGAAATTAAACTTAATTTTTTTCTCAAAATTTTTTTGAATAAGAAGGCTTTAGTTAGTGTTAATTAGATATTATTTAATTATGATTAAAATGTGATGTTTTGTGATGTTTTTCTTTAATGTTAATAAAGCCAGTGTTTTGTTTTTTTATATTAAAAAATATTTCAATAAGTTTAATTTTTTTTAATTTGTTTCATTTTTCTTTGAAAACTAAAAATTTGTATTTTTAATATTTCAAAATATTTGAAATTAATAAAATTTTCTTTAAATTAATTATTAAAAAACTAAAGAAAAAATTTGATTATTATTAAAGCAGAGTTTTCAAATTCAATTTAATTTTATTAAAATAAAAACAGAAAATAAATTCCATTAAATAAATTTCCAAAAAAGGCACTTGAAATTAAATTTTTTATAAAAAATTATGCTAAAATTATATGTTTATGTATAAAGATAAGAAAAAATATTTAACTATTAATTTCAAAAAAAATATTTTCAATATTTTAGATTCAATTCAATTCAATTAAAGAAAATTATTTTCAAACACTCTGCTATTTTATTTTATATATTAATTTAAAGAATCAAACATTTAATATAAATATTTACAAAAAATTCTATTAATGTAATTAAAAAGAAAAGAAAAAATTACATATAATTATTGTTAATTTTTTAAAATTTAAATCTAAAAATTGCTTTAAATTGTTTTCTTTTTCTTTTTAAAGAAGGAGTAAGTAGAGGTATTTTTAGGTTATATTAATTAAGTATTTACTAACAATATTGCATTTCATTTTGTTTTTTTTTTAATTCAATATATACATTAAGGTATATTTATAATAATCATTTTTCAAAAAAAGTATATTTTATATATTCTTTTAAGGTAAATCGTATACTAGCGATTTTCCAAAAAATGTTCAAAATATAAAAAATTTCTCTTTTTTTCAATAAACTGGTATACATATTTAAGGCTTCTTTAGTTTCAAATCATTTCAAACATTTCATCAAACAATACTTAAAATTATGGTAATATTTCAAATACACATTTTTTTTGTTTCTCAATCAATTTACTTTTAAAATATTAGTTTACTACTAGAAATTTCTAATTTTTAATTTAAATATATTTTCTCTTATATATTTTTTGTTTTTCTTCCCTTCTTTTTTAATTTTCTAAAATCTCTTTATGTATTATGTACTCCTTCATCTTCTGAATAATTATCTTCGTTATCGGATCCATGATTGTCATGATGAGAACCCGATTGATTATTACCATCTAAACCCAAATCCATAGGTTCTGAGGGATCTCTTCGGTGTTCATTGCTATGACTGGCAGGTGTATTATTGCTTGAGGCTGTTGTATTATCATTGTTAGGGGTACTGGCTTGATCACGTCTCATGATGGGTTCTATGGTTAGGCCTGAATTGTTGCTAACTGCTGATGTGAATGCTGATCCAGCTGTACCGGCTAATTTACTTAAATCAAATTGGGGTGGTAGAAGACCAGGTGGGATTTTGTCTAGACCATGACCCATGGCATTAAGTTGAGCCATTTTGGCAGCATGTAAAGCGGCGGCAGCAGCATGTTCTTGAGACATGCCCATGCCTAAAAGTGGAAAAAGGAAAATTAAAAAAATTATTAATATTTATTATATTAAAAATTCAAATCTCTAAGTCTTCTCTCACTTACCAAATGTATTCTCTGTTATAAACTGCAAATATGTATCCAATAACGATTGTCCTGCTGCCGTGCTTGTGGGTATTTGTCCTCCTGCTAAATCTTTTTGTTGACCCAAAGCTGCTGCCGCTGCTGCAGCTGCCTCATTACGTATACGTGATATTGTCGTATTAGCATGACCAAAGTTACTTAATAGACTCTCATGATAACGACTCAAATCATTACCTCCCCCACTACCACCAAAACCAGCACCAGTAGTCAAATCTTCTGGATCATCATCAGAATCTTCCATTTCATCTTTCATGCCTCCAGCTAAATTAATATCAATCTTTTGTCCATTACCTCCTGTACTATTAGTTGGAGAAGCTCTTGCTCTTAATTCAGCAGGAGATATTTTTACTCCTGCTTTAGCTAAAAGACGAGAAGCTAATTCAGGATCAAAAGCACTAGGCATAGGTAAAACAGGTAAATCTTTAGTTGAAATACCACGATGCTGGCGAGACATATGAGAGTGTAAGGAATTGCGAGATTTAGCTACAGTACCACACAAAACACAACGATAGCCGGGGCAAACAGTATGTTTATCTTCTAAATGAGTACGTAAAGTATGCGCTGAACGATAGATTTTACCACATTTAGGACAAGGACGAGGATCAGTGGCACGAACACGCATTTCTAAAGAACGGCGAGTAACTGTTATAGGATAAGAAAAAATTTGAAAAATTAATTATAATTATTATTTATTTAATAAATATTTTTATTTTTTTCTTTTAATAAAAATTCATTTGTTTATTATTTTTTTTAATTTTTTATTATTTTTTTAATTTTTTTCGTTTGGTTTTTAATTTTTATTTGAAAATATATCTTGTATATATTTGCCTTCTTTTTGTCTTAGTTGTTGTTCTTCTTTTTTAGTTTTTTTTTTATAATTTTATTTGATTTTAATAATACTTAAGGTTTTTGGGGGCTTTAGATTCTTTTAAACTATAAAGTAAAATATATTTTAAAAATAATTATTAACTAAATAGAAATAACGTTTTTTTTTGAAGGAATTTTTTCTGGTTTGTAGGTACTTCCTAAAATTTTTGGAATTTATAATTTTAGGATTTTATTCTTTTTTAAGAAATTATATTTTTTTTTGTAAAAAATTCTTTCAAAAATTGTTTTTAGTTTCTTTTTTATTTTTAATTTTTTTTCATAAATTTTGTTTTGATTAATTTAATAGGAACCTGTTTTTACGTATTATTTTTTATTTTTTTAATTACTTTTTTGGTTTTTTAATTTTATTATTTTATTTAGGAAATAATAGGAGTTTTCTTTCAATGATAAATAAAATAAAAATAAAGAGAATTTTCATTACACTGAAAAGGGTTATATTTGTTATATAAAAAAGAGAGTATTAAAAACTCTTAATTTTTTCGTAACCGATCTTTAAGTTATCTTTACAGGCTTACGATAAAATTCTTTAAAGAACCCTGGTTGTAGCGAGAGATTTCTTTAAATAACAATTCAGCCAATAGAGGAGTTTGATAAGGAATAATTTATCTTGCAATAGAAATCTAAAAAAAAGCAAGAGAGTTCTTAAAGAAACACTTTAGTAAGTTGAGGATTTCAAATTTATTTTCTTACCGAAAAATATTTTCATTTTCCATCCCTGACGTTAGAAAAAAAATATTATATTAAAGAGAGGAATTTCTTTAAAATAATACCACAAAGTCACTTTGAATTTAACTTCAGATGTATAAAGTGTTCTATAAATAACATATAAATAGCAAATGAATGATACTCGTAATTTTTTTAAACTTTAGTTGACAAAATAACTTCTCAAAGAATCTATTATCCAAATGTCAAGTTAATGAAACGACATCTTAAGACCAAGGTGCCCTTAAAATTAATTTAAGATGTTTAGACATTTTCAGATTTTATTAAAGAATTTAAAAAAAAAGCTACAGGGTTCTCCAATTGAATGCTTGAACTATTAAAAAATCTGTTTAAAGTTAACCTCAGACCTCCAAAGAATTGTTTTAACAAACCCTAACGTAACAAGAGAATTCATTCAAGAACAATCTCGCTAGCTTAGAAAATGTTTTAAATTACACTTTAGCTAACAAAAGGACTCCTTAAAGAACCTATTCACTCATTCAGAAAGTTCTTTAAATAACATATAAATTAGCAAGAGATCTTTGAAGTTAACATCAGAAGTTGCAAGAGATTTTATTAAAGACTGCTTTTTAAAGTCAAAGAGTTCTCTAAAAGAATGTTTGAGTTATCAAAAAAAAAAAAGCTCTTTAAAGTTAACTTCAGACATCCTAGCAAAGGGACTCCTTAGACTCCTTTATAAAACTGTTAAATAAGGAAAAACACCTTGAATAAGCCCGAGATTTCTTGAAATAAATTTTCGTTCTTTCAAGTAATATTAACTTAAATTCTAAATAAAATTTAATTTAAAATTTTGACAAACAAAAATTGTAATTTTAAAATCTATAAAGAGAAGTTATTAAAAAACACTCAGGCTAGAGAGAAAACTTCTTAAAGAACTATTTAGTTAAGAAAGTGACTTTTTAAAAAGCCTTTTACAAGATGTTAGGTAAGGGGAAAAACATCTTAAATATTTCCTTAATATGCCCTAGATTTATTGAAATTAATCTTCCTATTTACAGTGTAATTTTAACTTAAAATCTATTTGAAATTTAATTTAATATTTTACTTAAATAAAAATTATAATTGTATGGAAATTTGAGCTCCGTTTTATAATAGCTTTTTTATATCTTTTTTATGAATGTAGCATTATTATTTTACTAAATTTGGTTTATTATTTACTAAACTATACATTTGTTTTTTGTTTTTAATTATTTAGTATTCTTTATAATTTCTTAATATTTTATAGATTATTTTGTTTTGTTTATTTTTAATATTATTTTTTAATTTTTTCTTGTTTTTGGCTAAAAATATATTTACGCAGGCACATTCTATTTTGTTTCAGTATAATTATAATACTTTTATTTTTTAAATTTTAGTATATAAAAGTTTGGGATATTAAATAAAAATAACTTACAAAAAAAAAAAAAAAAAAAAAAAAAAAAAAACGAATATTTAAGAGATTTTAAGTAAGAAATTTATTAAGGGAAATTGCATTTTCTAAATTTAATACACTTAACAGATTTATATTTGTTATAGAAAATAAAGTAATTAAAAATTTAATTTAAAAGAATTTGGTTATTTTTAATGAATTTTATATGACTTTTTTTTACAATATTTAAAATTTTTATTAATTCATTCAAGTAATTGTTGCGAAAACTGTTAAATAACTTTTTAATTTAGTTTTAATTTTTTAAACTCTCGTTTAATAAAACAAGTTTAAATTTAAACTGAGTTTAGTAGGAACATATTTAATAATTTATATTTGGCAATACCAAACATTTTGAATAAAACTTCTCTTTAAAAAAGAGGAAGAGAAGAGTGTTTAAAGAATGTAAACTTAACTAATTATTATTTGTTTAAATCAAGTTTAAAGATTTAAAATAATGTAGTTTTTAAAAAAAATTTTGTAGAAAGGAATTTTTTTTACAAATTAAAGACAAAAACTCTCATATACTTGTAGTAAGAGCAAGGAAATTGAAAATATGATCTTAATTAAAATGGTAAACTGTTTAATTTACTTTAAACGTTCTTTTTAAGGCCAAATTTATTCTAAATAAGAAAAGTTTTTAATAAACATTTTTTAAAACATTTTTTCTTTATCCAAATTCTTTTATAAAAATCGCTTTTTTTTGTAAATTATTTTTATTTAATCTTTAGTTTAATTTTTTCTTGATTTTTATCTACAATTCTTATTTTATTTTATATTTTTAATTATAATACTGTTTATATTTGTTTTTAATTTACTATTTATATGCGTTTTAATTTCATTATTTTTATGGTTTTAATTTAACTTACTGACTATAGGATTTTTAAATAGTTTTTTTTTTATAATTATATTTACTAAATTACAAATTTTTGTTTTAATTATTTAATATTATTTTCTTTTTTAATAATAATATATTTTGAATAATACATTATTGTATAGGAACGTATAATATTTGTGTATATATTTCATTTTTTATATATTTATATTTATGTAAGTATATTTATATATAAATATTAGTTATGTATAGATTTCAAAAGTTTTTGTCTATTTAATAGACATTAAAATTAATTAATTGTTATTTAATATTTTGTTGTAGGAATAAATTACAAATTTTTAATTGTGTTTGGTTTATTTAGTTTTACTCGTACATAAAATTTTTTCAAGAAGTTTATAAAAATTCTGTTAGATAAAAATTATAAGGAAAATTTTAGTGGTAGAAAAGCTCAAGAGTACCCCAAGAATACATAATATATCGAGAGAGTATATTAAGGAAATTTGAATTAGTCGCGAAGTTCTTTACAAAAATTTAAGCTTAAAAGAGAGTCAAAGTGTTCTTAAGAGTGTTACCAAGAGTCTTCTCTAAAAATTTCTTCTAGCAAGAGAGCTCAAGAAGATCACTTGAGCTAACAAGAATTTTGTTTAAGAGCTCTTGAGCTATAGAGAGAATTCTTTGAAAATACTTCAGATATCTGGTTAGTTCCTGACGAATGCTTAAACTAATTAGAAAATTACTTCAATTTCATTTACAAAAAAAAGTTAAGAAAATATTATGAATTATTGATGGTTTTCAAGAATTTTTTTTAAAAAAAGAGTAATTCCATTTTAAATTTAAAAAATTAAAAATTTTCTTTGGGTAAGTATGTCGATAAGACTTCCTACCAAAAGATACAAAAAAATAATAAAACTAAAAAATTTGTTAAATATACGTCTCTAAAGACAATATTCAGAAAAAATATATGTTAAAAATTATTTTTAGTTCGACTATGACTTCTTAAAATACAAGATTTGACAATTCCACTGCATAAATTATTTTGATATCTCTTATAAAAAATATATCTTTTAAGGCTACAGAGTTGCCATAGTTTTCCAAATAAAAACGAATGCAATTATTTTTACGTTTTTTGTATCTTTATCTACACATTCAACAAATTTTATTTAAATCGGTAACCAAGGGTGAAATTTTTTTTTAATTTAAAATGGAATTACTCAAAAACCTGTGCTAGCAAGGGAGCCCAAAACATGACTTCAGCTAACGAAAAACTTTTTAAGTACTCTTCAACTAGCAAGAAACACTTTTAAAGAATTTCCTATAAGAGAGAGAGAGAGAGAGAGAGAGAGTTGAGAGTTGACACTTGAACTGATGAAAATATTATTTAAGCTTTGTAGAACTCTTGAACTTGAGAATTCTTTATGAGCTCTTTAGCTTGGAAGAGAGTTATGTTTAAACTCTTAAGCTATTAAGAGAATTCTTTTAAAATTACCTAGATTAAACTTGACATGCTAAACACGAATCTGCTTTCAGTTTTTTTCCTTAAGGCGAATATACGAGTATATTTTACCATAACTCGAGACAGATTTAGACCAGTTTCGGAGTTATTTAGAAATTAGTGTCGGAAAAAACAATTTTTCGTGTAAAATTGAAGAATTTTTTTCTTGAAAATTTCTTTTAAGAAATGAAATTGGCAAAAATGTGCAGTTTTTAATTCATTATCATAAGGTTAGTATTACTATGAATAAAATAATACATGTGTCATCAAAATTGATACCCAAATACTGATTTTATTTACAATTGAGTAAAAATACTCATGTATACCTACAATTAAGTAGAGAAACATAGTTGGTGGTAAAAAAGAAAATGCTTTCTTCTTTAAACAATTAGACGTGCTGAACATGAATCTGTCTACAGTTTTATTCTATCAGGTCTTGATATTTTTATGGGGCTTTCTAATACTTCCCCATTAATAAAGTAATTACAGGAGTATATTTTACTATAACTCGAGAATGGATTGTCTGATTTAGACAATTGAAACATCAAAAGATGCAGACTCCCATAGATGCCGATTAAAATTATCTTTAGGTTATTTTTTTATCCGCTCAATATTTTTGGAATTATTCGAAAATTAGGGGTGAACAAATAAATATTTTTCATGAAAAATTGGAAGAATTTTGCTCCTTAACTCTGAAAATGTTGACCGGATAAATAAGTAATGTTAAGATAACTTGAAGATAATTTTAATCGACATCTATAGGAGTTTTTTCTATCTAAATTTGACAAACCGTTCTCGAGTTACACAAGTGTGACCACTGAAAAATGATAGTCATATTAGTCATGCCAATAAAAAAAAAGGTACGTGATAGAAAAAAAAAATTTGAAAGCAGATTCTTGTTTACCTTGTCAAATTCCATCTAGTCTACCTACTAGGGTATTAAAATTGTTCGTTTTTTTCTATTATGACAAAACGAAAAATTGGAATATGGCATTTGAGATTGTTCATAAAAATTTAGTAGTTCGTTGGAAATATCTTTGAAAAAGCATTCTCAATATAAATGTAAATATATCGTCCACTCTAGGAAAGATTTTTTAAAAATGCTATTTTTTTTGACAGGAAGCCGTCAGATTATCCTTGTATATGGTGCACTTTTTCATTCAAGATATTATTAATCTTATTCAAGATTTTCATTTTTTTACAAGTCAAAAAATTGACAAAATATGTAAGAACCTATTTACATTGGGGATTATCGCAGCGTTTTTTATGATATTTGGATTTGAAGTTAATTCGAAAAAACTCCTACGTTAACACATTTAAATTTATATTGTGAAACTTTAAAAGATGTTTGACAAAAAAAAAAAAAAAAAAAAAAAAATAGAAACAACAGTTACAGCAATTTTTGCAGGTAAAATCTCCAATGTAAAGGCGATGATTCTCCTGGAAAATTTAAAAATCAATTTTGAATTTAAATTAACAGCTAAAAATCTGTTTAAACAATCAACAAAAACGATAAAAAAAAGTTCATTTTCTTTGAAATATATCTCAAAAGCAAACAATTTGAGAATGACATCGAATTATATAAAACAATCCGTCTTCTAAAGGTCACTTATATGATAAAAAATGACCTGCCTGCAACCTGTCAAAAGTCAAAGAATAATATTTAAATAAATAGATTTAAGTCTTTATTTTGTCTTTATAAAATTTGATTTTGAAAAAGCTCAAATTTTGTTGAAGGAATTTCCAAAAGTGAATTTATTCAAATTTAGCACTAAGAAAATTTGTTATAAATAATCAAATAAAATCATTTCAATTGCAAAAATAAATAAGTAAATTATTCGTTTTATTTCAATATTCGGTATAAAACTATTAGAATTATTCGTTATTCGAAAAAAAAAACATTTTTAATGTAATAATATAATAATTGTTCGAATAATTCAAACGAACATTATTCGAAAGAATACCCTACTACCTACTACTTGTTCAACGAAGAAAACATATTTTTTTGCAAACCTATATATACCTACAATCTCCACTTGATTGTAGGTATATATAGGTCTTTTCACTTAACTGGCTTTTTTTTTACTCCTAGCACTACCAGCTTTATGTTAAAGATAAAAAACAGAAACATTTTTGGCGTTTTCACTTTTTAAAAGAACTTTTAAGAAAACAAAAAATCCCCAATTTTGCAAAAAAAATTTTTTTTCGGACACTAATTTCTAAATAACTCCCAAAATATTGAGCATATAAAAAAATTATGTTAGGATGTCTTAAAGACATTTTTATGCCGCATATTTTGGTGTATCATTTATATAAATAGTTTACACCGCTCATGGGTTATGGTGCAATATACTCGTGTAATGGCCTTATTATTATCGAAAGACGTGATGGAAAAAACTGTAAGAAGATTAATGTTTAGTACATCAAAATCCATATAGTCCAACTATTCGTGTTTAGGAGAATATTTTTTTTTTTTGCCGACCAGTGTTATTTAGTAAACGGGATTAATATCTTAAAGATCTCCTGATCTTACCAGAGAACTTTTTAAAAATCGACGACAATTTTAAACATTTTCTTATAAAAAGAAAAAAGTCATATAATTTGCTTTTTTAAATTCTTTAAAATTTTCTACTAAATTTCTATGAACTTTTATTTTGTTGTTTTTTTTTCAATTGCCTATAGTTTAAATTAAATAAAACTATAAGCGCAATTTTAATCTCATTTACTTAATGTATTAAATTTTTACCTTTAGGAAGCATTTTGATTATTTATTTCTTAAACGGAAATTAAATTTTTTTCTTTGTCTATATTTCTTTCTTTTTTTTTCAAAACAAAATCATTTCACTTATATTTTGGAATGTTTAAGGTTTCAAACTAATCACCCTCACAGTTTCATTTAAAATCCGGCCCACCCGCAAATGGTCCACCAGATGAACGCATTGCTTTCATTTTAGCCCACTGTAAGGTATGTTTTATGCGCATATGATTACGCACCGAATTGGGATGGGCAAATCGACGACCACATTCTATAACAGGACATACAGGACTATCACGCGGATAATGACGATCAAGATGCTGGCGAAAAACTCTTTGTTCGAGAGGAGTTTCACATAGAGGACAAGGTAACATGTAGTTGCTACTAGAGGCGGCAGCAGCAGCCGCATTTGCGGAAGCGGCTGAAGCAGTAGCAGCTGCCGCAGCGGCTGCTGCTACAGCTGCAGGATTTTGAAAAAGTTCGGGAAAATCTCGAGAACGACTAAAAGCTATTGTACGGGCCATTAAAAGATTAGCGGTTAATTGTTGTTGATGTGTAACAGCAGTTTGTTGTAATTCATCTAGATATTGTTGTTGCTGCTGCTGTTGTTGTTGATGTTGCTGTTGTTGATGTTTATGTTGCTGATGATCTTGATTGTGATGAGAATGCGACTGTTGCTGCTGCTGTTGACCATGATCTGTACGATGTCTTTGATGGGCGGGTGTATGCGAGTCACCATCTGTTATCATATGCTGCTGTTGTTGCTGCTGCTGTTGTTGTTTTTTTAATAAAGCTTGATACAAAGTCGATTCACTATTATGTCTAGAAGTTTTCATAGTTAACGATATAGCTGATGATATTGAAGAGGCACCATCATCATCTATAAAATTTTCATCATCACTATCATGCCAAGAACGTATAGATCGTGCCGGAGAAGAATTGGCTGAACGATGTTTAACAATATTATTATTTAAATGTGAAACCAAAAGATGATTTTGTTCTGGGCTCAAATGATCGGTAACACAAGGTCTATGAGGTGAATTATTTTCTCTTAAATCTCTTTTATCGCTTAAAGCTATAGGCTCACTTAAAGAGTCTTTAGGTATTGAGTCTAATTCTTTGAGGTCTTCATCTTCTTTAAGTTCTTCTTTTATTTGGGTGGTGCTTAAAAATTTACCCAAATTTTGTTGTACATCAGCAGCTAGTTTTTTGTTTTTAGAGTATGAAGGAGGATCAAGGTAAATTTTTGTTGTTGTTTTGTTTGAAATAATAATAAAGAAATTATTATTTTGTATTTTGTGATATTATTAAGGCAAAATGCTTTAATATTTTAGATAAAATAAGACGAGCAAGTCTAATTAAGATGATAATAAACCTTGATCTTTGTTTTGAAAATTTAGAATTTTTATTTTTTTTTGTAGCAGCAACAGCAACAACAGCAGAACTGAATACTTACACCAATTTTTTAATTTTTTTGAAGCCAATTAAGTTTTAAAAATTTTTGATTTTTTTTTAATTTTTGGTAGGTATTTAAGCCAATTTCTTTTTATGCCAATTGTTTTTTTATAATTAGGGGGATTTTGGATATATTTTTTTTTGTTAAGGATTCATAACATTCAGTTCTAAGGTTTAAAATTGCTGGATTCTTAGCCAATTTGGAAAAAAAAAACTTAAAGTTAATTTGTTGAGAGTTTAGCCAATTTTAAAGATCATGGCTTTTTTATATTATAATAAGAAATATAAAAACATTCATATATTATATACAGGGAATATAAAATATTTTTACAAACAAAATAAAAGAAAAAATACATCAAAAATGCATACAAAATTAAAAATATATATATTAAAATGAAAATGACTTAAATTTAAAACAAATAATATAATTAATAAATAAAAGACTCTTTGAAAACAAGAAGAATTGAATTATAAAACCTACATTTAGGTGTTTCTTAATAACACCTAAAAGTAGGCTATAGGTTTTCTATTAAGAGTTTTGGTTAAAAAAAATTAAATCTTTTCTTTACTCTTTTAAACTTTTAACATAAAAAGGTGAAAAAAATCTTGCTTTTTTGCTTTACTCTGCCCAAAAATATGCAACATATTATATAAAAATAATCCCTTAAAGGTATGCTACATTTTTTTCAAATTAAAATTGTTTTAATAATGTTTGAATATATCAAAACAAAAATCTTTAGAATATTTTTGTAATAAATCCTTATTTTTCTTTTCTTTCTATTTTATTCCCCCTAAAATATTATACAATAATTTTAGGTGTGTTTTATAAATATATTAACACTCTTAACTCTATAATTTACTTATATTTTTTTCCTTTTCTTCCTTCTCAAAATTTGGGTGTTATATTACAAAAATGCACGCTGAAAATTTGTTTATGGTTTTTATGCATTTAACTTCAAGCTAACATCAAACAAATAATAATAATAATAATCATTTTCCATAACAAATATCTATTTAGTATAATAAGTAATAAAAAATATTATGTGTAAATTATTTGTTGTTATTTGGAAATAGAGATATGCAGCAACAAATCCTATACACACATTCATAAATATCGCGTGCATTAAATGCATTAAACTAATTCTACTATTTCGCAACATACATCGATAACTATTTATTATATAAAAAGAATGAAAAATTGTTTTTTATTATAATGATTATTGAAAACTAAACGCAACCCCTCAATAAAAAATAAAATGAATAAGAAAAAAAATTCATAATAAAAACATATAAATTTAAATTATCCTTTCATATTGTATATAAATAAAAATTTGATGAGGTTAAAAACAAAATAGTGATAGCTGTAAAAAGAAAAAAATAAAATAAAAGTAAAAAAGATAGGCAGACAGACGGACGGATAACATATGCCAAACAAATATTTAGTTTTATATAAAAAGGAGTATAATTTTATAAACACCTTTTACGCTTTACTTGCATTTAATTAATATATATTTCGACTTTTTTATTGACAGCTTAAAAAAGTTTGATCAATAGAATATATATATTTTTTATTTTAATTTGAAAAATAATTTGATTTTTATATATTTTAAAAATTTCAAAAATATCTTTGCAATATTCAATCATAAATTAATTTGTTTTAAAGTATTTAATTTTTAAATTTTAAAGAAAATTTTTTATAAACTACTTTAAAAGTGCTGTGAAAATATTGGTTATACAAAAAATCTGGTGTTTAATTTTTAGACACTTGTGAAAGAGCATGAAATTTCCATTTGGTAAAGTTTAAAATAGAAATATATATTTTAATATTTCTGCAGCCTATACTTTGACAGATGTTTTAAATTTTTTCATTATTATCTTGACGGCTGAAAAATTGACCAGACAATGTAAAATGATTTTATTTTGGACTGAGGTGATTTCTCTCCTCCTACATTTTTTTATAGTTTAAAGTTCTACATATTTTTTAAGTTTCTCTTTAATATTCTTCGAATTTATAACTTGAGTTTTTAACTATACTCTGCTGAAAAATAGCACTTCATATTTTTCCTCGAAAAATGAAATAAATAGATCACAACTTATACATATTTTAAAAAATTTGAAACATCCAACTAAAGCTCATGAAGTTCCCCAAGTTTTAAGTAAATTTAAAATTTTTTATTTGATTTATAAAGCAGAAAAACTAAAACTTTTTAACAATACTAATATCTTTTACATATATGACAAATAAGTACAATTTATTTAATATTTTTTAAACTTATTTGCTTTTTTAATACATCGATTTTGATGTAAATTTTTAACATATTTTTATATAAAGTTTAAAATGCTATTTTGTTTAATATAAAATGAGATATTAATCTTTAAAGTCGCTTAAAAATTAAAAAAAGTCTTTAAACATTTTGTAAAAAAAATTCATATATTTTGAAATAAATTATTTGATTTCATCATTGATTTGATGCATACTTTTAGGGAAAAAAAGAAATCTAAGGAAAGTTAAAAGTAAATCTTTTTTTATAGAAAAATTTATGATAAATTGCAATCAAATTCGAAAAATTGTGGAAAATGTTTAATTTTTTATATTTTGTTTAAAAATTAGCGTTTAATATTTGACCAAAAAATATAAAAAAATGTATGCAGTTGTAAAGCCTGGTTCTTCTATTTTCCAAAAAAGTTTTAAAAGAAAAAATTAACAAAAGAGTAATAGAATTCTTTATTATGTTATGTTATTTCTGGAGTGATTTTTCACTATAGCAAGATGAAAAATATTGCTGAAAATACTTTAACATAAAGTCGGTTTTTCAGCCTTACAATATGCTTTAGATTATCTTAATCTTTCAATAAAATGTTGACTAGAGGGCGGACTTTTATGCATTTATTTTTTAAGATAAGCCCCTAAAAATGCTTTTAAAAATTTAAACTTAAATGAGCGCATTTTTTAAAAATTTCTAGTGCATGTTAAGGTGTGCGTTCTAATAAATGTCATTAAAGTAAAAGTACTTTAAAATGGTGAAGTAAATTTAATGTTAATTTTGTTCCGAAAAATGCCAACCCTCCAAACTGCCCAGAACTTCGGCCAGTTGAAAGATATTGGGCTCTTGACAAAACGGAATTAAGAAAGACTAATGCTGCGCCCAAATCATTACAAATTTGAAACACAAGGGGACAGATGGTTCCACAAAAGTTAAACAAAGTGCAAATCTAATGGACCATATTCCAAACAAAATAAAAAAAAATTAATATGTAATCATTAATTTTTCCTTTATGTTTATACGTAATAAATCTGTAGAAAAAACTTAAAACTGTTTCATTCATAATTATAACTTATTCCAGTAAAATTTTATATCAATATTTGTGTGTTACATTTTATTCGAACGTATTCTTTACAAATTTAAATAAAAAGTTTATTTTTAAAAATATTTACATGAAAATTCGCCCTCTCATTATTTTGTTTCTCCAAGTAAATAGGGATATAGCTATAAATACCTTTTTCCAAACAAAAAAGAAACTATTTTCGTACAGAGGGCGGATTTTAATGAATTTATTGTCAAAAAAGGCCCTAAAATGATATTTTTTAAATTTATGATTGCTCTAGAAATATTTTAAAATTTGCACTCATATATGTGTAAATTTTTAAAATTTTTTAAATTTTTAAATCCGTCCTCTATGATAAAATAATGAATAAATTAATCTAAAAATTAATCCTTTAAATCTCATGTATTTACTGGTCAATTTTTCTTTTTTTTAATATTTAATACAAAATTTCTTTAAATTTCTTTTTTAAAATTTAAATTAAAAGAAGTATCTTTTATATATTTATAATAAAAACTTAAAAAATCCTTTGTTTCCATGTATTTTTTTACAGCAAATTGTTCATTGTTTTTTTTTCTTTCTTCCGTTACTCATTTTGCTAATTCATATGAACACTTTTTCTTTATGCATTCATTCATTATTATAACTATAGATATATTATAAAGATGATTATAAAGAAAATTGTGCATATATGCGTAATTATTGGGTTTTTTTAATATTGCACTGATGCTGTTCCTTCTTCTGCTTAAATAAATCTAACTAATATATGTAAAATTCAAAATTTTCAATTGGTTCTTTTGTTCTGAAAGTGAAAAAAAGAAAATATTTATCACAAGCTATTTTTTTTACAACAAAACATCTTCCAAATGATTTGTTTTGATAACCAGAAAGATGTATCCTATAACAGGATATGAGCTATAATGATAGATACAATAGTTAGATAAAGATAGATATGAATTAATACCATAAGGGGTGAAGAGGGGAATTGAATGCGTAGTTTAAACATATATATTGTGCAAATATGCAGAAAACATATATGTATAGAAAAAAGTGTAGTTTGTTAAAAAGAAAATATAAATTGAAAAAGTGGAAGCAGAAAAAAAACTATAAAAGTGTAAATGTGCATAATTAATTAAATATAAAATTCATCATACTCAATAAACACCCATTTGTATTTAAAACACACACAAAAAGAATAAATCTTAATATTTTAAAATTTAATAAAATTTCCTAAAAAAATCTTAAATGAATCAAACCATAACATGACAGGTATCTATATTTTATAAGAAAAAACATAGACTTAGTTTTTTTTATTAGAAAATAATTTTAATACATAAAATCATATACATACAAGATTTCAAATAAACTTATGTATATGTATGTATGTATGTATGTATGTATGTATGTATAAAAAAAGTAAATGATTTTATCTTGTGGCCATATACACACTCAAAGTTTAAATATATAAATATCCTTATATGCTTTTATACATATAAGTCTTTGTATATAAAAAAAGCTCATAAAATATTTATCAAATGCATTTTATGCGTCTATCAATCAAAAGAAGGGACATACTTATATACACATACATTTAAGTGTATATTTATACAGACCTATAAACAAATCTCTTTACATACATATGTATGAATATTATATTTAGTATGAGTTCTTTTTTAATTTAAAATGCATTTTATTTATTATAATATGTATGTCCAACAACAACAAAAACTATGTTAATTGAAGTGTAAAAATTAAATTAGTTTTTACACACATACACAAAAACACCTAAATACAAAAAACTATTGTTATATTTTTGCTAAAAAAACTTAAAAAATAAAATAAATTTTATATAAAATTCTAAACTCAATATTTTTTGAGCTTGTCAAAAACTAAATAATAAATATTTAGTACAGTTGCTAAGGGTTTTTATAGTTTATTATACATATTTATACAAACTCTCTTTTTTTATAAGAATTTAAAAAGTAAGAAGAAAATTAAAACGTATTAAATAAAATATTTATTTGATTAGAAAATATTTTCAAAAATTTTATATTATATAAAATTTAATTTAATTAGAAACAGAAAAAAATATATGAATTTCTAATGATTTCGATCTGTGTAAAATAAAGGATTAAAAAAGAAAAAGCCTAAAGATATACTTTAGTTATTAAAAACAAAGTTTTAAGAAAAGTATGCGTTAGTTTATTAGGGAATAAAATGAATTTGAAATTAATATAACTAAAATTTATTAAATTTCAATTTGTCATCAATAATGAACTTAACATAAAGCAAACTTATTAAGACTTTTAAATCTGGATTTTAGAAGAATTATCTTAAATATATTAATAAAATTATTTGCTTGTTCTTTTTTTTGTTTTATAGTAAAACCTCTGAATTATTAACTTATTTTAATATTACAAAACCCTAACTAAAAAGCCTAACTAGTGTACAGGAAACCCTTGATTTACGCGATATATCATTTACACGATTTCCTTATAACTCGATTCAATAATGGTGACTTGAAATACGTGCTTTTATTTAACGCGAACTTGATAGAAAGCGTTTAAATAATAATGACAAACTTTGAATTGCGCGAAATACAGTACTGTCTACTGAATCATATGCAGAAATGGTTTTTGAAAAAAATATAATATTTTAAGAAATTTTTTTAAAAAGGGATTTTAAACAAAAGAATTTCGAGACAATTTCGAGACCCAAGAAATCATTTCAAAAACTCCCTTAAGATATGCTTCACTTTATTTTTATTAATACAATTATTTTATTATATTGATTTTGTTTACGACTCTTTGGATTTAGTAGATAAATTTTAAAACATAAATCTTAAAAAAGTTATATGAAAAGAGAACTGTGAAAAATCATAGGAAAATAAGAACTAACTTAAAATATATTTCACTTCTTAGGAATTATATTATATATATTATCAGACCGCTTGCCCAGTTTCCAACGTTCTAGCCTTTAAGTATACTTTTTTCATGATAAATTAGTGAATTTTATGAATTAAGAAAGCCTCTAAAATATTAAAATATTATTGTATATTTAAAAATGAAACACAATAAGTTTACAAAAAACTTTTTGCTGTTTCTATAAAAAAAAATTACATATTTTTATTTCTTTTAATTTTTCTGTTTACTAATCAGGGTGGCTTTTTCTCCCTATAGCTTTCCTCTTTTTTTCAGAGACTTTGGCACCAATTTGTAAATATTTCCCATTTTAATCCACTTCTAATTAAAGTTTCTTTTTTCTGATTTAGAAGCCTTAATTTTATGACTTTATTATTTTATTTGATTTTTAGATAAATATTTTCTCTTGATTGAAATTAGTTTTATTATTTTGCATTCTTCAAAAGCTTCTTCCCAAGTTTTAACCATTCATTTTTAATTTTATGATCACTTATTTACTCTCGTACCAAAAAAAAAAAAAAAAAAACTACTTAACTTGATAATAAAATTTATGGGATTTTAATTGGTGTTTTTCTATTTGACAATAGAAAAAAACGAAAAAAATTAATTCATTAAGGTTTTTACGACTCGAAATAGTGGTCAGCGGTAATAAAATATATTTCGTTGAATAAAAGATTAATGTAGAAAAAAAAACTAAAATTGTCATTTGACAAAATATGCCAAACAACAAAGAAATTGACCCTGATTTGAAAAGATAAAATCGATCATAAAATGAAATTATATCAAATGGTCAAATTAAAACATTAAAGTAAGGGGTGATTGTGAAGTGATGAAAAGAAATAGATAAGTACCCAATATCAGGGATTTATTAGCAAGACTTTAATAATTAAATTGTCAAAGGACAAAACTAGAAAATTTTGTAATTAAATAAAAAAAGATTTATTCTAACTTAAAGAAAGTATTACTTTCTTTTTAAAAAATACCCACAACTCCCCATGAAACCTACACTCGTTTTACAATTTTTATTTGTTAGCTGTGAGCTTGTAGACAAAATGATTTACTATTACTTAAAGGAAGCTTAAAGTATTCTGGTACTTTTTTCCGTTGACAAATACCCACAACTCCCCATGAAAGCTATACTCGTTTTTGATTTATAATTTATATTTGTTAGCTGTGATTTTGTAACAACTATATATCAATGAAAATAAAATGTTTGTTATATTTTTTATGACTTTTATATTTTATTTGAGAAAAGCGCTATTTATTTATTGTTCATACATACTTCATAATACAAATTAATAAAAACACTTTATAAAACAAATATAAAAAAAAGTTATAACTTCTTTTTATGACAATCTCCCGTTCTCACTCTTTTCAAAAGGAAACTATAAAATGAATATGTAATTTTAGCAAACACTTGTCAGAAACAAACTAAGAAAAAATCCATATAATATAAAAATCAAACTATTATAATTTTAATGATTTCAAGTAAAAAAAAAAAAAAAAAAAAAAAAAAATATTTACTACAATTTTTATAGACTTTTAAGGAAATTAAGGTTGTTGAGAAAAGTTTTTAAAAGCAAAGAGATTGCAATTTGTTGACGGGTTTTTAGAGAGGGGATGATAAAAATATTTGTTGTACTATATGAAAATTGTGTAAATAAAATTTTGCTCACAAAATATGATTCATAAATGCAACATTGTTAAATAAGGTTAAATAAAGTGTAAATAGTTTAAGAGATTATATTATGAAAATGAATTGAAATGAAGCCTAGAAGTAGGCTTTATGATTTAAATATGCTCAAAAATGATACATATAAATTATAGACATTGCTATTTGTATCTGAACTGGAGTTGATCAATAATTTATAAAGATTTACTTTAAAAAAGATTGAATGTTTTTCAATACAAATTTTTTAGAATCTATAAGTTGGCTTTAATTTGATTTTTTTTTTAAGAAATTACACTTGCAGTTTATTAACATTTTTTTATTTAATTAAGATTACAACTTCAAAATCTTTTAATTTTTTCAAGTGATTTAATCACTTCAACGGATACTGAAATTATTGAAATAAATTTATTGGTACTTAAATGTAGACTTTAGAATTTAAATTATTATGAAGTCCAATTTTAATGTTAAAGGGTATGGAAGTTCTATTAGTTCCAGAATTAATTCTATGTTAAATATTTTAAAAAGTTAAATTCATTTTCATTAAATAAGTAAGTAAATAAGTATTAAAGAAAATTTACTATAGCCTAAACGTAGGCTTTATTTTTTACGTAAAACAAAATCAAAGTTAAAATATTTAAAAAATAATATTTAAATAACAAGTTAAATATTAAAAACATAATTTAAATTAAGTTTAAAATATTGCAATCATTTTGATAGGATTTAAATAAAATTTGATTGCAAGATTTTTAAATTAAATTTTTATAAAACCTGAGTGTACTTCCCTTTATATGTCAAATAAATTTGAAGCCTAAAAATTTTAATTATATATTTTAAAATAAGTTTCGAAGCGAACAAATATTTAAAAATTGCTAAGAAAAAAACCAATTGTAGAATTTATGTGAATTAAATTGTAGGTAAAAAATATTACAAATATAAGAATTTAAACTAAGATTTTAAACTAAAGTTGATTGGAAGATTTTTAAGTTAAAATTTTAGAAAACCTTAAAGTAGGATTTAAATTTTTTTATGTAAAACAAAGTCGAAACTGAAATATATTATTTATAAGGGCCATTATCAAAAAAATTTAGCCAGACTTAAACTGGATTTAATCCTTAATAAGTTTTGTGGTAATAGCGTTTTAAAGAAACTAGTTGCAGATCTGAACTCACAAGATTTGAAACCAATAGAGTGTAAAATTTTTATCATCATATGTTTTAAATTATAATCATGATTGTTGTTAAAAGTTCAAAAACTTAGAAAAAGGGCTAAAAATTATTTAACTTTTTCCTATTCTTCTACAGTTTTTGTTCGAGCGTATATACTTTTTGATCTCATTAGATCTTATACAAACTAAAGACCTATTAGTGAATAAATTCTACAAATTTTTTGTTGTTGTGCAGACAAATTTTGATGACATTTTTTAATTTTTAAAATTTTTTCGTTTTTGGGCGAGGTCTGTGCGGCACTCAACGGAATACAAATTTTGAAATAGTAATTGATACTTGTTGTAAGTATGCGTATTTTGCACATACAGTGCAAAATATAGTTGATGAGTCCGAAATAGTGAAGGCAGCAGATAGTCTTAAAGTTTTGAAAACAAGGGCAAAAACTTAAAAAAAGTCAGTTTTAAACAATTCACTTTCACAGTTTCTTATAGAATATTATGGATTACTGCGAGAACTTAGTCTTTTGTTATTTTGCGCTATAAAATCGAAGGAGCATTAAAAATAAATTTATTAAAAAAGATTTTATGGACTTTTCGAAAATTACGCAAAACTTACACTTTTTGTTTTTGTACTTTTATATAGAAAATTGCAATATGTAAAAGTCTTATATAAGAAGGGCCATAAATATATTTAATCGGGACTACAAATTTAAGTCAAATGTCGCTGATAGTTGTAAACGGGACAGTTTTATTACTTATATTAAGTAAAGTCGAATTTAAAATATATTAATTATATAACTTGAAATAAGTACAGAATTGCCCAAATATTTAAAAATGTGTAAAATCGAACGAAGGTTTTTTTTTATATAATTTATGATAACATAAAAGTAGGTTTTATTATTTATGTGAAAAAGGTCGTAGCTAAAATATATTTAGAATCTAATTGCTAAACTTAGCATTTATTAAGTTTTTCAAAAGAAACCAATTTCAACATGACTGGGGTGTTTTATTTTTTTTTTTTTTTGAAAACGTAAAAGGAGGCCTATATTTTTTATATAAAATAGAGTCGAAGTTGAAATATATTAATTATTTTTTTATGAAATAGGTTTAAAAACGAGCAAATATTTTAAAATTACTAAAATCAAAATCGCTTGTAGGATTTTTGAAATATAATTTTTGGGATCCTCAAACTAGGCTTTATTTTTGAATAACCAACAACACAGTGTCACTAGCAAATACAAATATTACTTAAACAAGCTTTAAAAATGAATCTGAATTTCAAAATAAGTAAAATCGAGGTTATATCCTTGAATTTGAAAATAGTTTCTTCAAAGCCAAAATGTAGCCTTTTTTAATTTTATAGGCAAATGGCGGCTAAAATATATTTAAAATATGATTAAAATTAAACTTAAATTCATGTCTGAGTCTATAAATCAACATTAGTTCAAATACACTTAAAGTAAGGATATTAAAATAATAATTTATTATTAAGTAGAGAGTCAATTTTTGACAGTATAATTTTAATTTTATTGAAAATAGAGTCCAATAAACTTATAAAAGAACATTAAAAGCTTTCGATAATTTTTTTCAATTTAATAGTCCCAGGTTTGAGCCTTTGATCCATTAATGTTGCTTTAAAATAATTAAAGATCTAATATTCGTTTAATGTTTTCTTTTAATATATAATATTTTTTTTATTTTTTTCATTAACAAAGAATTAAGATTATTTTATGCTTCTAAACAATGATTTTAGGCATAGATAATTTTAAACAAACTATAAACGGGAAATTAAATGCATTTAACCATTTCAAAAGTTTTCGGATGAAAACTAAACTTATTTTTTTAGCAAATTCTAATCGCAAATAAAATATGGTCCTTCGAAACAATGATTTTAAGGTTATATCAGGTTTTTTCTTTAGGGAATTACACGTTTTGTCCAACATAACAAAAGAGGAAAGGGAAATATCATAAATAAGAGCTTTTCAAATACAACTAGAAGAAATTTGAAGTGATTTTCAACCATTTTGTATTTTGAACAAAATTAATTAATATTTGTTTTATATTTTCTTTTCATTAACTATTTTAATATTTTCTTTATTCTAACTAAAAATTTAATCATTATTTTTTTATAATGCTATTTATATTTTTCTACAAAGATAATCCTTTTCTTTATCGATATTAAACACTCCTTAAAATTTTATTAAAATTGTAATAGTTTGTTTTAATTTTAATCTTATAAACAAAATACTAAAAAAATAAAACTACTTTATTACCAATAACAACCCTTTTTTGATTTGAAAATAAAACATTAAGGAAAAAATAAAACTCACCCTATTGGAAAAAAATCTAAATATTTTCAAACACGTAGCCATTAACAACCAAAAAAGGGGTCAGTTGGCAAAATAAATTCCATAAAAATGATTTATTTAAAAAAGAAAAAAAGAACCAAAGAAAAAGTATTTATTTATAATTATTATTTTGGCAAAAAATAGAGGCTTTTAAGAAATGAAAAAGTAGTGCTAAATACGCTAATAATAACAAAACACCCTTTACTATCTATTATCCTTTATTTTCGAACTCCTTCAAAGGCTCAAAATTTCTTTTAAACAGTTAACAGTTTTATGACATGCAATCTATCTCAAAGAAAACACAATGGTTTTTTAAGGTATTTTAACGCCTTCTTATTGAAATTTTCTTTTTTATATAATATTTCTTAGTCTTAATCTGTTTTATAAGTATTCTGGCTATTTTTATTAATAATTGTAAAGGTGTTGGAATAAAAGCTAAATTTTTTAGGTGGAGATTTTCATTTTGAAAAGGTGTTGCATTATGTTTTCTTTTATTGTTTAATTTAATGATTTCTGTTTTGTTTTAAAAGAAGGGGGTTTTAAGAAATTTTGAAAACTTTTTTTATTACTTTATTAATATTTTAGGGTCAAGCCTAAAATTAGGTAGAAAAAGCCACAAAGAATTATTTATTATTATTTATTAGATTTGATTAGTTAAATTTCACTGAGAGATAATACTTGAAATGCATATAATTTATTTAATTAAGTTTCGTTATAAAAAAAGATGATGTTATTTTGAATTAAATAAAAAGAAGTAAAATTTTGGAATAAATGGAAAATGAAATGAATTTTGTAGGAAAGGTATACATTTGCTAATATTGTTTTTATTTTTTATTAATTAAATGATTTCTTTGACTTTTAATAGCAGTCTTTCTTAGGCCTATGAAAATGTAAACGTATTTAAAAAAATTTATTAAATTTATTTGTAATCCTAAGAAAGTTTGTTTCCTAGTTTAAAATATTTTGAATTTTATCAAAATATTTTTTTGTATTATTTAATAATACTCAAGCAGTTTGCAATTTCTTCAAGAAATTACCACCCATTTTAAATTATTTAAGATACCTATAAAAGTGCCCACAAAAGTATTCTCTAAAAAAACTTTTCTAATTTACCACAAAATATTATCTAATAACAACTTTAGACAAACAAATGTCATACAGTCAGCCAAAAATATCTAAAACTAAAATAATCATAATACGAATGAGAAATCATGATAAAAAAAACATAAAAATTGCACTTTAACCTCCCGCTATACAAAAGAAACAAGAAAGAAAAAATCTCATAATTCATCTACATGTCCTTTCATCACATTAGAGTATTTACACGTTTTTATTTTTTGTGCATAACATAAAATACTTGCATTTTTTTTCTCTTATTACATAAACTGGCGTCGAAGTTTTAAGAAAAGTCTAAGAATAAAAAATGCCTGCCTACCTTAACAGCAGTCATATCTTAAACTTCAAATTGCCTAATGGTCTTTAAGCCAAGAAGGGTTTTTGTTTTCTTTATACTTTTAACATACTCAAAAGTTCATATATCACCTAAAAGTATACTATAAAAGACAACATTTATGGTCGCATATGTTTTAGCCATGTATAAGTGTTAGTAGTAGTTTGTGTGTAAAATAATTTTTTTTTTTTTTAAGAAAAATTCGCTTTCAATTTTAAATAAACCTTAAGACATATGAAAAGATGTTACCAAAGCAATATTTGTGTGTGTGCAAATCTAAGCACGTGTGTGTTTTTGTAAAATCAAAAAAAAAAAAAAAAAACGATTATTGGAAAAAAGTTTTGTTTACAAAACTTAAAATAAGTAATTTTTTTCTTCCTTTTTTGGGGGAAAAAATCGTAACAAAAGTCTCTAACGCTTTTTGTAACTTTGACATACAAGCAAAAATTCCAAATGTTTGTTGTTGTTTTTGTAAGGAAGATGGACTGAAAAGTAATTTAAATGAAATATTTTCATTTTTTTAGTTTTTCTAATCTTGAAACAACTTGTTAAAATTAAAAAGGAAATACTCCTTAGAGAATGCTTGAATATGCGCTTTGATCTCTTTTAAATTGTGATTTTATTTTATTTAGTTATTTTCCCTTTTATTGTTTTCCCTATTCCTTTAAAAATGTGATTACAATCTTTAGTTCATAGGCTCAAAATTTTAGAAAATTAAATCTATTCACTTAAAATTGTGATTGCAAAACTTCTATTTAAACCGTTTTCTATCCTCTTTTGCAATGGCCGAAGAAAACGTGTAATTCCACAAAATAACGTTCATAACCTTAAAATGATTTTCTCGAAGGACCACATTTTGTTCTTGATTAGAATATGCTTTAAAACAAGTTTACTTTTCATTCAAAGACCGAATTTCCAGCCGAACTAATATAACTAATATGTCTTTTGTAGGTTGTTAAGGTTGTCTATGTTATATAGTTCTATAAAAAGGCGTTTATAGCCTTAAAATAAATTGCTTGAAGGACCATATTTTATCTACATTTAAAAAGTGCTCGAAAACGGTTTCAGCTTTCCTCATTATCATGAAGCATTTTCTTTCTTCTTAAAGTCCACTTTGTATTATATTTAATCGAAAAATGTTGCCATAAGTATAAAGGTTTGTTAAGTTAAATTACGGCTTTAGCTTTAAAATCCATAGCCTTTTTCTTTGGCCCTCTTTTCTATGAAAATAGTGTCTTAAACTTTAACAGCAACAACATTTGTTTGTAAATGTCTCGATATTAAGAAAAGGAAGTACAGTGTACCAAAAAGAAGAAAAAACTCAAATGAAAAACTTTTCTCGTTTGGGGTCAGTTAGACTGCCTGTTTAATGTTTTTAAGATTATTCTTTCTAAACACATGCCAACACACATATACACTACCAAATTTGAAGGCAAAAAAGAAATGCCGGTTTCTTTTTTTTATTTTAAACACATGCACACACATACATATTGGTGGGAGGCATAGTAATGTTTTGCTTTTTTCAAACGTGAATTTTTACATTATTCCGTTTGGCAGTTTTGTTATTTGTTTGTTTGTGTTTTTATAAAGAAAAAAAGATAGATTGCGCCCTCGTATATAAAATGACATGTGCCGAATTGTTTTAACTTTAACCTTTTATATATTATATATTTTTTTAGAAAGAATCTTAAGAATATAAAAAAGAGATGACAAAAAATCTTAAGATTTGGGTAACACCTCCCTTTTATTTTGTTATAAAAATTGACACCCTCTGCAAGTTTGTTAGCTTAAAAAAAAGAATTCATATGCAAACAATATTTTTAAATTTGCTAAACAAATGTCAGTTTATCTTAAGATGACCAAGATTTCAAATGAAAGAAAAACATGGAAATTGTGGATTTTGTTTAAGCAATATTTTGATTTATTAAACTAAAATTGAGACAAAAAAAAAAAAAAAAAAAAAAAAAATGAAATTATTTGAAAATTCTGTAATGCATCAAATTTGTAGAATCCTTAAAGCAAAATTTTAAGTATTAAAATATTTTTTTTGAAGAAATTAAAAATTAAATAAATAAATAAAAATTAAGAAGTGAACTGTTTTTACATTAAATTAAATGATTTCTATTAGTTTCAGTTTTTTATTTCTAATTAATTTCTTTAATCTATTCTTTTTCAATTTTTTATAATAATTAATTTTTTTATTGAATAGAAATTTAACGGTTTAATTTAGAAATACAATAAAACCTTGTCTTTTAATGATGAGAAATTAAAACTACCCTTAACGCCCACTTCCCTCTAAAACACTTACAAACGCACTAACACCACATACACAAACTTAGAAAACATGTTTCCTATTATTAATGTTAAAAAAGTATCCAGTAGTATATAAAGATATAAATCTCTTTGCTCTTCCTCAAAACTAGCCAAAAACCAACACATGTACTGCATAAAATCTTCTTCTTTCTACAAACCCCACTTTACTCCCAAACCCACTATTCATCGTCCAACAAAACTAACGCTGCTTACAAAGATAAAATAGTTGAAACAAAATAAAAATGAAATAAAACAATACAAGATAAAAACAACAACAAAATAATATTAACTTGTACTAAAATATAAAGTTAAAATAAATATAAAAAAGGATAAAACATCCATAAGAGTCCTTTACACATACAGATACAAAAAAGCAAATCTTAAAATAACCAAGAAAACTTATAAAATACCAATACTCTTTTACTTTCAAATTTATAATTTAACAAATACAAATCATATGTAACAGTGTAATTGTAAATGTATGTGTAACGTTTAAAAGAGTGTGAGTACACATGCATAAGTTGAAGAAGAAGTGGAAGATGAAACAATTGTATAATATTTAACATGTTTCAAATGATGTATGTCTTATACGTTTTATATTAATATAAATATATGTATGTATAGGTCGTTTTAGTATGTATATGTAAGTAATTGTATATGTATGTTCTGTGTGTGTGTGCGTGTTTGGGTAAGTGTAACGGTTAAGGACATACAATAGTAGTATATAACTCATAGAAAACTTACAATATCATTAAATGTTAAAGTATTTACGAGGTGTAAAGCAAAATGCTTTTAATAAATCAAAACTGATATTAAAAATGATATTCATGGAAGTAGATTAAAAAAATAGACAATTTGAAAAAAAAACAAACAATTTGAAATTGTGGATCCATTTCAAAACGTTGTTAAAATAAACATCCTTTGATTTACTTATAGAAAAAGGAAAATATAGATTTTTTTAAGTGTAAAAGTTTTTGTTTAAAAAAAGAAAATAATAAATTAAAACAATTTCGTACTATATTCCAAACTAAAGTATTCTTTAGATTTAGTCCTTTATTTTCGCTGCCTTTAACCATGCGATAATCATTGAAAGAAATGCTTACTTTGAAGTAGTTTTATTATGGTACAAAATCAATTTTTTTCACAGATGATTTGCTTTTAGATTCTCAAAAATGATCAATTTTAGGATCCATTATTTTATCATCTGAAAGATGAAAAATTAACTTAATGATAATATCATCACTGGAAGAAGTGCTTACTTTGAAGTACTAGAAATGAAACCAATTTTAATTAATGACCAATTTCTTATGTCTCTAAAATAACTTTTCAAACTGACCTTCAATTTTTCTACAAAAAAAAAAAAAAAAAGGAGAAAACCTTCGTACACGTTTCATCATCACCAACAAATACAAAAAGAAAAAAAAAAAACAAGACACTCGAAGAAAAAACAAGCAAAGTAAAAACCCCAAAGATGAAGTATAAATGTGAGCAATGTACACAAGTATATGTGTCTATATGTTAGTGTATGTAAGAATAAATAAGTAAGAAGAAAGTTTTTGTTGAAAAGATGTTATAAAAAGGATAACTTTTTGCAATTGATGTATTACACTATACTCAAACACACCGGCACACGCACATAAACACACATTTAACCATTGGGACAAGAAAAAATAAAATAAAAGATTTTGAACAATTTCTATTATAATAATAACAACAACTATTGAAATACTTACTATAGCATTTACTAGCAATAGCAACAGCCAAAGCAACCCATTACAAATAAGAACCAAAACAAGAAACACATGTGTGTATATCGAAAAATGAAAATAGAAAGGATGAGAAAAATTTACCAACTTATTTTCAAAAAACTTATATGTATGTGAATGTATGAAATAAGTATTTGTTAGTAAAGGTTTGCGTAACAAATGTGTTTTTGGTTAAGCAAAAGCTTTAGGGCCAGTATGTGTGTAAAATAAAATAGAAAAAAAAAAATAATAAAATATGGGAAAACGATTTTAATGTTTTAACCGGCAAACAGAAAATATTGTAGAAACAGATAGATATAAAGTATAAATGATAACAATAAGGAAATGTAGTTAACCCTTTAAGAATAGAAAGCTTTATTTTAATTCTGTCTTTATGTTATAGGAAAGATGATAGAAATTTGTATAAAACAAAATTTTTAACTTAATTGAACTTTTAATCTTCTCCTTAGAAATCTGGTAAAAAACATATTGATAAAAATTTCTGCTTCATCATTTGGAAGCTTACTAAAAGAATATTGAGAAAAATACTTTAAGGTGTATGTGGGAAACAAATTGTTTCAGACATATTTACGATTATTTTTTTTAATTTTGCCGGTTTTTAATGTTATACAAAGAAATTGTATCAATTGGTTTACAAAATTACAAGAAAGTATACATATTTGCCAATTGATAAATTATAAGAATTTTAAATAAAATGCTACACCTCATGTTTAAATATAACATATATCATTAAAAAGTTAATACCTACTTTAGGGTTTTATATGCAATATTTAAAAAATGTATTTAATTTCTTTAAAAAGCCTATAGTTTATAATTATTATCTTTCTTTAAAACCTAATCAAAATTTTTAGAATAATACCTATCAATTTTAAAAAAAGTTTATAAAAATGCTTATAGAAATTATATATGATAAATATAAATTTTTAAACTGTAAAATAATATAGTTTTTCGATAAAAAAAAAAATATTAAAAAAATTAAGACTACTTTTCGGCTTTATAAGCAAAATAACACAAAATAATATTTACATTCCTTCAAGAAAAATTGTCTTTGGAAATTAAAATTTTGGTTTTCAGATAAATTAAATTTAAACTTCCTTAAATATATAACGACTTGTAACACCTGCTTCCCTTATGAAGGAACCTCTTTGAAGAAAATGTTGCCTTGTAGGATTTTCATTTAAAAAGTAGAAAATGTATTAAAATAGTTTTTTAAAAAATCTAGATGAATAAAACCTTGTGTTTTTAAAACTTTTAAATAGTTTACGTATAGTTTTTTTTCGGAATCTGAAAATTGCTTTAAAAGAACTGCTACCCATTTTCAGGATTTTTATTTAAAATAGAAGAAAATTTAATTAATTATTTGGTTTGTACTCTAGTTGAATAAAACCTTATTTTTTAAACGTTTAAATACTTTACAGGATTTTTTTTTTGGCAAAATCTAAAAATTTCTTTCAAAAATTGCTGCTTATCTTAAGGATATTTTCGTCAAATGTAAAATATATTACAAGCTTGTTTAAGAAGACTTTTATTCTTAATATTTATAAACTGTAAACATTTCAAATTTCTAAAATATAAAAAAATGAAATATAAGAAACTTAAAATATTGCCAACTTTTAGGATTTTTATATTAAAAAATAGACAAAATTTTAAATTTCTTGCAAAATTATTTAAAAAAAATTTTACACCTTTATATGAAATAAACTAGATCTTATATAAATAATGAAATTATTGTCTAAAAAAATTCTACAAAATTAAAAACTTCACAACAAAATTTTGCCCATTTTTATAAATTATTATAATTATTGTCCAATTTTGATAAATTCAATAAATTTTGTTTTGTTTAATTAAAAAAAAAAAAAAAAAAAAAAAAAAAATAGTATACAAAATGGCACGCGGAACCTAAAATTCCACTTCAAAGCACGTTGTATTCTTATAGGATTACAGATTGGTATACAAATAAGTATGTAAAATTAGTGTACAAAAATCTCTGTGTTATAATTAAAAAAAATCAAATATTTTTATTTAAAAGTCTTGGTTAATATTAAATTAAAAAAAATAATTTTTAACTGTAATATTCTTGCCTACTTTTAAGTTAGCTAAAAGTACTGTTTGCCACTGATTTAAAAGAAACTCTTCAAAATTCAAAAATAAATTAAGTTACCTTATGAATTTTATACGGCATGCTAACCGAACTTCGAGTTTTTTGTTAAAGTCGCAAGCGAAAAAGTGCATTCTGCGTTGCTTATAGGGATCTAAATTTGCACCCTTTCTGGAACAAAAATTCTCCAAATTTGGAGTTAACAAACCCCAAAATCTGGCAGAACTGGTATTAGAGCAAAAACTATTTATTTAATATATATATATATATATATATATATATATATATATATATATATATATATAAATAGTTCTTTGAAATTTTAATATATTTGACATTAACAACAATTAAATTTAAGGTTTAAAGTTATACAATTTTAATATTTATTTCATTTTTCATTTTCAATTAATTTAATTTGACACCAGTGCAAATAATAAAGAAATTATTATTTAGATCATAACGCGTTAATATTTCCTTTACAACCTTTCTTTAACTGTCATTAAAATCTTTTCCAACACCCAACTAAAAGTTATACATATAAACGTAAGAAAACAAACAGACAAACAAGCATTTAATATAACAAATACAAAAAAAAAAAAAAAAAAAGCGGACAAACAAATATAACAGCCAGACAGACGGATAGAGAGGCAAACAAACAGATAGACAGATATTTTAACAAACTTACAAAGACTCAAACTCACTCACTTACATTAACAAAAAATTCATCATTAATACTTACATACCTACATACATCATTGTAGAAAACACATGAGTTATTTTCTTATAACTTTCTTGCTTTTTACTTATTACATTTGTATAAACTAGTACGTATATATGTGTGCGTGTGTAAGTACTGGTGCATATAAGTTTATTCCATATTTTTCATATGATATGGATACCCTTTTTTCTTCTTATTTCTTATTAAACACCCACTTCATTCCTTTGGAAATGGCACGGTTTACTCCTACTTATTTCAGAAATAAAACAAAAAAAGGACCATAACTCATCTATCAATTCTCACTTTTCATATAACTTTAACACATACATATGCACATGTATATATATGTATAGAAAACAAAGACTACAACAACATTTATATGATGTTGGCGGCATCTTAGCGCCAAAATAAAGGAACCCCTTTCCCTGCTTTATGATTATTTTTATTCTTTTAAGTACTAAGAGTACTTGTAGTATAGTTTTTTTCTTGGAGTTGTGAGCATGTGTATGAGTGTGTAAATGTCTAGTCCTTCATACTCTCCCATACATATATTATTTGTATGTCTATTTGTATTTTCTTGAAAATATATTTATATTTCTTTTTCTTGGGGAGAAAATCTCTTACCAAAGTGTCACACACTCAGTGTCAGTTGTAATGGTCATTACGTCTGTCACTTCCGTTTCCTTAACAAGTTTGTCTGTTTTTGTTTTAATGTGTGTGTGTGTGTTTGTGAGTGTATATCTCTGTTACCATTACCATTTACTTTTGGCTTCTTCTACGTGATTATTATAGAGTTTGTTATTATTACTTTAATCATTATTATGATCATTATTATTTTGAGTATTGAAACCATGAGTAACAAGCAGTTTTGTAGTTTTTTTAAGGATATTTAAAAAATGATACCAGATAAAGAGGAATTTTTGAAAAAATTTTAGGGAGAAGAAATTTAAATTTTTGCTTAGAATAAATCTAAATATAAAATATATAAAATATAAAAAATGGCACCGTTTTATAGGTTTTTATAAAAAAATTATAATAAATTTCAGTTAAACTCGAAAAATTATGCAAAAATTTTACTTTTTTAAATGTTTAAAAATTTTTCTACTTTTCGAAAAATTATTAATTATGTATTTTATACAAAAACACTTTTCTTATTCAACATTTATATTTTTAGTTAGCATAGAAAATTATTTTATATTTTCATATAAAATTATCAAAAATTTTCTACACACCACTTTTGAATTTTGTTTGAAAAAGTTTTTCTTGTTTAAATATAGTTTTTATATAGTTAATTTATCTACGAGGATTTTCATCACATTATTTATTTATTTTTAAATTTTATTTTTTCAATTATATTTAATTCTTCACTTTAATATTTTTTTATGTAATTGTATTATTTATTTTTCAATTTAATTATTTTTTTATTTAGTGTTATATTTTTAACTTTTAACATTTTGTAATTTCTTTTTTGAAGATTTTACATAACAGAAATGATTAAGTTCCCATTTTTTAAATCCTTCCATTAAATAACCTCTTTCTTAACTTTGCCTAACAATCTGGTATCCCTATATAATTAATATATACGAATACTACACATATACAACACACTTCGTTAACATCCGTTTTCTAGAGAGTATAATAATATTTCATCTTAAAATGCACATACACACTCTCCATCCAACACATTCATAAAATCAAGGCAAAAGGTACAAAAAAAACCTTAAGGAATTTCTTCTCAGCACATTCTCACAATGAGCAAAAGCTCAATTTATACAAACTTGTAGTATTTGTTACACTATCTATTTCTTTTCTTTTGTTTTTAACTTAACATACAACAACAACAACAACAACAACAACAATAACAACAAAATACTATCAAAACAATTTTGAACCCCATAAAAAATAAAAAACAGTTTCACACATACTTACACTCACATGCATATAAAATAAGATAAATAAAAACAAAACGAGTAGTTGAAACGAAATTATACGAATCATATGTATTACAACAAAAGTAAGTACTTGTGTAATAAATTTTGTTGTTATTTAGTTTATATTTGTTATTGTAATACAGCTAGCTTTTTTTGTTTTTTTCACTGAAGAGATATGAGATAGTAAAAGATGTAGGAGAATGGATTCTTGTTGTTGGCTGTTTAAGGGGGGTGGTTAGTGGTGCAATGATAGCATTTGAGGCTTAATATCAGTTGAGGAGGCTTTGACGCTGAAGATAATGTTTATAGACATTTCTAACCCATATCAAACTGTCGCTAAGTTTTAACTATATAATTTATTATATATTTTTTTTTTTTTTGGTGGGACGTTTTTGGAAATTTCGATTTTTTGTTGAGAAAAAAGAAAAAAAGTAGATCTAAAAAAGAGACACAATCAAAATGGCATTTATTATTTGTAGGGTAATAAACATTTGTTTGCAAATGTGTGTACGAATTTTTTAGTTGGATTTATTTGAAAAACAAGAGAACAAGCGTTAAAGGTCTTTAAAAACTTTTTATAAAAAAAATCTCATTATTAAATTATATTAAAAAATGTATTTAAAAATATTAGTAACATATTAATTTTTATAAAATTGTAAAATGATTTTGCTATGTTTTTTTGTCCGTTTGTCTGTAGGAAACACTCGCACGTCTTAATTTATAAACCAAAATAAATGAAATTCTCTCAGATTATTTGTTAAAATCAATCCTAAGATGTTTGCTATTTAAAATCAGCTAAATTGAATGAATAAAACAATTAAAGTACTTTGGAAAACTTTCAGTATTTTAATGATAATTTTTTATTAAATTAAATTTTAAAATTTTATAATTAATTTTCTATTTTATTTTTAATTTTAAAATTAATTTTAATTCCTAACCTCGTTGCTAACTATTTTTTATGGTCAACAGCAAACAAAAACAAGTTATTGTGCTATATTCGGCTGTGCCGAATCTTATGTACCCTTCAACCGTGTTGAGATGTTATATGAAAAATAAATATACTCTTATTTTAAAGTTGATGAAACAACAATATCAAATGACAACATAAATTAAAACAAATGAAGATAACGTTAATTTAAAGAAGGGTATTTTGAACATTTATGGAGCGATTAAATTGATTTAACAATCCGAAAATCGAGAAAAACATTTATGATAGATATGCGTAAGAGCGAAGTCTGTAGCTTTTATAGGGCGTCATCTCGGATACTAATGAACCGATTGAGTTAATTTCTTCAGCACAAATATTCTGAAAAAATTCAGATTTTTCTGTGACTAAACAAAGGATCTAGCTTATATAGGGGCTTCAAAAAGTTGAAAAAAAAACAAATGTAATATAGTTCATTGTTGTTGGTTTTAGCCCATAACAACCGATTTGGTTGATTCTAAAAACCGAAATTTTAGAAAAATATTTATCACCGATGTATATAAGAACGGAGCCCATAATAGCTTGTATAGAAACTTCAAAAATTCTAAAAATGTGTCTTTACTGATATATCTGATACTAATGGACCGACTCTATCAACTTCCACAAAAAAGGAAACCCAAAAAATATTTCTGTGCAAGAACGAAGTCGCTAGCTCATATGGGGGCTTAGAAAAGTCGAAAACAAAAGTTTTTTTTGGAGATAGCTTCGGTGTTTCGGCGATATCTCTGCTATTTATGGACCGATATTGCACGATTCTATCTAAAAACTAATTTCAACAGACAGACGGACATCTTTATATTGACATCCCTATCAATAAGGATCTAAAATATATATATCTTTTGGGGTTATGGATGAATATTTTAGAAATTATAATCGGAATGAAAAACTTATATGTATATATACCCTTTATAATATAATAAATATAAAAACTTCATTATTATCTTGAATACAAACGTAATCATGAATATAATATATATATATATATATTTTTTTTTTTGGTTAAAGCAGCATCAGACTGTAATACAAATGTAGTTGTTTATGTTTAAATAAAAGTTAGAATGTATGATCAAATGTTTTACGGTTATTTTTGTATAATACATCATCGACAAACATGTTGGTCTATAAACTTCCCCTTTAACCAACCCCCCCTCCAAGCCTACCACCCACCTACACACAACAAAAACTAAAAACTAAACAATTGCAAGGACATGTTAAATGTGTTCAATGAATCTAACTGGGCTTTTATTTTTTTGAACATAATAATCATCATAATAATGATGATAAAGAGGATGATTTGAGAGGATGTCTGAAAGAGAGGTTAACAATAAAAAAGAGAAATTTTGTGAACAGACAGAATGAGTGAGGGATAATAGATTTTAGTATTGAATATAATGGTAATGGTGCTAGTAATGTTAATACTTATGATGTGTCTGATTGTTGTAAGTTTTAACATTAATTTGTTATTGTAGTTGTTGTTGCTTTATTATGGTTTGTTTGTTTGTTGTTGTAGCATATCGCATCACATGGTCTAAAAAAAAACACAACACAGGACACTTTGCAGTACTTGTGGGTGGTAGGAGGTTGGGGGGGGGGGTAATAGTTAAAAAAAAGAGAGTGAGTACTATAAGGAGAATTTGTTGTTTAGATTTTTAAGGTTTTTAGTTTTATTTATATTTTATTATATCAAAAAAGGGGTAAATAAAAACTTTAACAACCTCAATCTCATACTACATACAAAAACAAAATAAGTAAAATTTTAAAATAAATAGGGATTATATTTTAAAGGGACTTATTGCTACACACACACATAAGCAAATATAAATAGGACCAGAAGTTTTGTTTTTATACAGAAATGATGGTATATATTTCGATGGCGTAAATTTTACTGTTATATCTATAAACGAAACATATACATATATATGACATATCAAATATACACATATGTACAAAACTCATTCATATATACATTTTATTTATGTACTAGAATAAGTATAAATAAATGTGTATAACTGTTCATAAACCATATTAGAATTGCGTAATTCATTAGTTTTAGGCGGTATGCGGTAGTAGTGGGCTTTAGCCAGGAATGATGAATGATGTGTAATGTGGTTAGTTTTATTTTTCTCAATATAAAATTATATACATTTATTTATACATACAAAATAAAGCATACCGGGGTTTAATTTTTTCTTAAAAAGGGATGCTGTGTTTATTTTGCATCTATAACATTTAAACAGGATGTTTTAGTTTTACATTTTGTAATAAACTCATATGTGTATAAAATCATCTAAACATACACACAATTTACTTAGAAGGGGAGGAGGGGGGTCACCAGGGGATATTGTGTGTTTTTTTTTTGTTAATAAATTTGTATAAATTAAACTATAAAATTATCAATAGATTGTATGATTTCTAAAATATATATGGAAAAACTAAATTAATTTTTTTAAGGGGGAAAAAACTGTAAATTTATTTGGGTGATAGGGTAAAGTTTTTAGAATAATTTAGAAATTTTAATTAAAAAAGTAAACAAATTATTATGTTATTAATAATACAAAAAATAAAGTCATGCAAAGTAAACATTTGCAAAATAAATTTTAAAGGGATAGAGAATGTAATTTAATTATGGAATTATGTTAAAGCACAACATTTTTTAATTGTTTACATATGATTGAGCTTAAGTAAATAAAAAAAATTGGAATGATTTTTGAAATAGTTTACTTTTTAAGTATTTTAAATTTTAAAGAACTTTTTACCTAATATTTACCTAAGTAAATAACTCAATTTACGTCATATAAATTGTTTAAATTGTTGACATGAGTAAATACTGGAATTTTGGTAACTTCATGCAAAGAAATACTCTTTTTATAGCTTCTTAAATTTTATGTAAAAAGTGTAATTTTTGAAATGGTGTAAAATATGCCAAATATTTTTTGTAGTAAAATATTGACATTTTGATATTTTTCTAAATTCATGTAAAGAAATACTACTTTTTATTAGAATTTATAAATTTTTAATAGGGTGTAAAATATGTCAAATATTTAATTTTATTGTAAAATATACAATTTCGACATACATTTTGTCAAATTGAGTGTAAAATCAAAATTTTACACCTTTTTACATTATGTAAACAATGTAATTTTTGATCCTTCTATGTAAAATTTTAATTTTTATTAAAATTTCTTAATTTTTATGTAAAAGGTAAAAATACATTATACATAATATAAATAATTTTATTAAAAAAATATAAAACTGCGTAAAGTATACATTTTACATTGTCGAAATTTCATTCATTTTCAATCAATAAATGTTTTTTTTATAAAAAACTACTTACATTTTTATGTAAAAGTAACATTTTTACATAAAATTTAATTTAATTTTCTCTAAAATAAATTTTATACTGTTATTGTTTTATGTAGGAAACGTAAATTAATTTTCATTATAGTAAATTGTTTTTTCGTGGGACCAAAATTAGTAAAGAAAGGATAAGGTAGATTCAGTAGGAGTTTCGGACACTGACTCTGACCTTTTAAGAATTCACAGTGACATAATTGCTCAGGAGGGACAGTTATTGAGTGAACTAGCCGAAACGGCTCACTTAGTGATTCTCTCGGGGAGACGGGCACTACGGAGAAATTGTAGGATCTCTCCCTTGGTTCTGATGAGGAATACGAAGTCACCATGATTTCAGTTCACGTTCAGGAACAAGATCTCCCAGTATCCGAAGCGTTATTCGCACGGGGTAGTGAACAGGTGGGTTCAAAATCAGTTCGGCAAGACGCGGTAAAACCAAATGTAACTGCCGTCGTCGACAGCCGAACAAAGGAGGAGAGAGCAAAGAATGGCGTCAGATCCTCCTTGATCTATCTTAACAAGATGGCCAAGAGAGATCTGTCGTCAGCCAATGGTAGGGATAAATACCTTATCAAGAGGCATAGGAAGAGTGTAATTAGATTTGAAAAATCTACGGCTCTACCAAAGCCATCTTGGGAATGTCTTATCCTGAGAGACTAAATGCGATGTTTGACACCGTTCCGGAAAGGACTCGTGAGAGTACAGGAACGGTGTCAGGGGTCGCATTGGAGTCTAAGAACAATGATAATGATAGCAGCCGACCAAATAAACCTATCATATCTTCGGAACGATCGGTTGAAAGTGGGAAGCTGCCTATCATCGCCAAACAGGGGGCTGATCGTAAACCATCCGGCAACTGTGGTGAATCATTCACTAAAGGAGCCAGGCCTGGAGACAGCCAATCCTCGAAAAGTAATACAGTAAGAAAGGTGCGGCAAATAACACTCCCAGCTCTCTTAAAGGTCTTCAAAAGAAGATGATGGAAGTTGGGCTGGTCATAAGCCATCCAGCTCTCTTAAGGATCACCGTAAGGAGGTCGTTAAGAGAGCTAGGTCTGGCTTATTACTAGCTAGGTCTGGACCAACCAGTCCCGACTGCTAAGAAGGCGAGTCACACACCAAAAGGAAGTCATTAAGATAGCTAGATCTGGTGACGACAAGCCTTCTACCTCGAAATAGGCGAAGGCTGTCATAGACCGTGCTAACCCAGATGGGAGGATTAGCACGGATCTATGGAGGTCGATTGAAGATAGGCTCATCGATGAGATTCCCCTAATGAAGAGAAGAAGGCGCGGACTGGTGATAGGGAGTCAAAACTGTCAATTTTTGGCAATGAGAAATCGTTTGAATTTCTCAAGGTCACAATTGCAAAGTGTCCAGAGGCGAAACTGGATGTGATACTCGCATCTGAGTTGCCCTTGAGACCGGTAGTGACAGTGTGGATTCCACCACCCATAAAACCTGTGGAAACTATACTGACAGTATTGGTCAACCAGAACGAGGGTCTGGATACAAGTCAGTGGAAGTTGTTAACTTCTCTGACTTGTAAAGAGAACCTCGGAAGGGACTTCAGGTTTGCTATAGACCAGGAGTCTCTCGGTAAATTGGAGTCGGTTGGGGGAATTGCTAATTTCGGTCTGGGCACTATCAGGTTCCGGTATCCGAAATCTGACAGTACCAACAAGGCTACAAGTGGTGCAAATTAACTTGCATCACTGTGAAGCAGCCTCAATCAAATTAGCAATAAACCTTACTGACTCCAAAGTGGATGTGGCCTTAATCCAAGAGCACTGGATCATCAACACCAGGGAATGTGGATTAAGTGTCAAAGGGTATACACTTTTCGTACCATCCACTGAGGATAAGGTATGAACGTATATACTGGCTAGGAATGGATTGAATTTTATAAATGTTCATTCTTTCAGCAATGGAGACCTAACGGTCGTACAAAGAGGATAGAGACGGGAGAAAACTCGCACTCGCCTCCGTATATATGCCCTACGATGCGGCCAACCCACCGGGTGAACAAATTAACGGAGTACGTAATGAGAAGAGTCGTATATCTCTTCTCTACCACTACCAGTGGGGCAGCGCTGATATTAATGAGAGAGGTGAGTCAGTATTTAATTTTATAACTACTAACAATCTTTTTATCTGTAACAAGGGCAATATGCCCACATTCAGAACTAAGGATAAGGAGGCAGCTATAGATATAAACTGACAAATTTTAGGAGCGATTACGTTACGCACTGGAGGGTAGATAATGAATGTTCCTTTTCGGATCATAATAGGATATCCTTCAGGTTAAATTTCGCGAGGTCAAAAGGAGAACCATATAGGAACTCCAGGAGGAAAGACTGGAACTCCTTTAGGGCCATTATGAATGGAGAACTAAGAGCTGCTCCAGGATGGGAATTATAATCAGAGGAAGTTGAGAGTTTAGTGGAGGATTTCACAGAGAAAGTTAGGAATAGTTATGAACTAACTTGTCCGGTAATATTTCCGGGAAAGAGGGAACAGCCTAAATGGTGGGCCAAGGAACTTCAGAACCAAAGTTCAACCGTCAGGAAGCTGTTCAATAGAGCAAAGCTAACACGTAAGTGTGAGGATTGGTACAGCTACAGGGAAAGTTTTAATAGGTATAAGGCAGACATAAAGAGAGCAAAGAGGGACTTATGGAGGAATTACTGTGAGTTTATCGACTCTGTAAATGAGTTATCCAGATTCAGGCAAATTTTATCGAAGGATCCAAGTGCTCCTGGATCCTAAGTTCCTGTAGGAACTTAGAAGCAGATACACAGGCAGGGCGAATTTTTAGATTCTCGGAATGAATATCTGATAGGGAAATTAATGAAGTAGTCGGTGACATAGTCTCGATGAATAAGGTAGTATGGGCGGTGAATACCTTTGAACCATACAAGTCACCTGGTCCAGACTGTGTTTTTCCAGCCATGCTATAGAACATCAACGACACGACACTAACACTTCTTACGGAGCTTCTTAGTCTATGTCCCATTAATAGATATATTCCAAGGAGGTGGAGAGAGGTTAAGGTAATCTTCATACCTAAGGCAGGCAAGGCGGGCCACTCAAAACCTAAAGATTTCAGACTGATCAGCCTATCGTTTTTTCTATTGAAGAGATTAGAGAGATTGATCGATCTTTTTCTGGTGATGACAATTGACAAACATATCATCAGTGGGGCTCAGCATGCTTATCTAAAGGGTAAATCTGTTGAGGGTGCGCTGCATGATGTGGTGAGTTACATTGAACGTGGCCTACAGTATAGGGAGTATTCCTTGATATAGAAGGAGCTTTTAATAATCTTAAGATTGAGGATATTAGAGAATCAATAGAATCACTATGCGTTCAAAACTTCCTGATCGAATGGATTGTTTTCGTGCTGAATAGCAGAATAATTAATTCGAACTTGGGAGATGCATGCATAAGGAAGCTAGTAACTAGAGGGACTCCGCAAGGAGGAGTTCTCTAGCCCTTACTATGGCTCTTAGCCGTCAATGTCATTCTAAGGCAAAAGGGCGGATAATCGTTACTTATGCTAATGACGTTGTTATACTGATCACAGGGAAAATTCTTTCCACGATCAGAGACGTCATGCAGTCTGAACTTAGCGAACTGTCCTCATGGGCTCCTAGTGAGGGTTAACCGGAGAAAACAGAGCTAGTTTTTTTCACCAGAAGGTACAAGAATGAGCAGTTTAGGCTTCCGGTACTAAGGGTAATTGGACTTAGACTGGCAAAAGAAGCAAAATATTTTGGAGTGTTTCTTGATAGTAAACTATCTTGGAAGAGCAACACACAAGAAAGGCTTAAAAGAGCTTGATAGGATTCGTCATGGGAATAGGCTGGCTAGGAGGGTGTCGTTGCCAAGTTTTTTCTATTCTTTTCTGTTATTTTCTTGTTTTCAGCTCTATAATCTTTTTCTTTCTTTAAATCACTCTAACACTACTACCACTTTTTCTATTTTTTCTATAAATTCTATGAAGGGACTCACAGTGGACCTCTATGGCTCCGAGTGGATGCACAGGAACTCTTCTGAGCACTGTGAAACCCTTCTCTACCTAATAATAATAATAATAATAATAATAATAATAATAATAATAATAATAATAATAATAATAACAATAATAATAATAATAATAACAATAATAATAATAACAATAATAATAATAATAATAATAATAATAATAATAATAATAATAATAACAATAATAACAACAATAATAATAATAATAACAATAATGATAATAATAATTTTAAGAAAAAAATTGTTAAAAAAGATAATTTTTATCAAATTGTTAATACTGATAATAGGTAAATAATGTAATACTTCTCGTTTTGATATAAATAGTTCAATTTTTGATTATTATTTTAATTTGAAGTAAAATTAATATAATATGTATTTAATGTATGCATTTCATAATTCTTCAATTTCATAGAATTTTACGTTATTTACATGAGATAAACAATGTTAATTTCTCTTCTTTCAAGAAGAACGATATTTTAAGAAAATGTTCCTTAATTTTGAGTAAAATTATAGTTATTTACGTTTTTGACAGTTTGCAGACAATTAATTTTCGTAAAATTATACAGTTCTACATTGTTGATATTTTATCTTATTTCAACAATGTAGAGCTGTATAATAAAATAATAATGTATTTTTTTTTTTAATTCTCTAAAAAAATAATTTTAATTAATATTTCCTTAGTTCTTCGTAAATTTATAATTGTTTACATAGTTGAGATTAGGTAAACAATAAATTATTCTTTTTTCATTTTAAAAATAAATAATTTTGAATATATATTTCTACTTTTAAGTAAAATCATTCAATTACATTATTGATATGAGGTAAATACTGTTATTTTGTTTTATTTTCTAGAAAAAGGTTAATTGTAATAATTTTTTTAGTTTTAAGTAAAATTATAATTGTCTACATTGTTGACATTGGGTAAAGAATGCATTAATATTTCTTTAGTTTTAAGTGAAATTTTTAAATTTTACATTATTGATATTATGTAAAAAATGTCAATGATGTAATGAAGTTAAAATATCATTTTCGATTAATATTTCTTTTTTTTTACATAAAAATAGAATTTTACATTGTTGACACGATGTAAACGATGAAGATTCTTATATTTTTTTTTAAGATATTATAACTTTCAAGTACAATTTTGGTATTTTTTTAGATTTATATATTTGACATTTTTATTTGAAGTTGTAAATAATGTAATTTTTAACTACTATTAAGTAATTTCAACCTTTCAATAAAATTTTATTACATTTTCCAAAAATTTACATATTTTTTATTTAGACCTCTAACTAAACAATGTAGAAATTCGTATTTTTGTAAAAGATTTGTTAATTTATTATAGCATACTACATCATTTATATTATTTATTCTCAGTTTTTCTTTGTTCCAATTCGCTTAACAAAATCATTTGTTTTATTTTTGTTATTTAACATCTTTCTCTTTTAAATAAAAAACCTAAAAAAAAAGATTTTCATCTTCATGTACATATGTATGTGTATTTAAAAGCTTAGCATATCATTTATCTATTAATTTTTGACACATGTTACTCATTTATTAAAAGCCAGACATTTTCTTTCCTTGTCTTTTATTTTCTTTGTTAGTTAATAGAGTATAAAAAAAGACCTTTTTAGAAAACCGCTTCTTGGTTTAACTGAAAAATTTCATTTTAGAAAAAACCGGTTGTTCGGTTTTGAACTTTTGAAAAAAAAAAGAAAACAGTTAATCGAAAATATCAAAAATACCATAACAAGGTATTGTAGAGTATATAATATGATATTTATTTTTCGCGATCGTTAAAAAAGTTCACGCACCAAACGCAATGAAAATTTTTTATAAATAATATTGTTTTGGTTTAAAAAAATTTACATTTTCCGCCAAATTGCTTAATTTTTCCTCACTTTTCAGTGTCTTCTTTGATATCAAATAATTTTACAAATATTTTCTGGGCAATTCCTTTGAAATTGTGATGTTAATATAAAACTTATATACAAAATAATTTATTAGTTTTTTATTTTTTATTTTATATACTTTTCTTAAATTGTTAAATTTCTTAACATTTTATGATGCAAATTTAAATGCAAAATCATTTCCCACCAATTTGGCAAAAAAAAAAAAAAAATATTGGAAAAAATGTGTTAAATTTGTTTCTAGTGAGATTTTTATATTTTATTCGATAACCGATAAGTCTTGAGTAATTTTCTTTTGAATACTTGACCATATCGCATCATTTTTCATAGAGGAATATAAAATAAAGTGATTTTGATCCAAACCTAATAAATAAGTTATAGCATTTAAATACTTAGAGCTTTACATAACATTTTTTTTTTTTAAATAAAAATATTAAAAAATGCACAAAGGAATTTTAGAAATCGCATTCAGTGAGTGAAGTTTTTTATCCAAATTGATTAATAAGTTCAGTTTTTATTATAAGAACAATATTGGCTATAAGGTGATACTATGGTACTTTGAGGTCTAAAAATAGTTTGCTCTGAAAAAATAATAAATTTTGGTGTGCACAATTCCAAAATTAAAGTTTTTTATTCACGTTATAACTTTTGAGATTTTTTTTTTTTAATTTGAAATTGTTTTTTTTTATTTAATTGTTTTTGTTTATTTTATATAATTATATTTCATAAATATTTTATTCCTAATCGTGGTATTTAAAAGTATGTCTCCGAAATAAAATATATTTTGTGATTGAAATACTTAGAAGTAAAAACGAAAAAGCTAATGCATTCTGGTTATAACAATTATATCAATAGATGATGGTTTATGTTTTTTATGAAAGTTTTAAATTTTAAATATTTAATTTCTTATTGGTTTTTAATAAAACCTGTAGTCTTTTTTGCAATACTTTTACTGTGTATTCGGCAACTTTTTATTGTAATGTGTTTCCTTTAAATAATTGTCGAATAAGTATCAATATCTTTTAATTGATCGGAGTTTTTGGCAATTTCGTTGATGAGGCAACATCATTATTAATAATGATAAATGTATTTTATTTTACAATGTATATATATACATCAAACGTTAAAAAGCAAATAAACAAATTAAGGCACCCATTTTTTGTTCGATTTATTTCAACTATTTAAAGAGAATTGTCCAAGTAAAATAAGTTATCTATCATTTTTCTTGCATTGCATTAACGCTCTTAAAAAACCCCCGGTTAACCATCTTTAAAAAGCCGTTGCGAATAAAACCGAAAATTAGAAAAAAGGAAAATCGACAGTGTTTGTAAAAAAAACCGGAAATCGATTAACCGGTTTTCGATTTCGGTTTCGGATACTCTATTAGTTACGTTGCTTAAATCTTCTAATTAATCTTAACAATTAGCATTCTTTAAATCCTTATTCCTTAATATTACAACATTAGAGAAAAATGTTTTACACAAAAAACCGGAATAACCAGCAAGACAAAAACAATCTTAATTTTCATGATGTATCTTAGTTTTACAAACATAAATTACTTGTATGTAACGAGGACAAACAAAAAGTTTATGACCAAAATTTTTGAAAGAAAAGGAAAAACGTGCTGAAGTAAGTTTTTTTTTTTTTTCTTTAGTGTTGGATAAAAGTAGTTAAATTACTTTTTGTATGTGCTGAAAAAAAGGGGTATAAAATTTGGGAAAAAAGTAAAATTAAGGAAAACTCTTTATTAAAAAAAATAAAAACATAAGAGTACGTTAGTGAAATCAGAGCTTTTTATAGGACTCTTGTCTTTTGTGTGTATTAGTCAGAAGTGTACTCGCTAATGATGTTGTTGTTTTTGTTTTTGGCCATCCTTTTTTGTAGTTGTTGTTTCTATTCTAAGATGTTCATAATGTAAGGGTATAATTGTCCTTTCAAGCGTATGTTTATACTCCACACTCTATACATCCACCAACACATATAGGTATATATATGTGAAGTATTGTAGTTGTAATAAGTTAAGTATAGTATGTGTGTTGTAATTTCAAGCATGTAAAATACAATTGATGGACGTTTTGTAAACGAAGCTAAATGTAGATAATTTACGTTAAATCCCGGGTAGAAGGGGGAGGTTTTGTATAACTCATATGTTCATATAAGTGTCCTTTAAGAGAGGAAACACCCAGAATAAAATGTTAGTTAAAGTTTCATTTCTAGTCCCTAACTATTTCTTTTGTTGAGAATAAAACTTGTTTATCATAACTTTTGTGAGTGTATTAATATTTATTACTTTCATATAAGCATAAAACTACTACAATCCATCTTTTAACACGCCATTCTCTTTTAGTTTTCAATACATTTTTCGCATAGTTTACGAGCAGACGTTTAACAAACTTAAAATATTTAAGTTAAAGTACTTTTTAGTAGAACAGAAAAAAAAACTAAAAGGAAGCAAGAAAGTTTCTAAGGAAAATCTCAAGACCAAAAAGATATTGTCCTTTTTCTTTTGCTACCCTCTTCGACAACATCTTAAGCAAAGGACCTTGTTTAAAGGCTAAGAAATGAAGAAAGAGTAATCTTTTGAATGCAGTAATAGTAAATGTTGGCTTAAAGATGTTTAAAACATTATAAATGTTAGAAACGAGTAGTAGTTCGTATTATATGAATGATTTTATTTGTAGTTAAACTAAACAGAAATGAAGTTTTAGTTGTGGCTTTCTGTAGTTTTTTTGGTACTTGTTCTGCAGCTGTAGGTTTATATAGTTATATGTTTGAGAGTTATATGGTTGACTGAATTTTGCAGGGATTAAAGTGGGTTTGTTGTATTTCCTTTGATATGAAGGACGTTTTTTTTTTTTAATTTTTGGTTGAGTTATAAATGTTTATAAGTATGTGTTTTAATATAATGTGGGTCGTTGATATTGTTTTGGGGGTGATTGCAATGCTATAAGTTAAAAAAAAAACAAACAAAAATTTTACATTCGTATGAGTGTAAAGAAGTATTTAAAATACAGCAGCATAATAATAATATAGATAGTTTTCGTGGTAATTTCGTTTGGAAGTTTATACAACAAACTATTTACTTATGATACTGGTACAGAAATACAAATTTATTAAAGATGTCCTTTATGTTAAAGTTATGTTAGTTAACCCTTTTCATAGGTTATGGAGTTGTTATCATTTTTAGTTTTAATAAAATAATAGAAAAGTTGCGGTTAATCATTTTCTGATTTTATTAGGAAAAAAGGAATTGTTTACGAGTATTTTGATTAATGTTTTATGGAAATAGTTAATTAGAGATTTCATAGAATATATGATAATGTTTTAATTTTTTTCAAGAGAAATTCCACCATATTTTATACAAATAAAATTGGAAAAATTTCGCTTAAGGAGCAGAAAATTGTTAAAATAAATACTTTATGTTAGAAAATTATATTAAAACAATTTTCTAGGCTTTTTTCACGAAAAGCTATTTAAGTAAAATTAGCTTTTAACTTAATTGAATAAATTGAACCATAATACTTCAGAAAAACATATTAAAATAATTACAATAAAAATTATGATTTTTTTTTTGGAAAAATCCAAAAATAAGCAAAATGAGCTTTTTCAAAATTATTTTTTTATAAAAACCATTAATAGTAAAAATATTAAATAATTTATTTATTTTAACCAACTTATATTATGATTTTTAAGTTTTTTTTAAGAAATTTTAAATAAATAAGCCTTTTAAACAAAAAAAAAAAGCTTTTAACTACATTGAATAAATTTAATCATATTTCTTTAAAAAATATAAAAATAAAATATAAATATGCTTTCAAAAAATGGGGAATTTCTGTTTAAAACCTTGTAAAAAATATATTAAAATCATTTATTGCCTTAGAAATTATGAAAATTTTTAATATTAAAAAAAAATGGCAAAAATAACAGTTAAAAATAATTACTTAAAAAATAATAACTTCTTTTTATATTTTATTTAAATTTCACAATAAATAAATTGACTTCTAAGATTAATAATCAAACAAGATTTATCTTCTAATAAGTTAAATAAGTTTTTTTCTTATTAAATTGAAAATATTTTTGTAAAAACTTTGTACTAAAATTATTTAGCTCCTTAAAAATAATGTAATTATTCGATAATTTTAAAGAAAATCGAAAAATAAACTTATTAAGCAAAAATATGCTTTTTAAAAGTTAATAAAATTTTATTTTGAAAACATAATTGATAAAAATAATAATTAATTTTGATTAGTTACATAAATATTATGTTGTTTTTATGACTTTGAAGAAAAATGAAAATGCTTTTACAGTAAAATTCTTGATATAATTCATTAAAATCGATTAAATTTTATGTAATCTGTTTACTACTGAAAATAATATTTATTATTTAATTACAAATCAAAAATATTGTTTCCTAATAATTTTTTAAGCTAAATAAGCTTTTATGAAAATTAAAAATATTTTCAGTATTTTTGCAAAAAATGTACTAATTTTTTTTAGCTTCTTAAACAATATATGATTTTCAATATTTTGAAAGAAATTGAAAAAAAAAACTTATTAAGCAAAATATGCCTTTTAAAAGTTAATAAAATTGTATCTTAAAAAATTTAATGATTAAAAATATTAACAGTTTTATTAAATTAGTCAAAATATCTGTTACTATTGAAAATTTGTAATCAAATAATCTTTTTAACCTGAATATTATGGTTTAGAAAATTAATTTACATTAATTATAAATTATTTTTTTGATTCTTTAAGTTTTTTAGACGAAATTTGACACAAAATTATTGACAAATTTTGTTAAATTATACATAAAATTTTGTTTTTTGAAACAATTTGCTCAAATAAGCTTTTTTATGCTAAATTAATTTAAATGAAAATTCTAAACTTTTTTCACATTAAAAAAAAAAAAAAAAACAAATTTAGTTTAATTATATCCAAATTATGCTGGTTCTTTAAGTTTTATATATGAAATTTTAAAAAATAAGCTTTTTAAGCAAAATATGCTCCAACAAACTTGATGGAATTTTGTATAAAAAATGTCACGAACAAAAGTATTAGTAAATTTAATTAGTTTATGTATTTTTAAAACTATTTTTTAAGAATAAGCATATTTTAATTACAAAAAATTCGAAATTTCATTAATTTCACCTAGAAAATAATATTCTTTATATTTTTAAACAAAACTTTCAAAAATAAGCTCTTTAAATCAAATATGCAAAATAAGCATTATAAAAATTGAAGGCTATTTTACTAAAAAAATTTTTGATTAAAATCAGCTTAATTGCATTTATTTGACAAAATAGGCGAAAATTTTAAGTTTTAAGCAGAATATGCAGAAATTAGCTTTTCAAAATTGAAGAAAATTTTCCAGAAATTTAATTTTTAAATCTTTTTAAATATAAAAATTTGAAATTTTGAACAATTTTTGATCAAATATGTGAAAAACTAAAGTTTTAAGCAAAATATGCCGAAATAAGATTTTTAAAATTGAAGACATTTTTAAAGAAATTTAATATTTAAAAGCTTTAAAATATAAAATATAAACATTTTAATTTCTGATACATTCTAAAGCTAAAAATTGTTCGTTTCTTCTATTTAAAATTTATTTTACTTAAAAATGTCAAACATTTTTTTTACTTCTTATTGTTAATATTTCTTTCTCTTTCTCATAAACTTTGAACTTTAACAAGTCTTAAGTGATTTATTAAAATTTGTCTTGAGCTTGAAAACCCTTTATTGATCTCCCAAAGGATTAAAAATCACAAAAACCTTCTATTAGTTAAGGGCTACAGCAATACAATCAAGTATTAACACACACAAATGAAGTATGATTACGATACGCTACTGACGATGATGATAAAGAGGAAGATGCTAACACTAATAAAATGTATGGGTGGTCTTTTGGTCCTTTGCTGTCTCTATGAGTATTCTAACGTTATACACATACATATTTAGTTTAGTTTACTCGCGGCCAAAGCGGGGATTTAAAATTTTGCCAAAATACTGATAGTTTTCATGTTGTTGCTGAGCTATTGCTACTTGTCGCTATTATTGTTGCTGTTTATTTATTTGGTTAAATGTCTATCTAGTATGTATGAATGTGGATAAGCGGACAGACAGACAGACATTTCAAAATTTCATACTTACTAAAAAAGGCTGCATACAGTTAAGTTGTACGTAAGTACAAAATACATAAATATATATGTATGCATTAGTCTGAATGTGTGTGTTCAACTAAACCCATGAAGAGTGTTAGCGGGAGCTCGGCAGCAAGTGAGAGTGACAGCATTGCGGTTGTGGTATTTGGGAGTATTTTGTTGTTATTATTATTGCTGCTATTGTAATTGTTATTATTTGTTCTTGTTGTAGTTTTTGGTATTAGATATGTTTGTAACATTATAAAAATAGTAAAAAGATTTTATATCATCATTGCAAACTTATATCACCCTCCAACTTCCACAACATCCCTACTTTATTAGGAATTTTTATTGTTGTTGCTGTTTAAGGCCATATAGATAGTAGTTTGTTGTATGAATATGTCTAGAGTATTTTTGTGTATGTAAGTTTGTAAAAAACAAAAAAAAAAAAAAAAAAAAAAAAAAAAAAATAGCAGAGAAAAACCATATCATACCACAATAGCATATTTTGCAATTTGGGCAATGTGTTTTGTTTGTATTTGTACAATGTGCCAAAAACTTTGAATTGTATTGATATTGTATACATGAATATATAGTTTTTTTGTTTTAATGCTTTTATTGTTGTTGTAGTTGTTATAAAATAGTTTTGTAATTTAACAGAGAAATAGTTGGGAACAAAAACTAAAAATAATTGAGAGAAATGCTATAGAAAAATATTAGGTGGTGTAAATGACTTTAAAGGAAAGTAAATTTATTTATGGATAGGTAACATTTAAGTAATAAAATAGTTTGTAATTTATAAAGTAAGCTTAATTTGGTTGTTTTCCTATGTTTTTAACAATTATTCCTAAATAAAAATTTTGAGCTGAAGATGCTTTTTATTTAATTTGGAATATTTTTTAATATTTTAGTAACAAAATAAAATAAGATTTTTTATTAGCACATATAAAACACTTTTATTTATTTTTAAACTAATTTTTCAAAAATAAGTCTTTTATGCAAAATATGCTTTTAACCAAATAAAGTTAAGAAAATGTATCAACTTAGTTAGTCTGAATGCAAATAGAGAGTATTTTTTTCAAAACTTTGAGCAAAAATGGTAAAATAAACTTATTAATCAAAATATGCTTTTAATCAAACTGGGAATATTCTTCATATTTTTGTTTAAATATTTATTTAAATTGAATAATTAGGCATAATTTAGGCATGTAAGCTTTATAAGCTTTTAGCAATAATAAATAATTAGCAAACGAATTAAAATTTTTGTTCAAAAATATCATTATGTTTACTAAATTACACATAAACTATGTTTTTAAAGGATTTAAAAAATTTTTCTAAAATAACCTTTTGAATTTAATTTAGTTTGTTTAATTACTCAAAAATTACGCAATTTTTCACTATCAATTTCAAAGTATTTTTCCAAAAACAACTTTTTAAGCTAAATAAACTTTTAACTAAATTAGGAGAATATGTACTTAATTTTGTTTAATTACAAACAAATTATGTTGTTCTTATTGTTTTGGGAACATTTTTCAAAAATAAGGTTTTTAAATTAAAAAAACTAAAAAATGGATTTTCTACGTTTAATTTTAAATAAATTTTGTTGGTTTTAGTTTTTTGGGGAACACTTTTCAAAAATATATGTTTTAAGCTAAATAAGCTTTAATTTTTTTTTAAGTTTTATATTTTTTATTAAAAAATCAGTATGGTTCGATTAATTACTCATAAATTATTTTGCTTTTAATTTTTAAAAAATTTTTAAAAATATGTTCTTTAAGCAAAATAAGCCATCATAGAAATTGGGCACATTCCTTCATTAATTTTCCTGAATAATCATTGTTTCAGTTAATTTCACATAAATCATGTTAGTTTGAAGCTAACATATCACATAATACTTTGAAGATTTTTGTTAAAAAGTTTAAAAATGTAATGCTTGAAAAAATATGATTAAATATGCTTTTTAAAAATGGATGAGATCTAGCTAAAAACATTTCTTTATAAACAAAACACATATAAATATTTTGCATAAGATTTGCAAAAGATGTACAGTTTAAGCAAAAATAAGCTGTTTTGAAATTAATGAAATTTTACTTAAGATACTGTTTTATTTTAAAAACTATCTAAATTACTTTTCTAAACTTGTTTTTAATAAAATGTGTAAAAATAGATATTCTATAAAATATATAAAAATTAATGAAATTTTGTAAAAAAAACTTCTTATTATGTATAAAGAAGTTTTAAAATAGCTGAAGAACCTCATAGCTTTTTAAAAATCAATAATATTTAAGCAAAAATTTTCAGTTTTGCAAAAACAATTATTTTCCCTTGTTTTATACAATTCCAGAAAATTATGGTGAAATATGTTTTTAAAGCAAATAAATAGCAAAATATGCTTTTTAACATTTTTTTTCTAAAAAATCTTCTGATTATCAATTATAAAGATCGAAAACTAAGCTTAAAACTTCTTAGGAAATTGCTCATATAAGTTTTAAAACCAAAATATCACCACTTTACCAACAAATAATAATAAACAGTATTATTTTCATATTTATACCTAAAAAAATAATGCATACATTTATTCCACAAGCAATGTTTACTTAAACAAGAGAAAAAAACAACTTATAAGCAAACTGACTGTATATACAAAAAACAACAACACCAATAATCATTATAATACTGCTGTTGTCAACTAAACTGCTTGCTTATACAAAAAACACCACTATTAGTCATTGCAATGCCTCATATAAATGTTTATGAGTACATACAAACAACAACCACTGCTTGCTTATGCAAAAATTTATATACATATGATTGTACAAAAAACAACAAGACTGAGTCATTGCAATGCTTCTATTTTTACAATCAACTAGTGATTGTTTATACAAACAACCATAACACTGAAAGTCATTGTAATGCTTTTTATATAGGTTTGTGTGTGTATAGTTTGGAAATACGTTTTGCCCGATATCTCAGTTATTATTGGACCGATATTTAGATAGTTTCTTCAGCAAAAATTAAAAAAAAGAAATCCAAATATTCTTTCTTTGGTGGGCTTCATAAACGCCATTTCAACCGACAAACGGACATCGTTCTATCGACATCATTTCTTACAAGGATTCATAAAATATAAACTTTTCTACTCTTTGACAAAAATTATGGAAATTACAAACGGAATGACAAAATTATATATATCATTTACACCTGTGGTATTGGGTGTATGAAATATTAGTTTAAAGCTATATATACAAAAATAAGTTCTTTTGAAAATGCTTTACTAATGCAGAAAATATTCATATTATTAATAAGGCTAACATTAAAATATATTTGAACTGATAGTTCTAAAATAATAAACAAAAATATGCTTTAAAAGCATAAAATATATTAAAATAAAAACAATCTGTAGCATGCTTTTAGGATTTTTACTTTAATATTTTTTATTACAAATTTTGTTTAGACTAAAATTACTCATATCTTTTTTTTCTCTTATGCTCTTTTTTAAACTCTCTCTCTCTAACTCTCTCTATCTCTATTTCACGACTGCCTTTTTAAATAAAATAATGCTTTATTTGTTATACAGCTAACATTAATATTTAAACTACTTTTTTATTATTTACTTTTATTGTATAGAGAAATAACTAAACAAACTGTTCCAACAACATCATTTAGTTATATTATTCATCAACGTCATCATCATTATCGGCTTCATTCAAGCTCATAATGATGCTCAATGATGGTGACGACGAGGGCAATGATGATGTTAAAATTTATTAAAAAAAAAAAATTGTTCAACATTTATATTATGTTTTTTTGGCTGGCCAGATATATTTATAGATATATTTATAGTATGTATATAAAATAAACTACAAACACATACAACTTGTTGTAGTTTAATAGGTTAGATTTGGAACAAATATACACAAGAGTGTTCAATAGATTTTGTAGTTTTATGCAGGGAGGAAGAACTTGTGGACGGACGTTGCTATAGAACATACAAAATAGTAGGAGTTAAATTTAGAGTTTGTCTGGGTTGAAAGTATAGTTTGCTTGGTTAACAAACAATACCAAAAGTAGTATTAGTATGGAAACAAAATAAAAAAGGGTTAGAAAGGGAACAAAAAAAAAAAAAAAAACCTAAAATTTCACATTAACAACATTTGTTTGAAATTTTAAGTAAGTATGTATGCATCTAACAAAATATTCTGGCAATATACAATTTGTATATATGGGTGAGTTATTTGTTGGCTAACGAACAAACAAATAAACAAACTAAAAAAACTATATGCGGTTATTTACGAAATATTTAAGTGTTGTAGTATATGATATAATGTCCTGTGTAATGGGGGATATCTAGTTTAGTTGTGTATAAAATGAGAGGCTGTTGTATTGGTAAATTTGTTTATTGTATACTATAAGTGTATGTGTGTGTATAAATAAGTAAAGGCTATTATTTTTGCTTATTTTATAGCACAAAATTTTAAATTTATAAAGGGGGTGTAAAAATAATACTTATTTTTTTTTTGAACACAAGCTATAACATACATGTTGAGTATTTATATGTGTGTTTTTATACATTTGCTTAAAATAAATTGCTATATGTTAGGTTATATGTATCTACGTTTGTTATACATATTATTAAAAAAATCATCATAAATATAATAAATCAATACTTGCACATTATAAATTGCTTATTTTCTATTTTTTATTTTATATTCAAAATGAAAATTATTTCAAGTGTAAAATTTGGAAAAATATTATAAAAATTTCTCAAAGTTCTACTAAATGGGAAAACAGGTAATCATTTAGAATATAATTTTAATAAAAATGTCGTTTAATTTCATTTTTTAATTCATTAAATCAATAAAACTGCTCAAAATTTAGGAATATTTTGTATTTTAATAAAATATAAAAAAGCGAAATAAACTTTAACTAATTAATTTTACTTTAATTTCGCTTATTTTTTTGTACAAGACATGCTTTATAAGCTAAAAAAGCTAAAATAATCTTTCAAAAATTGTACCAATTATAATATAAATTTCTCAATTCACAATTATATTTATGTCATAAATGTAATTTATTTGTTTTTTTTTTTTGCAATAAATATCCACTATAAGCTAAATATGTAAAAATATGTTTTTATTATTTTATTATTTTTTTATTATTTATTAAAATTTTAAGGGTAGTTTCTTCATTAGTTTAAATATAATCAAATTTGTTTCTAGAAATCTAATTTTTTATTAAAAATCGTATTTCTAACTATTAATCAAATGATAAAAATCAATTTTTCACTAAAAGTCGAATTTTCTACTAAATATCAAATGTTTTACTTAAAATAAAATTTTTTACTAAAAATAAAATTTTTTACTAAAAATACAATTTTTACTAAAAATAAAATTTTTTACTAAAAACAAAATTTTTTACTAAAAATTTCTTTTCTAAAAATCATTTTTTACGAAAAAATATTTTTTATGTTTTACTAAAAATTTAATTTTTTAATTAAAAGTAAAACTTTTTACTAAAAATAAAATTATCAGATTTTTTACTAAAAATATTTTTTTTAAATTTGATTTTTAATAAAAAATCTAAATCTGATTTTTAGTAAAAAATTTTATTTTTAGTAAAAAATTCAACTTTTAGTAAAAAATTCGACTTTTAGTAAAGAAATAATATTTTTAGTTAAAAATTTTATGAAAAAAAGCATCATCACACTTGCCTTTTAGTCAACAAACCTAATTTATGATGAAAAATCTTTTTTATTAAAAATTGCGTAATAGTCATGTTAAGTTTTATATTGTGAGCAAAAAATAAAAATCGAAAATGATAATTATTCTTGAGCAAAAAACAAATAAATAAATAAAAACTAAAAATAATCATTATAAGTTGAGCAAAAAAATAAAAATCAAAAACGATCATTAAATGTTGAGCGAAAAATAAAAATCAAAAATAATCGTTAAAATTGATTTTTTTCATAAAAATCAAAATTATTCCGGATTTCGTTAGAACCTGTTCTGAGGATTACATTCCTGTATTTAACACTATTATCTGGTCGTTCCTTGTATCTGACTTTTACGTTTAAAATTTCAAGAATAATGATTATTTCCTGTCTTTGGTTAAAAATTAAATTTTTAATGTAAATTTGATAAATTTTGTTATTTCTTGGGAAATATTGATCTAAAGCAATAAAAGCAAAAATATGCTTTAAAAAAAATCATTGAATTTTTTTATGAAAACTATTCGCTTTGTAAAATTGGTTTACTATTTTTGCTTTAAAATTTAAAATATTCATATACTTTATCAAAAATAAGCCCTAAAAGCAGAATATGCAAAAATATACTTTAATAAATTTTCGTAATTTTAATAAAAATTGCTTAATCTTTAAAACTACTTTGTTATTTTTGATTTAGCTTTAATTGATTTTATTATTTGATAGAAAATATGTATTCAACGAAATATAAACAAAAATATGCATTAGGAATTCATTAAATGTTTTAAGGGAAATTATTTGTCTTGTAAAATTATTTTGTTATTTTTAGTTAAACTCGAAATTTTTCGATATTTAATATAAAATAAGTCTTAAAAGTCATATATGCAAAAATATGCTTCCATAAATCTTTGAAATTTCATTGCAAATCATTTTAATTCTTAAAAATAATTTATTATTTCTTTTTCAAATTGGAAAAGTTTTTATATATTATTAAATAAAAGAAAAAAATGCTTTCAAAATTTAATGAAATGTTAAAAAAGTTATATTTAACTGTTTTGTTATTTAGTAATACATATTTTTAACACTTAGCATTTGAATCAATTTTATTTTTGTGAAATTTTTAGCTAAATAATTATTTTAAGTTTAATAACAAAAATATGAATTTTGAAAATGAATCTTATTTTAATAATGATTTAATTTAGCAAAATTATTTATTAAAATTTATCTTATATTAAAATTTTTGCCACAGAGGCATTTTAAGTTAAATAACGAAAAATATGGTTTTTGAAATTAAGAGTCATTTTAACGAAAATGGCGTAATTCAGCAAAATAAAGTGTTTGAATTGATCTTAGACCACGAAAAAGGAAAGTTTTAGGTTTAGGCCATATAAGCATTTTTGAACTAAATAAGCAAAAATATACTTATTAGCAAATGTACCATTTTTACAAAAATTACTTATTTCAACAAAATTAAGTTTTATAATTGAGTTAATTTTCCGAGCTGCCATTTTTATAATTATTATTTTTCAAAAATTTTGCTTTTTTCATGTTCTTTCCTATTGGGACCATAAAGGGCTAATTAAATTAATTTTTTATAACAATTAATCAATATTATAATATTATATATAATTATCAATTTATTTTACGTTTCAATTTACAATTTATTTCTGCCTCCAAAAAAAAACATCAAAGCCTGCCTTAATAGTTCCATTAAACAAACGCTTTCGTAATAATGTATGTATTTTTTACATATACACTTGCAAAACATCATATAAACACATACTTACTACCAATATAGTGAGAATGAGAGAGAGGGTATTGATCACGTGTAGTAGATGAGTTTATAAAGACCTTTACAATGAAAAATTAGTTCTTTACGCGTTTTAACAATAATTTGTTGTTGTTGCTGATGTTATTCCTACTGCTATTGTTGTTCATTGTTGAGGAAATATTTGCAATAAATTTAGTCGTTTTTTGCTTTTGGTATATATGTATAGAATTTGAGACGGGTGTTGGCAGGACAACGCGTTTAACATAGTATTACACTAACATGTACATAAATATAGATAGATATTTTCTAAAACCAAAACTTATTATATTATGTACATACGTATGTGTACAACTGTCTAAACAATACATATAATGATATGTGTGCCTGTGTATGTAGATGAATGTTTAAAAGGACCATCATGACATGACCCATCATCATAATCATACTACTATTTATTCTCCCCATTGTAGCCCCCCTCTAAACACCCCTTTTAACCTTAATGTCATTGTATATTCACACAATACTCATGTGTTCGAATGTATGTGTGTACTTTTGCGTGTGTGCGTTTAAATATAAGTACTAGAAAGCTGTCATTGCCTAAATTATATGCGAAATGTGCGTGAATAAGTATTGAACATATAATAAATAAACGTAATAATACTAAACATAGCTTTTATTATAACGAGGGTATAATGAAAAGGACTTTTAAGAATATATAATAAGGACCAATTATGCTAAAAATAAAATGATTAAAACATTAAGGGTACTTATGCAAAACCCTCGCAAACTGTGAACTGTTAAAAATCGTATGGAAATTTATTTGCACAATACTTATAAGTTTGGGCGACTGTTTAGTCTCGCAAACTTGCGCTGTTTAATTGTTCATTTATAAATTAGCTGTCTTTTATTTATATTTAAAAAGTATTTATTAATAACGGCGATGTAAAAAATTATAGTTTCGCTAATTAAAGTAAAATCATAGCATGTATCTTATTTTCTTATCCTTAATATTGCATAGCATTTGAAACATGTCACGCAAATAAGCACATTTACACAAATGAAAACTTAAACGTTTAAATGAGGGTACTCATATTATGTTATTTTCTTTTAATTAAATTAAGAGTCTCCTTTAATTTCGAATAAAAAGACTTTCTGGATTATCCTCCTATAACCCAAATAATAACACTTCTAACTGTTTTACTGCCCCCTGCTATCGCCATCTAATTCGAACAACAATTCTTCTTCGTCTTTATATTATATTCCAAAAATATGTATGTATATGAATGTGTGTGTGTATATGTGGTTGAATATATTTTAGAAATATTGAACCCAGCCTTTTTTATTACTTTATCAATTGTACAACAATATGTAACCATTACTCAATACAACACTGAATTATATTTTATTTTATTATATTCCTCCATGCACTCTCTTCTGTCGTCCCTCTCTCACCATCTCTGCACACACTAACAATATACTATAAGGTAATTCACAGTCAGTGCTTTTAGGCTTTTGTTTTTATTGATGAAATATCCTTCAATTATTATAAATATTTAGCGCATATACACAAACATTTATACAAATATTTTTATTTTGGCTGAATATTATTTTGATATATCATTAGAAATTTACACACTCACATACATCTAACTATATTGTAGATAATATTATTGTTTTTTCTAATTTTTTTTTTTTTTTTTTTGTTAAACATAATATAAAATGAAGCAAAAAGGGGATTATTTTATATTATAGGCAATACAGAATATTATTGCTTTGTTTTAATTTAGACTATATGCAAAGTATTTTATTTAACAAAATATTAGCTATATCCGCAATCTGACACAAAAAGCTTAGAAAGGGGAGAGTCCTTTAATAATACATATGCAAAAAATTGAGGTGTGTGCCATCATTTATTTCATATTTCATATGAATTTGAATATAAAAGTTTGATTATTTATTGCGTTTTTGTTTTAGTCCTTATAGATTTGTTTTTGTAGATAGCAAATAGATATTGATGGAAAATAATAATTAGATTTTTTTTAATTATTGTTTTTTTTTTTGTATAGAATGTGGAAAGTCTAAATAAATCTAAGGAGGCATATATAAATGCAAATTTTATAATTAATTAACTATTTAACTATTATGTTTGAAAATACATATATATATATTTGAAGTTAAAATAATAATAATAATAATAAATATATATATATATATATATATATATATATATATATATATTGAAATAGAACTAAAACAGAACAAGAACCGAAATACAACTGAACTAGAACGGAATTGAAATAGAATTGGACTAGAAATTAACAGGAATTCAACGTAACTGAGCTAGAATTGAACTAGAAATTAATTGGAGCTCAGGTAGAACTGACCTAGAAATTAAAAGGAAATAAACTAGAATTAAACCGAAAGTAAATAAAGAACTGAACTAGAAATAATCTGGAACTTAACTAGAACTGAAATGGTAACCAACTCAAATGTATTGGAACTCATCTGAAACTAATGCGCAATTAAGATGAAAATCAACTGAAAGTGATGCGGAACTGAACTGGAACTTAAGTGGTACTAAACTAGGAATGAACTCAACTGGAACTATACTAGAACTGAAATGGAACTACCCTACAAGTGAATTAGAACTTAACTGGAACAGATTTAGAACTGAACTAGAAATTAACTGGAACTATACTAGAACTAAAAAATAAACTTGAACTGATGTAGAACTGTACTTAAAATGAACTAGAGCTAAACTAGAAATGAAGTGTAGCTAAACTAAAACTAAACTAGAACTAAACTAAAACTGATGTAGAATTGAACTAGAACAGTATTATAACTGATTTTAAGGAAAATTTGAATATAATAAATTGCTCTTTATTTTATGAAGATTTCTCTCTTTTATTCAATTTCCTAATAAATCAATCAATATTTATTTAAAATATTATCTTACATACATATTTCTTTTAATAAAATTCAAATACCAAAATAACCAACGCCCAAATGTATTTTTTATTTATTTATTTTTTTATTTTTTTATTTTTCTCTTATTATTTTAAATCTTTTTATTTAAATCTTAAAAAAAACTCAAACCCTCAAAAACAACGCTGGGCCATCACATCTGCAGCCCCGGACCCTGTTTAACATAAGATGGTCACTACATACTCACATCAACATATTTACAAAGGAATAACTAAAGGTTTGTTACAGAATATATGTGAAAATGTAAAAAAAATTAAGAAAAAAAAAAAAAAAAAACTACGCATAAATATATCAAATCAAGAAAAACACTTTGAGAATTGAGCAAATGAAATGCAAACACTGAATCGATTTGAACACACAAATACATCACACACGCACTCCAAGTAACAATAACAAAAATAATAAGAATAAGAAAAAAGGATAAAGAAATAATATAAATGTTAACACTACTACGCACCTACTTACATTACTTACGAATGTTGGGCAATAACTCATCCATTAAAAGGGATATTACAAATGCCATATACAAATACATACACTCATACACTTAATTTATACATTTATACATACACATATCAACATATTCATATATGTTTGTTTATAGGAAATAAAGGAGTTTGGTTGTGGGTGGAGAAGATGTGGGTGTTAGTAAATGTCTAAGAAAATATTGAGAAGATAGGGTCAAGTAAAATTCAAAACAATACAAAAAAAAAACAAGGTTGTTTCTTTAACTACCCAAACAGTATTTGTGTACACACACACACGCATATACTTAAAGGATATTAATGCAAAAATAAAGGATGAAGTATTACATTTTGTATGTGAGTGTATGAGTAGTTTTCTGTTGTCTGTACTTTTTACTTAGAATTTTAATGGGTGGTTGGTTGGTTGGTTAAAATAAAATATATATTGAAATACATATGAGTGTGTTCAAGACTTATTTTTATGCCAAATGAAGTCTGTGAGTATAAGAAGACGAAGGTTTCAAGTGATAAGGAATAGAAAAAAAAAAAAATACTTTTTACTAGAATAAAATAAAATAATAATAATAATGAAGAATAGTTATGCTGATACTCGTTTATATATACATTTAAGACATTTGCACTTGTATTAAAATATATATGTAGAAATATAAAAATAAAGGAGGGTAGTAAGAAAAGTTTTGGGTTTTTTATAATTAATCTTAAATAAAGGTTTGCAACAAGAACTTATATTTTCATTTTACATTAAGGTCATTTTAATAAAAATGCTGTAAATAATGTTCCAATAACTTTTAAAATGTATTGAAATGCCATTTTCTTTATCAACTGTCATATTAGAGAATGAAATTTTATTTTATTTGCGTTTTGAAGGCTTGATTAGTTTGCTATTGAAAATCTAAAAAATTGGTTCATAGATATTAAAATTATGATCAAAATAAAGAGGTTACTGCGAATAAATTCCTCTATTTTTTTGAAAACTTTATTTATAACCTCCCTAGGAGATTTTAAAGCATTAAACTGATGGTAATGATATTTTGCAGAAAGTATGTAGAAATGCAGTTTTATTTACTAACTGATAACTTTTAGAAGATCAAATTAATTTCGATATGCCTTGATTAGTTTGATCACCTAAATCGCTTAATAAATGTTAGAGTTATGATCATAAGAAAATTATAGTTATGGAGACAGAAAATTATTCGAAAAATGAAATACTGGCGACAATTTCGGAAGTAAAAAATTTATTTTTAAGAAAAGCTTTTTTTTTTATATTAAGATTATTTAAAGAAAACAAACTGTGTTGAAATGCAATTTTCTTTATTAACTGACATCTTAGAGATTCGAATTACTTTTGCTTTTAGTTTTAAAAGCCTTGATTAGTTTGCTATTGATGTTCACTCAAATCGTTTATTAAATGTAAGAGTTATGAACATAAGAAAAGTATAGTTACGGAAACAGAAAATTAATTAATCGAAAAATCAAATATAAACAACTTTTTTTGTTACTCTAAAGCAGTGGTCGGCTTAAAGAGAGAGTGCTAATAATTCAATGTAAGAGAAAGCTTTGTTGAAAGCTAGTATATGTATGCAGTATATGCATATGGTACATAAGAGCCGATCATTGCTCCAAAAGGAATATTATGATATAAAACAGAAAAGTTTCTTTTTAAAATTTAAATTTTATAATTTAGTTATTATTAAAAAATGGGACTGTTTTGCTTCTAGAGAATTTAAATTCTTATAGGCTTTTATAAATTATTTCAAATCTAACAATTTCTCTTTCCTTCAACTTATTTGTCCCACCTCTTATTTGATATTAAAACACTAAAAAGAGAAATATATATTTTATTTTATTCCAATGAAGGAAGGGGGCAGCCTTCATACAAATATGGTAATAAGATGTATATCTTCCTTAAAAAAAAGAAAATCAAACAAATACATAAAACACATACATCAAATATATGAATGTATAAAATACTTGAAGAGATGGTCAGTCAAGTCATATTGCTGGACTTTATATTTCTACATAAATTGAGGGAGTTAAGCAAACATTATTTGTAGTAAGAGTAATATATATATATATATAGAAAAAAAGGAAAGTATGTAAGTAGTTTGGCGACGAGTCCATTTCAAATACTTATTTTCTAAAACATTTATAGTTACACACAATTGTTTGTTGTCTTATAAATATACGTATGTAAGTTTTATTTCATTGTATTGGATGGATGGTTATTTCAAAATAATATAAGTAAAACCGATGGGTTTTGTTGTTTGAAAAAACGTGTATGTATTCGTGTCTGAGTATGTGTGAAAATGCTGCCGATATAAATAAATGTATATTGCATATGGATTTATGTAAATCTATGCCAACCATCTTTACAATAACCTATTCTACTCGAAAAAGGAACACCCGTCCTCTTAACCCCCCCTTTAAAAAAACTAAAATATCAAATCATTCTTTAAACAAATATCCTTTTTCTACTTATACACTTACACTCACACACCCGCACATACATTTGCAAACTTCTGAAGCCAAAAAGTATCAGCAGCATTTAGGAATAAAAATGGACCTTTTTCTTAAACTAAAAAAAAAACTGGTTTGTCTTAATGTATGTATGTAGGCATGTGTGTTTTTATAATGAGAGAAAAGAGTGTGTGTGTGTGAAGGAATATGTAAATGTAAAAGTGTTTAAATGTTTGCATAGCTTTTTTTGTAGATTTTATACTCTAAGGCTGCTCTCTCACAATTTTACTTTGACTTTTATAATATTTTAAGGCAAATATACTTTATAGTACAAACGAGAGAGAAATTAAAATTTTTCGAAAACTGAATAAAAAATAGAATTTTAAGAGCTCAAAATAATAATAGTCTGAAGAAATCTGACTGCTTTGGCTTTGATTTTTTTGCCAAGAACTATGCTGAAATGCAGTTCTCCTTATTAATTGACAACTTAGAGAGCCCTATTGCTTTTTTTAAAGCCTTAACTAGTTTCCTATTGAATATCAATAAAATTAGATTATAAGTATTAAAGTTATGAGCAAAATAAAGAGATCGTTTCAAGTCAATTCTTTCACTTTCCTTGAAAACTTCATTTATAACACTTTGAAAGGGTTTTAAAAGCCTCAAGTAAATGGAAGTAATATTTTGATAATTTTTAAAGTTTGAATTTATTACTTAAATTAATGTTTTTTTTTTTTAAGTATGTTGAGATGCAATTTTAAGAATAACACGTTAACACATAAAATCAAGTTGGATTTGTAATGAATATTTGAAGCATCAACTAATTTAATATTGAAAAATCATTTAAATTTAAATTCATATATCTTCGAGTTATGAGCAAATAAACAATTAGATTCCAGTAAATTTTGTTATTTCATAGAAAACTTTATTTGTTTTACATTAATGACATTAAAGCATATAAAGCAGCTGGAAATAATATCTCGATTACCTTCAAAGTTTGGAGTTATAACCTAAATCTGTATTTTTGAAGATCTTAATAACATTTTGCCGGAGAGTGTATTGAAATACAGTTTTTCTTATTACTTGACAATTTAGAAAATCAAATTTCTTTTGATATTAATTTTTAAAGCCTTGATTAGTTGACTACTGAAAATCATTTAAATCGGTTCTTAAATTTTAAAATTATAAGTAACATAAAGAGATTACTTCGAACATTAAGAAAATGGAAACGATATTGTAATTATTATTTTTTAAAGAACTTTACAATATTTTACCGGAAAGTATGTTGAAATGCTGTTTGCTTTATTACTCGACAACTTAGAAAAGAAAATTGCTTTTGAATTAAATTTTTAAAGCCTCAAATAGTTTGGTATTGAAAGTTATTAAAATCAATTAATAAATATAATAGTTATAAACTATTATAAACGAGCTTGCTTCAAATTGCTACTATTACTTTTTTTGTAATTTTTAAGAAAAATGTAATTATTTGAGTATAAAAACTTTTAAAAGTATCTAGCATGAGGAAATAATTTTTTTAATTATTTTTAAATCCATAATTTTTGAAGAACATAATGATATTTTGCTGAAAAGTATGTTGAAATGCAGTTTTCGTTATTACCCAAAAACTTAAAAAATCAAATTGTTTTTGTTTAGAATTGTTGAAGCCTCCATTAGTTTGCTATTGAAAATCATGAAAATCGGTTAATAGCTAGCTTTAAGTAAATTCTTTAATTTTCCTTCAAAGGCATTTTAAAGCCTCTAGTAGGTGAAAATATTAAAATGAATTAAATAATTTTACTTTCAAAGAAAATCTTCTTTATCTTCCACAATCAGCAATTAATAGGAGGCTATAAAATAAAAATTATTGCGAAATAAATAATGTTTAAAATTCCACTATTTTGAGAAATTTAAAGAAACATTTTATTAATTTTATACTTTTACATTACTGAAGTCCTTTAAATCCTTTGAACATTTTTAAAATCAAGGATAAGTTTTTGTTATAAAATTTTAAATTAATTTCCAAACTACTCTCTTAATTTAACATAACATCTACATAACTACATTTTATTATAGAAAACTTCGACAATATAAAATTTATACAATTTGAAATGGATTTCAAAAATGAATTGAAATCCTATACGAATGAACAATTCAAATTATATTTTATTTTCTCTAGTAACAAATCTACAAACACATACAAACTCTTACAAGCACACATCTCAAAAAAAGGACACATAGTTACTTATACAGACAAATACTTACATAAACACATACTTACAACACTTGTGAATAATTTCAAAATTTTATCCCTTTTTTGCTTTTTGTAAAATAGAAGTTTTGTCTGTGTGTAATATGTGTAAGCAAGAAAAAAAAAAAACACCAACTACATTTTAACCAATATAGAAATAAAATAATAATAAAAAAGTTAGTTTTTTTGTTTAGAAAATTTTCTAAATTTTCTACCTTAAGTACTTTGGGTCTTATATGACCATTTCTAATATGTATACTGTATGTAATTGTAAATGTATAGAAAGAAACAAAGTTATGTAAATGTTGTGTATGTAGAGTATTAGAGTGTAGGCTAGAAATTTTCTTTAACTTCTTTTTTTTGGACTTTAATATATTTGTATAAGCACGTCCAGTTTTATGTTTTATAAAAAAAAAAAAAAAAAAAAAATAATAAATATATACACATGTGTTTATATATATATATATATATATATATATATATTAAAGGACATTTAACATAAGTCTTTTTACTTTTTCTAACAACTATATTCTAATACTGTTTTACGTATATTCATACAAACAAATAATGTTAATGTATGTGTTTTAGTTTAAATTTAATGTATTTTCTATATTTTATAACCAAGTCATATACATATATACATAAGAGTATATGTAAGTATAAGTACTCATACCCTTACTTTGAAATTCAAATTATCCTTTTCTTGTTTTATTTTTTTTTTTCTCTAGAATTTTTTGTTGTTGATTTTCACAATGAAAATATAATTTTATTTTTGAAGTTTGAGTAGAAAATTAGAATTTCAAGTATTATTGCAATAGGGATTTTTTGTTCTATTTTAACAAAAAAAAAAAAAAAAAAAAAACATATACAGTCATAGTCATTTATATTAACACTTTTTTATTTCTTTTAAAAAATTTGGAAAATAAGTAAAAAATTTGTGTTGTTATAAAATGTTTTAAAATAATTGTTTTGTTGTTGTAAAACCTGAAATATGTAGAGTAGATTGTGATCGCGGTATTTATTTCAGATATTGAAAGAAAAATTCGTATACATTTTTCGTTTCAAAAGTATTAACACACGTTTTTTATATTTAAAAATTATTTACACAGCTTCAAAAGTAAATTATTTACGCTTAGCTTGCCTAGAAGATAATATAAAATTTTGTGATACAAATTCAATTTTAATAAAGCACAAAAATCTAAAAATATTTGTACAAATATTGAAAAAATAGTTTAAGAGTTAATGTGAGATTTCAATGAAGATTTAAAATTATACATCATCTTTAACATTTGTAAAAAATCTATCATAAAAATTTAACATCGTTTAAAACATTTACAAAATTTTCAGTAGTCACCTATTTTATTCAGCGAGAAATTATGATAATTAGGAAGGTAGTGATGTTCGCATTATAAGTAGTGCAATATATTGGTTCTATAATTGTCTTTTTGTAGCAAAACTCGTGATTTCAGACAAAAAAAAAAAAAAAAAAAAAAATTAAGTACAAAAATTTGATTTATTTGAATTGAATAGAAAATTCAAGACAAAAGTAAAATCAATAATAATACAGTCTGGTAATATTTAGAAATCGTATATTATATTGCAGAAAAAAAGGTTAAATTACACTTTCTGTAATGCAAACTTCATAATCATAATAACCTAAAAATCATACATATCATATTTTGAAAAAATTTTTCCTAATTTCTCTTTAAATTGTTTTTATTTTCATGTAATGACATCTTTTAACTAAGGATTATATCATCCTTTAAATGTCAACTTGGCTCTGATAGGTTTTTTCATCATTTTTGCCACTATTTTTATATTTTTGCGACCTATTAGGTTGTGTTTGGACCTTAAAATTTTATACTATCTTAAAGACAAGATTTTAAACCATCTTTGGCAATATTAGGCGTAAAAAAATGATTTTTTGAATTTTTCTTCTAACATCAGAAATAAATTACCACAATCTACTCTATATATTTCAGGTTTTATAACAACAAAACAATTATTTTATATATGACTGTGACTGTAAAATCTCTTTTTTTGTTTGTTTTGTTAATATAAAGTTTTTATTTTAAATTAAAAATATAGTATAATTTAGAAATGTTTGTAGGCTTAACATTTTGGAAAAGAAAAAAATTAGATTTTGTGAAGGAATTTTTTTAACAAAAGAAAAAAAAATCAGAATTTTATTTAAAAATAATTAAAAATTATCCTAAAATTTAGTTAATATGATAACATTTTATAAAATTGCCTGTAGAAATCAAAATTTAGACAAACGAATTACCGTTGATAGTTTACTATTAAAATTGGTTAGTTTACTATTAAAATTAATTAAATTGGTTCAAACATCGGTGTTATTAGTCAAGGAGTGAACTCATTTTAAGTAAATTCTTTTATTTCTTTTCAAAACTTGATTTATAATACTTTGAGCAGTTACTTTTATATCTCAGCTTTATAACCCCAGCAAAAAAAACTGAAGAAGAACTTGAAAAGTCATGACTTTAACATTATGTTGTCATTGGAAGGAAGCTTTGATAATAGATAATAAAAATAATTTTCCATTTGTGAAATTCTTATCTTCTTAGAAATTATTCACCTTATTTTCCTTTTTTTTGTAAATTTTATCAACTTTCAAAAAAGTGCAAAATATGCACTTAGTTCTACTTTTGAATGGTGCAATAGTTCTTTTTTGGATTTTTTTTTTTTTTTTTTTTGAAACATCATAATGATATTTTGCTGAAAGGTATTCAATTCAATTTTTTTATTAACTGACAACTTAGAGAATCAAATTGCTTTGGATTTCTTTTTCTAAAGTCTTGTTTAGTTACTAATGAAAATTACTTAAATTGGTTCATGTCAGAATTATGAGCAGTGTTGCCAGTTTAGCCTTTCTAAGGCTAAATATAGCATTTTTATATTGCTTTTAGCCCCAATTTTCGTTTTAGCTTCTAGCTTTTTGGTTTTTAATATTGCCTTAAAAAGGCCAAAATGTTAGTATTACAGCAATTAAGAAAACAATTTTTTATTTGTTATTACTAATTTCATTTTTACAGAATCATACATTTAAACATTTTTGTGTATTTATAAAAATTGAGATTATCCATAAAATTTTCTCTGCGGCGCTTCTTTCAATATCAGATAAAAAACTTAACTAATTTTATGGACATACTAAATCGATTATATAATTATTTTTAATTAAAAAAAACTTCATAAAACTTAATAGAAACTATTTATTAATATAATTTAAGATGTCCAGAGGCGAAGGCCATTGATGCCAGTCCTGTCATTATTTGTATTTATTGTAAATTAATTTGCACTAAATAAATAATTAAATAATAATGAAAAAATAATAATAAAAATAATAATAATAATAATAATAATAATAATAATAATAATAATAATATAATTTTGAAACATTCTTATAAAAGCGAAAAATCACCCATAAAATTGGATATGCTTAATCTAAACAGGTATTATGGTTAAAAAATTACGAGAAGGCCTTAAAAAAACATTGGCTCATTTTTAATATAATACACAAATTTGTTTGAGAATTTTTTGGGCAAGTTATCATTGGGTCATTTCGCTTTCAGCCGTTCTATGTTTTATTTATAGATTTAGAAATTAATGAGAATAAATACAGAATTTGTAATTTTTTTTTCTAGTCTTATTTTAAGGGAATTTAGCCTTTTTTGACCTTTTTTAAAGTTCAATTTAGCTTCTTCTTTTTCTCACTTCCTGGCAATACTGAGAAGAGTTCATTTCAAATAAATTCATCTATTTTACTTGAAAACTTTATTTATAAAACTTTGAGAAAATTTTAAAGAATCAATGGAGAATGAAAATAAGATTTTTATTACTTTTGAAAAGTTAACTTCATATCTGAATAATTATAATTTGTTTGAAAGTCTGAGGGAATCAAATTTTCCTTGTTACCCGATAACTTAAAAAATCAAATTGCTTAAAATATGAATTTCTAAAACCCTAGATAGATGGCTATTGAATATTATGAAAATCGTTTTATAAATATTAAAATTATGATAGGAACACAATTGCGTCGTATGAACGTAGAAGCGTGCTATGTAGGTGCGTTGTCGAATTAGAACTTATACATTTTTATTGAAAAGTACACAGCAAGCAGCGTATACGTTGAACCGTATATTCATTGTGAGTTCAAACAGTTTTATTTATATTTTATATGCATTTGTCATTTCAAAAACAAAAATAAGGAAAAAATTGAAATATTTTTGAAATAATATTTATTATTATTTGAAAAGAAAATTTAATCAAAATAAATTGCAATTGTGTTTCTAGTGTTATGAGCAAAAGAAAAAGCTTGTTTCAAGGAAAACTTTATTTTACTATAAAGACATTTTAAAGCATCATCAATAAGGATTTTTTTTTAGTTTTAAAATTTGAAATTGTAACTTAAGTATTTATTTTTTGAAGAACTTAATGCTATTTTGCCGAAAAAGTATGTAGAAATATATTTTTTCTTGTGAACCGGCAACTTAGAGAATTAAGTTGCTTTAAATATAAATTATTGAAGACTTGATTAGAAGCTATTCAATAATCACTAAAATCGGTTTATAAATATTTGAATTAATAGAAAATGAACCAAAATACCTCTAGAAAATTATTATATTATAGTTACTCTAAATTATGACTTAAAATATCTTTTACAAAAAATATAATTAAAAATAATTTATATTTATCTTCAAAATCTTATGATTTTTGCCTTTACTTTATTTTTTATTGCCTACCTTTAGGCTTTATGTTCAATTATTCTCAGCTAACGCCTTTAAAACTTAACTATTTTGAAATAATTCTCTACTTTTACACATTACAATTACAAATTTGTCATGTTTGCCTTAACATTAACACAAGCATGTTTTTTTTTTTTGTTAGCAATAACTCCTTTCTTTCCTTTTTCTCTTCCTTAAGTTATTTATCTTTTTTTAACATTTGATTTGAATTGGTAAAAAAAAGTAATGAATATCACAATAAATGGTATTAGCATTTAAGTGTGTATATTTCTTTTTTGCCCCTAAATAAAAACAAATATATAAAAATAAATTTTATTATTTATACTCCTAAACGTACATATAAAGTAGTTTCGACTGCTGTCAATGTCCATTTATTGTAAATTCATACAATCATTTATACACATGAACGCAAAATAGAATAAGCAGTGTAGCACCCATCATTTGATCGTTTAAATTCATACTTACACACCCATATGATTTCACCAACAAATGTTACAAGAAATTTTTCTTAATATAGGCAGCAGCAAGAAATGAATGAAAAAAAAGGAAACAGCACACACTTGTAAAATCCATCTAAGATTAAAGTGCCTGCCCCATGCGTGTTAAAGGATAATGTATATTCATCAAATGTTTTGTCTATATATTTTGTATCTATGTATAAGAATTTGTAGTGGGGAATCAAGAATATAAATAAAGCTAAACGATCGAATAGATACGTTATATTAATATATAAAAAATAACTACAGAAATGTTAGCAAATGCAAAAGAAAAAAAAAAAAAAAAAAATAGGAAAGTATGTTTAAGGAGTAAAGAGCCCAAGGAATAAAGCAAAAAGTAACTTAAACTGACAAGGGTGGAGACATTTATAATTATATGGATAAAAGCATTGAAATAAATTTCCTCTTAGAGTTAACTTTAAACACAACTCAGGGCGTATGACTAATAGATTTTAATTGTGCTGAAACCAGCTATTTCAAATTGTTATAACTCAAACATTTCTGAACCGATTTTAAAGATATTTTATAGCCAAATAAACAATCTAATACTAAATATACAAAAAGCTTAAAAACTTCTACAAATGGCCTATGAACCAAAAATTATTAATTTCAACACACGAACCTTTAAAATTAAGACTTTATATTATTTTTATAATTGTTTTTTCTGTTCATTGTTTGCTTAATTCCCAATTCCCTCTCGTTATTTCTTCTATTTTGCTACTTTATTCACTTATATTATTGTTGGCAAAGTATCGATGAAGAAAAGTACAACACAAAAAAAGTAAAAGTGCGTGCATTAGCAATTATTCTTTATACATTTTTGTTGTTGCTATTACATACATATGAAAAACTTGTTATTGTTGTTTAATAGTACTTACAATATGTAAGAAAATAAATATATATAAGTCTTATATATCGTCTGTGTAAAGTTTAAGTTTACTTCAAGACCTGACGTTATTGAGATGATATACGTGAGTTGAAGTTTCAAATGTCAATGTAGAAGAAAATATAGAAAAAAGTTTTTTGTACTCAAAGTAATATGAGTAATGTCTACATATGTAATAGTATGAAAAGGTTTTATGAAGGAAAAAAAAGAAATAAATCAATATTTTATAATTTATTATGACGTTTGAAAAGAGGCTGCCTAAGAAAGGGGCATTTAAATAAAGCCTAAAAATAGACATTATTGTGAAGGGAAATAAGCAAATCTAAAGGAATTATTGAGCAAATCTTAAAATGATGTAATAGATATAAGGAAAAAATATGATTTAAGTAGGTAATAGAAAAAATTCTTGTGTAATGAAAATAAGAATAAATGAAGTTTATAATAAAAGACTAAAAGTAGGCAATAAGTGAAATTAACATCCTAGTAAAGTGAAATTAAAAAAATATAGATAATAAATATAATATTAACTTTGATCCTAAAATTAGGTAATTAAGTAATTAATATGATCAGAATATGATTATTTAATGAGTTTGTTATTAAAAATTAGTTAAATTGGTCTACAAATAAAAGAGTTATGAGCGATGAAATAAGCTAATTTTAAGTAAATTATTTTATTTTATTTATTTTTTTTTTTTTTTTTTTTTGATTTATAACACTTTAAGCAGTTGATGTTTCAATTACTTTTTAGTTGGGAGATATAATATAACTCTATATAACTCAGACACTGAAAATGTATTTGAATTTCTGAAGTCTCAATTAGTTTGCTATTGAAAATTACTTAAATTGATTTACATATGTTGGAGTTATGGGCAAAATGAAGTGCTTATTTCAAGTAAGTGTATTTATTTCCTTTCTAAACTTATTTGATAGGATTTTAAAGTACCAAACAGATGGACATAATATTTTTATTACATTTAAAAAAATTTAAATAAGTATTTGTATAGGAATATATAGCTTGAAAGTCTGTAGCAATCAAGTTTTCCTTGTTGCCCTACAACTTTAATAATGAAATTGCTTTATGTTTGAATTTCCGATTTCAAAGCAATTCATAAATGTCTGAGTTATGAGCAAATGAACTAAGTAGCTTGGATTTACTTTGGATATTTTTATAGGAAACTTAGGCTGTATCGGAAAATAAAAAACAATTTTATTTATTTTCTTTCTTTACTTCAAACTTTTTTAAATTTTACTTACGAAATTCATATACATTTTTTTTTTAAATATAGTAATATTTTTTTGTGACAAAATAAAAACAACAAAAAATCCGTAGGGAATTTAAATTAAAATTTGTTTTTTAACTGAGCCGCATTGCGTATTTTTCATATAAATTTGTATGGAAATTTCCGGACCGGGTTTGCTCTATTTACACCTTAATGGCAAAATATCATTAAATTGTCCAAGAATAAAATAAATTAAAAAAAAAAAAAAAATTAGTATAACATTTTCCTTTGAGCCCATATTTAGGCAAATATTGTTAAGCTCTTTAAATAAACAAAAGATTAAATGAAGACTTCTCAAATCAGCAAATAATTAATACACTATTAAAATTTTTAAAAGATTTTAAAAGCTTAAAGTACGCCAAATCTTGCGAAGTTTTAAAATAATTAAAAGTCTAAATGTTAGCTTCAGAAATCCTAAAATTAGATAGAAGATAGTAAATATACTACTCGAATATTGTGATATTTTTAAAGCCTAAAATTAGGATAATATTGTTATTTTAAAATAATCAAAAACCTAAAAGTAGGCTTCAGAAATCCTGAAAGTATGGAGCATATAATATATTTTTTTGAAATTTTAAAGGACTAAAATAATATCAAAAAATAATCAATTAAGCCTAAAATTGGGGTTTACATTTTCGTATTTCTATTGCATTATAGTGATATATCAAGAAACATATGGCTCCCATAAGTAAACTACTTTTATTTTGCAATTAAATTTTAACTTTTTTTAAGTTAACAAAAATATTTTCTTTATTATCTTGTTGCAGTATTGCCAATTTAGCACTTTTAGTACTAGATCTAGCACCTTTTAAACTCATTTAGCACGAAAAAACCGAATCTAGCAGCTGATACTTTTTCTAGCACTTTTCGAACTATTTGTGACATATTTTGCACATGTTTTTATTAATTTGTAGTTTTGTACTGCAAAAACATTATCACTCGTTTTTTTTTTTTTAAATAAACTAACGCGATCTTTAATGATTGTGTTTAGCAAAATGAACTTTGTAAAAACCATTACAATAACAAATAGTTAATCTAACTGACAAATAATAGCAGTTAAGCAAACTCTATCGTTTTTTTAAAAGAAATATTACGATAAAATAAAAATGAAATAGAAATTTTTAAATATAATTTGCAATTTAGTTGTAAACGTAACTGAATCGATATCGTAAATTAAAGTAAAACAAAATTTTAATTAATTTCGAATCTTCTTGAAAATTGAAATATTTATACATAACTAAACAACTTCTTAGCAAAACTTTTTGGTTCTCGGTAATGGCAACTACTTATTAAAGTAATTTCTTGGTAATGAGGTGTCATTATTATTTGCATACTCTACATTACATAAATAAGTACTCCATAGTATAATAGCTCAGTAATATTGCAATAAGTTGGATCAGTTGGCTAGAGCGCTTGATTAGCAACCTAAAAATATATTTTATACTAAAAACTTTTTGTCACTTAGAAAATGAAATGCGAGATGGTGTACTGAGTAAGACGTTAGTCATTAAAAACGAATGGTTAATTTGTGTCGAAGTTCTAATTTCATTGACGGCAAACATTTTTTGTTTTTTCTTTTTATTTTCGTTTAGGTACATATTTTTGAGTATCCCTAGAGTCTAAAAATAACTGCATGAACTTGTGGACAACTCGAACAAAAATAACTAGTTATTCAGGCAAAAAATAAGTAGTTTATTTTTGTTTCCAATTATACCTGCTAGCTTACCAGGAACTCAAAGTTATTACCCAATTCAAAACTTCGTTATCATTTTATTTTTGAAATTTTATATAAACAACGAATTTAAAAAAAGTAATACCTTTTGTGAGCATTTTGTTACACTTTTAAATATTTTTTTGAAGACTAAAAATTATAACATTTATTAGAGACAAACTTTTTTGAGAATTTTATTTTTTGCTAAATATTGGTTTTTAAGTCCATTTATAATTAAAGTAAACTGAAAATGAATTCCTTCATTTTCAGTTTATTTTTGTTAACTATGATAAAATTAGAATTTTTGAAAAATCCACCCATAACTGTGTTTGTGCTTTTATTATTTTCTTTAATGTTCTTTTAGCTTTAAACTTGAAAATTAATAATACTATTCCTTTAGCACTTTTTTCTAGTATTTTTTTTTTTTTTTGTAAATTTTAGCACTTTTTCCCACTTAGGTTTTGGCAACACTGGCTTGTTGTCTAAATGACACATCATGTCATGTTCCCTCTATTTCTTTTATTCCTATATTAAAACAAATGTCTGCCTAAAAGTTTTTTTTTTTCTCAAAAACTAATGAAAACGTTTGGAAAAAAAAAGAAATCCGTGGCATATGTTGGGTCATCAAATAAACTTTATTTACTTTCTAAATTTAATGGGTGCGTTTTACTTAAACTATTACTAAATATTTATTTCCATATAAAAAAAGAAACAATCAAAGAATGTAGTAACATTTAGCTATGTGTTATTAACATTACATTAAGTATAAACATTTAACAAAAAAGTTTCTCATTATTTTTACTTTTTTCACTCCATTTCTATTTTCCTATAATTCCCCGCTGTCTGTTGGGAAATGTACGTATGTGCGTATGTGTTTAAGTTTAATATATTAAATTCAAACACGACACGCACTTACGATTTCATGTTGCTATTGCGATTATTTTTATTGTTTTCTTATACTTATGTTTAGACTACTTTTAGGTGTAGGTTGTTTTTTTCTACTTTTTCAACATTTCAGGTAAAATTTGTTAAATTAAACGTATATGTTTTATATGTGCTGGTTGTTGTAGTAGTTAGAGTTGTAGTTGTAAAAATGTATTTAAGTAATGCGCGCGAATATAATGTTTCCGCCTGTTTCCGGTTTTTCCGGTGTTTTACCTTAATTTTTCTTTGTCTTTCTTTAGTTTAGGTATTAGTTATATAGAGGCTTAATGTTAACTATGTTCAAGTTTTGTAAGTAAGTTAAATATTTTATGAAAAAAAAAGACAAATCAAAATTTTATTGCTATTGCTAGTGTAGGGACTAGTAAATTAAAATAGTTTTTAGCCTAAAAATAGCCAATTGTAAACACATATATTAGAAAAAATATATAATAAATTAGAATAAATATTTTTAATATATTTAAAATAGCTTGAAAGAAATATTAATTGAAAATTTAAAAAGTTTTTGTTTACAACATCAAGCGAATATTTTTACAATTGAAACCGTTTAAACAAAAATTAAATTTCTTTGTTCCCAGCCTAGAACTTATTGATAATTGAGGGCATATATAAAAAATATATATCAAAGGATTTGATTACTTTTTAGTGTATTGGTAGATTATTGAGTTGTCTTTAATTTAAGACAAATTTACTGTAAACTGTTTGTTTCAAATTTGTTAATAATTAGTTTTCTATTACTTATAAATTTAGGCTTAAAAATTTGAAAAAGTTCTTAGGAAACATATGTTGCTGGATCTGATTAGTTTTCAGTGTATATCTAGTTTATGCAGTCGTGTTTACTTTCAAGGAAAAATATTGTGAACTTTTGTAGTTTTGAGTTTTTTGTGATTTTTTTTTTTATAGAGTTTTGAACATTAATAAAGTACAGACTTCGAATGGGTTTACTCAAAATATTTATTTATAATAATCAATTAAATTTGAGTGCCTTTGCAGATTATGATGTTGCCTTAAATAAAAGGCAGAAATATTTTGGACTTTTTTGCTTCTGTTATTTTAATGATTTATTTTCATTTACCCCTAATTGGAGGCTTACAAATTTATAAATGTTTTAATTTAAAACAGTTACAGAAAACTATATATTAATAGATTTGATTAGATTTCAGGGTATAATCAGTTTATAAAGTTTTCTTTAATTTAAAACAAAAATAATGTGCGTTTTGATTTTATTTATTTTTTTTTGTAGATTTTTTCTTAAATAAAGACGTGAACATTTTTAAAGTAGACTTTGAAGGATTTTATTAAAAAAATATATTAACAAAATCGATCGAAATAGAGTATATTAACAGATTATAAAGTTGTCTTTAATTTAAGGCCAAAATATTATGAACTTTTTTGTTTTAAATTTCATAATGATTAATTATCGGCTTAGCCTTAAATGCAAGCTTACAAATTTTTAAAGTATGAATGTTGACAAAGTAAATAAATAACATATATTAAGCGATTTGAATGCAATTAAGTACAGTAGTAGCTTTTGGTGTATTCTTTAATTTAAGACCAAAATATTATTAACTTTTTGTTTTAAATTGTATTGTAATTAATTTTAGTTTTAGTTTAGCCTACAAAATTTTAAAGTATGAAATTTGACGAAGAAAGTAATAAATACATATTAAGTTATTTAAATATAATCAAGTACATAAGTAGCTTTTAGTATATTCTTTATTTTAAGACCAAAATACTGTAAACTTCTTCATGTAAAATTGTTTTATGAATAATTTTCAATATTTCTAATTCTATATTCTAATATAATTTTAAAGGATTTTTAAAAAATATACATTAAGCGACTTACTTATTTTTAAGTGTTCTGATAGATAATGATGTTTGCTTTAATTTTATATAAAAATATTATCAACTTTTATGTTTAGCTCCTCAAATTAGGCTTTAAAGTGAAAATTTTTTTCTTTACTTTTATAGAGTAGATTTTTAATTTAAACTTAAGCTTTCTTTAAACCTAAAAATAGACCACAAAGTTCTATTTGGCATCTAAAACTAGGCAACAAATTGATATTTAACCCCAAAAGTAGGCTTAACAAAATATTTAAAGCTGTTTTAAGCATTTTCGAAACAGGCTAAAAATTTGCTTAATATTTTTAAAATTTATCTATAAAATAGATTTTGCTTTATATCTAGATTTTTAATTTAAGTTACTTTAAGCCTAAAAATAGAGTACAAAGATATATTTGTCGCCTAAATGAAGGCAATAAATTTATACTTAACCCCCAAAAGTAGACATAACAAATTATTTAAAGCTGTTTAAACATTTTGTTAAATGATTTGAAATCTAGATATCCTATAATTGAAGTCTACAAACCTTAGCTATTTTTGTAGCAATTATATTAAGCATCTAATCAATATATCTTTTTGATAATAAAATAAACATGTCAATTTCATTGAGTTCCTTTAAATCATAAATATATATTTTCAAATGAACCATTTTCTTCCATGTGCTCTAGACAATTTATTCATTCATTCGTGTAAGTAATATTTGTACCTAAAATATTGCGTGTTTAATTGTATTGGAAATACATACAGGTTTTTCTTTAGAAAATGAAAAAAGAAGGTATTTCAACAAAGATGTTAACAGGAATAAAGGCTAATGTTTACGGTAATTCTAATAAGAAATGTTTGAGTTAAATATATATGCATGATTATTTCCTAGTAAAAAAAAAGAAAACATTAACGACTCTTTAACTATAATGTCGAGAAAGGAAGGTTTAATTACATATATGCATGCATTATATATAAAATAAAATATTAACACGCACTTAAATATCTTGGAAATATCATTAAAATTAAGATTTTAAAGGTTGAACTTTGTTGCCTGGCAAACAGTTTCTAATAACCTGTAGTTTACCTAACCCAGCATCATATGGTTGGTTAGAAATTTCAATAAACTTATATATATATATATATATATATATATATATATATATAGTTTGTTACTTTATTTGTTAAAATCAAAAACCAAGTTTTTTTTTTATAAAAAAACAACTTTTAACATATGAAATCGAAAACTTTGTTATTTAAAGAAAATAAACCATTATAATCAAAACAGTGGTCAGTCAGCTAGCAGTGTTCAGTTGTTTTATAAACTGTAAGGAAACAGGATATAAGGGCGTTTTAAAGAAAAAAAAAAAGAAACGTTTACAGACTGGCCTTTATAAATAAACTTTTTAATGTTTAAATGTTTTTCTTTACTTAAGAAGGTTTTGGTCCCAGAAAAACATCTCTTGTCTTTGTTGTGGTTGTCTCAGTGATGTTTTTCTTGCTTCTTCACAAATTATATATTAAAAAATAAAGTAAAATAGTAGAATAGCAATAAAAACAAGTATAGAAGAAAAACATATTAAATATACGGGCTTTTGGGTAATGTGGTATTATTTTGTTAAAAGAAAAAAAAACAAAGAAATAAAATAATATACAATATATAAAGCATACTTTTAGGCTGCATACCTCTAGAATACATGTGGTGTTTGCCAAAATGTAAAAAAGAAATAGTAAGAAAAAACTAGAAATTGAAATGATATTTGTCTTATTGCTAAAGAAACTACATACAAGTTTTTTTTATTATTATTTACTTTTGTCTGTAAAGGTTGGACTTTTGAAATGGGGAAAAGTACTAAAAATAAAAATTTTTAAAAAAGGTAAAATTATAAAAAAGACAATGTAACAAATTAAAAAAAAAAAAAATAGTAGAATTTTAAAAAGATTTATAAAACCTTGTTAACTTTTTTGGAAATTTTTTTAATTTTAAAAACAGCCGCTTCGAGACTAGTTTTAGATCCCTTAAATCCTTAACATATTATTGTTTAAAATGTGACTTTAAACCCTATTCTTAATAGCTCCTTTCCTTGTCGTTATCTATCTTCCTACAGAAATTGATTTTTACCTAATTTTTTTCTACTTTTTTCTAATATTGCTCTTATTTATAAACTGTCAATCTTTTTTCTTATATATATTTGTGGCTAGCAAAAATAAAGCAAATCTCAACCTTTATTTAAAGTTTTATCATGTTTTTTTGTACTTTTTGCTCGTTTAACAATTTATTTTAATTTTAAAAATGTTCATGACTTATTTGGTCCTTTTTTTCTTTCTTCTTCACTTATTTGACAACAACAAAATTGTTAGTTTTATCTTTTATCCAAGGAATTATTCTTTTAGAGTTCTTTTTTCTTTCTTTGGTTTAAAATGTGTTCGAAAACATATTAAAATGCAAAAGAAAATATTAGTTTTTTTCTTCTTTTTTTCTCAAAAGAAAATATTGAAAATCTAAAATGTCCTTTAACACATATGTGCATTTCATTTCATATGTTATAGAAAAATTATACATTTTTTTTTTCGCTTTCGTCAGAGTAAGTAGATGAAGAATAATAAGAAAGTAATAAAATGTTAATTTCTTTCGAATGAGAAAAAAGGTTAAGAAAATAGGATTTTTTAAACTAAAGGAATTTTTATTGACAACAAAAGAGTGATCTTTAAAATATAAAAAATTTAATACCTTGGAGAGAAAATTTTCATTAAAAATCTTTTTCGCTTTAGCGAGAAATTTTTTTCTTAGCGATAAATTTTTAAATTTAACGAAAATTTGCTCTTTAGCGTAAGTTTCGTTCATTATAGCGAGAAGATTTTTAACATAAGCTACAAATTTGTATGTTTAAGCGAAATTATTTTCTCTTCACAAAATTCATAGTTTTTTCCCTTCCCTTTAGTGATTTTTTTTTTTGCCTTTTCAATATTTAGGTTAAGAATCGGTTTAAACATTTTTCCTTTCTATGTTTTAATTATAACGATAATTTTTCTCTTTAGTTATGATTTATTTATTTATTTTGTCTTATTAATTCAATAATGTAATACAAACCCGTTTCATGACCGAAATATAGTATTACATAGTACTAAAAATCCTGAGTAATTAACAATTAGTTAAAAATTATATATAATAACAAATAAATATATAAACATATATATGTAAAAGTGTAACATATAATTCATTCATAAACATAAAAATAAGAATTAATAACGCTTTACTTGTAATTTTTTCGTTTTGTTTCATATTATTAATATTTAAAGTCAGCTTTGAAAATTTTTAAGCTATAAATATTTCGCTATGATTTGCTATAATATTTTTCGATTTAGCGATTTTTGAACATAGTAACAGTTTTGGCGATTATTTCTCGCCTTGACGATAAATTTTACATTGTAGCGATATATATCTATACATATATATATTTTTTTTGATTCACAAATATATATTAAAAATCATTTCATTTAATTTTTTTTCATTCCCTAGCGATAGTGTTGTTTAGCTTTGAACTTGAAATCTGCCTTTATATATTTTTAGCAATAATTTTTTCCTAATGTTAAGCTTTAGTGAAAAATTTTCGTTTCTGCAATAATTTTTTTTTTTTTTTTTGAGCGAAAAATCTTTTGCATTACAATTTTTAACTTAAAATATTTCATTTTAGCAGTAAAACGTTAATATTTTTAATATATTTTTTCCAGTTTTAACGAAAAATTGTTTTGCTACAAAATGTTTAATTTAAAAAATTTTAATTTTTCGCACTTTTCGCCTTAGTTGCAAACATTTTAATCTTTAGCGATAAACTTCTAGTCTAAAATTTTTTTAATTTAAAAAATTTTTGAAAGCTTTCGCTTTAATTTTGCGATTTTTATTAACAAAATTTTTTTTCGCTTAATTTCCAAATAATAATATTAATGATAAATAAATAAATAAATAATAATAAAAATAAAATTTGACTTAAAAAAAAATCTCTTAAATGTTTTAATTAAATTTTAATTTAAATAAGATTAGAAATATAATAAAATGATTTGACTTTTTAAATATTTTCTTGCGCTTAAGCGAAATATTTTACGCTTGTAATTTTAATATCATTTTGAAGATATTACTAACAATATATTCTCTAATTTAAATTTTCTTACCTTTATATTTGCGATATTTTTTTTCTTTCGAGAAAAATTTTTGGCGTGTATATTTATGATCTAAAAGATGTTTTAAAGTTTTCGTTTATCGAAATTTTGATTTTATAAAAATGTTTTCTTATGCATATTTATGTATTGCTAAATATTTTCTTCGCTTTTGCTATAATCATTTAGCATTAGAGAAATATTTCAAATTAGTGAAATTTACAAATTTGTAAAACTTTTTAAGTATTTTTTAAGCCAAATTTTTTCCGATTTAAATTTTCCTGGCTGGTTAAATTTTCAAAAAAAAAAAAAAAAAAAAAAAAAAATACTTAAAGAAAAGCTGATGTTTTTAATGTTTGAATTACAAATGATTCTTGAGATTATATTTTTTTCTAGTAACTAAAACATGTTTGTTTTTTTATGAGATGTCATAAGAATAATAAGAATAACATAACACCAACATAATTTACATTAAATAGGTATTGTACTTATACATATATAAATGTATAATAATCTAAATATACGTTGTAAATATCCTTACACACATGTTAATAGTCGTTAACAGAACACAAGCATAGATATTGAATGTTTATAGATTATTATAATCATAATAAAAAAAAAAAAAAAAAATATATGAAAAACATATTCATGGCTTAAAGGAATAAATAAAAACATGTTAAAATATAGAAAAAATAAAGCAAGTCATTGCTTGGCAACCCTTAACTACCATAAAGAAAAGACAACTACTTCCTTTATGTTTCCCTCTAACTCTAACACACATCCTATACTCTAACTATATACAAATATAAACTCATCAACTCATTACACACACATAAAACGTATGGTCAGTTTAAATAGTAGATGTGTATTGAATATTAAAAAAAAAAAATATATATATATATATATATTTGGAAATAATAAAAATAAGCGCCCGTACATATGCAATATTCTTTAATATATAAGTATTAATAATATTGAACAAATGTTCAATAATAATGGTAAATAGATAATTTAATGGTAAATATGAATCTACTAAACTCCTTAGATGGGTCATCAAATATTTTTATTTTTTAGGGGTATAAAACACATTTTCACTAAATGTCTTTGATTATTATGAAAATTATTCTACTCATATATGACAAAATAAGTGAGCATATAAAGGACAATAATACATATATTTATTTATACATATATGAATGCTATAATCATAAAAATAATTTTTAGTTATTGTTTTCAAGTATTTTTCGATGACACTAAAATATTTGTATGTGAGGGCAAATAAAATCTAATGAAATAAAATTATTTTTTGTTTTTTGATATTATAAAATATATTAAGTGTTAAATTGAAACACGTTTTGATAATAATCTGGGTAATTTTTGATAAAATAAAAAAGGTATTAGCTTAAAAATTGTTTTTCTTTTTGTTTTTGAGGTCGTATTTTCTTGGACGAGTATTTTCTTAGCAAGATTTCTCACCTTTTCTTTTGTTTCATGATATATTCTATATAATAAAAAAAATAATGAAAAAATATTATATAAAGAAATGATAAAAATAAGTAGAGGCAGGCACATATAGTTTTAATGGCATTTAAATAAATTTTAAACGGTAAAAACAAACACAGCACCATTTGAAAAATAAATTTTTATTATTTTTTTACTTTTAATAATTTGTTAACCTTTTGTTATAAAAAATTAATTTTAATATTTTTCTATTAAAAAAATATTAACATCTTATTATTTTTGAAGTTTTTAATTTAATTTTTTGCATTTTTTCTTCTTTGAAAAATTTTACAAACTAATCTTTTTAATTATCTTTTTTCATTTTAAAATCTTATGTAAATAAAAAATATAAGATTATAATTTTTTATTATATTCTTAAAAATTCAATTTTTTTAAAAAATGTGCTTTGTTATAAAAGGTTAAGAATAATAATAATAACACTATGCGACAGTCAAAATCGGGATGGGAAATGTTATATCGTTAAAAAAGAAGTTATACGTGTCCCGGCGTTTCGCTGGGTCACGTCTATAAATCGAGATATATCGATTTGAAGTTAGTAACTATCATATAGGGGAAATTGTGACCTTTGGTGGTCTTTTTTTGACATAACTCGAGAACCACCAGTCCGATTTTGCTGAAACAAATTTAAAAAAATTAGAAATTACAATTCCTTTAATCTGTTCATACAACGTTTCGCTACATAAGCAACAGTTTCGCAGTTATAAATAAATGTATGAAGAAAAAAACTATTTTTTGCCTAAAAAATTGAATTTTTTTATTTTTAATTCATAAAAATCCAAAACGGTAAAAAAAGTGTCAAGTCCTATTACTTTCACGTAAAGTCACATAACCTGTAATAATTTTTAATTTTACGTGTTAATAATTATAATAAATAAAATATAATAAATATTATCCAAATTCATTGAAACATAAAATCAATATTCTTGTCAAAATGAGATACCTTCACTTAATTGTGAATAAAAGCGAAACGCGTCCATCGATTTTAATGATCTATGTCTCATTTTGTTTAAAGGTTATGTGACTTTACGTGAAAGTAATAGGACTTGACACTTTTTTTTACCGTTTTGGATTGCGCTTATTTAAAAAATTTTAATTAAATTTTCCTGAAGGATTTTTTTTTTAATTTCTTGAAGAAAAATTTTGAATGAAAAATATATAGTTTGAAGAAAAAATTTTATTAAAAATTTCTTACTGCCTGTTTTAATAACACAAGCGCAAAAACGACTCGTCTAACTTACATTTAAAACAAAAACAAATTTTGAAATTTTGTTTTTTGTTTTAAAAAATTTTGTTTTTGTTTTAAATATAAGTTAGACGAGTCGTTTTAGCGCTTGTGTTATAAAAACAGGCAGTTAAAGGAAAAATGTTGAATAAAATTTCTTTAACGAAAAATTTTTTATTGAAAATTTTTTAATGAATAAATTCAATTTGAAAATTCTTTAAAGAAAAATTTCCTGATGTAAGAATTTCTATTACAAATTTTTTAGCAAAAAATTCTGATTAAAAATTTCTTGGAAAATAATTTAATTTTTTAAAGTTAACAATAATTTTATACAGAAAATAATTAGCCTCAAATGGTGCTGGATTGTGATAAATATTTTTTAATTTTATTTATATAATGGCAAATTTTATATATTAATTTTTTTAAATTCCCATATTTTTTCGAATTTTCTGACTTACATAACTAATTAAAATTTAAGCCAATTGTTCTGCCAATTGTTTTTTATATACATATCTTCTTTGATTTCTCCTTGATTTGCCATTATCTTGTTTCATTTTTATTCTATTCTATTCTATTTTAAAATACTACATGCTTGTGTTTTAAATATTATTTAAAAACAAATCAAAAATTATAAAAATATGCAAAATAAAATTTAAAATTCACCAATTGGGTTTAATTTTTGTTTATATATATGTTTTTTTTTTTTTTTTTTTTTGCATTAATAATATGATTATATATATACTTTTTTCAAAAATACTTTTTTTTCAATTCAAATCGAGATGAGCAAATTTTGTCAACATAACAACAAGAGGCAAATATATGTTTCAATATATTATTTAAATGTATTAATTAATAAAATTAAAAAAAAAAAAAATTAAATATTTAATAAAAATAATAAATTTCTGAGAGGACTTACCAAAATCATTAGCACCCATACCAGAAGGACCAGGCAAAAGACCGGGTATACCTTGTAAACCTAAAAAGGCATTAGGGAAGGAATGAGAACGTTGATTGTCCATAGAGTCCATAGTGCCATCATGTTGGCCATCACCGCGATCAGAGGGTTCAGTATCGGAGCTATTGGAGTCTTCGCCGGCGCTTTGGGCATGAAGGGAAGCCATATCGGGATGTTGTTTCTAAATAGAGAATATATATAAGATTCTAATGTTCCTAGTGCAGTTTAAGATCATATGCAATATTTTCATGATCAACAGTTGATCACTTGTTATGGGCTTGAGTGGATACAGACAAACGACACATTAAAGGTTTTTAACCTATATATTCCTTGAAAATGGTTAACGAAGTTAACCGGAATATCGGAAACAATAAATAAATAGGAACAAAATATATAATGAAAATATCGCATTGTTTTTGAATTTATATTTTTGGATGACCTTAAGCTAGGAACATTACACCATATAATAACACAGGTCAACAATATGGGAAACCCAAAAAACAAAAAATTTTTAATGCTATTTTGTTGCCAATCAACTAAAAATAATAAAATTTCTTTCCAAATACGTACCTGTAAACCATTTGTGTTTTCCAAAGCCTGACCTAATAAAGATTCACGCATTTCACGATCTCTATCGCGTGAGGTCTCACGACTACGATCACGGTTACGTGTTAAAGGATGTTGACCAGCTACAGGGAATTCACGATCAATTAATAAACGTTCAGGGCTGATACCATGTTGGGCACGAAACAAATCGGCACTTTTTATTCTTTTTTGAGGAGGAGGAGTCAAATGATTATTACGATTGCTATCTGAATCCGATAAATCCCAATGATTAGCCTAAATTTAGGAGAAAAAAAAGGGAGAAAAACAAACAAGAGAAAAAAAATCAAAAAACAGGTTTTCCATTTCGCGACAAATCTGTTTTCCGGAAGTGTCTACTTTACTTTATTGTTATTGTTTGGTTTTCTTACGGGAGACGCTGACGAGGCCTTCAATTCCTGTATGGCAGGGGTTTTTCCATTATTCGTATTATTGTTGTTGTTGCTATTAGTATTGTTATTGTTGTTGTTACTGCTGCTGTTGTTATTGTTATTATTACTGCTACTATTATTATTGTTGCTGCCACTACTATTCAATAAATTATTTAACGGTGTTGTCGAACCTAATGATGGTGTGGTAAAGGGTGAATTGGAGGAATTGCTGAGAGCTTGGGTAGCAGCTGTAAGGAAATTCAATTTGTTTGTGCTGCCCGATAATTGTAAGTTCAGCGTACTGTTGAGTTTGTTGGAGGAGGGCGTTGTGGAAGCAAGTGTAGAGGTAAAAGAAGAACCATTATTGACATCGGCTAAACCACGAATTTGTAATAAATGGGCTGTTTTAAGGAATTCCGGTAAGTGTTCATGACCCACATTGACTTCGCCGTTGTACATAAAGCTGGAAAAGCGAGAAGGAAAATAAAAAGAAATAAAAATTAAAAAAGGTTCTTTAATGAAATTTTGTTTAATAAAAAATTGTCATTGAAAATTTGTTTAATGACATATTTTCAATTAAAATTTGTTTAGCGAAAAATTTTTATTGAAATTTTGTTTAATGAAAAATTTTTATTTAAAATTTATTTAGTGAAAAATTTTTATTGAAAATTTATTTACCGAAAAATTTTTACTAAAAATTTGCTTAATAAAAAAATTAGTTTCACCAAATTTTCTTTAGAAAATTGAGTTTCACACAACTTTCTATTGAAAAAAATGGAGATTCACCAAATTTTCTATAAAAGAAATTTTGTTTCACCAAATTTTCTATAGAAAAAATTGAGTTTCACCAAATTTTCTATAGAAAAAATTGAGTTTCACCAAATTTTCTACAGAAAAAATTGAGTTTCACCAAATCTTCTATAGAAAAAATTGAGTTTCACCAAATTTTCTATAGAAAAAATTGAGTTTCACCAAATTTTCTATAGAAAAAATTGTGTTTCACCAAATTTTCTATAGAAAAAATTGAGTTTCACCAAATTTTATATAGAAAAAATTGAGTTTCACCAAATTTTCTATAGAAAAAATTGAGTGTCACCAAATTTTCTATAGAAAAAATTGAGTTTCACCAAATTTTCTATAGAAAAAATTGAGTTTCACCAAATTTTCTATAGAAAAAATTGAGTTTCACCAAATTTTCTATAGAAAAAATTGAGTTTCACCAAATTTTCTATAGAAAAAATTGAGTTTCACCAAATTTTCTATAGAAAAAATTGAGTTTCACCAAATTTTCTATAGAAAAAATTGAGTTTCACCAAATTTTCTATAGAAAAAATTGAGTTTCACCAAATTTTCTATAGAAAAAATTGAGTTTCACCAAATTTTCTATAGAAAAAATTGAGTTTCACCAAATTTTCTATAGAAAAAATTGAGTTTCATGAAGTTTTCTATAGAAAGAATTGAGTTTCACCAAAATTTCTATAGAAAAAATTGAGTTTCACCAAATTTTCTATAGAAAAAATTGAGTTTCACCAAATTTTCTATAGAAAAAATTGAGTTTCACCAAAATTTCTATAGAAAAAATCGAGTTTCACCAAAATTTCTATAGAAAAAATTGAGTTTCACCAAATTTTCTATAGAAAAAAATGAGTTTCACCAAATTTTCTATAGAAAAAATTGAGTTTCATCAAGTTTTCTATAGAAAGAATTGAGTTTCAACAAATTTTCTATAGAAAAAAATTTTGTTTCACCATATTTTCTATAGAAAAAATTTTGTTTCACCAAATTTTCTATAGAATGAAATTTGTTTCACCAAATTTTCAATAGAATGAAATTTGTTTCACCAAATTTTCTATAGAAAAAGTTTTGTTTCTGCAAAATTTCTATAGAAAGAAATAGTTTCTGCAAAACTACTGTATAAAAAAAATTAGTTTCTTAAAATTTTCTATAGAAAGAATTATTTTTTGAAAATTTCCTATAACAAAAATTTAGTTTCTGCAAATTTTCTATAACAAAAAATTAGTTTCTGCAAATTTTCTATAGAAGAAATTAGTTTAACCAAATTTTCTATAGAAAAAGTTTAGTTTCACAATTTTTTTTTTTTGTTCTTAATTTTTTTCTCTTAACTTTTTACTCACCTCAGTAAATTCTCCACATCATCAGCCGGCACATCCCGCAGTATAACTATAGGATGTTCACACGGATTTGCCTTTAGCAGCTTACGAAAATAGGGACTACAAGCGCTCAGTACAACTTTGTGAGCGGTAAAGGAACGTTCATCACAGGCTAAGGTGACATCGACAAAATCTTCTTCATCTCTTAAATGACGAAATGAACTTAACATTGAAGTTTGATAATCATTCCATTTTAAAGCATATTGCTGTTGTTGTTGCTGCTGCAATTGTTGTTGCTGTTGTTGCAATGTGGCTGATAGTATGGCAGCCGTTTGCTGTTGTTGTGTCTGTTGTTCCATAACTGATGATGGTGCTGGTGAAGTGGCCAAATTTGTATTGGCTGTTGAAGCTGTTGTGGCAGGCGGTAAAGGTTCCATTTTAACAACCCCTGCGTTATTATTCTCTGCTGTTTGTAATTGTGTTGATTCAGTCATTTGCGTCGTAATATTTGTTGTGGGTAGTGAAAACAAAAACCAATAATTGTTTTTTTTTTTTAATAAGAATTAGTTTCTTTAGATTTTTCTTTTATATATTGAGAGGGGGAAGGAGGACAATAATAGTTTTAAGCCTTTTTGTATTATTTTATTTTTAAATGTTTGTTTGTTTGTTTTGTATTGTTAAAAGTTAAAAATATTAATAGTTTTTTCTTTATGCAAACTAGGCCATTAAGGGTTAGGATTTTTAGCTACAGTTCCATTTTTTATAATTTTTGTAAAGATTTTAGGTTTGCAAAAAGAATTTTTTAATGAAATGACCCAAACATTTGTTTTGTAGTTTTGTGTTTTTTTTTTCTTGAGTATTGTTTAGCTATTAAATTTCAATAAGTGGACGGAAATCTGTAAATAGATAAAAATGGGGAAAATTTATAAAGATTACTGAAATGTATTTCTATGTAAAATTTAAAATAAATAAATATTTATTTATTAAATGAAAAACACTTTAAATGTTAGTAAATATTTAATATATTTGAAAAGAAAATACTGTTGTTGGCTTAGTTCTAGTTAAGTTTTAGTTTAGTTCTGAAATAATTCTATAATAATAAAATCTATTTCACTTGTTTTAGTATTTCAGCATTAATAATTAATTTACTCTTTTTAGAATATTCTTTTTATTAAATAAAATCATAAAACTCTTGAAAACAATATAAAATAATAAAAATTTATTAAAACTTTATTCTTTACTCCTCTAAATAAACAAAGAATTTTAAATTATCATATGACCGCTAATGACCCTTGTTTTCTTCTTAAACAAAAGAACTTTAAAACACGTATTAAAAATCTCTTATATTTAATGTTAATAAAATGTAAATTAAGATAAAAGTAAAAAAAAACCAAAATTGTCATCATTAAGGGGCGTAACTTGCGTAGATTTATAATCACTATTATTAATAAAAAAATATTACCGCTCTATACTTTACACACTCACCTCAGTCACCTCTACAAAAACAAACAAATAAAACAAGTAATAATCAACTACACCAACTACAAAACAAAAAATTATTAAAAATAAAAATTGTAAATTGAAAGTATGATTATTGTATACTCATACCACTAATACAACAACAAAAACTATACATTAATAAAAACAAATACAAAATAAAATAACAAGAAAGAAAAGTACAAAAAAAAAAATAATATAATATACAATATAATATAATAACAAAAACAACACAATAATTTTAACCAATGAAAACTACACGCACATTAAATACCAACAAAAATAAATACATAAATGTACAAAATGGCCAATAAGAGAGATTAAAATAATAAAAAAGAAACAACAACCACAAGCTAAAAATTATTTTTATTTTTTGTTGTAGTAGTAGTTGAAATAATAACAACAACTACAACAACAATAACAATAACAAATGTAATCATATAGTGTTAGTGTGTGGTAAGAGATCTCTATTTATTTGTTGTTGTTTTTATTTTTTATATTAAATACTCTCTCACACATACTCATATATTAACGAAAAAAAAGGAAAAATTTTAGTTTTTTTTTTTATTATTACATAAAGCAGGTTACAATGAATTATTTGATTTTGTTTTCAAATGATTTGAAGTTTAAAGCTAGAAAAAAAATGATGATGGAAAAAAACTTAAAATAGTGAAGAGGCCATAAATAGAAAGAAATTAGTATAAAACTAACAAAATGACGTCAATACAAAACTTACAATTTGAGGATTAAATATTTTTTTTTTAGTTTTTAAAACCAAAGCATTTTAAGTTTTTAAATACACTTCGGGGTTATTAATTTTTTTTTTTTTTTTTGGAAATTTTATTTTAAGTTTAAATATTGTAAAAATTACGTTAACGGGTTTTTCTTTCAATTTTAAACTCAAGATAAATTGATAGAAATTAAAAAATAAAAAAAAAAAAATAAAAAAAATAACAATAAAATAAAATAAAAAATAATAAAAAAAAAAATTATTAAATATTTAATTTATCTTATAATAGTCATAATACTAAGGTTAAGGGAGAACTCGTAATAAAACTAAATTGGAACTGCATTACGAAACTAGAGCTGAACTAGAAATCAATTAAAAATGAATTAATATTGATGTAGAAATGAACAAGTACTCAACTAGAATTGAACAGGAACTAATGCAGAATTGAAACTAATATAGAACTAAACTAGAAATGAACTGGTCCTGATATGGAAATGAACTGGAACTCAATTACAACTGATGTAGAAATGAAATACAACTCAACTATAACTGATATAGAAATGAACTGGACTAAACTGGAGGAGAACTAAACTGGAACTGAACTAGATTTGAACAAAAACTGAATCAAAACTGACATAGAACTGAAAATAAACTGGAACTGAATTAGAACTGAACTAGAACTAAACTATAACTGAACTAGAACTGTACTGGAACAGAATTAGCATTGAACTAAACCTAATGTAGAACTTAACTAGAACTAAACAAGAATTGAACTAGACTGAAATAGAACTAGAATTGAACTAGAACTGAACTAGAACTAAACTAGAACTGAACTAGAACTAAACTAGAACTGAACTGGAACAGAATTAGCAAGACAAACAAGAATTGAACTAGACTGAAATAGAACTAGAATTGAACTAGAACTGAACTAGAACTAAACTAGAACTGAACTGGAACAGAATTAGCATTGAACTAGAACTAATGTAGAACTTAACTAGAACTAAACAAGAATTGAACTAGACTGAAATAGAACTGAACTAAAACTGACTTAGTTCCGAAATAGAATTGAACTGGAAGTGAAATAGCAAATGATCTAATACGGAATTAGAACTCAACTATAACTCAACTAGAACTGAATTAGAAAATAACTGGAACTGAAACAGAACTGAACTATAACTGATATAGAACTGAACTAAAAGTGAACTAATGATATAATGATGTAGAATTGAACTAGAACTGAAATAGAACTTAACTAGAACTGATTTAAAACAGAAGTAAAATTAGAATTGAAGTAAAAATCAACCAGAACTGATCTAGAATTGAACTAGAAATGTAATGGAACTGAACTAGTAATAAACTAAAACCCAACTAGAACTGAAGTAGACCTAAACTAGAACTAAAATTAATTTAGAACTGAACTAGAAATGAATTAAGTAAATCTAAACTGTAACAGAAACAAAAATAAAACTCAACTAAAACTGATCTAGATATTAACTATGTAGATCTGAAAACTGTATTAATAATCTGTAAGTCATTTGATTTTAAATTGTTACACTAAAGGCTTAATTAGCTCCAACAAAATTAGAAAAAAAAGAAAACTGTAATTTTGTCCATTTCGAAAAAATTCCCTTATAAAAATTCCAAACTCCATTATTTTATGATTGCGTGCAATGAAATATTTTATTCTTGAAATATTTGTTGTTTCACATATTAGCTGGCTTTCTCCTTTTAGTAAATGTTTTTTTCAAAATTATTTTTTTTGTTTTTAGTATTTTGTTTGAATACTTATTAATTGTCTCGCCAAAGTATACGAGTCTCTATATGTAAGAGTTTTTATAACTTAAGATATCAATATATACCCTTCTCTATTATTTATTGTAAATGATGCTGGTTTTTAATTTCTTTCTTTAATTCCCAAATATCTATGTGTGGGTATTTTAGAGAAAAAAGCTGTTTTTATTATTATTATTTTGTTGAAGCAACTTTAATTTCTCAAAACAACAACAATAACATACATAGGTATCTAAAAAAAAACCTCATAAAATTTTATTTAAGTATTTTTACCTAATTTAATTTATGGCTGATTTATGTAAATTTAATGCTTCGATTTTTTTTTTCTCATTTTGTCTTCATGTTTAGTTTCTTCTTAGTTAGTTTTTATTTTGTTCATTATTATAATTTTTTTTATTTCATTTTATGTACCAAGATCAATGAAGATGAAGATGTTGTTGATGACAATAAATTCATGTATTTTTGTAGCTATTTAGGATTTTAACGTGTGTGTCAGATTTTTTTTTTTAGAATATTTGTTTCTTATTTTTCTTATTGGAGTGTGGTTTAAGAAAACACAAAATTTTTATGTTTTTTGTCCCAAAGTTCATTGACATTATTATTATTTTTATTTAATATTAGTTTGTCTCAATAAACTAATAATATGAGTTTAATACAAAATGTATAATGTAAGTTGAAGATGTTTTTAAAAGAAACGTTCATTTAAAGAAAGTTTAAAATCAATTAGAGATAGAAAACTAGTTTTTTTTTATTCTTTAGTATTATTGACAAATAAGAAATATAGTTCAATAACTAATCAATATTATGGAAATTTTTAAAAGCGGTATAAAATTTTAAAGAATTTTGTTTTTTTAAGGTTTTATATCAAGCATAATTTATAAATTTAATTAAATTTGTGATTTTTAAATAAAATATATCAATTCTAGCTTTTAATGTAATACGAATTAATGTTTTGTTCTGCTTTCGTTCTTTTTTTGTTTTAATTCAGTTCTTGTTATGCTCTATTCTAGTTCAGTTCTAGTTTTATTCTACTTCACCTCTAGTTCAGTTCTGGTTCAGTTAGAGTTCAGTTTTAGTTCAGTTCTAGTTCAGTTCTTCCTACGGCAGTATCCTGCATTTCAAAAATTAACTGATTTTAGTGGCCCTTGATCACTATTGAAGTATAGCAGAGCATCAAACTGGGAGACGTAGAAATGGAATAGCAGGCATATTCTTATGAGGGAGAGAGGACTCTAAAGCAATAATTAATCATAACGGATCCATTGGTCTGTATGGATATCGGTTCTTCTAAAGTGCCGGTGTCATCCTTACAACCTACTTACCTAATTCAGTTCTAACTCAGCCATAGTTCAGTTCTACTTCAATTCTAGTTCAGTTCTAGTTCGGTTGTAGTTTAATTTCATTTTCATTTTAATTCTGTTCTAGTTCAGTTCTATACCATTTTTAAGTGAAAATAAGAAAATTCCAGTCTAAATTGAGAATTTCTAGTTAACACTAATAAAATTCTAATTGAAATTGAGAATTTTAAGTTAATATTAAGAAAATTTCAAAAGAAGTTTAGAATTTTAAGATGATATTGAGAAAATTTCAATTGAAGTTTAGACTTTCCAATTAATATTGAGGAAATTCCAAATGAAATTCAGAATTTAAATTTATCATCGAGAAAATTTCAAATAAATTTGAGAATTTCAACTTGACGTTAAGAAAATTAAATATGAAAATGGGAAAAAACCAAATGAAATTGGAAAATTTTTAAATGAAATTGGGAAAACTAATTAACGAGATATTAATTATTTTTTGTACTTTAATTTTAGGAGAATTAAAATAAAAATAAGCCTGTTACGTTTTCTTATTTTGGATGACATTATTTAGAATAAGCCCCTACTCACTGATGCTTAACTCTATAGAGATCATTTGGCTAAAATTTAAAAGTTGCGTGAAAAAAAACATAAAAAACCCGAAAATTAACCTAACTCTCATGGGAATGGTTGTAATATTTGTGTCTTCAATTTATGTTGGACATTGTGTCGGAACTAACAACAATAAACTTTTTAAAAATTTATTTTTGTAAAAAAAGTACCAAAAAGTAAAATAATTAATAGGATTTTCAAAAAATACAAATGACATTTTTGATATATTTGTGATAAAAAAATACAATTTAAAATTTGTTGTTATGACTTTTGGTTCATAAGATTCCTAGGCCACGAATAAAGTACCAGTATATATATATATATATAAATTTATTTTTACTTAATAAATAGCATTTAGAAACAATTTGAAAAGTTTTAGGTTCAAAAAATTCTTTTAGGGTTATAAAATCACGAACAAAAAATTTAAATTTAAAATTATTAATTCCATTAAATCGGTCTAAATTCTACTAGGAATATAAATTCTTTTCTGAGAATATAAGAAGTCAATTGGAGGAAACATAATATGTTTAGAACATCATTCTAGAATTCTCTAATGCTCAGATATCGACCTAACAATTAACTATGGTACTATCCTACGCTATTACATTACCAATTCCCATATGCTTAATTGTACAGGAGTTATGTAGGTTATGCAACCAAATTTAATTTTTATGTCTCATCCGTAAAGTAAATAGTTATTTTTTACTTGATATTACGTAGTTTTTATACTTATGGGTATATTAAGATTCAATTTGAGGCTTTTCATGGTCTGTATTGTGAGACCGGGACTTTTCAGAATGGTTTTTTTTGAAGGCTTGATAATATTTTTGGTTGATTTTTTTCCTCCGAAGTACTTTTTTTTATCCTGAACCTTTTCAAATTGCTTCTGAATACTGTCCATTAATTAAAAATAAAATTATCTAACTAATGGGTGATTCAAATAGAGATACTTTTTTCAATAGCATTGTTTTGACAGATCACGTGTGAGTCGTGTCATGCTGTCATGTTATTTTTGTTTAGTATTGTTTGGCATTTCATAATGGAAAGACTTACGCCTGAACAACGTTTACAAATCGTTCGACTTTATTACGAAAATTCACGATCTGTGAGGAATCTGTTTCGTGCACTTCGCTCAACTTATGGTTAACATAATCGGCCTACTGAGCTTACTATTAGCAACATCATGACCCATTTTGAGACCCAGCATTCATTATTGGATAATATTCGACCGAATAGACCACGTCCAGCGCGCTGTGAAGAAAATATAGCGGCCGTAGCTGAGAGTGTACACGAAGACCGTCGAGAGTTGATTCGGCGCCGTTCGCAGCAACGGCGACCGTTATCGTGCCATGATAACCGACTATTTGATGCCTGAAATTGAAGCTCGTGATCTCGGCGACATCAATCAATGGATTTATTGAGAGAACACTTCGCTGAGAACATAATTTCACGTTTTGGGCCGGTCGATTAGCCACCAAGATCGTATGATATCACACCGTTAGACTTTTTCCTGTGGGGATATGTAAAGTCTAAAGTTTATGCGGACAAACCCGCTTCGATTCAGGCCTTGGAGGAAAACATCACGCGTGTCATTCGCCAGTTAACAGTCGAAATGCTCGCACAAGTCATCGAAAATTGGACTCAACGGATGGACCATCTGCGACGTAGTAACGGCCAACATTCAATAGACATAATCTTCAAAAAAATAAACGCCAAAGAATGTTCTTTCAAATGATAATAAACATTCCCCATTAAATTTAAATTTTCTGTGTTTTTTTCTTTAAAAAAGTAGATAACCTCGGAATGGATCACGCGGTATAACGATCGATTTCAGTACTTAGTATTTGCCGAGACCTTAGATATTTTCCATATTTTTAAAGTTCCTATTTTAAAGATCATTTTGAATAGAAATAGTTCTCGGAATTAAAGATCATCAATGATTCTTAACTTTTTTAATTTTTACTGTTAATATCGTTATTGAGATTTAAAAAAAGTGTCGACGCAATTTTAAGAAAAAAATTTTTTGTCCGCACTGAATAAAGACTATTTGCGCTTGAGACGATGTATGTTATTGGGATAATATTAAAGAATATTATTTTTATATAGGTATATAATTCAATGTATTTACAACGCTTTGACAATTGTAGTTTTATTCTTTTGCGTTAAATTTTGATGAAATCTTAAAAAATATAAAATAAATATAGTTGACCCCATTTTTTGTTCGTAACTGCATGTATATATAATTTTTTTTCACATTTCCAAATAAATTTACAAATTTATAAGACTTATGTAAATATACAAACCAATTTTTATGAATAATATCATTTTCAATTTATTTTTTACCAATTTTATATAAAAATTTCTCATTTTCATTTGAAATTCTGTGAATATTATTTGGAATTTTCTCAGTTTCAAATTAAAAAGCTCAAAATCATTTGGGGTTTTTCAATATCAACTAGAATTTTTCTCAATATGAACTGGAAAGTCTTCATTTCAATTGAAATTTTCTCAATACCAGCTAGAATCTCAATATCATTTGAAATCCTCGCAATATTAACTTAAAATTCTCAATTTAAATTGGAATTTTCTCAATATAAAACAGAAAATCTCAATTTTATTTGGTATTTTCTCAATTTTATGTGGAATGTTCTCAATTTCTAATAGAAATTGTGTAGTTCAGTTCCAATTTAGTTTTATTTTGGTTGTAGTTCAGTTTTAGTTCAATTATAATTCATTTCTATTTCAGTTTTAATTCTAGTTCAGTTCTTTTTAGTATTTACTTATAAATTTTTCTTTTATTATTTGTTAATAACATTAAATTAAAAGTTGATTTATTAAAATATATATATTTTTTTTAACAAAACACTAAAAAAACTGAAAATCCTTAACTTAAAACGCTAACATGGCATCTCTTAAAGTGATTTTGAATAGAAAATAAAAACTTTTATAAATGAGTTTTTGTTTAATTTCTTTAATCTAAGTCTAAAGAAATATTAATTGTAAGTATTTGCGTAATATTTTATCACATTTATTTTTCAAAATTTTCATAGAATTTGAGTTTTTGTATTTCGATTTTCTTTGTTTATAATTTTTCTAAACATATGTTTTTTTTGATTTTTTTGAAGTTGATGGAAGAAAAATATTTAATTCAAATTAATCAATTTCTCTATCAATGAATTGTCAAAATTTGTCTCTCTTGCTATCACTTGCAAGATTTTTAAAGTAAACAAAAGCGATTTAACAACTTCCAGCAACATTTTGTGATAATTATAAAATATCAGGTACGCGAACACAGCTATTATTAATATATATATATATATATATATATATATATATATATATAGATAGTATATTATTTTAATTAGGATATAACTATTAATTTAATAAATTGATGTGTATATAGTATTGTCTTCGCAATGCGATGTATTTCACAGAATTGGATACTATTTGGATATTCGCTCACGCCTTCAAAAGGTATTCTGTTAGAGGTTGACGTTTTTTTTTTTTCATTTGCATTATTTTATTATACTATTTGTTATATTTTGTTTTATTTATTACAAAGATACCCTGCGATGCTGTATATATATGTAATCTGCTTTTTAAAATTTGTTTTTATTTCCTTTTAAATGACCAAATTCAAATTCTGGTAATTGTTTTTAAATCTCATTGTAATGACTCATAAATTTTTAAATAACAAACATTTCAATCACTTCCTCCCCCTTTAAAAAAAAATATATACATATTTTTCTTCCAAAAAAAGTATCTGTATAAACTCTCATGTATTGTTGTCTTTTCTTTAAGGTTCTTCTACATAAAAACAATTGAGCAATTTGTTATTTTTGCGTTCATTTCTTTAGTTTAACGTAATAAACATTTACCACACATTTATTTTACGATTATTTCAACGCGTATTTATTTTTATTATGTCGCTAAGATATTAAGACATAAACAACTACATAAAATATTATAAAAAAAAAATGAAACAAATATTTTTATAAATATATTACAAATAAACAAGAAAAGTAACGTATAAACTGACATACACATCATAAACAAATATGAATTTTTTATAAAGTTAACAGGCAGGGAGGCAAACGAAAAAAAAAAGAGAAGTAAAATATACGAGTATGCAAACAAAATGCTAAAGAGGCAAAGGAATGAAAAAGGAAAAACAAAAATCCGCAAGTTTGCTTAAATACAAGTGTTTATATACAGGGGTGATACAAATTTAAAATGACACAACAATGTGTTTGAGATCAAAGTGCATTAATGATTTTTAAATTAAGTAAATAACAGTAACCAAATAACATGAAATGAATAAAAGCCTTCAAATTCTACTTTATTCTTTTAATCGAAACTTATCCTCAGTAACTTGGCCTCATCCTGTTTACCATATAAAATCATCATTGTTCCTAAGCAAAGCAAAGAATAAATCCCCAAAATATTTTAGCTCATAAACTAACAAATAACAAGAAGTAAAAAATTTATATGGAAAAGGGGTGGCTGCCGGTGTCTTAAGTTAAATATCAATTTACAAAATACATACAATTAGATATTGAAAATAAAAAAAAACTAAGCGTATCATAAAAATATCAGTCTCTAAATAATAATAAATATTCAATAAAAGCATATGTAAATACAAACATATATTAAATCTATAAAATTGTATATCTAATACAAAATAAATATATACTTTTAACAAAAATAAAAAATGAAAGAAAAATAATACCTAAGAATTTTATATAAATAATTCATATAGAAAAGGGCCAGACATTTGACCATTAGAGCTTTTTAATATAAAATAATATTGGATAATTTTTTCCCAAAATAAAAATTCAATTTAAAATGTCATATAACAATTAAAATGAAATAATTAATTAGATTTTCCATAAATTGGCAATGATAACATTAAAAAAAAAAAAAAAAAAAAAATTCTTTAACAAGCAGCATTTTAACAGCAGGCTGTTAAATAAATTTATAATTGTCAGCTAAATTGTAATTAAAGCTTGTCTAGTTTTTCATTTCTAAAAACGTTTTTTAAATATTTTAATTAAATTCTATATGTCTTTTTTTTCAATAAAACTATTGCTAATGGTCTTTGCTATATTTTGAGATCAAAAAATAAATTTGAAGCCTAAAACGCTGTTACATTTTAATAATTTGTTTAAGTTATAAAAGTATGCTGTAATAAAAAAAAAAAAAAAAATACTTTTTCCTCTTTCTTCTGTTTTAAAATCTTTTTTCTTTTTTGTATTTACGACTCCAACAAATTTTCATTTACACTTAAGTATTAAAAATACAATTGCTTGTCCTCTATGTGAGCGTCTGTCCGTCCGTCTATCTAGTTATTGCAAATTATTGTAATAGATTTCCTACAAATATAAATTGAATAATTTGAAGTAATTAGTACACAGCTAATTGTATTAATGATTTATGTAAATGTTACTCTTATTTATATGACAAATACAAATATACATATACACACTTACAATTAGAGAATGTCAATTGAACTTTTAAGTTATAAGAATAAATAAGTTAAATGACAAAAAACAAAAATGTCATAAGAAATATTTATTTGTAATAAGATCAAAGAGAATTTAATAGTAATATTAAAGGGAATTATGTAAATATTAAGATATACTTATTTCAAAATAATTAAAAAAAAAAAAAAATAAATAATATTAAAAAATTGTTAAGTTCTTTTTCAGTCTTACACAACTTCTCATTCAGTACTTCTTCAGTTATAGTTCAATTCTGCTTCAGTTCCAGTTCAGTTCTAGTTAAGTTCTACTTCGGTTCTAGTTCAGTTCAAGTTCAGTTGTAGTTCAGCTCTGTTCTAGTTCAGTCCTATTTCAATTCTAGTTCATTTCTTTTTCAGTTCTATTTTAGTTCTAATTTTAGTTCAGTTTAGTTTTAGTTCAATTCTAGTTCAGTTTTATTTCTATTTTAGTTCTAGTTCAGTTCCAGTCTTTTTTTTTATTTAATTTATTTATTATTTCATTAAAATACTTATAAGAATCCTTAAAACCCACTAAGCCATGTGGTTTGATAGCAGGGAAAGAGTAAATAATAATTAATATACATAATTTAAATATTTTGCTCATTGCAAACTAATAAAAAATCCTTTAATTAACTTTTTTCTTTTGTGAACATTTTTAATATTTAAAACATGAACAGGTAATTTGTTTAGAATTGTTGGTTGATTAACCCGAAAATGTATTTTTTTGTGGTCGACGTCTTGTGTGATAAGAGTGGTCAATCATGCGTAAGAAACTTTTGTCGTCAAAGAAATCATTGCCTATTGTTGTGCTGTATGTGCCATTAATATTAAGTACTTTTAATTCTTTTAAAATTATACTGTGTTGATGACGTGGATGGATGTTGCTTGTATTATGCAATATGTTTATCAAATGTTGACCTGTTGTTGTGGTGTGTTTATATTATTATTTAAATCGTTTGTTTGGGCTGTACGTATAGAAAAGTTTGTTGAGATGTGGTAATTTTTCCAGTACTTTTAATATTTGGTTTTGTGTTCTTTGTAAAGTTTTACTGTATTTAGTGCCCAAAGGTCTCAAAACACTTTTTTTGGAAATAATTCTGTAACTTGTGAACTGATGGGGATATCTAACAAAATTTGACATGGCCAGAGCTGAGATGCTTTCCAGTTGATTTGGAGAAGCACAGATCCCTAGCCGGTCTCGGGGGTATAGGTAGACCTCCAAAGTTGGTCGGTCACCTCGGGTATGTATTTTTTTCGCCAAAAATTCATTTCTCATTTAAATGTAAAAAAAATTTACATATAAGTGATCCTTATAAATCTCTCCTTGGTATCTCTGAACTCATAAGATTGTGGATAATTTCAAGTAATAGAAATAAATTAAATACGGTGAAATTTCTCCAGATCATGACCCGAAAAACTTACGAGTTCAAAGATACCAAAGAGAGATTTATAAGGACTACTATATAGGCAGTCCTTATATGTAAAATTTGTGGTACTCCATACTGTCTTGATATTTCATCGCTAAAGCTGTTCTGAATTTGGACTTTATATGTTCTGCATTCTAGGTAATTTCTAAACCTGTTTTGTGTGTTGCTTTTGATTCCATTTCTATATAAGGTTTTCGTGGGATAAGGTGTCAAACACCTTACTAAAATCAATAAACAAGACTAAGCAGTGGAGATTTTTGCTTAGACTGTTATTTATTTAGTTTAATAAATTACCCAGTAATTTAATGATGCTTTTTCCTTTTTGAAAATCAAATTGATTTTTATATTCTTCCAAATATTGCGTTAGCCTCCGTACAACAGCTTTATGTAATACTTTTTCAATTGCTGATTAAATAATTATTAAATTCGGATTTACTTCCATTTTTGTATATAACTCTTATTACTGATGTTTTTAAAAGATTTAGAATAATTGTGTTTTGCAAGCTACTACCCAGCAAAAACTTTTTGGTTTTCGGTAATAACAACTACTTATTAAAGTAGTTTCTTGGTAATGAGGCGTCATTACTATTTGCCTACTCTGTATTACATTAATAAGTACTCAATAGTATAATAGCACAGTAATACTGCAATCACGTGGATGAGTTGGCTAGAGCGCCGGATTAACAGTTTTTTATAACAAAGTGTCTAAAAAGATATTTTAATCTAAATATAGTTTTTGTCGATTAGGATGCTATGTGCGAGATGATGTACTGAGTAAGACGTTAGTCAGTAAAAACGAATGATTAGTGTGTGTCCAAGTTCGAGTCTCACTTTTTTGACGTTTAGAGATTTTAAAATTTTATATATTACATTTTCATTGCTTTGGTATAGGTACGTATGTATATTGAGTTTTGTTAGATAAATTCAAATTTTTTATACAATTTTGTATTATTCTGTTAACATTTTCTTTGAAAGTTATTACAAAGCAATTTAAAATATTATTTTAGTTATATTTTTTTAAGTGTTTTATTACAAAATCATCTATATTGATAGATTTCTTTCCGATGATTTCATTGATTATTTGTCATATAGCACGAATATCGTTTCTATTTTCTATAAACTTTTGGCGATAATAATTGTTTTTTGCAATAATGACTTTTTATTTAGTTGATTTCTATATTGATTGTATTCTTTTTCTATGTTTTTGTTTGGTTTTATTGTTTCGCCACTTTCTATAGATTTTGTCCCTAATAACACATTATTGATCACTAATCCAAGGGTTAGATGATCTTTTTTTGCATTTTTGTTTTTTGTATCAACTATTCTAAATTTCACAAAATTTATTATGTATTTTATTATATAAATCATTTGTTTTGTACATATTATTTGTAAAATCGCTCCAATTAACTTGTTTAAAGCTTATGAATAATGTGGTTATCCATGCCCTGGTTATTTATTTTATTTAGCTTGTTTACGAAGTAAAAGAGAGAGTAATGATCGGAGATCGTAGTTGTTATTATTGAGGCAGTGAGTCAAACACACAAGCACAAGTTTGACTCACTGATTTTAACAAATAAGTGATCGATACAAGTACTTGTGTTTTTGTTTACGTCTTCTCTTGTATTTTCATTTATTAAACATTTCATGCCATTCGAGAGGAGCATATCAAAAAGGTATGTTGTTGTTGATTTATTTTCTTTTTTAATATCTATGTTTATGTCTCCAACAATAATAATTTCTTGTTTCTTATTTATTTTATTTGTCTATTTCACTTATGAATTCAGTTACATTATGGTCAGGGGTGGGGGGGGGAGATATACAGGCAAAAGAGAAATAGAGTTGTGTATATTTTAAGTTCTCCTTGATGTATACGGCAATACCATCACCTTTACCTTTTCTATTTAAAAATATTGAATTAAGCATGATAGGGTTCGAGGGGGACGAAATTTGGCTCAAATATTTATCTTATATAAGGTTTGTTTGGTATTAAAATGGGCCAAATCGGTTAATAAACAAGAAACTGGAACCGCAGAGTGGCCGTCCAGTTCAAAAAGTATATACGACAACGAACTTTTGTACATATAGTAACTAGGAAGCTGAAAATGTGAGTGTTCCGCCCACTTTTCCGCCCTCTTCCCATAAAAGGTGAAACATCAACAAAATTTTGTAAATAGTTCCAGGACCAATTTAAACTCGAAAACAAAAAATGGGCATGGTCTGCCCACTTTACCGCCCACCTTTCATATCAGGTGAAATTTTGAAAAGTTGCAGATGGTGGGTATATAGATTCGGTCAAGCCGAATATAACATTCTCACTTGTTTATATATGGAGTTTGACGTTATTAGCAAAAGTCAATGGAGAGAAATGTTTTTGTTTTTACATAGTTTTAACCAACAAAACAAATAATCATCTGTACTTTCAACACTACCTTGTAAATTTTTATGTCATAAGTTAAAGCCTTGAATATTATAGAAGTTATTTTCGTTGTGGTTTATGTTTGTCTCGACGAATATTATTTGGCCAATGATCACAAGAAATATTGCAAAATTACGGCGAAAAGATGGAATTTTCATATAAATTAATGACACGAGATAATTTAAATGTTCTTTATCAATTTCAGTGAATTGTGTAATAGTTTGTTTTTGAATAATATACATTTTATATTTTTATTTTAGGAAATTAGTTTTTATTTGATTTTATTTCTTTATTTTGTTTTAAAACATTTATTTATAAAAGTAGTTTAAATTGTGGATGTAATAGATTCAATATCGATGGCATTGCTAATAAACCTTATTTTTTTATTAAGAGAAGAGAATTCCACAACTATTTTATCATTTTGCCTCTATAGAAAAAAAACCCGAGTCCATAGCACACCGGGGCCGAGTGTTTTCGGCATTTTTACATACACAACACGAAGGTTAATGAAGCTAAATAATTGAGAGCGAATAAAAAAAAAAAAAAAAATAAATCATTTAGTTTTGTTCTAGTTTTCAACAGAGCAGATTCACGTCGCATTGTTAAGAAAATACAAAAACAAAACACATAACGATAGGTTTTGCCATAGGTAGTGAAGCGCCGATTCTTTTAACAACATCGAGTGATGAGATTTGGTTTTATGTAATATTTTTTATTTCTAGGTTTTTTATAATCTTTTGCTGTTCGAGTCTGTTTATGTGTGTGTCCATTGTGTTTATTTGCTTTTCTCTTGCTCTATCCTTCTCATTAAATTCACTCCATGGTCGAAAGAGTATTTGTAAAAGTTGAGAGTGCTGACTGAATATCTCCTTTTATTTGTACGTTTAAAGTATTGACAGTTGTTGCTGAAACTTGTATTTGGGAATTAATTACTTGAATGTCTGTTTTGAGATCTGAGACATCGTTTTGCGCTTTTATTTCTTTTATGTCTCAAGTTCCGATACATCAGATTGTACAGAGCAAAGATTTGGGTTTAGTGTACTAAGAGACACTAAATATCATCTCATTGGAAATATCATCTTCACGAATCTATATTTTCATAAAAACGAAGGCTTGGTATATGTTGCTTGCGGATCTGCAGGCACATCCAGTTCATTTTCCTCTCACCAGTCATAGTAGAGTATGTTGATTCAGATAAAGGAGAGAATGTAAAAAATGGTAGTTTGAAATAGGGCTGTCAGATGTGGCGATTTTTCGCCAAACGTGGCAATTTTTGATTGCTTTTGGCGACTGAATTTTCCGTTTGGCGATAATGCGAATTTTTTTGGCAATATATTATATGGTGGCGAATTGTTTGGATAATTTTTAAAATTTGATGATGTCAGAAAAGTGTTTTTAAGTTGTATTTTTTTATATTCAGTTACACTCTGCTCGAAAATGAGACTATCTTTTTTACAATGTGGGCACCAATTGGGTTAAACTAAATCGACGACGCTGAATTTAGTGGTGTTAACCATTTTTAGAATTCCTCGTTTCTGAGATATATCATTTTGAAAGGCTAAAAAAGAGTTTAGGAAAATTAAGTTTTTTAGCTTAAATTGAATAATGCTACTTCCATAATTAAGTTTAAACCCAAATATCACGAATACGAGTGCTAACTTCAAATAACGACTGTTGCCATTGAATTCAGCGTACTCGAATTAGCTTTATTAGTAGCCTGATATTTAGCAGAAGTTTGCTAAAATTTGTAACTCTGGTTTGAATTACAATTATAGAATTTTACGTATGTTGTTGTTTTAATTTCAGTTTTGCACTGATTGGAGAGAATGTTGCTCATTAACGTTTTCGTTATGTCTATTATATTTATTATATTAATTTTAGTTTTATATTTATGATAAAAATTTATTTTTATTTAATTAAAAGCACAACTATAGATTTTTTAATAGTTTTTTTTAACACTAGTATATATAATTTCTCTTGTTGTAATTGTTTATTTTTTTAATATTTGACTTTTTTTAAACATGAATTCTTGGGTAAATTTAGTTTAAACGCGAGCACTGTTTAATTTACGCTTGTTCACAATGAAAGTTGACTATACTGAACTGTTCAGTTTTCAGTTCTTGTTCAGTTCTACTTCAGTTCTATTTAACTTCTAGAGATGTTCTAGTTCATTACAAGTTCAATTTTAATTTAGTTATAGTTTAGTTCAGTTCTAGCTCAGCTTTAGTTCAGTTATAGTCCAGTTCTAGTTCTAGTTAACTTCTAGTGCATCCCTAGTTCAGTTCTATTTATTCTCTAGTGCAATTATATTTCAGTTATAATTCAATTCTACTTCAGTTCCGCATCGGAGATTTGCGAAACCCCATTTTCCCTTCAAAAGTTTAATATTGTAATTTCGATCATTTATTTTAAAAGCTATTTTTTTCATATTATTCAAAATAATTAAAAGCAACCTCAAAACTTTTACAATTTTAATTTTTTAATTAAACTGCCTCAATATACAATTAATCACTATCTCGATACATTTACTAAAAAAAAAAAACTAAAAGTCAATTGCGTGAGGTCGTCTGTTTTCTTAAAAGATCAAAGAAGTATAAAATTAAAAAAAAAAAAAAAAAAAATTAAAACATAGCAAACATGTGTAAACCCTTTATACGAACAAGTACATACATCATATAGAACATTAAAAAAAGATTTGATCTATGAAATTGAGATTTTTTTTGTATCATGGTAGGCGCCAATTGCAGGTACTTTCTTCTACATGACACCAAAACATGCAACCAAAAAATAAAAAATACAAGTATGTAATAAAAAAACCTAATTACAACGTTTAGAAAAACATCAAGAATGCGTGTTAGTTTTAAATTGACTACTTTTTTCTAGTTTTTTTTTCCTCCTCAAAAGAAGGACAGACGAATTGTCTGAGATATGACAAGTGTTTAAAAGATGAATGAGTTTATAAATATTTTGATACTTCTGCTTGTTGTTAAAGTAAATCTATCATTTTAAACACATACGAATATGTACGTGAGTGCATGAGAGTAAAACATAGATCATCATTATAGTAAGATTCCAACATTTAGAGAATCATCAACAAAAGGGCTGTTGTTTGGAGAAAATATGATAAATTAACACACATCAATAATGACAGTAAAATAGGTATAAACAAAAACAAATTTTTAAATTCATGGTTTTTATCAAAATTTTATTTAAAAAAATCTACACTGCACAGTGGTCCCGAAAATATTTTTTTGAACTACTGAATGTGTTTGAATGAAATTTCATATGGCCACTCCTGAGGTGCATTCGAATTGGGGGAACGGGGGTGGACCTCCAATGTTGGTCACCTTGGGTATGAACATTTTTTTAAAAAATCCCCAAAAATTTCATTTATGAAGTAAGTAAAATTTTTACCATTTTTGCAAAAGTTCTTTTTTTAGTTTTTTTTTTTTTTTACTTGGCGGGCTCAATTCTCTGTGTACACAATTCTAAATAATTTTCGTGTAAGAATCATATACCTACGTGGTTTCGATAAAAAGTTAATATGTGTGAAGATAAATATGCCTAGTTGAATACGTTTTTAAAAAATAACGGATGCGATTAAAAAGTTTGCAAAAAAAATATCGCATGGGAGAAAAAAAGTTAGCGGCATGTAAAATTCGCATATTTGAAGAAATTTTTGGATATTTTTCTAAAATTTAAACTTTAAAACATTAAATCTTGAATAAAATATCTTCATGTTGCATTATTATCATGTATAATGTTGCATTATTATACATTCTTATGAAACGTTGAACGTTTTAAATAGTAAAAATTATCATATAAATGTGATTAAAGGAATTCGTTATTATGGTCATATCCTTCGATCTCAATGAATGAAACCTAGTGGAAAATGAAGCTTATAATTTCTACTAACAGTCAATATTTGTGAAAATTTGAACAATCAATATTTGTGAAAATGTTTATACTTTTTCAAAAAGTGATATATCTCATGTATGAGTTCTATGCAGGATATGCTCATTGTGGTCATATCCTTGGAAAATGAAGGCAATCAATTTTGGCAATTTTTTTAAAAAAATGTTCATACCCGAGGTGACAAACATTGGAGGTCCACCCCTGTCCCCCAAACCCGATAAGAACCTGTGCTCCTCCAAATCAATTGGAATACACCTCAGGAGTGGCCATGTGAAATTTCATTCAAATACATTCAGTAGTTCCAAAGTTACAGCATTATTTCCAAAAAAAAAAAAAAAAAACAAAAACAAATCGTTTTTGGACCACTGTGCATTTTTTATTACATGATGTTGTTGCTGATCATGCATGATATCTCGATCATGTTATTAGAGTGAAAACAGAAATTGTGTTAGTGTTTTTGAGAGTAAAAAAAAAATTATATTTTGTTTTATTAAATGAATAATAGTTTAATTTGTTAATTTAAGGTCTATGTTTGGGGATTTTTTGTTCATATTGTTAGATTGAAATAATTGATTTGCAAATGTATTTAAGCATTACCAGCAGCATTTTTTAGCTATTTACATCAAGTGTACTTTTTTTCTTTTTCATATGATTTCTGCTTTTTTTAAGTTTAATCACTACCTAACCACAATTTATTTAACTTGGGTTTAAGTTTTCTTATTTATAATTAATGATTTTATTAGAAAACTACTTGTATATTTTTTTTGGATCTTGCTGTGAATGGTTAGCCACCAGCGTTGTTGTATGTAATATTATAAAAATTTTACTTTTTCTTTGGCATAAATAATTTTTAATTATTTTTAATAACTAATTTTTTTGGGGAATTTCAATGTTTTTGGGTCATTACCAGAAAACAAAACAAGAAAAATATTAAAATTAGCTTCTGTTTTAAGGCAAGGTAGGGGTAACTTAAAGAAAAAAAAAAAACTTCTTATTTTTCCAAATAAGTGAAATGTATTCGTTTTGAGATAAAACTTAACTAGAATGAAACAAAAGCTGAAATAGAATTGAAATAGAACTGAAGAAGGACTAAGAACTAAAATATATCTGAACTGGAATTAAATTATAATTTAAGTAGAATTTAACTAGAACTAAAATAGAACTGAGCTAGAACTCCAATAGAAACTGAAACTTAAAAAGACTGATGTAAAACTGAACTAGAGAAGAACTGGAGCTAATTTAAAAATGAACTAAAACTGAATAAGAGCTGATGTAGAAATTAACTACTTAGTTAGAACTAAACTAGATCTCAACTGCAACAAACGTAAAACTGATGTGGTACTAATTTAAAATTAAACTAAAACTGAACTAAAACTGATTTAAAAATAAACAAAAACTGAGTTGGAACTGAATCTGAACTAAACTGAATTGTAATTGAACTATAACTAAAGTAGAACTGAAGTAGAATGAATTGCACTCAACAAGAACTGAACAGGAACTGATTAAAAAACTTAAACTGAATTGGAGCAAAACTGGAATTAAACTAGAACTGAACTAGAAGTGAACTAGAACTGAACTAAAACTGATATAAAACTGAACTTGAAGTGAACTAGAAATGAGCTAGAACTGATATAAAACTGAACTTGAAGTGAACTAGAAACGAACTAGAATTGATATAAAGCTGAACTAGAACTGAATTGGAATTGATTGAAAAATAAACTAAAAGGATTTAGAACTAAACTGGAACCGAGCTAGAACTGAACTAGAACTAAACTAGAACTAAAGTAGAACTAAACTTGAACTGAACTAGAAATAGAATTGAAGTAGAACTGAACTGAAACTGAATTAGAACTGAAGTAGAACTGAACTATAAATAAAGTAGAACTAAACAAGAATTTAACTAGAACTGAAATAGAACTGAACTGAAATTGAATTAGAACCGTAATAGAACTGAATTAGAACGCTACAAAAACTGAAATAGAAATGAACTTGAGCTTAACTGGAACAGAAATAGAGTTGAACTAGAGTTGAACTAGAACTGAACTAGAACTTAATTGGAACTGTAATAGAACTGAACTAGAGCTTAACTAGAACTGTAGTCTAATTTATTTGCAACTGAAGTAGAATCGAATTGAAAATAGAACTAAATTTGAACTGAAACCGAAATATAATTAATATATAATAGAATTAAATTTCAACTGAAAATATTTTTTAATCCTTTTTTTAATGATTGTTATTTTTGTAATAATACAAAGGGATTTTTTCAAATATATATATATATACATATTTTTTTTTTTTTCTTTACTTCATGTAGAGGGATTACACTTTATATTCGATATCTTTTTACATAAATCTTTTAACAATTACAAGTACATACGAGTACAATTTATCTTTGTTTATTATAATTTTTTTAACTTGTTTTTAATGAAGAGGTATTTGCGGTACAATACTTTTTTTTAGTACTTCTTTGTATACAGGTAATACAAATTTAATGTTTAGATTTAAAATTTAGATTATGCATTTTTAATAGAGAAAAAAATTAAAAGTTTTAAGGGAATTTAAAGGCACCCCTTTTGCAAAAATGTCCAAATATTACCTAAAAATGATTTAGTTTAATATAAATTCTCTAGAGCAAAGTTTTATAACCCATAAAATTAAGTTTTAAAATTAGTTGAAATAAAAATTTTAAATTAAACACCCACCTAAATGTAATAAAAAAAAGAATTGTATAATTTTAGTATATTTAATTGATTTTTTATTTATTTTGGATTTTTTTTACTTATTTTTTAAATTTTCTTATTTAACACTTTTTTCAGATTTAATTTGTTTGGTGTTATTTCAGCTATTTTACTGCGGTTTCTTTGAACAATATTTATTTGGGTTTTTTCTGTTATTTTGTTTTTAAGTAATAAACAAATATTTGTAACAATTGTTGATGAATGGTACTAAGCTGATAATTGAACTAATTGAATTTAATAAATGTAAACATTTTAAGTTTTTTAACGGTTAAAGAAATTGTTTATATGGAGGTGAATTTTAAACGTGAGCTTTAATAATGAAGAAAATTTTAAAGTTTTTTAATATATCTTTTACATATTTTGAAATCGTTTTGAAAACACAAGAAATCATATTTTTTTTTTTTTTATTAAATGGATTAAAATAATCTTTTTCTTCAATTTTTTAAATAAGAGTAATTTCGAAAACAATACATAATTATTGGTAATTAATTTAAACTTTTTATTATACTTGTTTTTAATTTAATTTTTTCTCAAAAATAAACTTTTATTAAATAAGTTCCCTTAAACCTTTTTTCCATCAAAAAGGTGTAGGTACTTTACCCCATATAATTGTACTCAATGAAGCATATAAAAAAATATTTTATGCATAAAGTCATCATCATTATCATCATCAATTCCCTTCAATTCCTCAATATTAAATGTACTATATCGTTCTTTTTTTGTTCTCAGGTCACTTAAATGGAATTAAATTCACATGAAATTATTCAATGAATAAATAATTATGTCATAATATTTATTTCCACGAATAGAAGAAAAAAAAAAATGTATAGATTGAAAGTATCTTTGTCAATATACAAGACGACAAAATAACAACAACAAAAATAATAATAAAAATTTACCAAAAATATACATTGTCATACATTTAGAAAATGTTATTGGGTTTCGTTTTTTTCTTTCGGTTCTAAAAGCTATTGCTGGCTGTGTTGCTGAGTAGACCTTCATGCTTGAATTATTTTTAAGCGAGTTGCTTTTTTTGCCAGTTATTTAGAAAAAAATTTAAAAGGGATATTAAACCAAATGACCACGTGTACTTATTAAAAAAAAATTGTATTTAAAGTGAAAAAATCTATATTTGATGTAATACTCATATAGAACTCATATGTTTTTATGTTGGGAAAAAAAAGTTTGTTAAAAATACCAAAGACTATTTTGGTAAATGACCAGGTGAGAGCTTGTATGAATACTAACTGGTAGTAATTATGAATGGATATTAGAAAATTTATTAGATATTACAACGTTTAGTAAACATAATATTAACTCTTTAAAATCGATTTTAAAATGGAAACAATATTTAATTTTTTATTTTCTTAAAGAACTCTTTATCTGTGGTTCGTTTGAAAAAATGCATCACTTTGAAAAAAAAAATTGCATCACAAATATATTGCTCTTAATTGCTGCCAGAATATTTTCTTTAATTTGAATTAAATTATTAACCCTGGAAAGCTTATCTTCTTCATAAAATAAAATAAATTTCAATAATTTTAATATTGTTCTATTAATCGCGACAGTTACTTTGTTACAATTTATTTGTTGAGGGGAAGCTAGTTCCTATGCGTATTTCGCCGGTTGCTTAAGCCAGCCCATCAGGAAACCTTTCCTAATTACTTTAGAAAAGCTATAGATATATTAAAGTGTAAACTTTATAAACTCAATGAGAATTAACAGTTATACGCTAAAAAAATATCAAAGCTTAAACAAATTATTATTATTCTTAATGTTTAGGTTAGGTTAAAAAGGGTGGCATCTTCACGCCTCCACCCAGAGACCAGTCGGTCCATTGTCCATTGTGGCCTAAGAAGGCCAAGAAAGAAAAAGAAAAAAGAGACAGAGAAAAAGGGAGAGATTTTAATAGATAAAGCAATGGAAGAGTGTGGAACTTACAATCTAGCAATTAATAACGACTACCCCTAAGACACTTTATTCCCTTTACGAACTCTATTAAGTTACTAATTCCTTGGCCGTAACCTCCTCTAGTTCGTGTAGTATATTAGCTGCCAAACCAATTCTCTCTAGCTCCTTCACATCATCGTACATCCTACAGAATTCTGACGTGCCATTGTCTCACTTACTAGTCATATTCCCTATTACGAAGTGACTATTAATCATACCCACAATGACCCCTAGATTCCCACGAGTCATGCCCGGAAGATGTTTCGAATCCGCTAGTTTAAGACTATTCCATAGCGCTCTAGATACTTTGCAGTCTGTTCTACTTATCCATGCATAATTCATTCTGCCTTATGACTCTAAAATATGACCAAATTGAAATTCTAATCGATGACTCTACAAAAGACCTGTCCAGCTCTGAGCCTCTGAGAGCTAGCTCATCATCTATTTCATTACCGAGCTAGCTCATCGGCTATTTCATTACCGAAAAGGTCGTAGTGACCATGAACACTACAGAGTTTTATCCTGTAGCCTAATAAAACACTAATAAGGACCTAACACAACGATTTGTCATTGCCAGCAGTGCTGCCTGATTATCTACATAGATAGTTATCTTCAACGTTCCCCTCCAATAATCCTAAGGCCTTGTAAATGCCTAGAAAAATGCTGCAACTATCAGGCAATCTATAATACCGTATGATATCCGCTCCCATAAAGTAGAAACCCGACCCTTTGCCTAATTCCATCTTCGAGCCGTCTGTGAAGACAGTACAACATCTATGGAGCTTTTCCGCTCCAACCCAGAGGTCCCTACTATTGACTTCAATAATAGGAGTAGCCCCGTAGTCAATTATAGTCCCGATATAATCTATAGGGGCGACAATGGATAATGTCCGACCATCAAATTCGACTTCGTCAAGTATACTAGCATGCTCCGCTCTGAAGTTCCCCTTTAATCCTAATTCCTTCAGTCTAAATAAGCTCCGTACAACCATTCCTCTCACGAAATTCTCAATTGGAAGGTGGAGAATGGTGTCCAGTGCTACCTGAGGTGTGCTTCTCATGGCATCTGTAAAGCCAATTGAAGCAAATCTCTGAACTTTAGAGAAGGTTTCTATAAGTTCCTTTCCCTAATACCTCACACCAGACCAAACATCCATAACTGAGGATAAGCTTCACAACTGATGTGTGTATACAATATACAAATATCAGCTTGACACCCTAGGTCTTCCCTGTAGAGTTCTTCCATGTGTAGTAGGCATTAAGCCCCTTCTTGGCCTTTTCCTGAGTATTCCTCCTCGAAAACAATTTACTGTCCATGTAGATAACCAGGTACTTGGATTCCCTTTAAAACGGTAGATTAAATGCCTCAACCCTATATCTCCTGGTGAACAGAACTAGTTCAATCTTTTCTTGGTTGACCCCCAATCCATTAATGTTGGCCCAAAGGGACAGTTCTTGCAGACCTGATTTCATGATCTCGCTGATTGTAGGTAAAAATTTACCCGAGACCAGCATTACTACGTCGTCAGCGTAATCTACGATCTTCCGTCTCATGGCGTCGAACTATCTCAATATAACATTCACAGCCAAGAGCCACAATAATGGAAAGAAAGCACCCCTTGTGGTGTTCCCCTCGTCGCGAGCTTCCTTATGTGAGTGTCTCGATTATTCGAGTTGATAACCCTGCTGCTTAGCATCAGGGCAATCCACTCAATTAGAAATTCACTTATACCTAACAAAGCAAGTGATTCACTAATCGCCTCTATCCTAATGTTATTAAAGACTCTTTCTATATCGAGAAAAGCTGCCAAGGTATATTCCCTATGCAACAGACCCCGCTCACTCACATCATGCAGAGTACTCTCAACAGACTGACCCTTAAGATAAACATGTTGAGCGTCGCTGATGACCTGAGTTCCCATACTCTTCCTAAGACAAAGATCGATCAGTGTTTCTGTTGTATTAAGTAGAAAAGACAATAGGCTGATCGGTCTATAATCCTTGGGCTTCGAGTGAGTCGCCTTACCCGCTTTGGGTATGAAAATTATTCTAACCTCTCTCCAACCCCTAAGAACACGTCTCATCCTGAGACATTCCCTAAATACCTCTACGAGTGAGATGACCATATCATTGACGTTATGTAACGTGGCGGGAAAGATGCCATCCGGGCCCGATGACTTGTATGCCCCAAATGAGTTTACCGCCTATCTTACCTTGTCTCTAGTGATCATTTTCTCTATCGTATCAATATCAACCTCGTTTTATCCAGACTATAGGTTGTCGCGCACACTACAGCACGTTTACAGAGTCCACGGGCTCACAGAAATTCATCCATGATGCCCGTTTCGAACGTCTTAGATCCCTCTTATACCTAATTCCTTATAGCTGTTCAAATCAACATCACTCCTCGTCAGCTTGACCCTATTAAACAACCTCCCAACTTTAGAACGTTGGTCCCTAAGTTCCCTAGTCCACCATTTCGACTGCTTCCGTTTACCAGGATAAATCACGTAATTACATCCACTAAATTGTTTACGACTTCCCTGATATCTTAAAATGAATTTCTCCAGCCCTCAAATCCCTATTAACTAACTCACAGAAGGACTTCAAATCCGTCCTTCTGGAGTTCCTATGGGGCTTTCTCCTTGATTTCACAAAGTCAAGACTGAAGGATATCATCCTATGCTGTTTAACAGATATTCGAGATAAAAATTTTTAAAGCCGCGAAGTCCGAAAAATTGTTTTTTTGGGATATTACTCCCGATTTTAGGGTATATCGAAAATTCTAAAAATGATATGATAATCTACTCACACATATTTACAAACTACACTATGTTACATCCCAAGTGTTTTTTCACTGAAGCACCATGTTGTTATTTTGATTAAAAAATTACATTTCTTTAAAATTTTTTACTCCAAAATATTTCCTTTTGATAACTAAATCATGTACATTTGTTATTCTTTCCCTGGCACCTTTAAAGGGTTAGCTATTTGAAAGGGAATAATCCAGTTAACTACCAAAAGCCTTTAACATTCCCCTCAACCATTTCTATCTTTCTCTTCATCATAAGTGTAACTTTTTTTATTTATTTTTTTTTAATTTTCGTTGCAGGCGGTAAATATTTGTAAACCCTGAATATGTATTTGTTGGCATATAAGTGTGGAGGTGTTTTGTGAATGTTGTAGATTCAATATATATTCAATATATATGTAAGTAAATATTCATCATGCTAGTAGTATCTAGAATGTGTAATAATTTTCATTTACATGAAAAAACATGTGGTTTATTCATGAAATTTGTTGTTATTGTTGTTTTTTCTTTTTCGAGTATTTCTATGGTCGATTAGCTGAGTTTGTTGTTGTTTCCCTTAACGTATAAAAAATATTTTGCTTATTATCTATTGATGTGATTTTAAAATAATTTTCTTTTAATTCTTTAGATACATGTAAAGATATTTGGAGTGTAAGTAGGGGGTGTAGTGGTTGATTGGTGTTCATTACTTTCCAATAATATTTTTTGTTTTTGTTTTAATGTGCTTTAATATTTTTTTTTTTTTTTTTTTGTATTTTTTATAAAGTGCGCAGTATTCAATTAAAGACTTCATTATAGCTAAAGTTTATTACTTATAAGAAAATAAATAAGCAATAAGTTCATCATTTTCATTTAATTTTAATATTGTTCATATACATAGAATAGACTCCAAATACTACATTTATATATATGTATTTGAAAAAAAAAAAAAAAAAAAAAATAGCAGAGATGTAGGTAAAGAAAAGTAATAAAGGAAGGGGTTGTAACCTCACATAAAAAAAAGAATAGTCTTTCTCTGAATTAAAACATTTTTTACAGAGTTTTCGGTATTAGTGCATAAGTTTAGAATAACCTTTTATTACAAATTAAATAATCACAAATGAGAACATCACAAAACAATTAAAAAAAATTTCGAAACACCCCTTAAATTTCGAGATATTGCGAAAAAACATTTTTAAAAAGTTCCTGCACTATAGATCTCGTAGGTTCATAAATTTTAAATCAATTTAAGATTTTTGAATTGCTTTTGAAAGCAGAATGACGTAGCTTTTTAACCATATTATCATATATAACTCAAATTAAATAATGAATCCTTCACCATTTTTAAATTTATTTCCCTTTCTTTTTCGAAATTTTTACTTTGACGTAAATTTTTCAGATTTTTTTCTAAAAGACCATATATTTGTTTACAAAGTTTGAAATGTTATTTTGTTTAGAATAAAATGAGATATCCCTATATAAAATTGATTAAAAACTCAAAAATTAATTAAGCATTTTCTAAACTTTATTATACTTGGTTTTTACTTTTTTATAATAAAATTAAAAACGTGTGGAAAGTTTTAGTAATTTATTATAAAAAAATCGAATAAGTTCTACAGTTTTTGCCCAATTTAAAAATATTAAATTTGATTATGTTCACAATAAAAATGCCCTTAATTATTGCATCATTGCCTAGGCTTTTATAGAAAAGAAGAAAGAAGGCTTATAACCTATATAATTTCTAGAGTGATTTTTCACTGTAACAAAATCATGGCAATATTGATCTAAAATAATACATTTTATGGAGATGCTTTGCTACAACAAAAAGCTCATTAAAAGTTTAAGATACAAAGTTGTTAAAATTTCTTTTCCAAAGAAAAGATATTATTTTTCAATAATGTCGTCAAAAGCTCTTGAAAAAGAATTCGGATTTGGAAAGCTGTTTTAAGATAATATATTTTATGAATTTTTAACAACATTTACAAAACTTGGTTTATTTTTTTTTTTTTAATGGAAATCTTTAACCCAAAAATTTTTTAAAGCTTCTTAAAACCTTTTTTATATTATTCATATTTTTAAGCTTTTTGAAAAAATATTAAAGAACTCCTTTAGAATAAAAATATTTGTAACGTATTAAAAAAAAAAAATGTAAAAGAGCTTTTTGAATGAAAAATTTTATACTATGAAAAAATATGTTTTACCAAAAATTTGTTTAAAAAATGTTAAAAACAAGAAAAAAAAAAATAAAAAGCTTTGTAACGTAGTTCATAATTTTTTATATAAAAAAAATTGCATACAAGAAAAAAACAAATATATTTTAAAATTATTTGTATAAAAATAATAGCTTTAAAAAGTTTCCAAAAAACTTTTTTAAACAATAAGTTGTATATATTATTTTTCAAGAAGTTACCAAAAATATATAAAACAAAAGATTTTCAAAAAGCTCCTTTCAAATAAATATCTTTGTAATTATTTTGTAACTAAAAACTTTAAAAGCGCTTCTTTATAACAGCAATTTTCCTACAAATGTAAATAAAAACTATTTTTTTAGCTTTTTGAAGATAAAAGAGATTTTAAAACTTTTTTTGAAATAAACGAATATGTCTTAAGAATACTTAATCCAATAAAACAAAAACAAAAGCTTTATCAGAGCCGAAAATAAAATAAACATTTAAAACTGTTAGCTAAGAAAAAAATTAAAACCTTTTTACAAAATAGGAACTAATTTTAATGCCAATAATTCGTAAAACGTTTTTTAAAGAAAACTTCTTTTAAAAAATCTAATTTATCGTTTAGCTGAGTTTTTAATAATCTTTTATAAAAAAAGCAGTTTTTTTCAAGCTTTTTGAACAGGATTAAAATCTTGATTTATTTAAGAAAATATTTGTAAACTATCTGCAGAAATATTTAACTACGCTCTTCATTTTCTTCAAATATATTTGCCTTTGAATATGTGTTTAATTTTGTTTTTTGTTTTTCGTTTTCGCTCATACATTAGTTTGCAAGTCAAGCCATAGGAATATGTACATTTACGAAAAATAATAATAACACAGGTCAACAAAATTGCAAAAAAATTTATATCGCGAATAAATTCCTAATCCTTAAACTTGATAGTGTAAAAAGTTAAATGAAAATTTTCCATTAAGTCACACTTTTAACCCATTGACGACCAACGACAATATGGTTCTCTGAGGTTATATAATTTTCAAGGTAATAGGTAAAGCAAATTAAGCTAATTGCACACTAATATTTGACGATTTTTGCAAATATTTGCTTTGCTTAAAGTGGACATGAAATATTTTTACCATTAAAACAAGATAACACCTAATTTTAAACGAACAACAATGAGTGTAATGAACTTAGCTTTAGAAATTCATGCTTTATAGACAAGAAATGGTGCTACAAAAATATGGTACAAGTCAAGTCTCCAACTTGCCACACATGGCCGGTAGAAGTCTTTAAATTTGCAAGAATCAAGAATTTCTAAATTAACGCTCATATAACCATGTAAAAATGAGGTAAGGAGTGGGTGTAGAAGGGAAATTTGTACTTGACACTGACAAAAAATGCGTAGACATCAAAAGCTAAGAAATCCAAATTTAAATAACAAAGTCAAAAAACGAATGGAGAAAATTTATATCTCGTATAATTACGCGTAATTATTTTTCCTTGGACTAAATATAGAGTAGAAAGTGAATTGAAACAATTCCATTACTTTACAATTTTAAATGATTTGAATGTTTTTATTTTCAAAAAAAAAAAAAAAAAAAAAATATATATATATATATATATATATATATATATATATTTATATAGTATCAAACAAAGTACTATTTTTAATTTTTTCTCATATTAGGAAGCAGCTGACAGCATAGAAGGCTTCCATTCCACTTGATATAATCTCTCAATAACAACGTTTTGGTGAAAAAGCTCCCCTTGGGTATAGCTTATTGCTCTCATATTTACAGTTTTAAAGTGTTCTACACTTTTGTTATAGCTCATTTTTCCATGGATTTATGAGTATTAATTGAGAAATTCTTGATTTTTATAACTTTAAAAACTTCTGGGGGCAAGTTGGAGATTTGACTTGTACTAAATTTTTGTAGCATTATTTCTTGTCTATAAAACAATAATGACTAATATGCTCTAGCTAATACCTAGAAACTTATTTAGCCTAAAACCTCCTTAGGTAAGCATATTCTCTTTGGTCGTCAATGGGTTAAACATATGACATGATGGAGAAAAACTGAAATATTTCTGGTGATCGGAATGACCATACCTGCAATATATGCAACATATTTCCACTATATTTTTTTTTTTTTTGTTGACCTGTGTAATACAAAGAAAAAAAAAATACATCTCACATACAAAACAACAAAATTTTATTATTGATTATTATTAGTATTATTGAATATTGATCAAGTAGTTGGAATTGCTAATTGATATTTGAATTGAATTTTGTTTGTAGAGCTAAATATACACAAACACACACTTTATTATGAAGCCTAAGATGAAATGAAAAAAAAAAAAAAAAAAAATTAAAAAAAAACGTTTTTTTCCACAATATAATCATTTAAGAAAATTAAAATTAAAACCGGAAAAATTAATAAATGTTCAATTGTCTATTAAACAGTAACATAATCATTTATTATGCAAAAATGAAAAACACATCATTTAAAAAGCTTCTAATGAAGTACATATGCATGTACGTGGTTACTAGTAAGTAGCTATTAAGATGACATGGGTCACTACTTGCTATTTAATTGAAGGACGCCTGAACTATATCGTTTTTTTTTTATTTTGAAAGTGGGTGGGCATTATTATTATTATTTGTCTGATGAAGATGTTTTATAATTAAAAACAATGACAAGAAAACTCTGTACTTTTTAGTAATTAGCTTTAAACTCAAATACTTATAATAATGTCATAAAACAGTATTATATATATATATTTTTATCATAGTCTTAAGGCCATATTTGACCCCATATAGAGTTTATAACATTAAAATAAAAAGATATTTCAAAAGAAATATATATGAAATATGTAGTCCCTAATAAATTTTATAGTTATGAGTTTCTAAGTTCATAAACTCTTCAAAAAGAAATAGAACCCAAACTAACTCATTCATGCCCCTAAAACAAAAAAGAAAAAAAATTTAAAGCATCATTATTATTATTTATTTATTATTGTTGTTGTTTTGATGGTTGGTGGTATGTACAACTCTTCATAAATATTTCCCAAAACAAAAAAAAAAAAAAACCAAATAAATTTTAAGCGCCACAGCCTCAGCCAGCATTTGGAGATTTCTGTCAAAAAAAATTAAAATATTGAAATGATTTTTTTGCTTTATGAATTAAAAACTCAAGTACACGCATGATGCAAACAATTGAATTAAAGTTCTTTTATAGAAATAATAACAACAACAACGACAGCAGCCAAAAAAAGAAATCAGTTTTATTATTTATATAGAACAATTCAAACAAGTACCCCTTTGATATATTTTCGGCAGCCTGGCGCATGCTTTTTTTATTTTTGCTTTATTTTTATAATTTAAGTGGGGTCCAGCACTGAGTAGTTCTATTTTTTTATTGAGCATTTTTGCAAAGTTAATCAAATGTCTGTTATTTTTATACGTACTTGTGTTATTTTTTATTATTATATTTTGTTGGTTAATTGATTTTTTTTTTGGATGTTACTGTTTGGTTGTTATTAAATTGTAGTCAGTTTGTTGTATGTAGAATTTAGTGTTTGATATCAAGACTTTATTAAAGGAAATTTTCAATTATTATATGGGAAGATAAAAACGATAAATGAATAAGAAAAAAGTGCCTAAAATTAGATGGGAAGCAAATAATTGTTTTGAACATTAATTGCAAAAAAAAAAAAAAAAAAAAAAACTACCCCACAACATTATGAATATGCATAGAAATTAGGAAAGGACCCGTGGCCAATTGTGAACTGATATTTGTAATAATCGTAGTGAATACTTCTATGAAACATACGTATACATTATATTATGTTATTTATTCATTTTAAAATGATTCTCAGAATTGGGACTTATATGGGAGGTATGATCTATTATGGGCCGATCCTCTTAAAATTTGTTCTGTAATTTCTACTTATATAAGATATATTTGTTTCAAATATAAACTTGATATCAAATTTAGTTTAGGATTTATGCACGAAAAAATGATTTTCAGAAGCGGGCTTTTTATGGGAGCCATGGTTACTTATGGACCGATCTGCATGAAATTTGGCGCATTAATTTTTACTTATGTAAAACTTATTCGCTTTGAATTTCATTAAAATATTCCTTAAGGATCATTAAAATCTTCATAAAAGCTTTATTTTGGTAATGGCATAACAGTTATACAATTTTAGAGCCAATTTACAAGATTACAAGTTTGTGTTTTTTTTTTATAAAAAATACTTTTTTTTTATCGAAATCTTTTAATAATTTTTCTTGTTAATCATTAAATAAAACTTTTCAATGCGAAAGATAATATAAAAGAATATAAAATTCAATTTAATTGGGCTTTTTAACAAAAGCTTTATATAAACTTTGCCTTATTTATCCAATTATTTATTTTTTAAAGATGTTTCGTTATTAACGGAACTGGAAAAATAAAAACGAAAGCTTTATATAAACTTTGCCTTATTTATCCAATTATTTATTTTATAAAGATTTTTTTTGTTATTAATAAAACTGGAAAAACATTAAAATATCAATTTAAAAAATTTTTAATTGAAAGCTTTTTTTAATTTCTTCAGTTTTTAATTTTATACAAATTTTTTGATATTACGAGAACTGGATTACATTTTTGAACTCAATATAACAGGTTTTTGTTTGAAAGCTTTAGCAAATTTCTACTGCTATTCATTAAATGAAGATTTTCTAGTGTAGAATAAAATATTGTGAAGTAAAATAGTTTTCTGGAGTAAATTTAAGTAAGTTCATTTTAAAAGCTTAATAAATATTTAACAAATTTTAGCTGTTGTTCATTAAGTTAATATTTTCAAGTGCATTGCATTATGAAACAATCTATGACAATTTTTCTCACAAGCTTTCTAAAAGCATTTCCCAATTTATCCCGTTTTTAATTCTATAATGACTTTTTAACTTTGGTGGAGCTAGAAAATTATTAAAGAGATAATTTGAAAGGTTTTTAATGAAATCTTTCTAAAAAGTTTAACTAATTTCTGCAGATATACATTTTAGTTAGACTTTCTATGTGACTTAAGGGCAATTTCATCAAAAGCTTTATAAAAGCTTCAGTTAATTTTTGAAGTTATTAAATTTTTTAAGACTTTTTTCGCATTGATAGAACTGGAACATATTTTGAAATCAATTTAAAAGGTTTTTTTGCCAAAAGCTTTATAAAAGCTTCATCAAATTTAGTAATATCATCGAAAACTTTAGTTTATTTTTGAAATACTCATTTTCTAAAGGACTTTGTAGCATTGCCAAAATTGGAACATATTTTTGATAAAAGCTTTATAAAAGCTTTGAAAATTTTTTGCAGTTATTCATTTTATAGAGACTATTTTAAAAGGGTGAAAATATATTCTAGTTGAGCGCATATTTAACGAAAGCTTTTAAAAGTTTCAACTTATTTTTTGATTTATTTTGTAAAGAACAGTTTAAATGGCTTTGGACCTCTTTCGTTTTATACGATCTTCTGTTATTGAATTTGTTTTATTTTACTATTTTAGTTTCTTTTAATTTATATCTAAGCTATTTGAAATTAATAAAAATTACTTACTTGCCAAAAAATATGTATAATTTTCAGTTTGTTACTTTTTTTGTCTTCTTCGTCTTATTGTGTCTGGTATTAAATTTCTATTCCCAAAAAATGTTTTATATCGAAGCCAAAAATATTAACATAAATCTGCAAAAGAATTTAAAAAGAAAAGAAAGTTTTAAAAGATTAATTATTTGAGATAATAATAAATATATATATATATATATATATATATATATAAAATTGAAAAAACACCAAGTAAATGAAAAACAACAGGTAAATGAATTAAAAAATAAAAAACAGGTGTAAAGTAAATAAACTTAACCTCAAGCTTTTTGGAAACTGAAAAAATTATTACATTTTAATTGATAAAGCGGGTAATTAATTGCGAAAAACTATTCAATTTTTCTAGCTTAAAGCGGTTCTTCAAAAAATCTTAATAAAAAATCTTTTATTTTTTGGAATAGCTTTTTGTCAAATGATTATCTTTTGAGCAATTTTTCTTTCAAATAGATCATTTAAAGCTTTGAAATATTTTTTTTTCATGATTGCTTTTAATCACTTAAAACTCTTAATTATTAAAAGTTTTTTGTTAGCAATAAGTAAAGCCATTAATGCGGCTCAATTGTAAAACTTAATTAGGGGTAAATAGCCTGTGGTTTCAGTCCAAATTTTAGATTTTAAAATTTTAAACAAATAGTTATGTTTATTTCATATTTTAAATGTTAAATATTTCCCATGATTGGACAACGTTAATGTCCCCATAATAACACCTTATCTCTTTCTCTGTTTTTAACTCTATAATAAAAAATAATTAAATACTGTCAAATGTAATTAATTTATTTTTAAACTCTAAAAAAGAAGAAAGAAACAATAAACAAGTATATTTCTCCTCATTTTATATTCAGTTTAAAAATTTCTTTTTATGGATTTTAACGAACAAGAAAAAAAAGCATTAACTGACAATATTTTATATCGAAATTTGAACTAGAGCAATAGCTCATGTAGTTAATAACAGTCAAATGTGATATCATTTTCTTATAGAAGAAGAATTACCATTCGGGAAGAAATGTGCCGCAGTTCTAATACTTTTTTAATGACACTATTTAGTGCATTCTTTGGGTCTCGAAATACTATAATTTTGAAGCATAAAAAAAGTACATCAAAAAAGTATCGAAATATATCGCTTTTGTATAATAAACATGTTTTTAATGCAGCTGGAATATTTCTAATCAATATTTTTAATTATAATTTAGCTAAGTGCTTACATTATATTTAAACACACTGTAATAACTCACTATAACTAAACAAAATTAATATTTCACTATAACTTTTAATTAAATATAAAATATTTAATAACAAAAATTATAAATTAGAAAATAACAATTTTTTATATTAACACTAACAGATTTTTTATTCAACGCTATAAGCAACAACATTGATTACCTTTAAAGTTATACATTTCCTGAGCGAAATTATGTCATGCTTGTTCTTTTTCTTTGTTCTGGAATGTAAATAATCACCCAAGTCAAGATTTTTAGATAAAAATTCGATACTAATGTGTTTGTTATTGTTATTCTACATTTAAATATCCAAGAGTTTAAAAAAAAAAAGACAATTTTTAGTGGATGTATGAAAAAACTCTCTTCCAAATGCTGTCAGGGATTAGTTAACATAATTGCTAGTATGTATTAATAAATGCTATCAGTTAACTTTTTTTTATTAAATAGTTTTCTAAAAAATCAGCATCATCACCATTTATTAAAACTTAGGTTGTTTTTAGCTGATATTGTTCTCCTTTTTTTTTTTTTTTTTTGCTTAAATTTAACTGTTTTTTTTTTAATTAACAACTATAAAAATATACGTATGTACGTAACAAATAATATACATATTAACATTTTTATTTTAAACAATTTCTTGTTGTTTAATTTCTAATAAGAGAGAGAAAGAAAGAAAAAAAAAATAATAAATAACTAAACAAAAATTCATTGACCTCTTTGAGAAAGTTCATTTGCTTCTGGTTGATCATTATTAAGAAATTTTTGTCTTTTATTATTAATATTTATTTATTATTATTTTTTTTTTAATTTTAGTATAGAAATTTTTGATAATTATTTTTTGATTTTAACTATGAAAAGATTTTTGAATTAAAGAATTTGGTATAATTGGTGTTAAAGAAAATTTATGCAAATTATTATAAACCATGTTTAATAATATTCTTGTAGAAGAATATTTAAATTTTTTTTCAAGTGTCAATTATTTATTTTATATAGCAATAAAATAAACATAATATTAAAGAAGATGTCAATGATTTTAAATATTAATTTATAAAGATTGTTTAGTAGCTAAAATTATTAAATTTTTTTAAAAACATTTCACCAGCATTAAGAAATATAAAAACATTTAAGACTAAAATTAAATTAAATTCGGTCAAATATCTTTAGACCATGACCCGAAAAAGGGAAAATTAAGATTTGATTATTTGAAAAACAATGTTAATATTTAAATTGAAACAAACTGTAAACTAACAAAGATATCCTATTAAAATATTGACACAGTATAGGTAGGCTTGTCCTAAAATTAAAAAATTAGAAAACAATTATACTTTTTATACCAAAATGCTCAAAATCTCAATCCGGGAAAAACATCATTCAAAAAGTGACTTCTTTCGTGGAAATCGCCCGTCAGAAAATACTTTTTGGGTGTTCACGTTACATATGGAGGTATTTAATTAAAATAACTTTATGTTGATCTCAGCTTTGCGATTTGAGAATTTAACAACAAGATTTAAAAAATTGTACAAAATTGACAAAGTTTGGATAGGGCTTGCCACAAGCTCCTTCGGATTTACTTTGCTGTTGTTGTTTTTCATAATATTACGAGTTCAGAGATACCAAATACTTATATATACAGCTTACATCTGAACAAAAAAATATGAATAAACATTGCAAGTTTTGGCACTTTTTCCTATTTTTTAAGAAAAATTCAGGCATGTTAAAAGTACAAGCGCAAAGGTAACAAAAGCGGCTAATATTGCATTGCTGCTCATACTGTACTTACATTTTTCATAAAAGACATGGGAAAACTGCAAAAAAATTACCTAAGAAAACAAAGATTTTGTAAGTTTTAAAAAATAGTATAAACATTTTATGAAAGTATTTGTTATCATAGGAAACGTTAGAAAATGGAGAATCGTAATTAGTGAAACTTTTTCAAACCATTAACAGAAGAACTTAAAATTTGGATTTTAAGCATATTTTTGAGAAATAATGTTGATATTTGTGCTTTAAGTAAAATTTAAACAAACAGATGTATTCCAATGAAATTTTGACATAGTATAGATAAAAATTAGAGAATTAAAAAAATTCCACTTTTTTATACCAAATACCCGAAATTCAAGCCCGGGAAAACTTGTTTCAAAAATTGACTTTTTCATTAAAATGATCACACAGTCCTTGTAAAAGGCGTGGCTCAGAATATATGGGAGTATATAGCTCATATATTTTTTGTTGATCTTGGCTTTGACATTGGAGAGTTTTTCAAAAAAATTTAAAAAGCTTTTTCAAAATTGACAAAATTTGGATAGGGATTGGAGGGAAATCGTTGAACAAAGAGTCTTCGATTTTTCTTTACACGCATTTACGTTAAGATTTCTTTTGAAATTATTACAAAATTCCTATAGTACGGAACAATATATATATATATATATATATATTAGAAGTTGGAGAATATTACCACCCTTTTGGAAAATAACGTCAAAAATATGAAATTTTTTTAAAGTTTCAACTACAGATTAATATAACTTTTTATCGGATATATATATTATATATTTGTATGGTTCTTGCAGCAGTTTTATTTAGAGTTTTGGAAGAAATCTAGAGGAAAATTTCAAAAAATTTTAGAGAATAAATTAAGGATCCCAAGTTTTGAAAAACTTAAAAAAAATTAGGCAAAAAATTAGGATAAAATTTGCTTCAATCTAAATATCTCTTAAACTTTAAAGAGATAACCCACAAGTGTAAGATGTTCGCAAGTTACAGAATTATTTCCAAAAAAAGTCATTTTGGACCACGGTAGGCTGCCAGAGTTGTGATTTTAATACCAAATTTGGGGAAGTTTTGTTACAGAAAAGAATGAAAATTTCAGTTTGGGGATTGAGGAATTTGTTCGGGATACTGGTATCTAAAATATTTGGGGAATTTTTTTGTGAAAATTAGTTAATTAAATTGGAATTGTCGACAGCAGTATATAATTTTAAAGATAGTATATTTACATGTCATTATAAAGAAATTTACACAAACAATCCTTATTATGCTGGCGAACCTTACAAGCAACGCATATGTAAAATGCATATTTTAGGTTATGAGTTTAACATAAACCAAACTTCAAGATAGCAGCAATATGAACTTAGGGAGCAGCTTAATTCATTAATATCCGTTTATACCTGATTGAGTACAGCTGAATTATCGGCTATTATTTTTAAAGTGCTTTTTCCTTTCTTATTTAAATAAGTGTCAAAAAGCAATTTAGAAGTAATAAAAAATTTCAGGGATATTAATGATAGATATCAGAAAGTTGATTGTGAATTTCACTTTTTCAGGAAATTAACAAAACATGTCATTTGGCAATTTCTTAAGCTTTTGTTTTTCTCAATGTTAGTTTCGGATTTGTCTTTTTTGGTAATATGCTGCTTTATTTATAAAATATATGAGATATAAATGTTTCCGTACTTCGTTTTGTAAAAAAATCGTCCTGGAAAATCTCCCAATTAAATATACTCTCCACAAAGAGTGCCTAATATATATTTTAAAGAATGTTTCATTTTTAAGAAGTAAAATCTGTTAGTAAAAATTTAATCCGATATGCTGAGTAATTTTAATTCTAAAGTTATGTATAGTACCAATTCTTTTGATTTACAAGATGGTGAATTTGAAATTTAATACGTATTTCATGTACTTATTTTTTAAATGCGTATGTAGTTATGTAAAAATATTCATCTAAATCTCCATATAGAGAAAGTAAAAATACTTGTTAAAAAAAAATAATATTTTTTTTTTTGTTGAGTGGGGATTTTTTGGAGAAATTCTTTTAAAATTCTGGAGTTGGCCAAAAAAAGTATCTGGCAGTACCGTCTTAATTATATTACTAGCTTAAGTGATGCCAGATTATATTTCCATTACAAGAATAAATTATAAAAGAAAATTAGAATAAAAGTATTAATAAAATAAATATTGAATTTGTTTAATTTATAAATATTTTCTTTTTTTGAAATTGTCTAGTAATCCAGTTTAAGTTTTGCAAACCTTAATTTTATTAAAGGTATTACCAGATGTTTAAGAAAGATTTTGAAAAACGTTAAATTATTAGCTAATAATTGAGTAAATCTTTTTGATATATCTATATTAGTTTCTGGTGTTACTTATTTTCTAATTATATTATTGGCTGCTAAATTTGTTTTTTTTTTTTTTTTTTTTTTTTTTGAAATTAATATTTTGTTTAATTTTTTGTATTGCTCATTATTTTTAATAGTTTTTTGTAAGCACTTGTTACATTAAGACTATTTTTAAAACAAGAATTATTTTTATATTTAAATTAAAACCACAACCTGTCATTGTTGTCTTTTTTCTTCAAATCATACATATTACCAAGTACCTACCTACCTACATACCTATCAATTCCTTTTAAATGTGTTGATTTGATAATTAGTTGGGTGTTTAAAATATTCAGTTTAAAAAAGAAAATAAATGAAGAAATGATTGACAGTTTACCTAGACATTTGGCAGCAAAGAAAAATAATAATTGTTAGGAATGAAAAAAAAAAAAATACAATTTAATATAATTATGACATGACATGCGTATGTCAAAATTTTAATTGTAAAATGTACTCTAAAATAGACCTTTTTGTATGCCATTTCATTCATAAAAAGAAACATTTCATTTGCAGCAAATAACAAACTCACTTAAAGAAGAAAAACACTTATGTTAAAACAACAAAAAAGACACCCTTGGTTTAAAGTGAAGTGGATATGATATGATCTATATTTAGAAAACCGCGATCATAAAAATATTTTAGTATCATTTGACATTTTTCTTCAACAAGAGTGTTTGTGCGTTTTAAAATGTTGTCACTTTTATTAGATAAAGTAGAATAATGGAATTTGGTTTGTTGTGTTATTTATGGTTTTTCTAACAAATTATGTTTCTTATAGTACTTAAAAATAGTTGCACAATTATTTAAGGTAATTAAAAATAGGAAGATTTTAGTTTTTATATTCTCTCACAAGATTGTAATAAATTGTCCATTTTTAACAGACGTGAGAAATTGAAATTAAAACAGTGTAACTAAATTATAAAATGAAACAAAAATAAACCAAGTCTTGAACTTGGAAGACAATGAATAAAATTACGCCTACAAATTTTCCAAAAAGAAACCTTAATAAACCGAAAGAGTATAATAAAAAAGATTTATTACTTTATGACTAATTTCAAATGTCTACGCAATTTTGCCGCCTTTAAATCACCAACAGACAAAGACAAGAGTTATAAAGAGAGTAGAATTTTTTTCTCAAAATATTACGTAAAAAAATCAAGGTTGAACTACTGTAAAATAGAACTCATATAAAAACTACCTGCTGGAAAAATTTTTTGCTGTAAGCCACTATTTGTTCAATTTTAAACCAAATATATGTGTGAGAAATTCTTCAATTTTTTGTTTTTTCTTCCTGAAATTTTTAAACTCCAGCTGTGTAAGAGTCTAAGATCCATCTGTGCCAATACGAATCATACTAAAACTAATATTATTAAATGTTAATATTGTTTAATCTTTTTTAACTACTTCTTTTATAATTTTTTTCTCTTTTGTATAATTGATAGAAATTATAGATATTTTATTATATTATTTATATATGTATGTACACTAGACTGCTCCAAAAAAGACCGACAGAATTTCTACCGTAACTCCCCTTAAGATTGTTCATTTTTTATGTAGAAATATAGTGTATAAAATATTAAAGGGATCAGATGTAGCTAACCCGTGCCTTGAATTTATATGAGAAAATTTTTAATTTTTCATAGTCTTTTTAAAAAAATTACGGTTATTAACTCCTTTTTTGCAATTTAATGTAAAGGAACCATAATCTAGATATAATTATCTATCAAACATTATTTATTTATTTACTAATTACAATTACAAATTATATTCTAATCCTAACAAGCGAGGGTAACAAAGACCAGAGTCTCTGGTGGGAATCGAACCCACAACCTCCAGACTGACAGTCTAGCTCACTACCAACTAGGCCATCAGGGCACCCAATCAAACAATATAAAAAAGTTAAAAGCGGTTAAAAAATATTAAAGTTATTAGAAATTCCCCAGACAATTAACATGTTTTAGAACACTTGTGTTAGCAACGTACAGATAAATTTTTAATTTTTTTAAAAATATTGAAATAAAATGTCATTTTAAGTCAAATTTTAACCATAATTATTAAAAAAAGGTTTGAATCCTGCAGGATACGTTGATTTTTATTATGAATCTTTTAAATTACCAATTTTTCAAAATTTCATTAAACAAATTTCAAAAAAGTTAGAAAAATAAACTATTGCTTTATACACAATACCACAGAAAGTAAAAACAAAAATAACTAGGACGATATCTTTTATAAATTCGCCGTACCTTAAGTCAAAATTTTTGTACCATAAGTCAAATTTTAAATTATTTGAGATTTTTAACGAAAATATAATTCAAAATTAAAGATTTTAATGTAATTAAAAAAAAAATATAATTAAAAGATAGTAGATAATTTTTGGAAACACCGTTCTTTCTTAAATATGTGCAAAATAAATTTTATTAACTGCTATCATAGACAAAGGAAATAATGCTTAACTCGTTTCGCCATGTAAAGTTATTCTAACAAAATTAAATTTATTATAGGAATCATTGTTTTGAAATCCATATAAAAATAAGTAATTCTGAGTTATGTTTCTGATAAAATCCTCATATATTCCAAAATTTCATCTTTGACATTCTTGCTTTAAAGTTTAGCATTGTTGAAATGCGTTAAAAATTTCGGAATATATTTTATACAATCTATACTGTTAATCTATACTTGTTATATTTTAATTTTTAATAATCTATATACTAGTCCAAAAAAATTGACTCCACAACACAAAAATCACTAAAAAATGCCTTTTAGCCGAAAACCACAAAATTCAAATCTAAAGTACGGAGAATTTGTAAGAGATATCGGCCTAATTCCTTTTTATTTTTATTTTCTGTGATATTGCTTATGAATCAGCATAGTTTTTCCTAACTTTTTTGAAATTTGTTTTACAAAATTTTCAAAACATTTTTATTTGAAACACCCATAATAAAAATCAACGTTTTTTTAATAAAGCATGAATGGGGGATTTTATTATCCTGCAGGATTCAGAGCTTTTTTCAGTAATTATGGTTAAAATTTGACTTAAAATAATATTTTATTTCATCATTTCTAAAAAAAATTAAGATTTGTCTGTACGTTGCTAACACAAGTATATAAAAACATGTTAGCGGACTGGGGAAACCCAATTTTAAGTTTTTTATATTGTTTGATAGATAATTATGTCTAGATTATGGTTCCTTTACATTAAATTAGCAAGTAGTTGCTATTAGCAAATTTATTTGGAAGTCGGCGTTTTTGGAAGCAGTCTAATGTACACATACATGTATCTAAAAACATTTGTCGATTATCTGTATTATTAAAGTTTAATTTTTAAAAAATTAAAAACGCTTTCTCCTTTGGTTGGTAATTATCATTATTAAAGAAACGTTATGAAATAAAAAAAAAACAAAAACAAAAATGGGGAAACAAAAATTTTATGTATGAAATTTTATAATATTATTAATAATATTTATTACCTGTTTTTTGATTATTAATTATTTTTATGCTTTAATGAAAATAATTAATATTTATTAAATCCAAAAATAAAGAAGAAACTGAAAACGGAATTAAAAAAATATATATTTAATCTGGCAGCATTTCAGCTTATAGTAAAATAAAATTTTTCAATTTAAATTTAAATCTTTTTCATCGATTTGTTAATATAAGCAAAAATATTTTTCTTTAAAAATTTCGGTTTAAACAAATGTCAAATATATTTTTCAATAACAAAATTTTCTCATTTGATAACTTTTTTATATTTATAAAATCTAGGAACGTCTACGTGTCTTTTAAAAACAATTTTAAGATTAATAAAATTAATTAAAATTCAATTTTAAGGCATTGGAAATTTAATAACGTTTATTTAATCTGGTAACATTTTCACTTAAAATAAGTTATATTTTTTAGATTTCATAATTTTCAAATTTAAATAACCAATTTCCTTTTAGCAATTTTCTTTTAACAAATATACGAAGAATTTTTTATAAAGAAACTTTTTAATCTTGCAATATTTTTCAAAGTCACACTATGTGGCCATATATTATATAAATTATTTTAAAAATTCCCAAAATTAACAACAATTAAATCTAAATTATCATTCGAATAAAATAAATATTTTGTAAAAACTTAATTTGTAACGAAATCATTGATAACTTTGAAGCCTTGGAAATTATTAATTTTTTAAATATTTTTGCTAACATTACACGTAATAGTTTTAAGTTCATTAAATTTAAAATATAAAGCTATTATAATACAGTAAAAAATATTCTTTAAAATTACTAAATATAATTAATAATCAATTCTAATTTTAGATAAAATATATAAATTTATTTGTCATTTTCTTAAAAATATTTAAAGATCTGGTAGCTTTGTTCCAGCTATTTTAAAGTGGCTATATTAGAGATTATTTAAAAAGAATATCGAACAACAAGTTTGATTTTCTGTAAGGCAAATTATTATTAATAAAAATCCGAAATATTTTTCTAATGCCTAATTTCAACCATCGGGTAATTCTTATATAACTTTTTAGTCTGGCAATACTCTAGCTTATTTTATTAGTCATTACCTAAAAAAGTTTTGAAAAGTTTTAAAAAGTTTTGATTTAGATTTTATTTAAAGTAATCTACCCTGTTATAAAGTTTTATAAGAGAGAATATATTTACTTTAGTTTAAACTCTGGTAACCCATTTAAAATTAAAACAATCTGGTAACTTTTAACTATTTTTAATAGGTATTTCCTTAAAGAATTGCCCCAGTATTCACAAACCAATTTTAAATTTAAAATAAAGAAAACATTTGTATGAAAAATTTGTTTCAAAAGGCATTTTAAATTAAAAAACAGCTTGTGATTATAATAATAATAATAATTGTAATAATAATAAAAATAATAATAATAATAATAATAATAATAAAACATTAAAATGTTATACGAATATTATTGTTTAAAAATTAGTTATTATAAAAATTTAAGTGCAAATGAAATTTCTTCAAATTATTGCCTTAAAATTTTGTAAAATCCTTATTCATTTGAAATTATATAAACCTTAAATACCGACATTTTTTTGTCGAAAAAGAGTGAATATTTTTTTTTTTTTGGTAATATAAAACTAACATTACATAATTGTTTTAATAAAAAAAAACTACCTTTAACACTTCACACTAAAATAAAACTATTTAAAATTTAAAAACTAACATGAAGCAGCATAAAGGTGCTAATTTTTAAAATTACCACGAAAAAATAAAACCCCAAAAATTTACTCAATAAGTAAAAAAGCGGCAATGGCTTTTATACATTAAAATTTTTAAAATCCCTAACGTAGAGTTTAAAATAATAAAAATTTTCAGTTTCTTTTTTTTCTAAAACTCTTTAAAAGGTTTAATTGTAATCAATATCATTTTTCCATCTCGCTCGCCCAAAAAGCGATAAAAATGTCGATTTTTATGAAATTTATTGCCAATTGAAATTAAAACAAACATGTGATCTTTTTTCTTAACTAAAAAAAATGTTACAAATGTTCAAAGATTGAAAACAAATAATCTTTGTTGCTTTAAAAACAAAAGTGACAAAAGTCAAAAGTTTTTGAAAGAAAAAAAAAAAAAATTACCTGCTGTTATTAGTTTCGAAAAAAGAACAGGTAAGAAGAAGTAGTTTAAACATTTTTACTAAATAGTGTTTTGTAAATGTTGCCGCCCTGTTTCTAAACCTATGAAAAAGACAATTGTTTCACAAAGGTGAGTGTGTGTATGCGAGCACCTTTTAGTGATCAATAAATTATTGCGTATCTAAATTAGGACCATGATCTTTTAGTTAGTTTATTAAAAAAAGAATCTCTTTTGTTTAATCTTAATATAATCTATTTACTTAAGATTGTTGTATTTTTAATAGCAATAAACACTTGGCACAGAAATTATGAAAGAAATAGAAAAAAAAAAAGAGTAATAACTATCTTTTAGTTGTTTATTATTAGATCTATTGTATTTTACTTAAGAGCATGACTTTTAGAAAAAAAAGATGTATTTTTTGAGAAAAAGAAAAAGGATTTTAAAACAAGTTAATATATTTCGAAAGGATTTTGAGTTAAAAGGTTTAAGATAAATATTACAATTTCTTAGAATTTTAGGAAAAGAATTTAATACTGGATTTTATACTCCAGTGTTTTTAGACTTTAAATAAACAACATTCAAAAATTCTGAATGAAAAGAGATTTTTGCTAATTTATGTGATAATTCCCTTTTAAAAAATCCTAACTTTTTATATTTTCCATATAAAGTTTTTTATTATTTTTGGAAACTGTTTTTACCTATTTACATTTACAAATAGTAATTGTAAATATTTATATAGAAGTATTCATATATTTTTTATTATTAGGGTTAGTTAAACTTGTTACTTGATGTTTGCATGACAACTAGTTATATCAATTATAATAACAAAAGGTATATTAAAAAATATAAAACCCCTCACTAGGTGAATGTAGTTGTAATAATATTTACATACAATAAACACACTCATTTCTAACTACAATCATATATTTTAAATACATGCAAACAATTTGACTCATATTAACGGACAGCAATGTAAGAATATAATGAAACGACCTCTATTATACAAAAAAATAACTAGAATTAATATAAAACAACAAAAATACAAACAATTAACATAAACATAATTTTTACGGTAATAAACATCTAATGAAAATTAACCGAACAACTGCCAAGCTAGTCAGCTAAACAATCTCACCCCCACCCTTTAGTTTAATAACACAACAACAAAAACGAAATTTTAATAATCTTTCAACAACACTAACAAAAAAAAGTTTTTTTTTTTTAGTGAGAACAGGGCAGCAAAGAAAAGCGTTGACTTGTAACCCTGGCACCTTTTATCACTTCTTGTCACTATTTTTGTCTGTGTAATAATATTAAATATACATGTATTAGTGTTTGTGATGGAGTGTGTGACTAAACTATTAGCCTTTGTATTTGGTATTTAATTTTTAAATACAGAAATTAACATATTAGTACATGATAACTATTATTTCTTTCCTTTTATATATTTTTATTGTAATTACAAAAGGATAGTTTTAGTAGCACGGTGAATAAAAACGAGGTTAGAAGGAAAAGGACTTTTGGAAAAGGAATAAAAATGATTTAGGGTTTTAAAAGTATCGGTTTCAATTACAGTTCTGAGGGAAAACTTTTGGATGTAAAATCAACATTGAAAATTTACGGTGTTCACAATTTTTTAATGCACGTAATCTAATATAAAATTTTGAAAACACGTAATCCAATAATCCAAAATTTTATTTAATAATTCGATACGGATATGGTGTCAGTTCTTTGTTGTTGGTTTGAACACGGTTTAATACAAAAGAGGGCCAGTTGATTAATCTATGTCTTAAAATGAAATAATTTCATTTATTTTTTTAATTTGAAATTTATAAAATAAGAAATAAAAAATTATATTTATGTATCTAACTTTAGTGAAATAACTAGCGAATGGTAGTCAGAAAGGTGACAATTATATATATTATATAATTATATAAGCGTGTATTTAGTTCTGGTTGGCAAACAAATTCTTCAACGCAAAACTTGTTCCATGTTCTTAGGGGAGTTTGTTCTTTATTAGTTTAATTTATAAAAAATTTCTGCTTTCAATCATGATTAGGAATGAAGTTTTAAATTAAACTTTAGATTTCCGTTAAGAATTTCCTCAATCATTCGAGGAGGAAATTAAATGAAATTGAAATTATGCTCTTAATATTTTTTTATTATTATTATAAATTAAAACATGCCTAAAATAATACTCTCCGAATTTTAATAATATCACTTTATTGTTTTACAATTTTCACTTAATAGAATTCACATCAAAGATAATTTTGAAAGGACATTTTTGTGGTAATTTTCCCCAAGCCTTTCTCGGTGCCAAAACCCTTTTAAAAATTAAAGTTTCAGCTCTTTCTTGACTTTTATTATATTAGAATAATAAATATAAGATCTAAAATAGTTAAATTTTTCTATTTTTTTATATTATATACAAATATCTAAAATTATTTCCTAGTCTTTTGGAACCTAGAATCCCACAGGGGTCGTTTAATATTCATTTGATCCCCTGAGGGGTTCTAGGCTCCTACTAAGAATATTTTTTACAGAAAATCTTTTCACTTCTGCCTCGTTTTATGCTAGGGGGTAGAATTTTACAAACAAACATATAAATTACATTAAAGGCCAAGAAATTCATATTATTTCATTATTAAATATTCCTATAACCATTTTTTTTTTATTTTTATTACAACTGACATTAACACATGTTTAAATAACATTTGAACATTTGAACTTGAACATAGTACATTCATACAAAAATTATGAATAATATTTTGTAAAACTTTTGGAACTCTATAAACATGAACCCTTTAATTATCCTTTTTTTCATATTGTATGAGTAAGAGTATTTTTTACAGATTAAAAATTTTGCTTAGAAAACAGTGGGCGTGTTTTTGGTGTTATTTCTGTTCATTTTTTATATATATGAATAATAGTAAAAATTAATCGTAATCATAGTTAGTCTGCATGCAAATTCTCACTAGTTTGGATATGAAAATGACCTTTTCTTTTATTATTTTTTTGTTAGAATTAAAAGGAGTTTCAAAATAATAATTATATTATTATTTTTGTTATTTTTGTTTTAACCTGTATATTAATAATTTCATATTTGTGTTTTTCAGTGTTGCCAGTTTAGCCTTTTTAAGGCTAAATTTAGCATTTTTTGTCTTCTAGCTTTTTTTGATTCTTAAAAAAAGGCTAAGATGTTAGTATTTCAACAATGAAGAAAATAATTTCTTATTAGCTATTACTAATTTAATTTTTATAGAATCATTCATTTAAGCATTTTTGTGTATTTATTCGCACAAAAAAAATCTATATTATTTATATTTAACAACAATAATAATAAATTCTTATAAAAGCAAAAAATCACCCAAAAATTTGCTTAATAAAAAGGAATTATAGTTTAAAAATGACGAAAAATCACTTCAAAACATTAGGTCATTTTTCATAGGAAATATAATAGAAATTTGTATGGGAATTTTTTGGGCGATTTTTAATTGGATTTTTCATATATATATATATATATATATATATATATGTTTTTTTCTGGCCTTATTTTTTTCGGATACTTAGCCTTTTTTGACCTTTTTTACAGTTCAATTTAGCCTCGTTTTTTCTCGCCTTCTAGCAACACTGGTGTTTTTATTATTTTAATGTTGCTTTATTGGAGAATTTATTTTAATATGTAATACAACATATTAGAGGCCTAGTAATTATTTTGTAGTAAAAAGTAGTAATTTTGGGTAATAAAATTGAAAATACTTTTAGGGGGGTTTTTTTTTAATAAAAATTTGTAAAAATAACTCAAATTGTGTTCAAAATTAAAATTATTCTTTTAACTAAACTTGCATAAGATTCATTATCTAAACTATCCCTATGAAACCCTTCTCATATATAAATTTTCATAATTTTTCCCCCTCATTTTAATTTTCTACAAACGGTCAATTGAGTTTTTCTTTGTTTGTTAGCTATTTTTCACCTTTAACTAAAAGTTTTTTTTTTTTTTTAATTTGAATTAATTGTTAGGGGTTTCTATTACTTTTCGTTTTTTTTTTTTTTTATTCCACATTATTGTTGTTTTTTTATCAGAATTTTTATGTTTCACCATGTAATAATTTGTTGTTTGTAGGGTTTTTATTACTATATTTAAAAAGAACAAAGAAATAATTCACACAAAAGTAAATATTATTGTACGTTATTAAATAGCAAGAATTTCCTAAGAAACTCATAAATAATTTAAATTTCATATGTTTTGTGCTAATTTTTAAAACATGTTGTAAATAAATGTACGTTTTTTTTAATGTTTAAAAATTATCCTTTTTTAGTGTTGTTGCTGGATTATTTACATATTTAAACATATTGTTTGGAGAATTTTAATAGCGGAAAACTGAAAAGGAGAATAATTTAACCCTTTTTTGAAGCTAAACGTCATTTATGGTGGATTTAAAGAAAGGTTTTAATAGGAGAAACTAAAATACAGCCGAAAAAATGTTGATGGTAATAAATTAGGGCAGAAGTGAAATTTTGTGGAAATTTTAAGAATTTGACAGTTGTCAAGTCAAACTTAATTAAATTGTATGATTTATTTAAAGAAGAAAATAATTATATACAGAAATAATTTTAATATAAAATTTTAATTTTAAGCTAGCATTATTTCTAATTTTATTAAAAAAATTTAATTTTAGTATAAAATTTTAATTTTAGTATAAAATTTTAATTTTAGTATAAAATAAGAATATTCGCAAAAATTATAAATTTAATATAAAATTTAAATTTTAGAAAAAATTCTAACTTTAATATAAAATTATAATTTTTTTTTAGTATAAAATTTAACTTTAGTATAAAATTATGCTAAAATTATAACACAGTCGCTAAAAAACGCAATTTATAAAATTAACGAACATATATTGAAGAATATCTCGAAAACGACTTGTAGGATTTGGTCAAATAAAATAAATAAAATGTCAAAAAAATTCAAATTAAAATCGCCTTCAAGTTATACAAAAAATCATAAAAATTCGTAAATGCCAAAAAGGCAAATTCTTATTCTTTAAACACAAAGACAAATTTATTACATATAAAACAATACATATTTCATTCAAATCAATGCATAAATTTTGATTTTTTTTCACAAATTAGTGAAAATACTTATTTAAAAATTACATAGAAATATTAAAAATAAATAAAATTTATTTTGTGATAACTATTGAAGGTGTCAAAAAACGATGTGGGTTTAACTTAAAGGGAATTTTAATTCGAATTTTTTGCTATTTTATTAAACTGAAATTTTAGTATGAAATTCTAATTTCAATATAAAATTATAAAACTTATAAATTTAGTATAAAAAGCCATACAATGTTCATTTTAGTACAAAATAATAATTTTAATATAAAATTTTAATTTTATATTAAATTTTAATATAAAATATATAATTTTATATATATAATTTTAATATAAAATTTTAATTTTAGTATAAAATAATTTTATTAAAAACTATAATTTTATTAAAAATCTTTACTTTATTAAAAAATTTTAATTTAGTATAAAGTAATAATTTTAGTACAAAATTATAATTTGAGAATGAAATTTAAAATTTAGTATAAAAGTTTAATTATAATTTTATTATAAAATAACAATTTTTATAAAACTGCAATTTTAATATAAAATTATAATTTTATAATAAATAATAATATCATTGTGTAATTATTTTATAAATTTATAATTTTAGAATAAAATTGTAATTTTAGCAAAGAATTACATTTTTGGTGTAAAATTATAATTGGAGTATTAAATTGTTATTTATATATAATAAATTATAATTTTAGTATCAAATTATAATTTTAATATAAAATTTTCGTTTAGTATAAAATTACAATTTTAGTACAAATATAATATTATGACTAGCATAAAATTAAATTTAAAATTTTTGATTTTAGTATAATATTATAATTTTAGTATAAAAATTTAATATAAAATTATAATTTAAATATAAAATTAAAATTTTTTCTATAAATTTAAATGTTTATTTAAAACAAAATTTTGGTAATAAATTACATAAAATTTTTCATCTTTTGTTTTATTCATTTCCTTTTTTTCAGAAATTATTTTTCCTTCTATTTATTACCCTATTTTTTCCTCGAGTGTTTTAATAAGTGTCCTTTTTATTCTAATACTCTCACTTCCTTTTTGAATGCTTTGTTTTTTTTACGTAGTTATTTTACTATATTTACAAAACAATTTACAGAATATTCTGTAAAATATTTTTATTATACAAACGTGATTTTATCTAAAGTTAGTAAATGTGAAAATGCGAATAATAAAATTTGTTTTGTTATGACAAGCTTAAAAATTTCACCTGATTCTATTAGAAAAACAGCACTAAATATAAGACAATTAGAAGCAATATAAATAATATTTCTAAAACACAAAAAAAAAACTTTAAATATAAATTTAGAAAAAGGAATAAAATTGACTATTTTTGTCAACTTCTCTTAAATATAATTTTTACTTACTATTAATTTGAATCATTAGTAGCAAATATAGTTGGAGATATTTACCTAAAATAAAGAGAAAATAAAATAAAAATTAGTTAACAATGATTATAAAAAAATTAAGACTATCTATGGTGGTTCAAAGGCTAAATAAATAGAAATAAGTAAAACAAAATTCTCAAATATTGCACTAATTAAAGAAAAAATTATATAAAGAAGATAAACATATAAAAAATTAAGCTTTATTCAAGAGTCTTTTTTATTATAAGCTGTTAAGGTTATGTAAGCCTGGGTTTTTTTACTACTTTTTTCCCCAAAGTATTTAGAAAAACATTTAAAATAACCTGGGTTTTACGTTTCTATTTCTCCCAAAGTATTTAAGAAATTTTCTCTATTCCCTAGTACATTAAAGCAATCCTTTAAAAGTTTGTAAAAAACAAAATTCTTTTAAATATAAAAAAATAACTGTTTTCAAGCCTTTAATGTATAAATTTATATCTCAATCTTTAAAAATAATGCAATTTGTTTTAAAAAATTCTGTAGGATAATTTCTTGTTATAACTTAGTTGTATTTTTTAATTTTTTTTTGTCCCTGCAATCATTAAATATTAAAAGCTAAAATAAATCTGTACCCAATGTTAAGATATAAATTTACCATTTATTAAAATAAAACGAAGGGGGTCTAAAAACCAAAAGAGGAGGTAAAAACACCACAGGATTAACACGCAAAAAAAAAAAGACGAAATGAAATAAAACAAAGAATTTATTCTTATTACTTAAAAGGACGGACAGACAGATTAACAGACAGACTATAACATACAAATATGTATAATAAAACATTTCGGCGACACGTTATAGTGCACGCAAAACGATGAATTGAAGTCACTTAAGGTGACACACTGTACACAAATAGACGGGCATAAAAGGACAGACAGACTGATGGACAGACAGTTTAACATTACCGAAATAAAATGAGAATAAAACAACTAACCAGCCAGCTTGTTAATCAAAGGCCATTAACCATTAACAACAGTACAGGGCGAAATACAACAATAATAACAGCAACAGTAACAGCAAAATAAATTGTTGTATTGCAAACTTAACTTTAAATAAGAAGGAAGTATTGAACTTTTTACATACATATTAACTTACTTACACACATGTATGTATATATGTAATAAATTCAATTCTGGTTAAGAATAACAATAATAATGCGAGTTATATATGTATGAATAAAACAAAAAAATTAAGTTAAAGTAAAAGGTGTGTCAATGCAATGGTCGCTGTTTCTGCTGCTGATTCTACTACACATTTTCAGCAGCGTCATGAGGCACCTTAAGTTGAAAAAGTTCAAGAGGAAATTCAAAAATTTTAAGTATATTTTTTGTCGGGATGACATCAATAAGTTCTAAAAGATTTTAAGATTAAATATGTACAAAAATATTTCTCATATATTAACAAACTGCTGAGCTGTCTTGCCGGTAATGGTTGAAATATATTACAAAATCAGTAGAGAGCGTTTAATAAAAGGATTTTTTTTAAGTATCAATAAACGTTTCAAATAAACGTTCTACGAAATTTTAGTACTCCTGACAATGTGCTGAATTGTCCTGCAGATAATTAACTTTAAGTTTTAATTTATTAAACATAATTTTATTTTATATCAATGGAATTACCTTCTTCACTTCTCCAGTTTCCTACTGGGGCTTCTATCTTTTATATCTGTGTAATTTTTTGTATGTAATAAGTGCTAAAGGACTTATAAATAAAAATTAACCATAACCAGCAGTAATAACAACTACAAACAATCCAATCCAACCAACCAACCCAACCAACAATGAAGAACAATATATTGGAGGAAGAAGGAACAAAAACGAAATGTAATCGTCATCATATTGTTATAAAAGGTGATTTTATGGTTATATAAAAACAGCAACAACAAGAATCATATACTGCTGTTGTTGTAATTAATGGTAAACAATTACACACAAAATCAACGGCACTAATAATAAAAAAAAAACAAGAAAATCATATAAAAAATGGATAAAAAGAATAAACTTACTTAAGTAAAGTTAAAATTGATATTGAAGTTGAAATTAAAAGACAATTGTTCATATACACTTAACAAAATGATATTAACTTTAATAAGGAAAAGTATAAAAATTTTCTTTAAATTAAAAACACTAAGAGAAATAAGAGAAAATGAAAAGAAAGAGTCAATTTAGAGATTTATAATTTGCAAGCATTTTTTTTTTAGAAATTAAATATATAATTAGTATATGTATATCAAATGAAAAGTAATTTTGTGTAATTTCAAAAGATATGTAAAACATTTTATTGTTTTATTGAACTTAAAGAAATAACTATAAAAAGTTCAATATATGAAATTTTTGATCTTTGCAACAAGTTTAGCTCAAATATTAACATTAATTTATTTTCAGCAAGAAAAATAAAAACTTTATTATATATCAAATAACAGGAAATTATGTCTTCTCCTCTAAAACATAGAAATCATGCTAAAATTTTAAAGTTGCTTTGAAAAATTTGCTTAAGAATCCAATAATTAAAATTTTTTATATTTTTTATATTTGCGTCAAGCCCCAGAATTTGCGCCTATTGATTTAACGCAAGAAAATCAAAATATACCTAAATAATATATCAGTAGAAAGGAAATTCTGTCTACTTTATAAAAATATAGAAAACATTTTATTGTTCAGAAAATGAAACGAAAGCTTTGATGATTTTAATAGATCAAAGAAATATTAAAAAAAAAAATATATATCAAATGAAAGCATACTTTAAAAAAATTATAAATCATTTTAATGTTTTGTTATAAAAAAGAAAAAAATATATATTAAAGATTATTTGCATAGAAAGACAAAATGAATGAAAAATGTTAAGTAAAGTTCAAAATATTTTCATTAAATTTTAAACAAACAAAACAGCAGATTAATTTTGCTGAAATGTCCCAATTTAATATCATTTTAATTTTAACAGATCGAAGAGATTTATTAAGTTTTTCTACAAAAAATTATTCAAAGTTCTTTATGCGAAACATCCTTTGTTGTAAATATTGTTAACGAATACTCCAACGAACGAAATATTCCAGCTGGTGTACCACCACAAGGGTCTGTATTATCACCTACACAGTACTCAATATACACTTCAGGCTTTAAAATTTTAAGAGATCAGTTTGCAGCGTTGTATGCAGATGATACTACCATTATTACAAAGGGTAAGGTATCAAACGCTATAGTCAAAAATATAAAAAAAGCTCTTTTACATACACAGAAATATTTTAAAATCAAACTAATGAGATTAAAAGACAAACTATAATATTTCCATTCAATAAATCGCCGAAAAGGTATTTCTTCTATACCACTGTCTATTGAAGGAGCGGAAATCCCTCTACTTGATACCGTAAAATATTTGGGAATTATATTAGACAAAAATTTAGCTTTAGGCATCATATTTAGCAATCATGTGAAAAAGGCAGTAAAATGTAGAGCTTTATTACCACTACTTAATAGAAGATCAACAATAAATTACAAGAATAAGATCTTACTTTATAAGATGTGTATAAAACCAATTATGACATATGGATGCCAAATATGGTCAAAAAGATGTGCTAAAACATACATCAAAAAACTGCAAGTAATTCAAAATAAAAATTTTAAAATTATATTCAATTTACCTAAAATGTACTCAACAAATAGATTGCATAGGAATTTTAAACAAGATACGTTTGAAAAAGAAATTAATATGTTAACACAACGATTTAAATATAGAAATAGATCTTCAAATTATGATATAATAAGAAATTTGTTATATTAATATCTTCATCAACTTCATTAATGAAGCTGATAGAAGCATTAATGTAAAAATTTACTATCTTTTTTCCTTACTTTATATATATTATATTTAAGAATTGTATATTTTTATAATTTAAATATGTTAATATTTGCTGCAATCTTTATTTTAAGTATTATCTCAAACATTGTATATAGTAAAATTTATAAACATTTATAAATGTAATGATGATAGAATCAAGTAAATATGAATGAAAAATGTTGAGTAAATATTTTCACAAAATTGTCATTAAAAAAGAAAATATAGATAAATTATACATCAGAGAAAAGAACATTTTGTCTACTTTTAAAAAATATATGTCATTATAATATTTTAAAATTATTAACGATAACGATAATTTTAAATATATAAACTTTTGTAAATATTGTTCAAAATTTCAATTCTGCTGAAAAAGGTTCTAATTTAACACCTTCTTAATTTTAATACAACACAGAAATGTTATACATATTATACATCAAATGAAATGAAATATTGTCTTCTATTGAAAAATATATAAAACTCTTAAATTTTGTATTGAATTAAAAATTAATAATTATTACAAAAAGACTGGGAACGGAAAATAAGTTCCTCTTCATTTAAATTATAGTTCAAGTTATAAAATATACATACATATATCTCAAAGAAAAGGAAATTTTCTCTACTTTTTTAAAAGGTATAAATCATTTTAAAGCTTTCTTGATATTAAAAAAAAAATCAAAAATTAGATTTCTATTTATTTTGCTCTGAAAAAAATAAAATTATATATTTATGGAAAGGAAATTATGTCTTCTATTTAAAAAATATGTACATTTTTTTAATACTTTATAGAAGCTAAAAAAATAAGATTAAAACTTGCTCGAAATTCTAAAACTGTTTTCATTTATTTAACATACTTGTATTATATATCAATGGATAGGAAATTATGTCTTCTATTTAAAAATATATAAAATATTTTAATACTTTATACAAATTTAAAAATATAAACCAAACAAAAAATTTTAATTTTTGCTTCAAATTCCAAGCTTGCTTTCATTTATTAAACATACTTGTATTATATATCAATGGAAATACTTTGATTATATAGCAGTAGAGAGCATTTGCTATTCAAATATCTAAAATTTATTTTAATGTAAAATGTTTAAATAAATTTTTAGCCTAATTTAAAAATTATTCTTTTTGCAAAAAATCCCCATTCAATGTCTATATTTTAATCATAAAAAAGAGGAACAGTGCTACGTATATATCAGAAGAAAGGTACTTTTGTCTACTTTTTAAAGCTATATAAATTATTTTAATATCTTGTTGCGGTAAGAATTTATTAACCAAACAGCAAATAAGAATATGTAAGAACAAACTTTCTAAGGTTTTGTAAATATTAGAAAGTATATATTAAAAACCTTAAGTAGGATATTCTTTAGGATTAAAAAAATACAAAGATTTTAAGCATAAGTCTAAGGAAACTCTTTTTAAAAATTCAAGACTGGGAACATATATTAAAAAGATTAACTGCAAACAATTCGAAAGATTTGAATCTTCTTTTTAAAATTTTATTTTTTTTTGGAATATTTATAAACTAATTATGGAAATAAGGGATTACAAAAGTAAACAAAATTGTACATAATTTTTTTTAATATTTTATAAATAAAATTTTAAAAATTCTTAAACATTTTTTAATGAAAAATATTTTTTTATTTTTTTTAAAGAAACTCAAAATTTTTAAATCTGATTATTCTTTATACATTTTTTATATTTTTTCTAATTAATTTGAAAAACTCATAAACATAATATATATAAATATATATATATATATATATATATATATATATATATATATATATATATATATATACATACTTTTTTTTTAAGAAATTCGAAAATAAAAATTTCAGATTATTTTCATTTAATATTCAGTTTTTATTATTTTTACATTTTTTATTTCTATTTTCTTTTTTATAGTTTTTTGATTACTTTTTATAAATTAATTTTTAAAACTATTTTTCGTTATTTATTATTTACTCTCCAACACTATTATCATTTTAGACTTTCGTATCTATAAATTCTTGTCCCATATAAAATTCTGGGCCTTTATAGCTGTGTCTGTCTCTCTGTCAGTCTGTGGGAAACATTCTCATGTCCAAATTACTAACACGATTTTATTGAAGTTAACTCAACTTTTTTGGAGTTTAACTAGGCATTTTGCTTTTGAAAATCCGCCAAATTAATTTAATTGGAAAATAATTATAGAATAAAATCTGAACTAACCATTTAAAAATTTGTGATAAATTAAAAACTAATTAAAGGAATTAAATGAATTTAATCCTGAATATTTAGCATTAATTATTTTTTATTTATAATATTATTTATTATTTTTTATTTTATTTATTATTTTTTGTTTGAACACTTCTTGCTTAGTTTAGTTTTTTATATTTTTTTATTTAATTTTATTATATTTTTTTCCAAAAAATGTACTTAAACAAAGAATTGCTTTTGAATAAAACCAGCTTAAAATGTATTCCCATTATAAGGAAACATTAAAGAAGCAAGAAAGTTATAGCCCGACCATGTGATACCCTACACCATTATTTATGTATACTAAAATTCGGTGACGGACCTTTTATTAGATTTGTGTTCAATTGTGGATCAATACTTGTATTAAATGTAAAATTAAACTTACGAATACAAAATATTACGTTGATACTAACATTTATGTGAATTAAAATTTTTATGGGATTTATACACGTTAAACTGATTTTCGGAATGTGGGAGCTATGGTGAATTATGGTCCGATCTTCATGAAATTGGGCACTAAGATTTATACTCATATACAACTTAATTACTCCGAATTTTATTTAAAAAAATGCAATATTAAAGGATTTATGATCGTTAACCACTATTCCAGGAAGATATTTTTATGGGGGTTAGGTGAAATAATAGACCGATCATAACCAATTTCAATAGGTTTCGTCCAAAGTAATTATATGTGACTTTGTTCACAAAGTGTACATGGACAGCCAGCCAGTCAGCAAGACGGACATCGTAAAATCAGAAAAGAATCACTTTCTGAGTCGGTTGGTATAATTTAAGGTGGTCTGGGAACATTATTTTTGTGAGTTGCAAACATCAGCACAAACGCATAATATCCCAACCACCTTTGGTGGTGTAGAGTATAAAAACTGTCTCCATAAAACAAATTATTAATAACACTCCATAATATATCCACCACAAGAAAATCGATCTTCTAAACCCAGAAATGTTAACAAAACCGAACGAAACAAAAAAAATGTATTTTCATATAAACCTGACTGACACTGGTTAAGAAGTTAAATTTACGCGAAAATTCCAGCTGACGCGTTTTAATTAATTACTCTCATGTATGTGTAAAGAGAAGAAATATGTACAGTGGTCAAAATAAGTATTCGGCATAACATTTCATTTCTTATAATTTCACTATAATTCATAAACTTATTAAATTATTTTGAATAAAATGACAAATATTTGTTTGAAATATGTGTTTCCTTCTAGTTTAAGTAATATTTGCTCCCAAATGCACAGAAATTTATTTGGCGATGTAATTTTTTCATCAGTACACAAATTCAAACGTAAAAAAGTATTCAACATACAGTATATTGTCTATTTCCGATCACTACATTAATTTGCTTAAGTTTTTTTATTGTTATTTTATTGTAATTTTGCGTAAATTAGGGACGCAAAAGAAAAGAAAACTTCAGTTGAAGATAAAAACTTAATACTTAAATCATTTTTAGCAAGGAAAATTGGAATATTAAATTTTTGAAATTGCCTAATAGCTAAAAACGATATCTCACTATATTATAAACAAATATAAAAACAAAAATTCGCTAGAAAATAAAACCAGATCAACAGGCCATTAGAGCTTACAAAAGTTGGACAATGTAAGATTTTACGTTAAGTTAAGAAAAATCACAAACTAAATGGCTAAAGATAATAAAAAATAATTAAGTTTCTAGGATGCAATGCTTTCTGCATCCCAGAAATTTAGAGATATTAAAAAATACATAATTTTACATTTCAAAAAGAATATAAAATTGAGATTAGAATTTGCGAGAGAATACGCTAAGAAGTCGAAAGGATGAAATTTGTGCAATTGGTACCAAGTACAACCTTTTGGGATGCAATAGGTAGTTACTAACTTATCGAGAGCCAAATACGAAGTTAGCAGACAGAAATAAGGTAGCTACTGTAATGTACGGTGGTTGAAGTGTTATGGTTGGGGGGTATATGGCAGGGTCGAGAATAGTTTAAAATAAAATGAAAGTGCTGAGAAATTAGGAATTGCCGACCGATTTATGTTCTACCAGGATAATAACCCGAAGCATTCTGCCACAAATATAAAGCTGTGGTTTCTCTATAACTACACAAAAATAATGGAAACCCCATTACACTCATCAGATATCAATCTAATTTAACATCTGTATAGTTATTATTAAATAAAAGTTTAAATATCTTCAATTCACGAATAAAAGTAGTATTAAATTGATATTAGAAGTGAAATGGAACAAAATTCATCGTGAATATAAGAAAATCCCTGTCAAATCTATATAAAATCGTTTAAAAAAGGTTATAAAGTGGAGAGAAAAAGAGACGTGTTATTAAAAAATCAAATTTTTGTGATATTTCAAAGAATTAAGTATGATGTCGAATACTTTTTTGCCTTGAATTTTCATGTTATTATGTAAATGGTGTTTTAAAATAACTTTTATTTGTAGTAACTTATAAGTTTATATAAAATTGAAATCTGTGTTCTAATAAAGTTAAAACCACTTTTTTTGCTTTATTTAATTATATTATTTTTTAAAAAATAAAATTAGATTCGATCATGTCGAACAGTTCTTTTGGCCACTGTATTTGCAATCATTAACAAAAATTCGACATACACTCTTGTGCACTGCACTTGTATTAAATTCGTATTGTATACACGACGACAAGAACTACAGAAAAAAAATTAATAAATAAATGAACGAATAAACACACGAAGCAACTAACCATCCACTCTTGATAAAAAGGAATGTGAGACTGAGAAAAAAAATTAAGAGCAGAAAAAAGTACAAGTCATGATGTTAATGTGGTATGCATGCATGTATGTATGTAAACAAGTAAATGTAAGTGGATAAGTGTAAATGTTGGTGGACTCAGAGATGTCAAAATTGGTACAATTGTACTTTTTTGGTACAATTCGAAACTGAAAAGTACAATATTATACCAATGACCAATTTGGTACAATTTATATTTGTTTTTAATCTCAATTTTTTATAAAGTTGCTATAGAAAATCTTATTTAGCAGTCAAGTTTCAACTTTAATTGCAAAAATGTTAAAAAAGTTTCAAATTGGTTAAGACTGAGTAGTCTCACGTTTTTATTTTAAAATAAAATTCTTGTATCAGGGTCTCATAGACTCTCTAATATTCGGAGACATATTGTCATCAATAATTTGTATTATTAATATTAATTGTTTAATAAAAACTATGAAGAGATTAAGAAGGATATTTATGATAGGATTAAAGAAGAAATAAAAAACATTTATTGACAGGAATTATAAATTGTTATCAAAATTTATATAAATACCATTATAATTCATCAAAAGATTAAAGGTTAAATAATACTAGCTGTGTTTTGTTGCTCCCGTTGAGTGTTAACGTGACTGTAAGCCAAAAAAAAAAAAAAAAAAAAAAAAAAAAAAAAGAGCGACATTAACCCTACTTGGGAGCACTTTATATTTATTTGTAAATTACTTCACTAAATTTACACCTTTTTAATTATAACATTAAAAATTGAGAAATTTTTTATTTGAATTTAATTTTATTTGTATATTTTTTTTCATTTCTTGTCTTCTTATATTCTTATATTCATAATTGTATTTTATTCATAAATTGAGAGTACTCCTCACGTAGGTATATAAATTTAAATTTTGTATGAAATTGACAATAAAACACAGCTACTATTTTCGTCGCCGATGAAAGTAACTTGAAAGTATTAAGTTTATTGCGGAATTTCTACGGCATTTCTTAACTTCAATAATTTGTATAACAATTTTCTGTTTTGGTACAATTGTGGCAAAAAAAAAGTACAATTTTAACATCTATTTAGTACAATTTAAAAATTTCAATTGACATCCCTGGGTGGACTCCTTAAGATTTTGTTGTTGCTGTTTAACCACTTGGGAGGAATTAATACCTACTTAAAGATCATTGTGGTTATTTAAAAAAAGTATTGCTGTTAGCAATTCTTTTTCCTTAATTATTGTTGTTGTCTGCTCTTTTTCTTAATGCTGTTGTTGTTGTTATTGTTTCTTATAAGGTGGCCTTTACTTTTTATTTATTTAAAGTTGTTGTAGTCGTTTTCATTTATTATTTTTGTTGAGGTTTGATTTGTTTTGTGTTATAAAAATGATGCTGCTGAATAATGATTTTTTCCAACTATTTTTATTCTCCTTTTTTGTGATTTTTTGCTCTCTTTTTTATAAGGATTTGTATTTAATGAGTAAGTGTTCTTGTAATTGAACGTGATTCACCAAAAATAATAAAAGAAATTATTGTAATGTTATAAAAGCAAATATAAGTGTGTTGGTATAATTTCTGCATTTTTTAAGTTTTATTTATTTGAAATGAAATGTTTGTTGTTGTTACCTTTTTACAGGTACATCTCTTTAATTGTAGTTCTTGGAATTATTTGTGTGTAGTTTTAATTTTAAGCTGCAGAAATAAAATTAATTGCATTTGGAACAAAAAGTGTAAAAATAAAAGTACCGTTTCAGAGATTTGGTGGATGATTAAGTTAATTTAAATTAAAGTAAAAGAAATGTAAATTACCGAGTTCTTTTTAGGTGAAATAAATTATGAAATTTACACTTAAAGAAACATTTTAATATATATTTTTTGAATAATTGAAAAAAAAAATGAACAAATGAATAGTTTTTAATAATTTTAAATTTTTCAATGAAATTATTATTATTATTTTGTTTGAAATAAAATATTTTTTAAGTTGATTATTTATTAATTATTGTATTAGTTATTAATTAACTTATTTATTATTCGTTATTTGTTAATTACTTAATGTTTATTATTTATTTATATAATAATTTATAATAATAATTTATATAATAATTTATTACTTATTAATTACTAATTTTATTTTCAACAAAAACTAAATAGAGAATAATTGTAAAATACTAAATTATAATTTTTATATTTTGTTTCTAATTTGTGTTTTTTTTTTTGTATTTTTTTAATACATAGTAATAAAAAATATTGAACAAATTATCTATTATTTTTGATCTTTTTTTAATAAATTAATCTTTTAACTTTTTTATTATAATTAATTTTCTTTTATAAAAGTGTTAAAACAAAATTATTATTAAAATATTTCTTTAATATTTTCGTCTTTAATAAAGTTTTTATAAAATTTAATTTAAAAATAATGGAGATTTTTTAGTAAAATAATTAAAGAAAATATTTTATTTAAATTTTTATAATTTTTTTAATTTTTTTCCTTGAATTTCTCAAAAATATTAAACAAACTTTTATTATTATTATTATTATTATTATTGTTATTATTATTATTATAATTATTATTATTTTTAAATAAATAATTTTTGAAATAAAGAAATAATATTTTTTCTTGAAATTTGTTTATTATTTTTACTTTCTTTTATAAAAATGTTAAAAAAATATAATTAAAATATACTTTATTTATATGTTTTTAATAAAACTTTTAATAATTTTATAAAGTTAAATTTAAAAATAATTACTAAAATTATTTTATTATTAATTTTGTAAACTAATTTATAATTTTTCAATAAATTTTATTTTATGGAAATTTTGTAGCAAAACGATTTTAAAATATTTTTCGTTCTATTAAAATTTTTAAATTTATAGATATTTATTTTTCAATATATTAAAAGAAAAATGGTATTATTAATAAAATATTTATTTAACATAATCCGCTTTAATTCATTAATTTTTTTATTTTAAATTTTTGTCAGAATATTACTTTCATCTTTTTAGAAAATTAAAAAAAAAAAAAAAAATTAAATAAAATATTTAAACTGATTATCTTTTTTGCAAATTAAAAATAATAATAATAACAATAATAATAATTAAATAAATAACTAGATAAATAAATAAAATTTTTAAAATATTTATTTTTAATTTTTGACGATTTAAAAAATGAAATAAAAGTTTGTTTAATTATTTTTTTTATATAATTATTATTCTTTAATTTCATTAGTATTTTTAAATATTTAATTTTTCAAATTTTCAAATACTATTAAAGTTTTCATCATCGATTTCAAAAAATATTTATTAAAATATGTTATTATTAAATTTTTATTTGGTAAATAAATTTTTAAAACAGTCAATCTATTTAATTTTTAAATACATATTTTTTTTTTTTAAATATGTAACGAATTTAATTTTTTAATAAACTAAAAAAATAAAAAAAATAAATTAATATTTTGTCTAAATTCTTGCATTTTTAAAAATTTTTTATATAAAATTTAATTTTTATTTTAATTAATTCTTTAAGGCTAAAAAAATTAAATAAAAATGTATATTAACTGTTTAATAAAATTTTATTTCTTTTATTATTTATTAAAAAAAAAAATAATAATAAATAAATTGATATTATTTATTTTATTATCTTGTAATACATATGTATATCTATTTGTTTATAATTTTTCGTTTTCTTAATTCATTAATTTAACTACAATTCCCTTACAGAGAGTCTAGAGAGTCTATACTAGACAAGTTTTTATCGGGACATACGTCAAAATCTGGTTACCTTGTATATAGGTAACCTCAGTTAAGCAGCTGATCACAACTACAACTGCATATATAAGAAACGTTAATGAATTCACCTTATCCTTGTTTTTTGATGCAACTGTTTTCACTTTGCATAAATTAGCTTTGACTTTGATGTTTGTCGTGATAAAAATTTGTCTAATAATTGTAAAAAGCCTTATTTCATTAACAAATCCTACTTCAAATAAATCACCTCCTCTCTTTATTACGTTTTCAAACACACACACTTACTCAAACACTTAAATATCCGGTTCCGGTTAACTTAACCTCTAAAAAGATATTGATGAATCTCAAACAAATCATATCTCTCAAAATAACATCAAAAATCAAAACAAACTAGTCAAATAAAAGAAGACAACAAAACACAAACTGCTCTCTAGCTCTCACCCATACCATTGAAAGAAAATTAAACACAAGCTAAAACTGAGTGAAATTAAACGCAACCTAACTGAGTGTTTTTCAACACATGTTCGCGTAAAACATGTTGCGAATGTTGGAAGATAATAATGAATTTTGTTGCCAGAAATGTTAATAATGAGGAAAATGTGAAAAATCAAAAATTTCAGAGACAGCAAGAAAAAAACTGATTAGAAATGTAAACGAAATAAAGGAACAAATTTAATATAATAATCAAACAAAAATAAAAAAAAAATATTTTTTGGTATAGGTTTTGTATTATATGGGTGCAAGTGGCCCTAGGTTTTTGTTAGTGTGTTTGTAATTTCCTGACATGTGTTGGCAAAAAATCTATAACAATTAATTCGAAATAATTTAATTAAATGGCTAAAAAATTAAATTTGGTTAAAAAATATTTATAATTTAAGATATTGATTTAAATTTTTGAGTGGGAAAAAAATTTAACAAATAATAAAACTGTTCTTTTATTTATTTTAATAAAAAATTTAAATTTATCTAAATTTTTTTGTACTCTTAGTATAGTAAATGACTAATTTTTTTATAAATTTATTTTTCTTTTTTAATTAATTTTTAAATAAAGGGTATTTTCCATTAATCCTGTCTGCTGCTTTACTCTTTTTTGGTTGAAAATCAACTCTTGAAGAAAAATCAAATAAAAGCAAACACATAATATTTAAATAACAACAATAACAAATTATTGACTGGCTCACTAAATGTATGAATGACTGACTGACTCAGTCTGTCTACTATTTGCTTAAAATCTTACTACAAACAGCAATAACTATAAAAGTTTGTTTGATTATAACACAACTTACTCTCTTTCAAACAAATACAATTTACTTAGTACAATGGTATTAACTTTCTATGAGTTTTTGTTGTAATTGTAAAAACGAGCAATTCCCCAACAAAAAAGTGCTCCACTAGAATCACACAATAAACAAAAAAAAAAAAAAAAAAAAAATTGACGACATTAGCAGCTTAAAAAAATCGCACAAATGTTAAATAAAATTTGTTAACAAAAAAAAAAAAAAAAAAAAAAAACAACAAAAACCGCGTTAGCAGTGACACGTGCTTTTTTCAGCTGTTTTACAAAACAACTCACGGCTAAAATAAAAAAATAACCAAAATAAATAAACATTAAAAAAGAAAATAAAAAAGCGAAATAATGGAAAAATACAATAAAAAATCACTAAAGAAAATTAAACACAAAAAATCAATTTGTTTGGTCAGCAACAACAACAAAATGAGAGTGGAAAATTGTAATCAAAACAAAAAACGCAATTGGTTTTTTGTTGTTACACAAATGCGCTGGTAACGAAAAAAATTAACCGTTATAAACATGCAAACAAAAGAATAACAACAAGAAATATGAGTGTATTTCTATTACAGAGAGTTAGATACAGAGAGTGAGTAAAACCAAAGAGCTTATGTTAAGAGTTAATATTTTTGGGGAGTAGAAACTGCATAACAGTGAAAAAAACTGCAGTAGGTTGTTATGGTGAACAAATACAACAAAGACACGACAAAGTAAAAGCAAGAAAAAAGAGTTAGTGAATATTATATTAAAGGATTTAGCCCCGAAGGATTTAGGAAAAATAATAATAATAATAATAATAATAATAATAATAATAATAATAATTAGTGAGGCTAATAAAACGATTTTCTTTATAGTAAATATTATATTAAATTTCCGTTTTTTAAAAAATTTTTAACAAATTTTTCTTTTATAAAAAATTTTCTTTGAAAAAAATATTTTTCTTTCACAGAAAATTTTCGATAAAAGAAATTTTTACTTTTATAAAAAATGTTCGACAAAAGAAATTTTTATTTTTATAGAAAATTTTGCGAAAAATTTCCTTTCAATAGAAAATTTGCGATAAATTTTCTTTCAATAAAAAATTTGCGATAAATTTTCTTTAAATAGAAAATTTTCAATAAATTTTTTCTTTTACAGAAAATTTTCGATAAATTTTCTTTCTATAGAAAACCTGCCATAAATTTCCTTTCAATAGAAAATTTGCAGTAAATTTCCTTTCAATAAAAAAATACAATAAATTTTCGTTCAATAGAAAATTTATGATAAATTTTCTTTCAATAGAAAATTTGCGATCAATTTTCTTTTTACAGAAAATTTGATATAAATTTTGTTTCAGTAGAAAATTTTCGATAAATTTTCTTTTATAGAAAATTTTCCACAAAATTTCTATTTTTAGAACATTTTCTATTTATAGAATATTTTCGACAAATTTTCTATTTATAAAAAAATTTCCTTTTTATAGAAATTATTTATTACTTTTTTACTTTACTTTTACTTTACTTTTATTAAAAATTTACGTTGAAATTTTTATTTAAAAATAATTTTCAATAAATTAAAAATTATAAATTCTAATTTTTAATTCATAATTTATGAATTATAAATTGTAAATTTTAATTCTAAATTATACATTTTAAACTCTAATTTCTAAATTTTAGTTTTAAATTATAAATTAGAAATGCCAATTATAAATTCTTAATTATAAATTATAGATTATAAATTACAAATTAAAGAAAATTTCTTTTTGTTGAACATTTTTGTTAAACTTTTATACAAAATTTTTTGTTAAAATTTCTTTTCATAAAAAGTTTCTGTTTGTTGGCATCACTGTTTATTACTTAAGGGTAGTGTATTTCAATACTACCCTTAAGCTTAAAAAAACTTGTTTGTTCTTTTTTTATTTTTTGGCAAAATTGCAATATTATACGAATGACTGCAATGTAATGTAATAATAAAAATGATAACTGCGTTGTATATGAATCTCATTATCATAAAAATAATATCATCATCATTATACTAATCATTATTGCAATAATATATAACCTAGACATCATCATTAACATCATGATTATAACAAAGTAACAACAACAAAAAAAAAAAGACGCGCAAAAATATTAAATTTCTGTTTTACCCTCTCTCAAAAACAAATATATAAACCTTCCATCTATATATCTGTCCACCCACAATTTTAGATGCATTTAAATGACCCCTACCTACGACCCCTAAATTACAAAAAAAAAAAACTAAGTATTATTTCTTTTGTTTTTGTAAACTTATTATTATTTATTTGTTTGTTTGTTTGTGTAAATCATAACCCCTCATTTATTGCATGTTTTTTAAGAAAAAAAATAATAATAATAATAATAAAAAATTTAAATGAGAAAAAAGGCTGTTTGATGATGAGAAAGAGAGTGAGTTTGGTTTTATCATAGGAGAGTAAAAAAGCGCGAAGGAGGTTTAATAGTTAGATTTGTTTTGTTATTGTTTTAACTAGTAAAGATAAATGTCCCTACTTAAAAAAGGCCCAACAATACTACTCATATTTGGACTACTACTCTCTATTTTGTGGGTTAATATACTCTCCTGTAGCTCCACCACCCCCTTAAATAGAACAAATTCACTCATTATTTCACCACATGCAATAGTTGTGAGGAATATTTTTGTTGGTGTTTGGCAAAAATGCATTATTAAATATTTTTGTTGTTGGCTGGTTTATGGGTGTTGGTGTTTATTTAAAAATTAATAGAATTTTCTACTCTTTCCTATAAATTACTCTTATATATACATATACATATATTTATTATATGTGTAGGTATGTATTGTATATACAAGTGTCATTTATTGAATTGAACATTTGTTTTTTTACAGCTGCAATTGTGTAGGTTTGTCTGTCGGTCCGACCGTATGTCTGTCAGTTTGGTTTTTTTTTCTACTACTGCTGATATTTTTGTTAATTTGAATTTTATTAGTTTTTAGGCAGTAGTTTTTAGTGTTTTCGTTTTGTAAGCTACATATATTATATGTTTGTTGTTTTTTTTATTTTTTTTAAGAACAAAAGCATCATGAGAAAATTTAACAAACTTTTTTTCAACGATAATTTTAAATATTTTTGTTTGACAAAACAAATTTATTAAATATAACTGATTATTTACAACAATTATTTAAACAAAATCTTTCTTAACATTCATACTTCATTGAAGAGACTAAAGCTGGAAGAAATCCCCACATATTGTTTAATTTTGTTCACATGACATTTTATTTTTGGAAATCTATCTCTTACATTTTATTATGCTGCATTTTCACATTTATTATATTTTATATAATACAATAATTTTAGTCTATATGCTTTTTATCAATAGGGAAACCACAAATGTGCAATGAATGAAGCCTGAAGGGAATATTTTTGCATATAATGATTTTTAGAGAATATTTAAGGCATATTTCGTAATTTTAAGAGTATAACACTTTTAGAGCATATTATTACACTTAGAAGCTATTTTTTTATATCTAATGGAGCTGTTTTCAAATTTAATTGTTAGACCCAAAGTAATAGACCCAAAAATAGTTATATTCAAAATTAATTTTATTGTTTACCACCAAGTTAGTTTGATTTGAAAACAGATCTTTATTAACGCCAGTTTTGATATAGGAGACGTAGTAGCTTATAAACTTGACCAAGTAGCATCAGTTAATATTGAAAAAAACTATTGATTTTTTTTCTGTACATATGTAAATTTACATACGAATCTTATTGATAATTTCTGAACTTATAGTAACGTTTAGAATTAGATGGGTATGCACATGGAAAGTCAACAAAGTTTTCATGTGATAAAATAAACAAATAGGAAATTAAAAATATGGGCTTTCAACACTTATTCATAAATAATTTTTAGTTTTCCATATTTTATAACATATAAATATTAATAAAACACTTTGTTTTAATGAAATTATTAATTTTTGTTCATAAACACTTTTTTTAGAACGTATTTGTGGTTTCCCTGCTTATAGTAATGTGCATTCATCCATCCAACAACAACTAGAAATTTATTAAACGAATTTATAAAATTCTAAACTAAAAGTGCGACTGCGTTAGAATTTTTTTTTATTTGTTTGTAGTCTTTTTTTCTAATTTAGCAAAACTGGAAAAAAATATGAAATTTTCTAATAATGTGTTTTGTGCATTATGTTATATTTGTTGTTGTTATTGTGTGGCAACTACAAAAACATTAAATAAAAAAATGGAATTAGAAAATTTAAAAATTTATATGTAGGTTTAATTTCAACAAATATTAATGATAGATAAAAATGAGGAGAAAAAATTAAAGTGAAATTGAAATAACTGTTAAAATAAAAAAAAAAAAAAAACTGATTAAAAGGTACTACAATTGTTGGCATAAAGTATTGAAATTTTAAATTAAGTATTAAAAGAATTATGATAATTTTGAAAGTACTAAATATTTATATGAGTTAGAAGTAAAAAATATAAAAGTATTTAAGATACTGGGATAAGACCTAAATATGCTAGCATAAGTATTGAAAGTATATGTATTAAAAATACTAATATATATTAAAAGTAATAGTATAAGAAATCAAAGTTTTAAAATTGAGGTGTAAGTACTAAAAAATACTTGTATAAATATTCTAAGTTTAAGTATAAGTACTAAAATTAATAGAAATAAGAAACAAGTACTAAAAATATTAGCATTCACCAAACGTTGCAGTATAATTATTAAAATCTCCAGTATAATTACTAGAACTACCAGAATAAGTACTTTAAGTACTAAAATTTAGACTATGAGTATTTAAAGTACTAGTATTAGAGCTGTAAATGTCAGTATAAGTATCAAAGGTATCATCATAAGTATTAAAAATTCTAGCATAAGTACTAAAAATACTAGTATACATATTTAATGTTCCAGTATAATTGCCAAAAGAAATGCCGGTATAAGTACTAAAAATTCGAGTATAAGAATTAAAAATAACAGTATAAGAACATAAAATGCCAGCATAAGAAATAAAAGTACCAGTAAAAGTATCAAAAGTTCCAGTAAATGTACTAAAACTACTAGAAATACTAATATAAGTAAGTAAGGTTGCAGTATAAGTACTAAAATTTCGAGTACAAGTATTTCAAATATTAGTATAAGATCTAAAATTAATATTATAAATATTATAAGTATCAGTATAAGTACTAAAACTACCTGTATCAGTAACAGTAATATCAGTATAACTATTAAAAACATTAGAACTTAAAAACATTAGAAAGCATATGTATAAGTTTTAAAATTACCAGAATAAGTAACTTCCAGTATAAATGCTAAAAGAATCGGTTATAAGTACTAGGAATATCAGAATAAGTACTAAAAACATTATAACTTCTAGTATAAGTACTAAAAGTGCCAATAAGTACCAGTATAAATACTAAAATTTGCAGTGTAAGTGCTTAAAATTTACTATAGAACTATAATTATTAGAACTTCTAGCATAAACACTAAAAATACCAGCATTAGTATTAAAATTGCCAGTGTAATTACTAAAAGAAATATAAGTTATAGAAATTATATTATTAATTAATAATTATTATTATATTATTATTAATTAATTATTATTTTGGCAATTACCAAAAGTACTAAAAGACCTATAAATGTGCTAAGAATTCCAATAGAAGTAATAAAACTTTCAGTATAAGAAATAAAAGTTCAAGTGAAAATTTTAGGAAAACAAAAACAATTTATATGAAAAATTTTTTAAATGGAGGTGAAGTGTTTTACAAAATAAAGGGGTAAGTCTCCTCTCAAATGTATGCCTCTCATTACAAGTTTAATACTTTTTTTACTCGAAAAATGAATATTGACATAATAACCATTATTTTCTTAAGTGTAAAAACACGTTTAACATGAATAACTATTTCCCCAAAAAAAGAAAAAGAGTTAAAACAATTAACACTTTTTTTATTTTACTAATTACAGTGAATGTTTTTCAAGCAAATTCTTCATACAAAGGGAATTACTTACTAAAGACAAAAAATTATAGTCAAAAACATCATTATATACTACCATCATTACTTTTCAAACTTAGAAAGAATATGAAAGAAGCTGCAAGTGAAAGAACAAGTCGTTAGATAAAAACCCTAATTTTAAATGAACTTCTGGAACGAGTATAAGAGATTATAGTAGCAGTATAGTAATTTTTTGTTAAATATAGGAACTTTAGATTTGATATGCAATTTTTTAAAAGTATAATAACCTTTAGTTCGTTATACTTCAGTTCAATATAAGATTGCTTTTGCACAGTGTAAAAGCTTTTGATAGAAATATAAGTTCTTTTAGTAGCAGCATAAGAGCTTCTACAAATAGTATAAGAACCTTGCTTCATACAATCTTTCAGTTCCGTTTAAGATTTTTTTTTAACAGTATAAGAGCATTTAGAGGAAGTATAAATATCGGCAATATAGAAAGTTGTATTTCAATATAAACAGTTGTAATAGTATGAAAACTTTTAGTATTAGTATAAGAACTTTTAGGACTTCTACAATTATTTTTATTTCAAATTTTTAGTATAAATATAAGAACCTTTAGTTTAATGTAAGATTTTATAATAGGAGTGAAAGAACCTCTATTTCCAGTAGAAGAACTTTTAGTTTAGTATACTCTTATATAATAATTTTTAATCCAGTAAAAAAAACTTTTAGTAGGAGTAAAAACTCTTAGTATCAGTGTAACAAACTTTAGGTTAATATAAGAACTAAAAAGATTTTTTAACAGCAATAGAAGTTTCAGTACAAAATAAGATCAGTGAGGTCTTATATATGAATTTTTAATTTAGTATAAGAACTTTTAGGTGCAATATACAAATTTTTAGTACCAAGTTAGTTTATTATAATAATTTTTAGTATACAAGAGCTTTAGAAATGGTTTGAGAACAATTTAAGTTAAATATATCTCTATTAACTAACTTTTAGTAAATATTATAGGGTACTAAAACTATTAATTATTTATTTGGAAAAAAGGTCATTGAAAGATTATTGCTGTTATGTTTCTTTTACTTTTTTTGTCCAGACTTAAGGGTATGTAACAAAATTAACAAAATGCTTTAAGTAAAACAAAAATAAAAATTCCTCAAAAAAAAAAAAAACACTAATATTTTAAGCATAAATAAATAAAAGATTTTGGCATAATTCTTTAGTTAATAATACTTATTTTAAAGAAAATACAAATTAAAACAAAACCAGAAAAAACCCTTTAAACCTTTAAATTGTTAAGAAAAAATAATTTTAACTAATTACATACATCGGTTGTCTATAACTTTATGGTTGTAAGAATAAACTATGAGCTATAATTTTAGCGTTATGTTTAAACAAAAAAGTAGCTGGATAAATTTTCATCAACATTTCAAGTACCTTGGAAAAAAGATTTTTATGATTTTTTCGTGTATTTATATTACGTCTTTTCTTTTCAGCATTATTCTTTCTTAGCCAATAACTTGGTTTATGATTGTTATTTTTCATTTTTTTTTTGCTGCTGCTTTTTTTGGCCCAGGCTAATTATATTTTTTAAATTTTATTTGTTGGAGTATGAATTGCAAAGAAATTGAAGGCAAAAGTATGAATGTAGAATGGAAGAAAAAGTAAATATGAAGCTGGCTGTGTAATTAGCAGTACGGTAGAAGAAACATTAAAATCACCAACAAATGCTTTTTATTGGAGCTAAATGATGTTTTTTATTTAGTTTTTTAGAGAAGATTTTTTAAATACATAAATTTTGAGAGTTTTTAAAAATATTGATTTTGTCATTTGTGTTAAAGTTAGGTTTAAATTATCAGGTATTAGATATTAAATAAAAAATAAAATTAAAATACTCAATGTTCAAGCATAAGTGCTTAAAGTATTAATATAAGTGTCAAAGGTATGAGCACCAAAAGTACAAGTAAGTGCTAATTACTAATGGTATCAATATATCAGTATAAGTACTAATAATATCAGTTGAAGTTATAAAAGTGTTAGTATAAGTAACAAAGATGTCAGTATAAGTACTAAAAGCTCTAGTATAGGTATTAAAATTATCAGTATGAATTCTAAAAGTACCAATATATTAGTATAAGTACTAAAAATACCAGCATAATTGCTGAAGGTATCAAGTACTAAAAATACCTGTATAGATACTAAAAGTGCCAGTATAAGCACCAAAGGGACTAGAATAGGTACTAGCAGTACCAGTATGAGCACAAAAAGTACCAGTATATGTACTAAAAGTAATAATATAGCAGTATATGTACTAAAAATAAATACTGAAAGAAAGAAAAGTACTGGTATAAGTACTAGAAGTTGCTGTATAGGTCCTAAAAGTATCGGTACTAATACTAAGTGTATCAATACAAAAGTATAAATACTAAAAATACCAGTATAAGTACTAAAAGTATCAGTATAAAAATGAAAAGTACTGGTATAAGACTAATAGTATTTATTATCAGTACTGAAAATATTATTAATTAGTTAAAATATGGCGGTACAAGTACTAAAAGTATCGGTATAAATACTAGTACTAGTATAAGTAAAAATCTCTTAGTATAAGTAATAGAGATTCCAGTATTAGTACTAAAACTTCCAGTATAAGCATTAGAAGTACCTACATAAGTACTAAAAATTCTAGAAATATATTTTCTATAACAAATTCATTTTTATCTTTACTACAAACAAATTTCCCGAAGATATTAATTCGATTTTAAATAATTTACTTTTTTCCTAATTTTTTTTTTTACTTATATTTACAAAATATATATATATATAAGAAATGTTCTTTTAAAATAATTCACCAAATAAATGCTCAGCATGACCAAAAAAAAAAAATATATATGTATGAAATAACAAAAAATACCGTCGGTACTTAAATTATTTATGTTTGTTTGAAAATATTTTTTAATGTAGCACAAAATTGTTGTTTCTGGCTTCTTTCTCTTCTAATGTCCTTTATTTTATATATTCGTACGTCATTTAATTTTCAATGCCACTTGTTTAAGTAGGAACCCCTTTTTTTGCTATTACAGCATCATTTTTTAACCATTATTTTGCCACTTTTTTAAATGTTTTTTTTGTTTTACAGACATTTAAGTACTTAATAATAAAAACGTGGTTTGTTATTATTATTTTTATTTTTTTTATTTCCATTATTTACTTAGCAAAAAAAAAAAAAAAAATCAAAGCCAAAAAAAAAGAATTATTATTTATATATAAATTATTATACAAAACAAAAGGCGAGCAGAAAAAAAGGATAATTAAGAATGCTTATTTTTCTAGAACGGCGACATTTGGACGGCCGTTAGTCTATTTTATTTTATTTCATTTAAAGTTGTTATTTTCATCTTTGAATTTTTAACAATTTTTATGAATAACAGCAGCATTAAATTAAAAAAAAATCACTGCACATTAAGGGGGGTTGCAATAGGAACAATAATATTTGAAAACGGATGATGATGAGTTGAAAAAAGCCTATAAAAAAGGGTTTCTTTATAACTAACAAACTTTGAAAAATAAATGAAGGAAAAACAAATTGGCCACAAATGGTTAAGTTTAAAAAAATACGCGAGATTTTAGTAAAAAAAATCAATTGTATCAAAATTGGTTAATTTTAAAGCCTATAAAACAAAACTTATCGATGAGTTTAACTTTAACTTCCAAATATTGATACATAAATTAGTTATTAAAAATTTTTCAAAAGATAAGTATATCTCCCTTTGAAGTAATATAGAACAGATCAAAATTTAATTTGAAGTAATAAAGTGTATTGAAGATATTTTTAATAAATTTTTATCTTAAATTTTAAATTATTGCTTTAAAATAGTGAAAGCTTTTTACGCATTAAAAGATTGCATTCTCTTTCTAACAATATAGAAAATTTCAGTAGCAGTTTTGTATCATGAGAGTTTTTAATAAACAAAATTCTTAAAGTTAAATATTTTTCTTTTTCCTCTAATAAATATTGTTCTAAAAGTTAAAAAATCATGAAATATTTAGTACACTGATTTCCTTCCCAGCGATATACAATAAACCTTTGTACCGTTTATGGCATAAGTGATATTTAAGCAAAAAAAAAAAAAAAAATTCTTCCACATTGGAAAATAAAAAAATGTTCTTATTAATATTTGTTTGATTTTCGTACAAAAGTGTTTTAGGAATTATAAAACATTCAACAATTTGTATATAGTTTAAAACTAGATACCATTTCCTTTTAAGCGATATCTTACATATCCGTTAATGTTTTATATCATGAGAGTTATTATGGAACAAAATTTTGTGTTTAGCAAAAATTTTAAAATGTTTGAAAGAACATTTTTTCTTTTCCTTTAAAATTCTTTCCAGAAGTTAAAAAATCTCTTAATATTTTATAAATACTTCAAAAGTTGTCTTCTTAGTGATTTATAATAACACTTCAATAGTTTTATATCATGAGATTTCTTTGAGATCTAAATTAGTTAATATTGAAAATAAAAATAAAAATAATTCCTATTTTTCTTACAAATGTGTCCTACATATACTGTCCAGTATGTAATTTAATAATTTGTATATATTTCGAATGTAGATTTAATTCTCTTTCAGACGTTTTATCCCAAATTTGAGTTATAAAGAGATAATTAGAATTTTTTTCCAAAGTTTTTCTAATTTTTTCAGCAAATTTTTTTTAGAAATTATAGATTTTTAATAATTTGCATACAGATTAAAAACAGTCTTAATTTCTTTTAAAATGGTATATTTTAGATATCCAAAAAATTTATATCATTTATGTTTTAAAGAGATATTTAGTATTTTTAGTATTTAGTTAGTATTTTTGAATAAAATTACAAACTTGTTTTGTAGAATATTTTTTGTTTTTCCTACAAGGCTGATCCAGAAGTTATAGAATATTGCAATAATTTTAATAATTTTATATCATGAAACTAATCACAATTTTTTAAGAACAACATTAATTTTTTTTTTGTATATAATATTTTGTTTATATCATATATGTTAGAAAATATTTTAATAATTTCATTAAATTTAAAAGTAGACTTTTTAGTCTTTCAAATTATATATTCCACAAAATGAATATCACGAGAATATTAAAAGACAAACATTTGAAAAAATGTAAAATATATATTTTGCTTTTCCGACAAAATTGTTCTAGAAGTTAGAAAATCTTTAAATAATTTGTATGTATTGTGAAAGTTTAAAATTTATATCATGAGAATAGTTAAGAGTGTCTTTTGGCAAAATGTGAAATTTTTATAAAGAATATTTTATTATTTTGTTTATAATATAAAAGTTTTCTAGAATTTAACAAAAATATTAATATTGTTTACATAGTTTAAAAATTGGTTTAATTTCCTCTCAAATAATATATATTAGCTTTCACACAAATTTATATCATGAGAGTTATTGAAAAACAAACATTTGCAAAAATTTAAAATTTTCGTAAAGAATATCTTTTTTTTCAATATAATTTAAAACCTGATTTAAATTCCTTTCAAATAATGTTCTCAAGATCTCTAACAAATTTATATCATAAGAGTTATAAAGAAAGAAAATTACTGTCTTTTGTTAAAATGAAAAATTTGTATAAAGAATATATATTTTTTTTTACAGAACTGTTTTAGAAAATAAATAATATTAAAAAAATTTTGAAACAGCTTAAAATTAGATATAATTCCCTTTTAGATGACGTATTTCAGATTGCCAACAAATTTATAGCATGAGATTTACAAGAAGACAAAATGAATTTATTTGCTACACTTTTAAACTTGTGTATATCATACAAAAGTGTTCTAGGAATTATTCTAACTTTAAATAATTTGTTTACTTTTTGAAAGCGGATTTAATTATCTTTCATATAATGCAGAACATGTTCTCAATAATTTTATAATATTATTATTATATTAAGTGACAAATTTAACATTTTTAACAAAAATCAAAATTTTTATAAAGATCTTTTTTTAATTTTTGTCACAAAAGTTTTTTAAAAGTTAGAAAGTTTTTTAATAGTTTTGACATATTTTTAAAGTAATCTTAATAAATCTTAACAATTTTATCTCATGGGAATTATTAAGGTATAATTATTGAGAATTTTGGTTAACATTTAAAATCTCTTGTTTTACAAAATTCTGTTCCAGAAATTATAATTTTTGTTAATAAATTTGATATATTTTGAAAAAGGAGACTTTAAAGGATTTCAGATGATTACTCGAGTTATTTAAAGCAAAATGCAAAAAATTGAATAGTGAAATTTTAATAATTTTTAAGAAAACTAAACAAAACTTTTAGAAGCTAGTAGTTACTATAAAATTTTTTTAGAATTTAAAAAGTTTTTAATTATTTTGTTACATGATATGCTATAAATCGGTAACAATTTGATATCATTGAAGTTATTTGGGAATAATTATAAAAAATGTTGCTGAAAATTTTAAATTTATTTTGAAGAGTCTCGTTGTTTTACAAAACTTATTATACAAATTATAATTTTTAATATATTTTGAAAATAAGCTTTTAAAGCTTTTAAATGGTATAAATAAAATCAGTATAGGTTTTCTATGATTCCAATTATTTGAAGTCAAAATTTAAATAACTTAAAAAAAAATAACAAAACTTTTAGCAGTTGGTAGTTTTTACAAAATTTCTTTAAAATTTAAAAAGCTGTTAATAATTTTCTTACATTTTAAAATAGACTTAATAACCTCTTAGCTTATTGAAATTACATTTTATATTTTTATATCATGAGAGTTAACAAGCTTCCAAATAAGTTTAGTTCTTGTTTTAATTATTACTTATTTAAGTTTTATTTTTTATAACAAAGACCATTTATTTTGTTTCTTTTTTTTGTGTTTATATCAAATAAAAATGGACTCTATAAGCTTTCCACTAATATATAGTAAATGTATTTTCTATTACTTTTCAGCTTCAAATAAGTTTATTCAAAACTTTAGTTTCAAATATTGTAAAATAAAGTGTGTGTTTGTTTATTTGTGACGCAATCACTTCTAAACCGCTGAACCAATTTTAAGGAAATTTTAAATATAGATGAATTTTAGACTGGAAGGAACTATTGGATATAAATTAAAATTAAATTGATGAAAGTAGCGTAAACATTGAAGTTTTTTGCACTTCAAACTTTTATTAATTTTTTTCTATACGATTCTATTAATATATCCATATTTGTAAATAACTGAGCAGGGCTATTTTTTACGATTATTATTTTTCTTTATTTTTATTAACCTCTTTGATACCATGCAATGCAGGAACATTCATCTAGTTATAAAATTCTTATTTAGTTCCAAATTATTGATACTTGTAATAGAGATCATTTCCGACTTTTAAATAATTTATATATCAAACAACAATAGACTAAATAAGCTTTCCATTAATATACATTAAATATATTTTTTTCTTTATTTGCAGCTTTTAATGAATTAATGCTAAAACTAATTTTTTTTTTCAAATAATTTCGTTGATTTTAAAACGTATTTTTTTAATTTTATGTCTTTGCTCTTTCTTTTTAGCATTACACTGTGGATGATAGATAAATCAGTGATAAAAGGTAATTTTTTTTTCAAAATATTTTTATGTTTTTCAGATATAATTCACTCACTTTAAATTTATTTATTTTTTTAAATATAAAAATTCTTTCCTTTAAATTTTAATTCAGTTTTATTTTGCTTAAAGAAGTTTATATTATTATTTTTTAATATTTCTATGATTTTAATATCCTTAAAAAAACTTACCTTTTAAAAAAGTTTGCCAAAATTTTTGTAAAAATTTTTAGTTGATGTTTTTTTTTAAGATGGTTTTTGTAGTAAATTTTGTTATTTTCTTAAAGATGATTTTTTTTATAAATGATTTTATTTTTAATACAAAGTTGTTTTTTTTTTTTTATTTTTAATTTCACTGGGTTTTATTTTGTCTGTTATAATGCTAGTTTGCTAATTTTTTTTCTGTATTTTAATATTTTTTAATTTTATAAACACATGGTTTTTTAACAATAAGTTAATTATTTTAGTTTATGTAAATTTTTATTTTTCTTATAATTTTTCTTGGCTTTGTTTTTAATCTGTATAAAAGTTTTTTTTTTAATTTTCAAGTTTTTTCTTTTTGTTTCAATATTTTTTTAATGTTATTTTTTCCAATAATCAAGGTACTTTCTTTTAATGCTTAAATTTCACTACAATCTAAAAAAAAACATGAAGAAATATTAAATTAAGGAATTAAAATTTGTACTAAAATACTTTTAAATATGTTAAATTTTATATAAAACATCTGTTGTGTTTAATCGAAATTATATCACATTTTTTTGTTTTTTAATTAATTGTTTTTTTCCAATTTTAAAAATATAACGGTCAATAACTTAATCTGAAATATCTGTGTTTATTTTTAAACCTGTCTTATGGTTTATTATTATTTTTTGTAGCAATTATTTGTTTAAATTTTTGCTGTTGTTTGTTTTCTTAAATAAATCAATACAAGGTTTTGAATTCCAAAATATATATAAAATCGCACAGATGCACACATTTCAAAATATGAGTAAAGCAAAAAATAAAACAGAACGTTAGCTAAATCACCACAAAATTCAGTATTAAAAAAAATTTATATAGAATATAAAACGTCATTTATTTTTTTAGCATGTTACTGTGATGATTGTTATTGTTATTATTGTTATTGTTGCTGGTTGTCACAGCTTGATTAATAAAATGCACAACTTCCGTTTATTAATATTTTTTTTTCTTGTTATTATTATTATTATTATTATTTTTTAGTTCACTTGCAGTTTAAGTCTTTGATTTTGTTTTGATTTCTGTTTTCAAAAAAAAAAAAAAAAAATTATACTGTTACATATTGTCTACTCTCTCTCTTTTAACCTATAGCCATGTTACTCTTTGAAAATCTATCTCTTAGGTTGTTTGTATTTTCTGCATAATAACGTTTTTTTCAGTCTCCTGTCTCCGTATTAGTAGTAGTATTTTTTTGTTTGGTTTAAGCAAGAAAAAAAAAATACAATAAGGAAAAAATTGTGAATGAGTTTTGTTGTATTTTTTACTTAGCGAAATGTGACACTAAAATTTTAGTAGGTTTGAGAGAATGTATGTTCCGTTAGTTTGTATGTTTGTGGTGTTGTTGATTACGTTAACAATTTTTTTTTTTAGGTATTTTTTCTAAGTGTATGTGTTTGTTACTTTTTAATATGAGTCAAGTGCCGGCATGTGCTTTTTTTGTTGGCTGGCTGCACTTTTTTTGCATCTATGAAAAATAATTTTTTTCTTTCGACTTTTTTCCATGGAAAAATGAGATTTGCATAATGCAGTGATTTTTTGTTGTTCTTTTTATTATTACAAATTGTTATTAAAGCGGAAAATTGATAATAATTTTTGATTTGTATGATGAATAGATGAAATAGAAAATGAAAGAGTAAGATTCAGATTAAAATGAAAAGTTAATCGTTTAACTTTAACCAAAGATATTATTAATCTTTCTTTTTAAAAATTACAGAAAAATTTCCAATTTTAGAGTAAAATTAAACAAAAACCCTAAACTTAAAAAAGAATTCTAAGTAATTTATAATACACGATTTAAAATTAATTTACTAAATTCCTTTTAATTTGCTTCAGAAAAAGCTATTCAAAAAAATTAGTTAAAAAATTTATAGGTATTTTTAAATTTTGCATTTAAGAAGAACTTTTTCAAAATATTCTAAATTGTTACAGCTTTACTTAAATAAGTTAATTGCTTTATTTTATTATATATCACAGATAAAAATATTTTCAGAAAAATTTCAATTAAAATTAATCATAATTTTAAAATGATTTTAAATATTTTTGTAATTAAACAAATTACACAAAATCGAAGTATTCTAACAAATTAAATTAAAATTTTACATAGAAAAATCTAAAACTTAATTTCAATTACAAATAATACGAGTACATATTTAATTACTTTATTAATTGAAATTCAACCTATTAAAAAATTGTATATTCAATTATTCAAATTATAGTTATTCTTATTTATATTTGATTAATTTATTAATTGATACAATAAAAAGAGTAATTGAAAGCCGAGATATTGTTTTATCTTTAGTAAACAATATTAGAAAGTTTAAATGTTGATCACTTGAATAATTGATACAATTAAAAAAAAAAAAAAAAATGAAATAGTTTTTATCTTTGATAAATCGTTTAATAGACCAGACCTTTCCTGTGTAGCTGACAGTATAAACTTTCATTTATTAATTTCAGAAGGTATTTATATATTTTAAAATTCCTTTAGATTGTAATTTCACAGCTTTATAAAATGTAAACTAAAATCGGTATGGACTCTTAATATAAATCACATAAAAGCTAGTTTATTGTAATATACACAAAATAAATTTCATTAAATTTGTTTAACAATATTTAAAGAAAAATGTCAAGATCGTTCTCTTTATTTATAGAGTAAATATTAAAAATACATAACTATTCTTTTTTTTCGAAAACTTTTCTGAAATTTATATTTTTTAATAGCAGAATTTAAGATCTTTTCACATGATTTTAAGTTTGTTAAAATCTAAGATCATTTACCAAAGTTATGCTATTTTAAAAATTGCTAATTCTGAATCCTATATTTACAGAAATTGATAATGTTTGGAGTATGTAATTATGTAAGCTGAGAACTTAATTATTATATTTTCTAGCTGGTATTAAATAACATATTTGCAACAAGTTTTATTAAAATCAAGCTAATCTTTAGTCTTCAAATTCAAACTTGAAATAAGGTCATTTTACAAAAATCTCTAAACGGATATAATTAGGAACAAAAAAAAAAAAGACCATATTAAATTTATTGATTTGCTATCAGAAATTTTTGCTGAAATATATAATTTTAATAGATAATTTCAAGACATTTTAAAGTTTTTTTTTTAATCTATTGTCATTTACCAAAGTTGCGCTATTTTAAAAATTTGCTAATTTTTGAATTTTATATTTACAATAAGGGACCATATTTGGAGTACTCTAAAATATGATTTAGTGAAGCTGAGATCTTTATTAATAAATTTTCTATTAGCTGGCTTCAAGTATAGTATATTTTTAATAAATTAAAGTCATAGCTTTAAGCTTGAAATAAGATCATTTTACAAAAATGAAATCTCAAGACTTATAAAAGTACTTTTTAAAAAAAAAAAAAAAAAAAAAAAAATTCACAAAATTATTGAAAATTATGAAAAAGCTTTAGATATTCTTTTGAAAAAAAACATATATATATATATATATATATATATATAAACATATTTTTTTTAAGCTTAAAATATAAACAAAAATAAAACTGTTAGAATCATTAATATATTTTTATTTTAGTAGTTACGACATTTTTTTCGAGGAGTGGATTTCAAAAATTTTATAAAAATAGTTTAACACAATTACGTTATTTTTTTATTTAATGAAAGTTTATAATATAATTATTGTCATAATTGAATAATAAGTCAAAAATATAGTTCTAGTATAAGACAATTATGTTTTTTATATTATATTAATTTTAAATTTTATATTAATTTTAAATTTATTTACTTCTCTAAACACTAATCTTTCAAACAGTTAAAAATATTTTGTGCTTTAGACTCATATCGAACTTATAATTTGTACATTCATGATTGTTATCACAATTTAACAATAAGTTAATAATATAGTTTAAGTGTTGAGAAAATTGTGATCGATTTTAAAGAAAAAAACTTTTAAAACTGTACTAAATAAAAAAAAAAAATGTTTACTTAACTAAATAGTAATTTATTTCTCAGACAGTGAAACTCACATTGCGTTTTTAGCTCATATTTAACTTATAATTTTTGAAATTTAAAAGCTTTAGCCCTTGTAAGGGGCATGTCTCCGTTAGGAAAGAAATGGGTATAAATATTAAAGTTCTAATTGTTTCCTATATTATGAGTTTGTAATTCTCTTATTTCTTGGCTTATCTAACCCATAATAGGGGCGTGTAATAATAATAATATTAATAATAATAATAATAATAACAATAATAATAATAATAACAATAATAACAATAATAATAATAACAATAATAATAATAACAATAATAATAATAATAATAATAATAATAATAATAATAATAATAATAATAATAACAATAATAATAATAACAATAATAATAATAACAATAATAATAACAATAATAATAATAATAATAATAATAATAACAATAATAATAACAATAATAATAATAACAATAATAATAATAATAATAATAATAATAATAATAACAATAATAATAATAACAATAATAATAATAACAATAATAATAATAACAATAATAATAATAATAATAATAATAATAATAATAATAATAATAACAATAATAATAATAATAATAATAATAATAATAATAATAATAACAATAATAATAACAATAATAATAATAATAATAATAATAATAACAATAATAATAATAATAATAATAATAATAATAACAATAATAATAATAATAATAATAATAATAATAATAACAATAATAATAACAATAATAATAATAACAATAATAATAATAATAATAATAATAATAATAACAATAATAATAATAATAACAATAATAATAATAATAATAATAATAATAATAATAATAATAATAAGAATTAAATATGAAAAATATCAATATTATGTCTAGTCGTATTGATTTTAAAAAAGATAGGTTTTCCTTACCTAAACTTAGTTGAAGATTTATGTATTTTTAAATACCGACGGTCAACTTGTCTCATATTTCTTACATTTTTTGTAAAAAAATTATGTTTTTTGTTTTAACAATTATTACGATATTTTTTTTTCAAAATTAAATGCCGTTTTTCTTTTAAATTTTTAAATAAATTTTTTTAATCTATAAACAATTATTTAAGGAATGTTTTGTTCAACATTTCAGAACATAAAGTTACAAAACCGTGTGCTAAATAGTTCAAAACATTAATAATTTATTTAAAAAATATGACAAAAATTTAATCTAATTAATACAAAAATTCTCAAATAAAAAACTCTTTATTAAAAAAATATTTAATTATTTTATTTCAATATTTATTTTTATTATAAGTCTTATAATGTTTAAAAATATATACTAATTTTTTTTACTTAAAAAGAAAAAAAATTCTTAAAAAATATTTTAATAATTTTTTATTAAAAACTTAATTTTATACAGAAAAAAATAATAATAAAAATAAACATAAATAAAAAATTTTAATGTCAATAAAATTAAATCTTAACAAAAATTTTATAAAAATATTATTAAAATAAATATTTTAAATTAAATAAAATAAATTTTAAAAAAACTACGTTTATAAATTTAAAAAAATAATTTTATAAGTAAAAAATATTTTATTGTGAAAAAATTACTTGAACAAAATTTGTAATATATTTTTGTCCACATGAAGGTTTTTGTTATTACAGATTTGAAATAAATAGATAAAACAAATTACGAGAAAAAAATATATATTTCATTACTCATTGAAAGGTTATTAAAAAAAAGTATTTTATATACAAAAAAAAAAAAAAAAAAAAAAAAAAAAGAAAAAAAACATATTATAAAAAACTTACTTTTTTCCCTTTCTATTGATGTTATTATTTAACACTTCAATTAAAAAACTACTATTTTTTAAAACATTTATTTCCGAAAATTAATAAATTGTAATATAAAAAATTATATTTCCAAAAATTTATTTTATAAAAGTATTATAAAAAAACACTACTTTCCTTTTTATTAATGTGATTTTAAACCACTTCAATTTTTAAACAAAATATTTTTAAATTTATTTCCAACGATTAATAAATAATTTGTGGAAGAAGAAGCGACAAAAATTAAAACAATTAAACTTTTTCAAAAACTTTTAAAATAATAACAAAAAATTTAAATAAAATCTTTTAGAAAATACATAAATTAATTTATATTATTAGAAGCACAATTATTATTTCATTTAAACCACAAATATATTAAAAAAAATTGTAAAGCCTCTAAATACTTTTTTTAATACAGAACTTAATTTTTTTTACAAAAATTTCTTCTATTTTGAGTTTTAAAAATTGTTAATGGATTTACAACAGATCTAATTTTTCAATAAATTTTTAATATAAAAAAACAAAATTTCTTTTAAAATGTTTTCACAAGCAAAATTTGAATAAATATTTGAAATTTTTTTTCAAAATTATATTTTTTTTTAAATAATGTTTGCTTAGGTTTTTTTTTTGCTTAAATAATTAATTTTTCTTCAAAAGTATTGTTTTAATTTAAATATTTTTTATTAAAATTTTTTTAAATCACATTTTTTTTTTTGTTAAAAACTATTTTTTTATTTTATTTCAAAAATATTAGGTATTTTTTTCATTTTATCTTCTATTTCTTCATTATCTTATTTTTAATTAAATTAACAATAATAATTATTATTAATTATTGCAATTATTATCAATTATCCGCATTAATGCTATTTTTCTTAGTGTGTGTGCGTTTGTTTTCTAGTGTGTGCATTTGTGTGAGTGTGTATATCTATGAGTTATGAATGAATGGCTTTAATTAAGTTCAGTTTTATTAAATTAAGTTTTTCTTGATTTGTTTGTTGTTGCAATTTTTTGTGGTTTTTTATAACATTAATAATTTCAATTACTTTTTCTTTAATTTCACCGCAATTGTTTGTAAATTTCACCCAAAAAACACTATTTTTGTTTTTATTTATTTTCTTTTTTTGTATGTATGTGTGTGTATTTTTTTATTTTTCCTTCAATTGTAAATTTTTTTGAGAAAAATTCGCGTGATTCAATGACAATCAAGTAAAAATTGTACTTGTTACCCGCCTGATTGCTAAAAGCGTACTGATTTTGATTATTTGTTATTACGGCGTAACAAGCGCAAGCAAGACCCGTAGTTGTAGTAGTAAAACGAACAACAACAATAATAATCATACAAAATACAAGAAGACACACAGAAGACAATAACAACAAGAACATTGAATAAAATAAAAAATAAAACCCAATATAATAAAAATTATTCAGTTGAAGTGTTGTTGTAGATTGTTGTACTCGCACTCGTCGCAACTAAACAGACACATACACACAACATACACTACTCTCATACTCATACCCAAACTATACACCCGGCAGTAGCAACAACAAAAAAATACATCATCATACACAAAAACAAAAAACAAAGTTACCCAAAAACACACAACAAAACCAAAAATAAAAGCAAAATGAAGAAACGCAAAACTAAAAGAAACTAATAAAAAGAAAATAAAATCATAATAACTACTCAAAACAAAAAAAAAAAAAAAAACAAAACACATACTCGCACATGAACACAGGAAGAGAAAAAAGAACAAATGCTCTTAATGTTCATTAAGAACATAATAAACATCTCAATAATAATAATAATGATGAGCAAAACACTCAAACTCCCAATCAAACACACACTCTTACTAAATTAAAAAAACACTGTAAGTAAAGTGAGCAAAAGTTAAGTTTACTAACAGCAACAAAAACTACAATAACCACCAACACATTCTCTTATAACGTAAGGGATTTAACAAAACGTAACGTAACAGAAAACACTTGGCGTTGGATTCATCGAACTTTCGGGGATGACTGATACACGTTTACTAAAACTAAAAACTAAATGGCCAAATAATGGGGGGTCTATAGAAAAACTACTCACTCGAACTTGCAGGCCTGAGTACTAGGTTGTGTTGTTTGTAAGGTGAGCATGTACATATAGCATCCTTTTCATACTTGCAACCATTATTAGTTTTTTTAGAGAGTTTAGAAAAATAAGCTTAACTACAAATGTTTAGCCGAACCAACCAGGCTGTGTGTTAGGCAACAGACTATTAGACACACATACGGTAGTCAGTTTTGATTTTGCGCTTGTAACAGGGATGAGAAAATGTCAATTTAAAATTTGTAGCAATTGAAAGGGATTGTGGCACTCTTTTGGTCATATTATCATCATATTTTTGTAAAGGAATATAGAGATTTGTTTTGAAAAAGTGAAAGTTTCATTTATATCTTAGACTAAGGCTTCTATTGTGTTTAGAGATTGCATCCCGGGAAATCCGCAATTATTCGTGTCCCGCTATCCCAGTAATTTCGTCCGTGAATCCCGGAAATTTTAAAAGCATTTAAATTTATGAAAACTAAAAAAAAATATCAAAAAATATTTTTTTTTTTTTTTAAATAAGCAACAATTTCATAATTGTGTGTTAATGCATGGAAGAATGACTTCCTTTCCGTAATAACTTTGACAGGACGGTCTAATGACAAACTTATGTTAAATTCATTTACTAAATCCTTTAAAGATATATACGAGTATGTCAGCATTAGAGACCATAAAGTGCAAAAGTATATCTGATTGAAACGATCTTGTCATAAATTTATCAATAGTATTAACATGCTGAATTTGTCTTGCAGAAATTTGATAAAATAAATATATGTAAAAGTCAAGTAACGGTGTGAGGAGTAACTCTGCCAAGTCATAAATATGATTTCTAACTAGAAGGTCTAATCAGATCTATAACACATTATATTAATATATTCAAGCAAAAATAAAATAAAGGAAATAGTAAAAATTTTTTTCCTCTCATTTCTTACACTTAATTGATTTAATAATTTTTTAATTGGAAAAATTTTTCGGTTTTTTATTTTATACAGTTATTAGTAATTGATATAAACATTTTGGCGAGAGGTGCAAATTTAAGCAATTTTTAATCGAGGGAATTATTTTGGTAATTGGTGACTTTTTTCTGTGAATGCTAATAAAGTTTAATACTTAGCATATTCATGCCAAATATTATCAGTACACTATACATAAATAAACAATGACTTCCTAGGATATAAAACTCTTGAATTTGTTTTATAAAATTTATTTGTAAGAGCTTAATGTTTTTATTCTAAATACTGAAATAACTTTAAGGAAATGTGTTAAAAAAAATTTACTATTTTTTTTAATGTTGCAAAGAAAATTAAATTTTATTTAATTACCTTTTTATTATTTAATTTAATTAAAAACTCTAAGTTGTAATAAACTGGTTTATAAAAAAGTCTTCAATTTAATATTTTTGTGAACAGTTTTGGAATCCCGGGATGTCGAAAATTTTGTCCCGCTTTCCCGGGAAATTGCATTCCCTAATCCTGCTTTATTTCAAATAATTTTCTCTTCCCGCTGATATATGTATTTTAAAAGGAAAGTATGCTCAACAAATGTACACAGAGCCACCAAAGAAATACTTAGTAGAGTCAGTTCTTTTTAGGAATGTTCACATTCTAGACTTTCCGTCTTAGAATCCCAAATATTATATTAAAAATTTATTACTCCAAGTAGTAGTTAATAATGAAAACGTATTTCTTATCTCATAAATCACTTTTAAATTGAGCAGCAATCAAAATTAAGGTATCTATAAGAATCACACTACCCAACTTTAAAACCATCAACACAAAGATACTACCTAATAGCAGTAAACTCGGTCACCCTTCTAAATACCTCTAAACACCGAAAATTTTTAATGCAGTATTAATGAGAAACATTCTTTCTCTCCAATTTTCCTCCAATATATTTTATCAGATTCTAACAATACTTTAAAATTTTAAAAAATGTAGTATTTGTTTATTTACAAACACAAAAAATATGTTAAACGAAACACTGGATTTCTCTTCTTAAATAAGTGCTTTTTCTTTTTTTTCGTTATTTGGAAAACATATTAAAAATTGCCTTTATTTTGACAAAAATTAAAATTCCCTCCCTTTTTAACTCGTTTTAAATTTTCTTACAAAATTCTCTAGAAATCTCCCTCCAACTGATATCACTGCCTCAAACAATAATTTAAATTCTTATCCTTAATTGAAAACTTCCTTTTTCAATAACAAAAGTGTAATAACTAAAAATTTTAGTACATTCCCAGATTGATTTATGTGCAATAGTGCCGCAGCACAAGTAACATGTGATATCCACTAAATTTTCCTTCTATTTGTTATAGATAAAGTATAATCAGAAAATTCATTCTTTATATCAAAATTCTTCAAAATACTCCCTCTCTTTTTATCAATCATTGAAATCACTAGAAAATTAATGTAATACCCGGTTAGAAATTAAATAATTCTTAGGGCGTAGAAATGAGCTACTATTTCTTATGCAAGCTGCCTCATACGCAGTGGAAAATAAAATTTCCCACCTATCTCTAGATATAACCTTTTATTGATGTTGATGACCTTTTTACAAAATATTACTAATCACAATCAAAAATCTCAATTTTTCTTCGACATCTGTACGAATTGGATGTTGACTTAGTTTAGATATAAATTGAATATTGACCTACAATTTAATTATGTTAGCCGTCTTCCACTTGAGAGCTGACATTATATACTGAAAGTTGACATTTTATAAAACGAATCGTATTTGTTTCCAATAATGTTCTTCTTCTTTCAACATCCGCAAAGTGTCGAAATTTTGGTTATAATCTCCTTGAGTCTTATTCGCTCTATCGGTTTTCTCAAGGAAGGCTGAGAAGATTATTCGACCTAGGTTGGTTGGTTGGTTTACGTGGTAACCTTACGGGCAATCAATTAGACTCGTTAGAATCCGTTTTGATGGAACCACACTACTCGCCAGGTGAATGAGTTGTATTGAGTCTGTAATGAGATAGAAGTGTAGGGAAGAACAATGAGAACATAAATTAATTAGATCCAGCCTGTAGCATTGAGATATTTAATGATGTCACTGAGTCTAGTGTCAGATATCTCACAGAGGTTGTCTAATTGGTACCCTCCCAGAAATTTATGTCTGCTTGCGTTCAAGGCTGGGCATTCACATTGAAGATGAAATACTGTCTCCTCCTTCCCGCGATTGATACAACTACGACAATATTCATTGTAAGGGAGACCAAGTCTGCTTGCATGTTTTCCGATCGTCCAGTGACCTGTAAACAATGCTACTAATCTCGAGATGCCTTTGCGTTTGCAGCCAATGAGTTGCATTGAGCGTTTTTTGTTGTGGGTAGGCCACGTTTCTTTCGCGACTCTACATTTGTCCAGATTTCGCCATCTATTTTTTGCCTTTTCTAGAAAGTGTTTTTGGATTCTGCTTTTGACCGATCCTAACGGGATTGCGACAGAAGCCGATAAGGAGGCATTCATAGCAGAGCCTGCCCGGGCTAATTCGTCTGCCTGTTCATTACCATAGTAGTCCCTATTCGTAGGAACCCAGACTATAGTAATGTCATACAGTCGACTTAGTCCTAGCAGTTCCTCTTTACACTGTCTGACTAGAATAGTGGTAGTTTTCGGTGATTTGAGAGGTAGTATTGCCGCTTGACTGTCAACAAATAAACCAATATTCCCTTGAATATTTCTATCGCGAATTAGTTTACACGCTTCCCTGACCGCTAGTATTTCCGCTTGGAATATGCTTGCCTCGTCAGGGAGTCTACATGAGTGTCTAATTCCAAGATCATTAGAGAAGACACCAGAGCCGACACCGCAGTTCATCTTTGAGCCGTCAGTGTATTCGACCTAATTCGTACACTAAATTTAAAGATTAAGACATGATTATTTCATACTAATTTTCGACATTCAGTCGCGGAGTTGGAAGTTAAGTAATTCTTAACGATTATATTGGATGCTGACCTACCAATCGACTTCATTATGGAAGCTTTCTCTTAATTAAAGAGATAACCTGATAGAAGAGAGTTGTCTAAACCAAGAGTTCCTGTAGTAACGTTTTAGGGGTAAGCGAATAGGTCTAAAATATTGTATAAATTATTTTTTTTTTTTGTATTTCTACGAAATATCTAATAAAGTCACATTGTCTAGTATTAATGAGTGTTTCTCGTAGAATAGAAGTCTGATTGAAAAATTTTGCGAAAACAGTTTGAAAATAAAAAGTTGGAGGCTTTGCCCGATAAAAACTCTTACACAATGCAAAAAAAAAGCTTACATTATCATTGAATGTAATCATAGAATGAAGAAACAATTTTCAGGTTTTAAAAGCACTTCTTGGAAGAGAAAATACGTCGAATGACGTTTTTGAATATTTTAAATGCTCTTTCAGAGCCACAACACGAGATCGTTTCTGCATCGAATTGTTACGGGCTATAAAAAGTAGGTCCATTACGATAATCCAAAGCTTGACCAACCAGAAAAATTGACATCAAAGCCGAATAACCATGGCTTAAAGGTAATGCTATGTATTTAATAGGACCAAAAGTGTGTCATCTATTATGCGCTGCTAAAACAAGGAGGAACGATTATGAGAGACTTGTGAATAAAAAATATGCGAACGAGTCCATAACTTTCCATCATGAATATTTTAGAATTTTTAAGTGGGGAAGTTCTATCCCATTCGCTATATAGCTCAGACATTTCCTCTTCTGACGACTATTTTTTCACTTGATTCAGATTGCATTAGATAAAATAAAATAAACTGCTAGAAATATGGGAAAAATCTCAGCTTCCGAATAAAAATACTTTAAATAAAATATAATTTACATTAGCTTAACATTAATTTTTTTAGTCCTTTCGTATTTGTATTATTAAAGAAAAATTAAAAATGCCAGAAAGGGTTCGCTAGGTGAACTGTTCTGGGAACTTCAGGTCTAACCTACTCATAATCAAAGGAAACTACTTTTATATATTTGTTAAATTTAAGAATTGATATATGACTATTTCATACTAGTTTGTCCTAACCTGATTATAAGGTAGCCGCCGACCTTCTCTGTAGATACTCAGAATCTAAATGTATACGGTAAAATAATGTTGGAACTATTTAGAAAGGTTGGACTTCAGCATTTACATAATACCAGTAACGATGGTTAAGCTCAGACTCCCCAAAATTTTCTTTACAATTCTGATTCAAGTATTACAAGGAATACAAAAGAGAGCTTTATACTTACTATAACAATGGCCTTTATTCTGCAAGAATTAAAGTTTTACTACGTCTTGCTATCTGCCGTGATAAAATTTACAATAAATACTTATATAAATTTTATTTTAAATATCTTATATATACAAAAAATTTGCCGATCAATTCCGAAAGTAATTTATCCTTAATGGATTCGTTACCATTCGCTAAGTTAATAAATGCAATAACGAGACTGTCTTTTTTAATTCCTCGCTTAGATAATAATTTGCATTCTGAAAAACGCTGACTTTTGACAGGAAAATCTTGAGTTCGTTTCATTAGGCATTGTAACGAACTTTGCCTCTAACTAAAACTTTTATATAGGTCTATATTTTAAAGGTATTATTTTTTGAACTCACCTTGTCTCTGAGAGATTATTATAGCAGTGTCTACAATAATTCGACTAAGTTCACGACAAATGGGTTGCAGATTTTAAGTTGATACTTTTTCCTGTAAGTTTTAGAAATATATGACAAAATAAAAAAAGAAAAAAAAAAACGAGGGTTTAGTTACCTGAACCAAGATTCTTACCTTTTGACTTGTTATTATATACCGACAAATGACAGTTCTCCTTGTATTAATCGCGCAAAGATCTATTAGCATAATTCTGGGATCTGGGATTCATCACCCAAAATTCTTACCTTTTGAGTTGCTAAGTAATTTAAAATTGTTTGGCCAATTACTAAATGAAGTTAGTTGTTCCTGCAGTTAGATGTGCTTTTGCCGGTTATTGTTCCTTAAAGTTAGTGCTCGTGTTACGGGTTTTAAATAAATAAAAATAATTCGTGAATCGTCGTAAGGATAAAGATTGTATTAATAACTGAAAAATTTATAAATTATTTGGATTGCACTCCAATAATTCATTAATTACCATCTCAAAATGTACCAACCGTCTCTGAGTCCCACACATGGTGTTAAGTTTTTGGTCTTGCGCTCACATAATGGCATGACCAACACCATTACCTCCATCAACAAACAAACAATATAATACAATATCATATTAAAAAACTTTATAGTCATTTTGTTTACTTACAAAAATATCTACTCTCCTACTTTTTATTACACAATTAAATAAAAAACATTATATTAATAAAAATAACCCCATGCAATATCCTTAAGTTCATACAAGGGACCAACAAATAAATACAACCTGCTTGATTATTTTACACTCATACTTCTACTACAACTCATACTCATGCATATTAGTACAATACAAATTTCTTGCTAGCTTGACTAGACAACAACGACATTAAGCCACTCGTTTTTAATAGTTTCATTTATATAATGTTGTTGTTTTATTGTTGTGTATGATGTTGACAATGATACCGATGACGATGAGTATTAGTTTAGTTTGTTATTGCTGTCTATCATACTTGTGTATTGCTCATTATTATGTGGGTAATTGTCATTCTTTGTTGATATTCACTCATTATGATGTTTGCGTATGAATTTGGCTGTGTTTTTGTTTTGTTTTTGAAATGTTCGGTTTCTTTGTTCGTTTTGTATTTTTAACTAAACCTCATGTAATTTGGGCGAACATGTTTAGGATTTTATTTTGTGTGCGTGCGTGAGCGTGTGTGTTTTGAGAGAGAGTTCGAAACGAACCTGTGAATATTTTGGAGTATTAAATTGTTGTAAGTTTTACCTTTTTGTGGAGGTTTTAGGAGTATTTTTTTTTTTATAGAAATATATAATAGGTGGAACGAAAAGATCAAACTAATTGTTTGATCGAATTTGAGGAACAAAATTAAATTTTCAATTTATAGACCATTTTCTATTAATTTAATACAAAATTTACCCTTTTTTTCTTTATATTAAATATTTTGATAAATTTTCTTTTTATAAAATTTTTTTTTGATAAATTTTCTTTTTATAAAGAAATTTCTATCAATTTTCCTTTTATAGAAAATTTTCGATCAATTTTCTTTCTATAGAAAAGTTTTGATCAATTTTCTTTTTAAAACCATAAACTTTATTTTTTGTAATTTTTATAGAAAATTTATTTATAGAAAATTCGATCATTTTCTTTTATAGAAAATGTTCGATAAACTCTTTTTATAAAAAATTTTCTTTTTATAGAAAATATTCGATACATTTCTTTTTATAGAAAGTATTCGATAAATTCCCTTTTTAATGAAAATGTCCGATAAATTGTCATTTTATAGAAAATGTTCGATAAATTCTGTTTTTTATAGAAAATATTCGATAAATTCTCATTTTATAGGAAATTTTCGATAAGTTCTCTTCTTGTTGAAAATTTGTGTTCAAATTTTTTTCCATAGAAAATTTTGGTTGTTTTTTTTCATAGAAAATTTTCATTAAATTTTCTTTTCATAAATAATCTTTGTAAAATTTTATTTTCATTGAAAATTTTCGATAAATTTTCTTTTTTTAGATAATTTTTGCTATTTTTTTTATAGAAAATTACCGTTAGATTTTCTTTTTATAGAAAATTTTAGTTAAAATTTCATTTTATAGAAAATTTTGCTAAATTTTTTCATACAATTTTCGTTTTTTTTTTTCCATAGAAAGTTTTAGTCAAATTTTCTTTTCATAAGGAATTTTCTTTAAATTTTTTTTTTAATAGAAAATTTTCGTTAAAATTTCTTTTTATAGAAATCTTTCTTTAAATCTTTTTATAGGAAACTTTCGTTAAAATGTCTTTTTACAGAAAACTTTCTTTAAAATTTCTTCTATATAAAATTTTATTTTTATAGATAATCTGCGATAAATTCTCCTTTTTATTAAAAACTTGCTATAAATTCTCCTTATATACGAAATTTTGGATTTATGGAAAATTTTCATCATTTTCTTTTAATATTTTCGTTAAAATTTCCTTTTATAGAAAATGTTCTTTATAAAGAAAATTTTAGTTGAAATTTTTATCTTTTATATAATTGTCGATAAATTTCCTTAATAGAAAATGTTCATTAACAGTTATTCTTATCGCGAATTTTCAATATTTTTTTATAGAGAATTTTCGATAAATCTTTTGTTTTTAAAGAATCTAATAAATTTTATGTTTACAGAGATTTTTTTTGTTAAATTTTTCTTTTATAAAATTTTTTCATTCTTTAGTATAGAAAATTTTCATTAAAATTTCTTTTTAAAGAAATTTTCGTGTAAATTTTGTTTTAAAGAAAATTTTTCATACTTTCTTTTAACAGAAAATTTTCTTTTAATTGAAAATTTTGAAAGTTGTCTATGTTTGATAAAAAATTTTCTTTAAATTTTCATTTTATAGAAAATTATGGATAAACCATAAATATTATTTCTTTGACATTTTTTCATACCTTATTTTTTTGTTTTAAATATTTTTTATTCAATTACTCATTTTATTTTTTCAAGTTCTCATAATTAATACAACCGCATTAAAATATGTATTTGAAATAAAAATATTTAGTCAAGGTTATATTTTTTTGAAATTTTATTTTATTCACACCCGGTTGACATCATTATATTTTTTTTTTTTATTTCAAATTAAATTAAAATATAAAATTAAAACAAAAATCATTTGTTTTTCTATTTATTAAATTAATTTATATGCACACGTACATACAATTTTTGGTTAAAACCAAGTAGAAAAAATATGAAATAACAATAATTTAATATTTATGAATTAAAAGATACCAAAGACAACAAATACAATACATGAATTTGTATTAAAATAAATAAAAATACTTAAAAATAAACTCAAAACGCCCACGAAATATTTTAATTTCATTTAATAATTTTTTTTCAATTTATTTTTTTATTGTTTTAGTAAAAAAACAAAATAAATTGGGTACAATGGAGAAAATTATGTATGTATCTAATTAGTATATTTTGTTTTTGGGAAAAATAGGGAATAACTTAACTAAGGAAAAATATTTTTTAAATAAAAATTTAATCATTTATTTGAAGAAAGGACAACCCAGCAAAAATTTTGGCTCTTCACTACTTATACATTAGCTGAATAACTCATTACTTTAAGATGGGTCATTAGGGGCAACTACTTACCCTATATTATTACAAGTAGGCATTTCAGAAAGTCATTACTTAGGTGCCATTACAAGAACAAATTATTTACAAGATGTGCAATAGCTCATTGATTTTAAAGTAATACTGAAGTCATTATTAGTAGAAAAAATAGGAACTATTTACCTTTTAGGTTAAAAATAACTAATGAAATATCAAGAAATAAAAAACATTTTTTTGTTTTAAATGTAAAAATAACCAAAAAACAGTAAAATAATAATAATTAATTAAAATAAATATAATAAAAATATTATATTTTAGATTAAAATGTAATTCATACGCATATTTTGCTTTTTCATATACATATTTATACCACCTTTACATGTATGAATTGATAACTGAATTAAAAAATCATTAAAAAGTAGTATTTTCAAAAATATGATCATAAATAAGTAACTACATACCGTACTATATATAAGTAGTTACTAAACAACCTCTTGGTAACACGTTGTAATTGAAAATCAACTATATGCGTACCAAGTTTTTGCTAGGAAGGTATTCATAATCAAATTAAAATAAATTTATTAAAAATTAAAAAAAAATATATATATATTTTGAAATGTAATTGTTTTTTTTTTAATCATATTATTTCCTAAAATCAAACACTTTAATAACGAAATTAAAGATTTTTGATGAAATGTTAAAATTATGAAAATGTTCTGCATCTCCAAAATAAATTATAATTCTCGTAAATAAACAAGAGAGCATTTTTTAATAATAATAAAAAAAAAATAAATGTCGTCGCGCCATAATCTATATTAATTTGATTCATACACACAATAATTCAAACACTAACACAGATACACAGATAGAAAAAGACAAATCCAAATTTTTATTAAAACGGAATAATAAAATTATATGAGTACGAGTGTTATGTACCAAAATTTTAGTTTCAATTTAGTATCAATGTTTTATTTTTGGGATTTGTTTTTTAACGTTAATTAGTACAACACGAATATATGTATTGGGAAACAAAATAATAATTTTATTGTCTTTATGTTATGTGTGTGTGGCTGTGGTGGATTCAATAACACGCAGAGAAACTATTAAACGTAAAAAAACTTGAATATACTTTAAGAAAATTAAAAAATCGAGAATTTTCTAGAAAAAAAAAAAAAAATCGAAAACCTTTTAGAAAAAAAAAAAAAAAAAATGTATTCAACATTTTTCTTTCTACAAAAAATGTACGGAAAATGTTTAATAAAAAGAAAATTTAACGATAACTTTATATAAAATCAAAATCAAACTATAAAAAGAAATTCTAATAAAAATTCTCTACAAAAAATGTTACAAATATTTGTTAATAATAATTCTATAAATTTAACAATAATGTTCTATAAAAACAAATTTTAACAAACATTCTCTATAAAAAGAAATGTTAGCGAACATTTTCTTTAAAAAGAAACATTGAAGAAAGTTTTTTATAAAAGGAAATATTAAAAAGAAAATGTATTTAATATTATCTAAAAAAATTAACGAAAATTATCCTATAAAAAAACTTTAATGAAAATCTCCTCTAAAAAGAAAATAAACGAAAATCTTCGATAAATAAACAAAATATAAAAAACATTCCCTCTATAAAGAAAACTTATCGAAAATTTTCTATAAAAAGAAAATTAACAAAAATTTTCTTAATAGAAATTTTCTAAAATCGAAAAGAAATTTTAACAAAAATTTTGTATAAAAAGAAATTTAACGAACATTTGATTTCAAAATAAATGTACGAACATTTTCTATATAAGTAAATCTTAACCAAAATTTCTTATAAATAAAATTTAACGAACATTTTCTATAAAAATAAATTTAACGAAAATCCCCTAAAAAAAAAGAAGAAAATAACGAAGGTCTTCACTAAAAAGAAATTTAATGAAAATTTTCTTTAACAAGAAAATAGTCTATAACAAGAACATTTTCTATAAAAAGAAAACTTAACGAACATTCTCACTAAAACACAATTTATCGAACATTTTCTATGAAAAAAATTTACGAGAATTATCTATAAGAAATTTTAACGAAAAATTTCTTAAAAAACAAATTTTAACAAAAATCTCCTATGAAAAGGAACTAACGAAAATCTCCTACAAAAATAAACTAAAAACAATTTTCTATAAAAAGATCATTAAACGAAAATTCTCTATAAAAGGAAATTTGAGGAACATTTGATTCAAAACAAATTTTAACTTAAAGTTTATATAAAAATAAATTTGAACAAAAATGTTCTTAAAAAGGAAATTTGAAAGATAACTTTCTTTAAAGAGAAGTTTGAATGAAAGCTTTCTATAAAAAGAAATTTAAACGGGAATTTCATACAAAAAGAAATTTTAACGATATATATATATATATATATTTTTTTTTTTATAAAATTAAGATTTAATGAAAATTTTCTATAACAAGAAATTTTAATTAACATTAAAAAAAAATATTTAAAGAAAGTTCTATAAAAATATATTTGAACGAGAACTTTTTATAAAAGGAAATTTTGTAGAAAATTTATTGAAAATTTTCTATAAAAAAAATTATCGAAAACTTTCTATAAAAAAAAATTATCGAAAATTTGCTATAAAAAAATATATGTTGAAAATTTTCTATAAAAGGAAAATTTATCGATTTTATATAAAAAGGAAATTAATAAAATTTCTATGAAAAGAAAAAACGGAAATTGGTAGTGTTTCTACAAAAAGAAAATTTATCGAAAATTTTCTATAAAATTTCTATTAAAAGAAAATTTTTGGAAATTTTATCGAAAATTAATTGAAAATTTTCTATAAAATAAAATTTGAATGAGTTTTTTATAAAAATAAATTTTCTGTACAAAGAAAATTGGTCGAGTTTCTATAAAAGGAAAATTGATCGAGAATTCATTGAAAATTTTCTATAAAAGGAAAATGTATCGAAAATTTTCCATATAATGAAAATTTAATAAAAACTTTCTATAAAAAGAAATAACGAAATTAAAAAAAAAAAAAATATTCAAAATTTTCTTAAAAAAAAAAGAAAATTTTCTCTAAAAGAAAAATTTACTGAAAATTTATTGAAAATATTCTATTAGAAGAAAATTTATTAAAAGTTTTTTATAAAAAGAAAATTTATTGAAAATTTTCTATAAAAAGAAAATTTATTGAAAATATTCTATTAGAAGAAAATTTATTAAAAATTTTGTATAAAAAGAAAATTTATTGAAAATTCTTTATAAAAAGAAAACATTAAAAATTTTCTAGAAAAAGAAAGTTAATTGAAAATTTTCTATAAAAAGAAAATTCATTGAAAATTTTTTATAAAAAGAAAATTCATTGAAAATTTCCTTAAAAAGTAAATTTATTGAAAATATTCTATAAAAAGGAAATTTATTGAAAAAAAATTATAAAAAGAAAATGTATTCAAAATTTTCTATAAAAAGAAAATTTATTGAAAATATTATATAAAAGAAAATTTATTGAAAATTTTCTATAAAAAGATATTCTTTTATTGACATTTTACTAGAAAAGAAAATTTATTGATAATTTTTTTAAAAGAAATTTCATTGAAAATTTTTTATGAAAAGAAAATTTATTGAAAATATTCTGTAAAAAGAAAATGTATTGAAATTTTTCTACAAAATATAATTTATTGATCGTTTTTTGTTAAGAAAATTTATTGAAAATATTTTATGAATAATAAATTTATTAAAAATTTTCTATAAAATGAAAATTTATTTAAAATTTAACAAAAAATTTATAATGAAACAAAATTGTTGACAAATTTTCTGTTAAAGGAAAATTTATCGAAATTTTTTCATTGAAAATTTATTTAAGTAAATTTATCGTGTTTACTTTAAATAGAAAATTTTCGAGTATTTATAAAAAAACCGGAAAAAATTAAGAAACAAGAATTTTAGACGTAAACCTTTGGAAAATAACTAAAAAAACATTTAATGATTAATTTGAAGATCTTGTACAATTATATGCGATAAATAAATCCCATCTCATAATAAATGGCCGTCTAAATTTCCAACATTTTCTTATGAATTTATTTGTTTAGTAATTATTTAGAAAGTAGCCTAAAATTTCATACTCGTGCACAGAAAAACAATGAAATAATTTATGAAAAAATATATGGAACAACTGTAGTATTTGGAAATACGAGTATACAAATGAAATAAACGCCAAAGACGACAAACGTGTACACGAGGTAGAAAAATTTTAATGAAACATGAAGAAGAAAAAAGTGACAAAAATAAAAGCTAAAAATAACAATTTTATTACTTTGAATTAAAAATTTTTTCAAAATAACATACATACACACACACACACACACAAATAAAAATAATTAGAAGTGTCCCCCTACATTCAAACAAACACCCTCCCAACAAATATTTACTCTTGGAAACAATAATTTGAAAAGTGTGTACGAATGTTTATAAAATCTATCTATTTGTCTGTCTGTTCATTTGTGTTCTTTTTTTTAAGTGCGTAAAAAGCCAACATCTACTAAAATTTATTGAAAATACTTAATAAATATATTTTGTACATTAATACAAAAATAAGAAAAGAAAGATCTTAAAAGTTTTTCTCTTTTTTTCCAAAAACTGAAAAATTATCTAAAACTACAACAAAAATATTTAGGAAAAACAAATTTCAAATACCTTTAGAAAACTTTTTTTTTTTGAATTTTGTTAGGAAAAACATGAAAATAAATATGAAGAAATAAAAGATGCAGCAGCAGAAGAAGAAGATACAACCGGAAAAAGTAATGACACAAAAACAAGATAATCATTAGGGGGACATTTGTCAACTGCATTCGCTTGTTCTTAGACTTTAACACAGGCAATAATACAGACAGACACACAGTTACAGACACCTACATACTGTACAATGTTGGTGGCTAAAGAATTTGTTATTGTTGTTGCTGTTGTTTTTTTTTTAGGAAGATGCATTACATTAATGTGAACACATAAAGAACATTATAGCGAAAACCCAGTCATTCATTTACTCAATCTGTCTGTCTATCGGAGAGTTGTTGGTGACAATGAAGAAAATAGTTTAATCTGAACATGTTTATTTGTTCATTTTAATAAAAATATCTTTTAAACTTCGATTTTATAAAAGTATATACACATTTGTTTTTTATTTGCTTTTTGATTTAGAAATAAAAGGTAAAATGGCAGAATATATGTTTTATTAACACATAGGGCACAATGCACAGTGGGGCAGAATCGAATTTTTTGGAAATAAGTCTGTAATTTCTGCTTGTTGGATTTACATAAAATTTCACATAGGCGTAGTAGAGGAGTGCTCAATTTTAAGATTTTAACGGGTCTCACACAACCCTCAGGAGCGGAGCTATTGGGGTTCAAAATAGGGCACCTTTGACATAGAAAATTTTTAACTGCTTGTCAAATTTTTCTTATCTGATTTAAATCTTCTTAAAGTTCTCGATAAGGCCTTTGAAGAACATGATTGCATGTACTATTTGTCTTTTATAGTTTTCAAGTTATTTGCATTTGAAATTTCAATTATCTCAATTTTTCCTAATCTTGATCCAGTTTTTTCAATATATGCGCCAATATTTTTATACGATTTTGTAAAATTTTTATACAGTTAGTTAAAGAATAAAATTATCTATCGAACTAAAAAATCTAGAAGTCGATATCTCTTATGAGTTTAAAAATAACTGATTTTGAGTTTGAAAATTTAAAAAAAGATGAATTTTTGAGTTTTTTTTTTTATGGAACCAAAACTATTCCACGGCTATTCCGATTTCAATGAAATTTCACATATTGATAGTAGAGGGAAAAAATCTTCTTTTTTTCAAAGTTCTAATTTAAATTTGAAAATTATATTATTATTATTATTTATATTATTATTATTATTATTATTGAAAAAACTTAGAGATCTTATTTAAGGTTTTCTTAGAGATTATGGCAGAGACGGGGGGATGTAATTAATAAAAGGGCCAATCTATAAGAAAATATTTAATTATAATCACTCATATAGGAGTAATTATAATTTTAGAGATGCAAAAAAAAAAAAAAAAACAATAACAAGATTAGTGGTAGAATCCAAATGAAGTGTAGGTATTCTGTTGGTTTCAATTCAATTTCAGGTTTTATTACACTTAAACAATTTTAAAGTTGATTTCAGGAGGTAAGTATAAATAATAAGAGATAAGTTTACAATTTTTCATGTTGCGGTAAATATAATTTTAGGTTAAGCTAAGTATAACTTTTAGGTTAAAGTAATTATGAATTTAGCGGTAATTAGCTACAGATGAAGTGATCTTCGCGATGAACTGGTAACAAGTGACTTTTTTCTTCATGACAGCAATAATAGTAAGTAATTTATTTCAATAAGTTTCGGTTTTTTAATAACATTTTTCTTTACGGTGTGTTCTAAAAGTGCTGCCAATTTATACAAAGTACACTTAAAAAAATAACTGTATTTTATTAATTGGAGTAATAAATAATATAAACCTCCAGAAAATTTTATGCTATATTCATTATTGGCCATTGTTTGGTTCTGAATATATTTCTTTAAGAGAATATTATTTCTAAAGTCATTAATTCATGAAGTTATTTTGAACTAGATTAAAATTGTTGAAATTAATAATTATATAGTTCCTTAAATTACAAGAATTTATATTTTTAATATGGTAAACTAATTACAATGTTATACAAAATCTATTAACTTTTCATATGGTTGTATATTTTTTTATTATAAATAAAACAAACAGATACAAATCAGCTATTGATCTTTATATTATTGGGTGTATGCATTAGTTTCCAGTCAGTGTTTGATGCCATTTGCTGAAACGCATTTCAGCTAGTGCGAGGCAAATAGTGGTGAGAATGAGTAACGTAATGATGATAAATTATAGATTCGTGTCTTGCTTAAGTCTCTGGTGATTCTTTCATCAGGTTTTAATTGCTCATAATCAGGGCTGTCAGATTTTTTTAAGCCTCTGTCACCAAATTGTTAATCAGAAATCGCTAAATTAAAATTTTATTTTGTTTCTTAAATAAATACTAAAAAATTGTCTAAAGTGTCGGACAATATTTAGCAATGTAAATTTAGCCTTAATAAACCCAACAATAATTGCACTAGTTAATAATAATAATACTGTGCTAGTAGCAAATTTTAACAAGCTGGGTCCCTACTGGTAAAGCTAATTCGAGTACGCTGAATACAATTGTGATAGCCGTTTTCGTATTCGCGATATTTGGGTTTAAACAAAAAATTACGTTAAATAAAAAGTACTTCGAACATATTCTATATGTTATTCCTTAATGAAGTAGTTTGAAGGGAGAGTAATCGTCATAAAGAAGGCAAAAAAGAAACTATACACTTATTGCTCGGATTGTCCACATGAGCATTTTATGTGTATAGAGTGTTTTAGCAATCACCACAAATCAGTTTAGCCGTGTTTATTTTTATATTTTTATTATATTAAACAAATAATATGTAAAATATTTTTTCTTAAAATCGAAACATAAATTACAAAAATAATTTTATTTTAATTATTTTTTGAGCAGCGCCGAAACGATTAGGAAAGAAATGTCTTTGGGGGTCATTCATCATATTACCATAGTAAAATTCCATTTACCATCAGCCACTGTTGTGTGACATGGATAGAAAGAAGAAAATTCATGTCGGAAATATATGTCTGACGTGGAGTACAACATACATAGTATTATCAGTCATATGTGTCCGATGTGGATGTGTTAATTATGGCAAATTAATTGAAAATTAGAAATAAAAGGACATTATTTATGTATATTAAACAATAAATCGATTGAATAAATGATAAATTAAATCAGTTATAACCCGATTTTAAAGGTTTTTATATTTTATTTTTGTTTGAAAAGTTGCTCAACACTAGTTAGCTTGTTTTTAACGAATTATAGTAATATTTTTTGCCAGTTTAAAGTTTTGTTTATTAGCGTTTAAAATGTATTTGATAATAAGAATTCATTGTTCTGCATTTCAATGAAAACTTAATTGTTTATATTATTTAAATTTAAAAATCAAATGATTTTATTTAAGCTAAAAAACTTAATTTTCCTAAAACAGTTGATTTAGTTTAATCCAATGGGTACTCACATTGTTAAAAAAATTAGTCTCATTTTCAAACACAGTGTAAAAAAAAAAATAATAAAACTTAAAATGCACTTTTCTGACATATAGTCCTATTTGGGGTCAACAACTCCCAATATTCATGAAACTTTATTATGTTTTTTAAAAGAATAATTTATTCATGAACGTTTTTATTTCATTGTGACCGAAATTAATTATATCCTTAACAAATGGAAAACAAATTATCAAACATTTAATACATAAGTATTTTTTTTTTTTTATAAAATTTCGTAAACTAAGTTGAAGCTTTTTGCAAATTAAGAAAATTTAATAGCTTTTCTCCACAAATCCCTATTTAATAAAATTTTGAAAATTAGCCAAGCAAATCGCTACCTTGTTTTCAAATCGCCAAATGGAAAATTAAGTCGCCAAAAACACTTAAAAATCGTCTCGTTTGGCGAAAAATAGCAACATCTGATAGCCCTGCTTATAATAGATGATACCGTGGTCTTACCAAACATAGATAATTAACTTGGTGTCGATTTTACTGATTCTTTAGTTTTCAAAGAATTTAAGTGTTTTTAAACGTCTGACGATTCTGCAAAAGTTTCTAATTCTTCATTCTCAAATTTCGAAATTTACACTTTCAAATCGTCTAAATCACTTAGGATAAGTTATCTAAGCTAAAGCATAATTTTTATAAACTTCCACAAAGCGATGATTTTACTTAGCGGTTTTCGTTAACAAATAATAACGAAATAAATACAACTTTAAACAAATGCTCCTTTTTGGTATGAAAGTGTCCATATTGAAAGCTTCATCAGCATAATATATATTTGATAAGAATTTTTACGTGACATTTTTGTATAAATGGACCACTTGGAAATATTACTATTAAAACAATTACTATTCTAAGTCTATAAATACCTATTTTTGAATTAACTCAAATTCTCGAGATAAACCGTTGCATGCTTATTCAAATAAAAATCTTAAAAAAAGTTACAATTTTGCAATTCTTTAACATTTAGTCCAAGAAAATAAGAATTCAACCTCGGAATTTGATAGATGGATGTGAATTTTGTTTTATAGGTTATTCCTGGTGTTTTATACATGCATCTAAAAGTCACCGAAAATCACTATACGCTGCGCTAGTAATTAGCGATTAAAGGAATAAAAAATCAGTTTGTTTGGATATATGTCCGTTATTGTCTTTAGTACATGTTACGGTACCATTATAATTAACGTTACCGTTGGGTAATTTTAGTCGCTAATTACCCCTTTTTCAAATGGAACTAAATGAACAGAACTAAATTGTTTCATCTAATATATTAATTTCGACGTAGAAATTAATTATTTTGAGATTGTTTCACAATATAGTGATGTAAAAAATGACCCCAAAGAATTTATAAATGAAATAAAACTGTTTAAAACTAACGATAAAGTTCATGAACAACCATTTAGAACATCAAATGACGAAACGTTTTGGATCGGATTAGGAAAATTAAAACAATAGATTTGATGTGTACTTATATCATAATTTATATTTTTACTTTGGCTCATAGCAGTGCCTCGGCCGAACGTTTTTTTTTTCTAAATTATCACTAATGAAAAATAAACTGTCCAATGGACTTAAGGTCAACACTTATGAATCCATGCTTTTAGTCCTAAATTTGTTGTAAGACTGGAGTCTAAGTGAAGATTTCCTATAAAAGTACAGAAGTTTATATAATAAAAAGAGACTTTTATATTTTTATGAACAAACCTTTATTTTTGCAATAATAAAAAATTATTTTAAATTATCTTGTTAATAATAAAATTTAATTTAGTTGTTCTAATTCAAATTTAATATATTTTTGGTTTTTATCAAATAAGAAAATTCTAAAGAGTTTTCTTTCTTTAAAAAACAACTTTTTTTTTATCGACTTTATTTCTTTTACATCCTATTTTTTGGATACTTTTAAAAAGCTCTCAGCGGTAACGCGGATTATAATATTTATAGATTACAAAATTTCTTACAATCATTCTGAAGTACATTTTTAAGCTAAGTTCAGACTACGCAAATATTTGACACGAAATATTTCATAGCATTTTCCGTATTTTTGTAACTAAATACAGAGTTGATTTTTTGTTAATATTACGCTCATTTATTTAACGTCTTTTATTTGATGAAACAACTATCAAATATCGTAAAATATGAGAAGGCGAAAAATATTTTAAGCCTGTTGAGATCAAATGTAAATTATTTGATTAAATAAATAATTACCATAAATCTATTTGACATCAATTATTAAATTAATTTATAGAAAAATCTTATTTTTTATTTTCTTTTAATCAATTTGGAAGAATTTTCTGAAAGAATTTCAAAATATATAGATGTCGAGGTAATGTTTTTGCGTTTTTATTTAATGTAAAGTGAAAATCATATTTATTTTAAATACAAATATTTATGAAATTTACAAAATAACATATTTAGATAATAATGGAAATACGAAGTATTATCAAATGATTAATTGCAAGATTTAATACTATAAAAAATATATATTTAATTTTTTTATAAGTAATTTACTTTTATACACAAAAACAACCCTGTTTTCTCGTCATTTACAAAACAGCTATGTCTTCACAAAACAATACTATTATATAAAAAATAATAACTAGTATTATGGTTAGATAATAACAAATATTAATATATTGAACGTTTTATTAAAAATCTCTATTTTAATAGATAAAATGTAATTGGATCACTTCTTGCTTGTCAATTCAAAGTTTGTGCACAAAAAACAAAAAATTTTTCAGCTCAAGCCGTTCACCGAATCAGCTGTTATTTGTCGCTGTTTGATCTTGCTCAAAACAGTGACAAATATTTTACGACTTGTGTTCACACAATGTTCACACTAAGGCATTTTTATTTAAGGGAAAATAGTTTTGTTTGTCCAAAATCACCTATTATCTTATTTGTATCGTAGAAATATTTCGTGTTCACATTACGCAAAGCAAATGTTGGCAAAAATCTTTAAATGTTAGCGTAATGTGAACTATGCTTTAATGTTTTTTAGTCGCCCCTATATTTTCGGGCGATATTATGATATTGCTCTAGATATGATATAGCTATAGATATGTAATCATCTTTTATTATGCAAATTGTTGAGAAACCCCTTCCTGATCCTTGGTTCATGTCCATGGAAATTTTAAAAAATTGTGTTAAAAATAATTTTTTTAACCGCAAAAAACTAAAATGATAAAAAATGCTCCATTTTAAAAATTGTGTAAAAACAAAATCAATTCTTATAAAACTCAAAAATTTTTGTTCTTTAAAAAATCGTAAAAAATCAAAAATGCTAAATTTTATCTTTTATCATAAAACTGGGTAAATAATGGTTTTTGTACATAATTTTATTTACATAATTTTTAAATGAGATACTCTCACTTAATTATAAATAAAATTGATATTTATCTATCGATTTAAATTAGATATAGTTTTATTTATTTGTAACATTTTTAGCTTATGATAAAGGTAAAACAATACGATTATTTACAAGTTTTAACAATTTTTTTAAAAACAAGTATTTTAAAAAATTTAATATTTTTCATGTGTATTAAAATTAACTGAGTATAGTATATATAGACTCTTTTCCAATTGAAAATTTCTAATTCCAACAATTCACTTTGTAAATCAAACACTTTCCAATACCTCTGTGGCGCGTACCATAAATTTATTACCTTCATAAACAAGCAAATGTCTAAGATGACTTTATTTTAAACTTTTAGTTCCGTTCCAAAAAGGTATCAAAAAGTCACACAATATGGTAACTAAAATATGATCAGTAGACAAACACGAGCGCCTAGAAGATTAACATCCGGACTGAAGCTTTCAACACAATTTATAGGCTATAAAAAAGGTAATGTAATCTTTAGACCGACCAATCAAATATTATCCAACCATTATAAACAAAACAATGAGTTTTGAAAATAAAATGAAAATCTATTGTACAAATTAAGTAAAATTGTGTGTTTTGTGATAATAAAAACAACACGCACAATAGATTACAACAAAATAATGACAAGCATTTAGACCAAAATAACAATACTGTTGTTAATGTTTAATTTTTCCCTATAAACTAATAGAAACAAGTGGGTGGTGCTTATAATTATTTGGTGAAATTAGATTGGATACGATGAATAATGTATACAACAACTACGACCACAGAATAATGGGGGAAAATAATGTAAAATTAATTTTTCATACACTTGTTACCATCCGCTTACTATGCTCTTTTTTATATATTTATTTTTTAAGATCTCGAACAAAAATTATAATTGTCAAGAATGACGCACACGTACATAGTTAGCGATCTCTTGGATCGTGTACGCGTATAGAACACGTTGTTTTGGTTGTATCATGACAAACGCTTTTGTTTTCTATTTTTCAAATTTGATCCAAAGCGCGTGCTCATATGTAAAGAGAGACAGAGTGTAAAAGAATGGTTTGATTTGATAATTGATAATAATAACTTACTATATTTAAATTTAAAAATGTGTCAAAAATATTGAAATCTCTTGGTTAGAAAATATGTGGTTATTAAAATGTTCTGTTATAACACATATGAATGCATTAATTTAAAGAAATATATGATCATCTATGTATTTGCTTTATTTTACATGGATATTGGTACATTAATTTTATTTTCTCTACTCAAAACAAATTTCTAGAATCTATTCTAGAAAAAGAAGACAATACAAATTCTTTTTTATAAAATTTCTTTGTTATTTACAACCAATTAAAAATTGCCTGATCATGTTGATCAAGATATTTTAGTTGTTATTGGTTATAATTACTTTAAATAATGATCATTATCTTGAATATATAAATATAAGTATTTGTAGTAGTTTTTATTATTATTTATTACTAAATGTTTAAAACAACATTTGTATTATTTTTTCTGTATCTTACGAGATCATTTAAAAGATCTTATTGCGTGTTCTGATATTCGCACAAAACTTAATTATTTAACTTTTAAGTATTTGTTGTTGTTTTTTTATTATTTTCATATCTTTTAAGATTCAGAGTCAGAGTCAGATTCAGGTTTTATTTTACTTTCTTTTCTTTCTTTGGTTATTTCATAAAACTAAAATAAATGCTTGTATTGATAAAATAATATGAATTGTCTTAATTTTTATAGCCCCCATCAACAAATGATGGGGGTATATTTGGTTTGTCATTCTTTGTGTAACATGTCGAAATAATCATCTAAGACTCCACAAAGTATAAGATGATCTAACGATGTCCGTCCATCTGTCTGTCTGTCTGTCTGTTGAAAACAGGTTAGAGCTCGGAGCGGACATTCTAGAGAGAGATAAAATTGTTCTCAAATATTTGTTTTATATAAGGTTTGTTTGGTATGGAAAATGAGAAAAATCGGTTCATAAACAAAAAAGTTATGGACCAAATACTAGAAAAACAGGGTGTCCGTCATAAACTCACTTTATACTTTCCGGCCGATATCTTTTGTAAAAAAGTAAGTACATCAATGACATTTTGCATAAACAGTTCAAGGATCAATGTAAACTCGGAAATCAAAAATGGTTTTGATTCGCCCACTTTACCGTCTACCTCTTATATAAGATGAAATATTAAAAAGTTTCAGATGGTGGGTATATAGATTCGGCCAAGCCGAATATAACATTGTCACTTGCTATAATTTTCTTTAGCGTTCAGTTAATTATAAAATAATTTTATAATACGAGTATTTATTTTTGTTTATTTGTATTTCATTTTTATTTTATTTTATTTATTTAAAGATTTGTGTATTATTTAGTTTTGATTGGATATTTATTATATGTGCTGTAGAGCAGAGTAGTATTCCATTAAAGATCAATATACTCGTGTATAATGATTTCTTTAGGTGTATGTATGTTTTAACACAAAACAATAGTTAGTTTTTGTTTCATTTATAACCGGTTGAACTAGAGATCACATTAGTAGTTTTGTACATTATAAATAATACTATAAAATTAGTTTATAAATGAATAAATATCTAAAGAGAAAAAAATGAACATATGACAATTAAAATTTTATTTTGTCAAAACAAATTTGACACGAGGTTAGTTAAAGAAGTAGGTAAATAAACTAGTTTAAGAGACATATTTAAAATAGTACCTTACTTTACTTTCTTTTAAACTTTTTCATTTTTTTTACAAAGAATTGTAACTTTGTATTTAAGTTCAAGTATTCCTTTAAAAATTCGAAACAAATAATGACTCAGTTAACAAAATACACTTTAACAGACAATTACCTTTTTCGGTTTGGTTTCAGTACTTATTATCCATTAACAACACTTACTTTCATGTACCAAAAATTTTACTTCATCATCTGTTTTGTCTGGTTCCATAAAAGTCTAAAAAAAAAAAAAAAATAAAATAACTAATATGCAAAATGATTGATTGATTTTTTTATGATGAGGTGCAGAAACACATTATTGTTTTGGCATTTCCAAAATAGAGTATATATAAAAACAATAACAACAATAACAGCAAAAGTACAATAATAATTACCACATTTATTGCCAACACCTTACCCTTAAATTATGTTACAGAAAAAAGAAAATAAAAAACAGCGTAAAATATTGGCTAAAGCAGAGGTTCTTAAAAATCTCTCAACATAAAAATTTTAGAATCTAAGGAATTTCCTCCATAGAAATCAAAGGAATATTCTCTCTAGAAAATTCTATAAATTTTAAACAACTTTATTATGGAAAATTTCCTAGAATCTAAGAATTTTCTATGTAAAAAATTTCTTATTATATAATAAATTTTCCCTTTTAAAAATTTCTTAAAATCTAATAATGCTCTATAGAATGTCTCTTAGAATATAAGCAATTTATTCTGCAAACAGTTTTTTACCATCTCACATTATGAGGAAATACTAAGGAATTTCTTTTACAAAAATCTAAAATTTTTGTATAGAAATTATATGGAAAATTTCTCTGTATAAATATCTAAGGAAAATTCCAAAAAAATTTCTTAGAATAGAATATTTTTCAGAGTCTAAGAAATTTCTTCTATAGAAATTTTTCTTGGAATCTAATATCGTTTTCTTTTCTTTCTTTTACGTTGTCACCCTGGTACTCTTTTTATGATTACAATAGATCAAAATATGTGAGACCAATTCTGTAATTGTGCTATCTTTTAAAGTATTTATGAGAAAACATTTTTAAATTTAATCGCAGGAAATGGGATTTTGGGTTAAATTTAGCAGTTTTTGGTGAAATTTTGGGTTTTTGGCGAAATTTTGGGTTTTTGGCGAAATTTTGGATTTTTGGTAAAATTTAAAGTTTTGGATGAATTTCGAATTTTTGGTGAATTTTAGGCTTTTTGGGAAAATTTTAAATTTATTATAATTTTTGGATTTTTGGTGAAATCTAAAATTTTTAATAAAATTTTAAGTTTTTGGTAAAATTTCGAATTTTCAGTGAAACTTTGGGTTTTTGCTGAAATTTCAGATTTTTGGCGAAACTAGGGTTTTTTGATGAAATTTTAAGTTTACAGTAAATTTTCGAATTTTTGGTGAAGTTTTGGATTTTTTTTGTGAAACTGAATTTTTGGTGAAATTTTAGATTTTTTGTGAATTTTCATATTTTTGGTAAAATTTAAAATTTTAGGTAGTATTTTCGATTTTTGGTGAAATTTTGGAATTTTTGTGAAATTTTCATATTTTGGTGAAACATCAAATTTAAAGCACTAAATATAAAAAAAATTCAGTTTGCTATTAATGAAGCCTTTTCACCCTCTACTTGTTTTGAGTGTAAAACATATAATTTACATTTTTTTTTATTTAAAGACAACACTATTAGAAAAGAACATACAGGATTACATATTATTTTTTCAGAATAGAACACAGAATAAAGACAACATTTTAGCCAAAAAAAGAAAATTACATAAGAAATTATCTCTCAGACTCTGAGGAATTTCCTTTATAGAAATTTTTTTAGATTCTGAGGAAACTTCTATACCGAATATTCCTCAGATTCTGAAAAATTTTCTTAGAACATAAAATATTATTTGCATAGAAATTTCTTAGAATCTTAGAAATTTTTTCTATATAAAATATCGTAAAATATAAGAGATTCTCTTCATAGAAAATTTCTCCTAATCTAGAAAAGAAGAAAGAAAACTTCTCAGACATTTTAAGGAACAAATAAAATGTTCCTAAATACGAAAATTTTTCTCAAAAAATTTTTTTTCAGAACGCAAGGATTATTCTGTCAGAACTTTTACCAAAAATCTCTGAAGAATATTGTTCATAGTATGAGAAGTTCTTTCTAAGGAAAATTTCTTCTAATTCAAGATTTCTCTTTAGAAGATAGGAGCTTTTCAAAGGGAAAATTTTCAGAATTCAAGAAGATTTCTCTTAGAAAATTTTCTAAGATTATAAAAAGTTTTCTCTAAATGAAAATTTCTCCAAATATGTGGATATTCTTTCAAGATATTTCCCAAATGTAAGTAAACATAGAATACAACTGGAAGTTTATTTAAGTAAATTTTTTGAAAACTTAGTTTGAACTGCTTCTCACATAAACTTCTATTTGTATTCTATGTAAGCAAACTTCTAAAAACATTTCTAAAAATAATATTTATTACAAAAATTCTAGGAATCCAAGTTATTTTCTTTAGCAATATTTTGAAAATACATATAAATGAAGTTTGCTATGAAAATATTAACAATCTTCTGATAAAGCTAATGCTCTTAAGGGTGTACAAAAATATTCCTTAAAAACTTTCAGGAATCTTAAAAATTTTGTGTTAATAGAAGTTTTCTCTAAAGAAAGAGAACAGGATTTTTCTATCAGAATTTATCCCATTCACAATCTAAGAATCTTCTTATTAAGACTTGTTTAGAATTTAAGCCCATTTTCTTATCATAATTTTGAGAATATAAAAAATAATCATTGTGAAAATAATAAGAATTCTCTGCTTTTCTCTTAAAAATTTTTTCTTAAGAGAAGTATCAATAAGTATTGAATTTTTTGATTCACAACTTTTGTTTTATATTAGAATCTAAGAAATTCTATTTGAATCTAAGAAACTTTCCTTATAGAAATTTATAAAGTTTTTGTTATAATCTGAGAAATTGTTTCTTATTCAAAAGCTCGCAGAACATAAAGAGTTCTCTAATTAATATTTCAACATCAGCATTTTTATCTTCAAATGGAATCTAAAAAAAATCTTTAATAGAAATTAAAATATTGAAATCAGTGCAACCAAATGTGAAAAATTATTGAGTTAAATAGCGTTTAAAATGAAGTTAAAAAATGCTAAAAATTATTTAAAAATCTAAAAAGATATCCTAAATTAAAAAAAGTACCTTTTTCAGTGGTGTATTTTTAATTTGATGTTAATTTTTTATAATGTCGACCTTTTGTAATTATAAAAACAGAACAGATTATATAAGCAGAAGAAGAAAGAAAATAACGTAAGTAGAAGTATAAGAAGATGACATTCAATTCACATAATAAATCCTTCAATAATCTTTACTTTGCATCTAGTTACATTACCTAATTCAGTGTTGTTGTAATAGTGGACAGTGGTAAATTATATCCTCGCATAACCAAAAAAAAATCGAGTGTACCGTTGTTCCATCTACTCGATATGATCGGAGAGTGTCTCGTGATTATACCCATTGTAGTTCTTAAACTTATTCTATTCATGCGTAAGTTTAATGTGTATAGACTTGTCCAACTGACCATGCAGGGTCAGTTCTATTCAAGATTCATTATTTTAATACTTTCAAGTCCATATTACGTTAAGTGTATTTAATAAGATTTCCAATTTTTGTTTTTATTAACTTCACGAAACGGACTATATAATCTTTTGAACCAAGCACTTAGTACTTGTCTCTTTTTTAATTTAATGTCTAAATGTGGTGCTGATATTAAAATTGCTACTACTTTCGTTAATGTCTATATTTTACAGATAATAGTAATAGATAATAGTAAATACATTTAATCCAATTATTTGATTTTTTTCTTATTTTAAGAAAAGCTGGGAAATGCTAAGTATATTATTAAAAACTGTTAAATAATATGCCAAATGCTAAATGAAAATTTTGCAACTAACTCGGAGTAAAAAATGCTAAATTTAGCTGCAAAAATGCTAAAAGGGTCACAATGATTGAAATATATTAACACTTTCCAGTATCTAAAAAAATTTGAAATATAAACATTTTGGTTTAGAAATTTTTTCAAAAATTTTCTTATTGAAAACATTTTTCTATAGAGAAAATTTTTGAAAGTTAAAATAGAAAAAATTTTTAAAAGTTTAAAAATTTTTCTTAAGAGAAAAGGTTCGAGTCCCGAATTTTTCTAAACAAAAATTGCTTTTTTACAGAGAAATATTCGTAAAAATTTTTGAGAACCCGAAAAATTAAAAACATTTTTTTTATATCGAAAAATTTTTCGAAAATATAAGAAATTTTCTAAAAACTGAGAAAATTAAAAAATTCTGACAGAATTTTCTAAAATCTTAGAATATTTTTGAAAATTCTCCGTTTGACTTTAGTTTGGGAACTACAGTCTTAGTTCATTCAACTTTTTTAACTTATTAATAATTTTTTTTTCGTTGTATCTACCTGTAATTTATAATAGTGGTCAGTAAACAGTTTTACTGTTGCTTTTTTTCTTTTTTTTAACAATTCATCCATATGTTTTGTTATTTAGCATGCAATTCGTTAAAATTAAACCCAGTAATTTCAACGTTTATATATGTTCAAGCATTAATTTCATTTCAAAACTTTATACACTCTAGCGTTACAAGAGTTTATAGATTTAGTTTTTGGCTGCTGGTGAAATGAAGCATGTATTTATTTCAAAAATAATTAATAACTATACATAGCCAACAATAGCAACAGTAACATCATCAATGTTGTTCACATTTTGCTTATAATTTTCGGTAATTATTATTTTTATATATTTTATTTAGATTTTTTTCTGTTCGACTTTGCTAAATTTAGATAAATTATTGAAGAGGTGGTCTTCAATTTCATTTATTCGCCATAAATATTATTATGTTTTAGTTGTGTTTCTGTTTTTATTAATTATTTTATATGGTCTTTAGCCAATAAATAAAATTATAAATTACTGCTGATAAATGTGGTTTTTGTTCGTTGTTTCACATCCCTCCCGCGTATTTAATGAAAAATAAAAAAAGCAATCGCACTTCACCATGGTGATCTTGTATTACATTTATTAAAACTGCTGATGTATTAAAAATTGAAATTTTGTTATTATTTATGGTGATTTTTTTTGGGAAAGTTTTTTTTTAGTTCATGAAAACTAATTCATGTATTTAATTTTATATAGGAATTTTTTGGAGTTTTAATGTTATGTAATGCGTGCAATTAATTTAGAATGAAATATTAGACAAATTAAATGTAAATATCACCTGTTTCTATGGGGTTGAAATGATTAGAATTAAAAAAATAATAATAAAATATTAAAAATAGTTATATAAATTAGTGTGAGATCAGAAAATTTATCAGATTTCTGAATGAAAGAAGAGAAAATTTCCAATATTCGGAAAAAATTTCACAAATTCTGAAGAAACTAAAGAGAAAAGTTGTCTTAAGATAATATTTCCCAATTCCCTAAAATTTGCTAAAGAGAAAATTTCCCAGGATCCGAAATTTTTTAAAGACAAATTTTGTCAAATTATAAAAAAATATTTTTAATAAAAATTATTCCATAAAATTAATAGTTTCTACAAAGAAAATTTTACAGATTTTGAAATTGTCCCTGATTCTGAAAAATTTTTAAAGCAAAAATTTTTCGGAATCTGAAAAATTATCTAAAGAGAAAATTTTCCAGATTCCGCATTTTTTCTACAAGAAAATTTCCCATATTCCGAAAAATTTTCTAATGAGTAAATTACCAAGATACCGAGAATTAATTAAATGAAGGAAAATTTTACAGATTTCGAAAATTTGTCGGATTTGGAATAGTTTTTTCAAGTTTCCTTGATTCAGAAATTTTCTAAAACGAAAGTCCCAGATTTTAAAAAATTGTCTTCAGAGAAAATTTTCAAGATTCTAAAAATTTTCCTAGAGCAAATTTCTGAAATTCCGGAAATTTTTTTATAAATTAAATTAACCGAATTTCCGAAAATTTACCAAATTCTGAAAAATGTTCTTAAGAAAAAATGTCCCAAAAATTTCTTAAAAGAAAATTTTTACATATTTTGAAAATTTCTAGATTTTATAAAGTTTTCTAAAGAAAAAAATTTACCAGATTCTTTAAGAATTTTATAAAGATATTCTAAAAATTTTTTTGGAATAAAATTTACAAAATCCGAAATTTTTCTAAGGAGAATATTTTCCACATTTCGAAAGTTTTTCCAAAGAGAAAATTTTCAAGATACCGAAAATCTTTATAAAAACTAAATTATCTAATTCCGAAAATTTGATAAGTTGTGAACAATTTTCTAAGAAAAAATGTTCCAAAAAAAGTTTTCTAAAAAAAAAATTCCCAGATTAAAAAAAAATTCAGATAAAATTTTCCAGATTCTAAGAAATTTTCTAAGGAAAAAATTCTTTAGCTTCCAAAAAAATTCTATAGAAAAGATTTCCTTTTTTTTTAATTTTCTTTATGGAGTCTCTTTGTTTGTGAGTAGTTTTCTGTAAGACGTGAAATTATTTGTTTTTAAAAAATATCTATGGAAAAAATTTCCTTAATATAAGAAAATTTTCTGCAGAGATAATTCATTTTATTCTCTCTAATTTTCTATAGAATTAATTTTCTATACAGAAAAGAAGTAAAGATTTCAATGTTTTCGATAAATTTTCTGTAAAGAGAGTTTCTATTAGGGTAAAATATTCTTTAGAAATTTTCTATAGACATTATTTATGAGATTTCCAAACAATTTTAATTTACTGAAGAAGGGTATATATTATTCGGTTCTGTTTAACTTTTTTTATTTCATAAAAGAAGCAAATTGTGTCAAATTGCTTTGTTAACACTTTTTTTTAATAAACTTTATTTCTAGCAAATTAAATTTCTGAGAGACCTTTCGATTTAGTTTTGTTTTATCACTCAGTAGTAACACTCGATCACTATGAAATCATTTGGTTTGTTTTCCGTAATATTATTTTTATTTGTATCATATGTGGGTGCTGTGAAGATCCATGATAAATTTCTTGAAAAAGCATATGCGGAAGCAATTGGTGGTGGTTTTGATGTTGGCACAATTGACTTCCCTCCTTGTACCGAAAAGTATTTATTTAGTTCCTGTGGTTGCAACGATCAAGGTCCTTGCCTTGATTTTCCTTCTGGTGGTTACGCGAAAGTTGGAGATTTTAGTCATAATTATGCTGTATATACTATGCCTTTGATAAGAAATTATTGTTAAATTGTCAGCGTTGGATTGTTTTAATAAAGTATATTTTTCAAAAATTAAACTATGTACTGCCTTTTTGTGTAATTAAAACATTTAAAAATAATACTAGACACTTTCTTAGCCCCTAATTGATTAAGACAAATTTTGTTTGTAAATTATTGTGCTTATGTGAAATCAAATTGAAAATGTTATGGTAATTAAAATGCTAGACTATAAGAAATAGACACTACATTAGTTCATAGTTTTCCAGCACAGCTAATAAGCTTCGATTACCGAACAAATTCCTGAAAATTTAATTTTAATATATAATTTTTTTTTTTGCATATAATTGGTAATATTTAAGAGTTTTGAACATAATTTTTAAATTAGAAATCAATAATGTATGTAGCATAATAAATGCAGATACTTATTAATATTATTATAAGTCATTGTTGAGTAGCATTCAAAGTTTTCGGCGGAAGAGTGGTGTTCGACATTTGCTTATGTAAACAAAACTCACAACAAAGAGAGTAAAAATAAAATTAAGAAACCATTTCATTGTACGTTAGCTCTTTTTACATTTTCTCTTTGTGCCGATCGCTGGTATATTTGTGTTTATAAAAATACATTGAAAATGTAAGAGATCTAAAAATAAACTAAAATTGTTTGTGCAATCAATGTTTAAATTTTATAATTTTTTTCTTAATAATTAATTATTATTTTATTTTGTTTTTAAGTTTCCTAAAACGCATTCGTTGTGTCGACTCATTTTCGGGCTTTCGAAACGAGTTTTATTCCATTGAATTGAAAAAGAGTAAATATTTTTTATTTATTTTTTTATTTTATTTATAATTTTTATTGTATTTTTTTAATTTCATTTAATTACTTATTATCTTAAACCATTAAAAAATCATTTTATGAAAAACTTATCGTATTTTTTATTTTAACTTAATACGTCTGAAATCCATGGACGTATTGAGGTACTTGTAAAGCGTAGACTGGATAATTTTCCGAATAAGCACCAGCACCACCATAACCACCAGCACCACCATAACCACCAGCACCACCATAACCACCAGCAGCAGGCTGAGAGCAGGGTGCTGGTTGTAGACTGGGTTGACAGCTGAACAAATAGTTTTTAGGGCAGGGAGGAGCTGGTATGGATGCAGCAGCATAGCCACCACTTGCTGCTGGAGCAGCAGGAGCAGCACCACCATAGGCAGATCCAAGTTTTGTATCGTCAGCACGGACAACAGCAGCGGCCAGGCAAAGAAGTACAGCAACAACGCCAAAAGATTTCATGTTGAATGTCAATTTAAATTTTTTTGTTGTCAATACGAACTGAGAATACAAAACTGAATGAGGTTGTAAGGCGAGTGCAGCGATTATATAGGTTTAGGAAAAGTGTTGATTTAAGCAGAATTCGAGGTGCTACTTTGGGTAGGTGGGTTTTGTTTTTAATATTAGCAATTTTTATTAAAATGTTTAATAAACAAAATTATATTGCATTGAATACAGCAGTAATATGTTGTAATAAATTTCATTGTAATTGTTGTACTGAGTAGTTTGTCATTTTATTTGCTTTGATTACTAGCAAAGGGTTATTTGGGTCATACACTTAAACAAATTTAATGAAAGGAAAATTTCGAATATTTTTATACATATTATGGGGAAATTTATTGTTACAATAATTTTCAAAATATGGAAATTTTTACTTTAGAATTTTTTCGGATTCTGAGATATGTTTTCTTAAGAAACTTTTTAGGAAATATGAAATGTGAAATGAAATATAATTTTGTTTATAGATATCTATTCACAATCTGAAAAAAATTTCTCTTTAGAAAATTTTTGGAATTTTTTTCTTTTTAATTTAAGATACGAGTATGACAAATTTTTTCTTTAGTTAATTTTGAAGAATCTGAGAAAATTTCTTTTTTGAAAATTATTCATAATATGGGAAAATTTAACTGCAAACCTTTTTCAGAATGTGAAAAAATTTTTCTTTACAAAACTACAAAATCGATTAAAATTTTTTTTTAGAAAATTTTTTATTATCTATAAAGTTTTCTCTTTATATTTCTCAAAATCAATGAAATTTTCACTTCAGAAAAAATTTTCTCTTTAAAAATTTTTCAGACAGAAATTTTTTTTTTTTAATTTTTCAGAGATTATCTCTTTAGATATCTACAGAGATATTTTCTCCATTGAAATCAATTCAGAATCTGAAAAATTTTCATTTTAATTTCCTCATATAAAATTGTTTATAATATGAGAATTTTTTTCGTTATTTTTTTTGGTCTCTTTAGAAAATTTTTCGGAATCTGGGAAATTTTATCTTTAGAAAAATTTTTATCTTTAGAATATTAGAACATTTTCTACAAAAAATTTTTCCTTGGAATATATTTCAGAATCAGAAAAATTTTCTCTTTAGAAAATATTTAAAAATCAGAGAGAATCTTGAACATTTTTTGTATAGAAAATTGTTCTGAACCTAGAAAATTTTTTCTTAAGGAAATTTCTCAGAATCTGAGAAATAATTTAAAAATTTTTTTGAAGAAAATTTTCTTTTTGGAAAAAATTTACAGTTTGGAAAATATTATTTTTGGAATTATATTTAAAATCTGGTAGATTTTCTCTATAAAGTTGTAAAAATTTCTCTACAGAAACTTTTACAGAAGATGGCACATTTTCTTTATAACAAATATTGTATAAAATGAAAAATTTTCTCTATAGAAAATTTTACATAAAATACAGAATTTTCTCTATAGAAAATTTTGCATAAAATAGAGAATTTTCTCCATAGAAAATTTTGCATAAAATAGAGAATTTTTTTGTATGAAATGAAAAATGTTGTCCCTATAGAAAATTTTGCATAAAATATCGAATTTTCTCTATAGAAAATTTTGTATAAAATAGAGAATTTTTTCTATAGAAAATTTTCCAGAAAATAGTTTTCTCAATAGAAAATTTTACAGACAATAACAAATATTCTCTACAAAAATTTTCCGACAGAAAATAAATTTTCTATTTAGAACTTTATGCAGTTTAAAAAATTTTATCTGAAAAAGATTTTTCAGATTGAAAAATTTTTAATTTAAACTATTTTCAGAAATTTTAGAATTTTCTTGGAAATTTTCTCTTAGAAATTTTCTCTTAGCAAATTTTTCACAATATTATATTTTTTCTGATTAAATAAATTTTTCTCTTTAGGACTTTTTTGAGAGTAAACAACTTTTCTCTTTACACATTTTTTCATCAGGAAACTTTCCTGAATCTGGGAAATTTCTCTTTAGATTTTTTTATTTTTCAGTGTATGTATATTTGTTTTTATTTTTGTTATTTTATTTTGCCACAAAAAAAATAAAAATCATAATCTTTTGCTAAATCGACAATATATTTCTCAGCTTTTATTGTTAACAATTGACTTTTTCTGGTTTTTTTTTTATTTATTTATGTTTTCGCCGACACCAATCACTAATCAATTATTTTGATTACAAAGCGTTTTTCCTTTATTTCTTTTAATTTTCGGTGTTGTTATTATCTTTTCCTGCACTCTGCTTACTCAATACCCAAATTGTCGCATTTTTATATTTTAATGCAGATTTTTAGTCTATTGTCTTTTACAACCGCATTAAAAATTGTTCTTCTATCTATCTCTAACTAAATATCTATTCATAATCATTTCAAACAAGTTACAGCAACAACTACAACAAGTAGCATTAGCTGCTAACAAATTTGTCACAATAAAAATTCTTTTGTTAGAAAGTGTTTCAAATGTCGATACCCTGCGGTATTTGCATAAATTTGTGTGTGTGTTTTTCTTTTTAATTCAGTGATTTAGTAGAGAGATCCTTTATATTCTATTGTTTTAAGGTTTAAGGGGATTTGTTGTTGTTGTTTTTGCAGGCAATGTGTTTGGAGTCAAGAGTTTATTTCTTTTTTATAATTTATGTGTGTATGAGTATGGATGAAACTATAGATATGATAAGATTATATTTTTTTTCTAATTCTTTAGGAAGTGTATGTTTGTATGAAGTGTTAATAGAGTGTTTGTTCTTTTGAAGATTTTTGTGGATTATACGAGTATAGATTTATGGATACATATAGGTCATTATCAAAAATTTTTAACCTGGCTGAAACTGACTTTAATCATTAATAACTCTTGTGGTTATACAATTTTAAGCAAACGGGTCACAGATCTAAACTTACAATTCTTTAGACTAATATAGTGTAATATTTTAACACCATAGGTTTCATTTTAAAATCATGATTGTTATTCAAAGTTCAAAAAAAGAGCTACAAATTGTTTAACTTTTTCGCATAGTTCTACATTTTTTGCTCGCGAGTTTTTGATCTCATTCAATCTTATATACATCTTATTTTTTGTTGTGCAGATTTTCAACAATTACACATAGGGCAGTAAAATTTTGATGATAATTTCTTTTTTTAATGTTTTGTTTTGGTTGGGGTCTATGTGCTCCTCAACGGAATATAAATTTTGAAATAAATTAACACTTGTTGTATTTATGCGTATTTTGCTCTGTATCTCGTTGATGTGCCCTAAATAGTCAACACATTAGATAGTCTCAAATTTTGGAAATAAGAGCGAAAATTAAAAAAAAAAGAAAATCAGTTTTTCGCTAGGGAAATTCAAAGTTTCTAATGGAATAGCATGGATTACACCATTAACTTAATTTTTTGTCATTTTTCATAATAAAATCAATCATCAAAAATAAATGCAGTAAAAATTTTATGGAATTTTTGAAAATTATGCAAAAAATTCACTTTTTTGTATTTTTATATAGCGAATTGCAATTTGTACAAATCTTACATATATAGATATAAGAACGGCGATAAATATAATTGATCACTACTATAAATTTAATTCAAATGTTGTTGAGAGTTGAAAACGAGATAGTTTTGTGAAAAAACATTTTGCTAATTCACATCGTATAGACATCACGTAATTGACCATAATTGGCACATTTAAGTGGTATTTATAATGCTTAACGGAATTTAGAGGCGCGACACAAAAAAAAAAAACAAATTATTTGTTAACCCAAGTAAAGTAAATCACAATATTAAGTAGCACTTCTTTGTAATAAACTCTAATAAAATATATTTTCGTATATATGGTGAAATAACTTAGATTCGATCCGCATTTTTCATAAAAGTTTTAAAAATCGCCATTTTTAGTATAAGGAAACTTTATAAATATTACTAGGAAACGCTAAATATGCCATACTAATACCATCAAACATTGAAAATATCATAAATTTTATTTGAATAACTCAGTACGCTTTGATATTACTCGTAATTTTTACCAGAATTGTACATAAACTTCTAGTTTGTAAAAATTCGTATATATTTAATGTAAAACCGCCGTAAATTTCGGGCCCCCTGTACGAAACGATTAACGCGAACTTCATATTTATATAAATAAATTTTAATGTGGCATCAAAAAAAAAAAAAAAAAAAAAAAAAATCAAAAATTTTTGATAATGGTCCATATATGTAAAAAAAAATGTTTTAAAATTGTTGCTATAAAATAATATATAAAATGTAAATTCAAATATCTCGGTGACCAGTTTACATCGCTAATACGTAGAATAATCATCCTCACATTGTACTTTGTCAACATGTAGCTAGCGAAAGATCGAAATCTTATTCTTTCATGGTCATCAGCGGTACGTTGATGGTTCGCTGCCTGTTTATTACAGTGTTCCCTTGAAAAACATTTTATAGAAAAGTCCTTCAAACGATGCATATTGGTGAGTTGAATACACACGCAGAGAAAACATTACAACTATATGTTGACCATAATCTAAGAGCAACATATTTTGATTGGAACATATGATCACAGCGAAAAATGGAAATGATTATAAGTAATAATTATTATAATTTATTTTTTCATGTTATGATTATGGTTTATAGGTTTGTTTTTTTTCATTTTATGATTATAGTTTTACATATAATTGAACAATCTGATTATATTATTATACCACATTGTCATATCTTATATTGCTTGAATCACTCTTCAAACAAGTATGGAAGTTTTCCACTAAGTTTGTGAAAGGATAAGTATTATATTTATTTGAAAATTTTATTGTTATAGGAATAATAATTTTAATATGGCTTAAAAACAGAATATGGTTTAAGAACAAGAAAAAAGACATGCAAATATTTAATGGTTTTAGAAGTAATAATATATTTCATATTAACAAAATTTTGTTTCTAGTAAAAATATTTGAAAACATATAGTCTTTGCAGTCAATCATATTCAACTTTTTATTGAGTATAAACATTAAATGACAAAATTGAATCAAAATCATTGTTATCATGAATACAAAGTTATTAAAGTTCAATAAAATTAACAATGAAAACATAATATTGTTGTAGTGATAATGCTGCAACCATTTTGAAAAATTCATCTTCAGTTCACCACGATTAATTGAAAATCTGTTACAAAACGTTTAAAATATCATACTTCTGTTCCTTTTATGAATAAAATATTGAAAAGTTGTTTTTTAGTTATGGTCCGTCTTAAAGATTTACAGACCGGAATACCTTGAAGAAAAAATTTAATTTTGTATAAACAATTCAAGATTTGAAAATTTGTGAAATACAAATGGAAATTTCTAATATTCATTCAGAAATTTTTTAAATGTACATAATTGGAAATTAAATGCAGTAAAGAGTTGAAGCCCATATTTCCGTTGTTAGATTTTTATTATTTTTCCAACTTAAGCTTATACAAACATTTTCAAGATACTCTACAGTTTATTAACCAGTCACCAACGTAGTCAACTCGTTTTTTTTGTGTTTTTTTTTTATTTGGTGAATTTGTTTATTTGGTGAGAAAGAAAGATTTTACTTTTTCTGTTTTACTGCTGGTGCAATATTTATGACTTTCTAATAACAAAATTCAGTGCTTAGGCAGACGTGTAAGGATCTCACCACAAGAAAGAAATCCGAAGCAGAAGATAAAACAACGTAGCTGTCATGAGATTTGTGTTTAGATTTCAACCAAATCCATGACATCTTGAATGCTGATAAAGTGTTTTAGTGTCTGTTTATCCCATTAATGATCACAGCGATCTAGGCCACGTATAGGTTTGAAATTTTGAATAGCATATAAATCAATTGAAATAAAAAATTTTTTTTATGATCTGGTTAAGCAAGGGAATTGTAAGCCGTATAAGTAACTGTGGTCTCTACAGACACTTGGATTGTTGGAATTTTTAACAAATAAAAACAAAAGTTCTTTTCAAAATACATGTATGGTTCAGGAAATACTATCCAATGATTGATCTAGAATGATATCTTCTTTATTATATGTATCTTCTGTCAGATCAGTGTTCAATAATAAACTTTACGGAACGACCTTTCGCCACAGCATTAAGAGTGAAAGACGATAAATGAAAAACTTTGAATTATCGAATGCACAAAAAGATATTAATTCCCAAATATTATTTTCGAAATATTGTAATAGAAATAAACTATAAAATTTTTCATAACATGACAATATTTTTACAAAAATGTTGACTTAACATTAATAATAATTTCTATATATATCGATAATTTCTATAGAAAGAAAAAAATTAAAGACAATTTTTTTTAAAAAGAAAATTTAAAGAAATTTCTTTAAATATCTATATCTATCTATATATATAAAAAAATAACGTGACTGACTGACTGATTCATCATCCCATAGGCCAAACGCATGAAGATAGAGGGATGAAATTTCGAAAGTAAGTTGGTTTTCCGCTAGATAGATCCGCTAAAGCGGGATTTTAGGAAATTCGAATATTTAGGGGGCAAATAGGGTAAAACGGGTAAAATCGATAAGCTTATATCTCCTAAATATAGATTTAATACCTATCATTATTCAGTTAAAAAATAAGCAAACAAGTGTCTGGTACATTTTTTTACCTTTTTGGCATCATGTGTATCTTCTAAACCAAAAAAAAGGGGTAAAAGCGGGAAATTACATTTTATTTAAACTCAATAATGCATTTTATGTTAAACCTAGAAACATGAATGTAAGTATATGTAATCATAAGTGAGTGAGAATTCACAAGAAATAATTATGTGGTACTTTTCTTTTCTTCTAATGGTACTTTTTGATTTTGTTGTAATAATTTAGAAGCATGAAATTAAAGATACATAGTCCTATGTGCATAAGATTTTACAATGAGGGATTTCGTGGTACTTTTGTGTACCTAGAAACATGAAATTAAAGAAATATGGTTTTAATGAATGAGAATTTATAATGGGGACTTTCTTTTTCTGATGGTACTATTTTAAATTTCTGCAATATTAAATCAAAAACATAAAATTAAAGATATATGGTCCTTATGTGGATAAGAATTCATAAAGGGGGAAAGTAATTTTCTATAATATTGAACCTAAAAGTATCACATTAAGGATATATGACCTTAAATGAATGAGAAAATATAGTTGTAGTGACCATAATCTAATAGCAACATATTATGAATAGAACATATGATCACAGTAAAAAATAGAAATGATTATAGGTAATAATTATTACGATTCAATTTTGTTATATTGTGTCCGATTTTATGTTTTATTTTTTATGTTATGATTCCAGTTTTACATATAATTGAACAATCTTACCACATTATTATCCTATTCAATCAGATTATGTTTTGATGTTATTATACTATTAATCTATCTTATTATATTATTATACCACATTGGCATATTATTATTCCATTTTATCATATATTAAAATAAAACGTATTAAAGAAAATTATCTTTATAATTTTTTTATTGAAAATATTAGAGAAAAAAGTAAAAATATTTACACATTATTTGTTCATTAATTATATTCATTTGTACCACCATATGTGGTTCAAATGCAAGACATGGTTTTTTTTTAACTAAACACTTTAATGGTACATACCCAATATCTTATATTGTTTGAATCATACCAAGTATAACCAAATCTTGTCTATTTATATTTATTCATATATAAACTAAATAAGAATTACAATGAAATTGGAAAACAAACATTAAAAACAAAATATTTTTAAAAACAAACAAGTTACGAATTTTCCTACTAAGTTTGTGAAAAGGATAAGTATTATATTTATTTGAAATATTTTATTGTCATGTGAATAATAATATTAATATGGTTTAAAAAAAGAATATGTTTTAAGAACAAAGAAAAAAACTGCAAATATTTAATGTTTGTAGAAATGATGCTGTTCATATTAATAAAATTTTGTTTGTGGTAAAAATATTTAAAAACATATAATTTTTACAGTCAACCATATTAAAATTTTTATTGAGTGTAAACATTAAATAATAAAATTTAAACAAAAACATTGTTATCATTAACACAGAATTTTTAAAGTTCAAGAAAATTAACCATGAGAATATAGTATTGTTGTAGTAATAATGCTGTATCCATGTCTTTTCTCTATGTAAATATATAAGAGGGTCTTTGTGGTACTTTTTGGTTCTTCTAATGGTGTTCTTTGAATTTTTTGCAATATTTAACAAAGAAAAATTAAATTAAAAATACATGGTCCAATATGGGTAAGAATTCAAGAGGGAGACATTGTGGTACTTTTTCGTTCTTATAATGATATTTTTGAATTTTCTATAATAATGAACCTAAAAACAAGATATTAAATATATATAGTCCTTAATAAATGAGAATACATAAAAGAGGACTTAGCGGAAATTTTTTGTTCTTCTAATGGTACTTTTTGAATTTTCTATAATATTGAACCCAAAAGCGTGAAATTAAATATATATGGTCCTTAATGAATGAGAATCTATAAGATGGGCCTTTGTGGCAATATTTTGTTCTTTTAATGGTCCTTTTTAAATTTGAACATGAAAAATGTCATACATGGTCATAAGTACTTTTTGAATTTTCCATAATATTTAACCTAAAAATATGAAATTGAAGATGTATGGTGCTAAATGATTGAGAATCTACAAAAGTAACTTTGTGTTACTTTTTCGTTCTTCTGATAGTACTTTTGAATTTTCTATAATATTGAACCTAAAAACATGAAATTCAAGATACATGGTTCTATGTGGGTAAGAACTCACAAGGTGAACTTTCTGAATTTGCTGTAATATTGAGCTTAGAAATATAAAATTGAATATATATGGTCCTAAGTGCGTGAGAATCATTAAGAGAGGATTTTATAGTACTTTTTCGTTTTTCTAATATTACTTTTTGAATTTGTTATAATAATTAACCTAGAAATATGAAATTAATGATATATGCTTCTAAGTGGATGAAAATCCACAAGCCCTATTGGTCACATTCTTTTCTACTAAAGAATAATAAATGAAATACCTGTAAAAACTAGTACTTTACTGATACGAGTCTTCTAAAGCAAAAGGCATAAAAACAAATTTTAAACTGTATTCTTTCTTTATCACAAATATATCAAACATATTATTTATTTTATTTTTTATATTTCTTAACTAAAATAAGTTTTAATAAGTTTAATACCGTCGCAATGTCCTATAGAAATTGTACTGTAGATATCTAACACCCTCCCCCACCCCTCATAATTTGTGGAAATTTCAAGTCTTGTGGGTAAATGTGTCTAGAGGCGGTACTCTATACATCTTGACTGTGAAATGTAAGAACAAAATTTAAATAGTTTTTTTTTCAACCCACAAAATAGCTTCAAAATTTTATGAAATCAGATTTTTAATTGGGTGATATATATATTATGGTAGACTGTGTTTTAAAAAAATTAATTCATAAAGGGTTACGATGTTGTACGATATCTTACTCATTGGATGTTACTTATCTAAATATAAACATGGATGAATGAAATTGGAATCATTAGAAGGTGCGATTGAGACGTATGTTATTCATTTCCTTAAGACACAAATATTATAACTGTTTAATTTTGCCACCAAATTTATATATGGTCTATGTAGGAGTCCTGCAAATCCGCTAACGTAGTTGCGTGTTAAATATTAGTACATGTAGGGAGAAAACAAAAATTTTCGAACACACGACGAACCTCCACATTTCAGCAAAAAATTACATTTTTAAAAAAATAATTAAAAACTGGATTTGTTAAGTGTCAGTTTGAGCCAATATTTATTTAAATCCTAGCAGGGAGAGTGGAATCTCCCATACAAGGTACTTTGAGGAAATAACTTTCTTATTATCCTTTGTAATTGTGATGAAAATGGAAGGGATGGGACCAGGGAGAATTGTATCTCCCATACAAAGAAAATACTAATTATCTGATAAATTAAATACTATTGCTGAAAAAGCCTTAGCATTTTGTAGAAATAACTTCCACATCAACATCCATAATTCAAGATGAAAATCGGACGGATAAGATCAGGGTGAATAGTGCTTCCGATATAACGAAAATATTGAATATCATATATCTTAAGAACTTGAGCAAAAATCTTAAAATTTTGTAGGAGTAACTTTCTCAATAACCTTCATAATTTATGATAAAAATAGGACGGACAGGATCAGGGAAAATGGTACCCCTATACAAAGCAAAATTTCTTTAAGGAATATCTAGGGAACTTTTATAATGAGAGCACTCAAGCTTAGTGGGAACTAGTGTACATTTAATCAAAATGTTAGTATAGTTGACCACAAACATTTTATGGTTTTGAATATTTTTACCAGAAACAAAATTTTATTAACACAAAAAATATCACTATTTCTACAACCATTAAATATTCATTATAATTCTCATTTAGTTTATACATGAATTAATATATATAAGTATATTCGGCTTTGTTATATTTGGTAATATAAGATATTGTATTGTTAATAAAAAAATATCTTATATTGTCTTTCACAACATATGATGGTACAAATAAATAAAATTAATTAATGTACAAATAATTTGAAAATAATTTTTTATCATTAATAAACATATAATAAGATAAAATTGGATTATAATATGATAAGATAAAAATATCACAAAATAGAATAATAATATGATAAAATGGAATCCTAGTATGATATGATAATAATATGATAAGATGATATACTAATAAAATATATAATAATAATAAAACTCGAACCATAACATGAAAAAAGCACCATAAAATCGGATACGATATGATAAAAAAAAATCACAACAATAATTATTTATAATCATATTTATTTTTAGCTGTGATAATATGATCCAATCATACTATGTTGATCTTAGTTTATGGTCACTATAACTATATTTTTTCTCTGTGTATTGGATGGATAGGTCCAGTGGGAGAGGTAGCCCCATATAAAGAAAATATTTTATTCCGCATATTTAAAGGAGTATTACAATGAAAACCTTACAAATTTGTAGAAATAGTTTTCATATAAAATTTCTAGTAGGGTGGAAAGCGCCCCGAGAACAGCTAGTTTTCCATAAATTAAAAATATTGTTTACCTATCAGATATTTTATAAATTCGAAAATATAATTTTAAATGTATATTTAAAAAAATTTCTATGAATAAAGTATTATTTTTAAGTGTTAGTTTGTCGAAATTTTGAATAAAAAAATCTATATAATTAGTAGGTAAACACTTTTCCTTTAATTCTTTTTACGCTCACAGTATATGGGTAAAAACACAAAAATTTTAAAGTCAATGAAATCTAGTAAATGCTATATTAATTTCGAAAATATATATTTTTTTAATCTTAATAATACTATAAGTAATAAAATTACAATGCTTTGTGATCCACGGTCTGTATGTTTATTAGTTACAATTTTTCAACGTTTAAAAATTATAATAATTTTATTAAAACGAACCAGGGTATTTCTTATATTTTTGATTTTTTCAAATAAATTAAATTTCTGGTGTTAGAATTGTATAAAAGAACTATTCATACATAGAGAAACAATATCGCTTTATATGTTGTGACTCTATCGCTATTCGGTCAAAAGTTATAAGATGGCAAACTTTGACACCAAAGTTTTAGCTTTTTTTGAAGGTACAATTTTGTTCAAACTCAGTTTGAACAAAACAACTTTATTCGACTAATACTTTTTGAAATCTTAATTTATACTTATATTTGTATTATACTTATATTGTATTACTGAATTATATTAAAATTAACGTTTTGTATTATTTACATACTTATTTACACATAATGTAAATTCATTAACATTAATTATTGTGAATTTTTGCTAAAACATAAAATTTATATTGTGAATTAAAATATGTATTCTTATCGCCACTGAACAGTAACTTCAGTGGATCTTCGAAAAGCCGAATATCGCTAAAAAACGATGTAAGCGATTTTCCGGTCTTCTACTTCTGAACTTGCGACTGGTAACACACATCTTATTAATAAATCCAAAATTAATCCTGAAATCCTCAAATAGAATCTACTTATTTTAATTACATATATAATTAGAATCAAACCCTTTTCTAATTATCTAATAATTTCGTATGAAATTATATGCATCCTAATAAAACAATCCATTTCTTTTATTTCTATAATTGGAATCAACTCATTTCCAATTACCTAATAATTTCATATGAAATTATATACCCAATTAAACAAATCTAATTTCATGTATTTAAAAACGAAGTAAATCTGCTTCCTGAATTTTTAAATATGTACACTTTTTCGCCAGTCACACTGTCAGGATTACTTTCAGAAAATTGGAGGAGCACATCAAAAATTTTTTTTAAATCTGTCAGAATAAATCAGTTTTGGAAAACGAGATACTTTTGTCTAAATGCTTTTGCAAGGTTTTGTCAAGATTTATCCTAAAATTAAGGAGATTGTAAAATTTATGGACAAAAATGCATTTTCGTAATCCAAAAAATAATAACGTTCCAAAATTTTCTTTAAATTTTCCTTAATCCAAAAATAGTTTTAAAAGGAAAAAAATACACTTATATCGTGCAGAACTAAAAAAGGATGCTGAAGTTTCATCAAATAACATCCTTAAAATATCATAGAGTAAAAATTCTAACAGGAGGTTTTTGTTTGGCAAGTTAGAACTCTAAATCAAATTTGAATGTCAAAAAAAAAAAAAAAAACTCGACCAAATACTAGAAAGGATAAAAAAATTGTCGTAATCAAGTTAAAAATTTTATTAATGTGTGCAAATATAATATAAATAAGTGAAATATGAAATTTTGAGAGTTTTTACAATTTTCAAATTGAAATCGTATTGCTTTTTATTCGTACAAGAAAAAAGTCTAAAAAAATTTGTAGTCGAATTTTAAAAGTTTTGTGTTCTTGCCCACACATAGAAAAAAGTTTGTACATAAATATGAAAATTTACTTTCATTGATTTCAGTTCATAATACTTAAGCGTAATTTCTTTAGCATTAAAACTTTTTTTATATTTTTTTCAAAGGAATCAAAAGTCAAGAAGACTGAAACAATTTCTCAAATTCTCATTTATATTTTCAATTTCTGAAAAAATGTTTGAAATTTTCTTCGGAAAATTTTAAGTTTTTAATGATTTTTAGCTACATTTTATGGAACAGAACAGAATCGCTTTTTATCAAAATGATTTGCTGCAGGATGCGAGCAATATTATGCAAATTTCTAAACATTTTTTTACAGATTTTCCTTGAAATTTTGATATTTTAAGGCATTTGATGTTATTGTTTTCATGTATAAATATTTTAAGTTACCATTTGCAATTAAATCTATTAAAACTAAATCAAAGATTTAACAAAAATTTTGCAAAATTCCTAATGAATTCATAATGAACAATTTAATAATATCTATGAACAAAATTTTATGTTTTACAAAAAAAGTTTGGGAATAAAAGGTATATCCGATTTTTTTAGAAGTTATAGGTGGTAAAAGTTGCATACACAAAACACACATACGTGCCTCAAACAAAAGATCGACTCAAATTATTAAATTCTCCTCTATTTTATTCCTTTTTGTATTCTCTCAACTCAAAGCAATGCCATTGTTGTTATTTCTTTAAAACAAATAAACTATAAAAAATTTTATGATAAAATAACAGTGAAATAGATTTTTTTTCCCAATTTTATTTGAGAGACTTGTAAGAAAGGAGTGTTATATATAAAAATAGTTTAATGTTTTGAAATGCTGTGTTTAATGTTTGTTTGAGTCTTATGCATAATAAGAAAAAATCAGAAAAGTAAACAATTTGTGTTGCTTTTTGAATGGTGCTTTGTTTATAAACGGTTTCTTTTTAGTTTTAACAAATGCACATACGAGTAGTATATATTGCAAAACACCAAAAAAAATCTCAAAAATATAAAACAATCGCCAAAACGAAAAAAATAGACAAATTGCCAAAACTAAAAATATATTCACAGTGAAAGCAAATTGCAAAAATAATAATAAAAAATTCGCCAAAATGGAAAAAATATTAGAACGGGGGAAAAATCGCCAAAAATCAAAAACATAAAAATTGAAAATTGCAGACATGAAAACGGAAAGTCCCAATGTCCATAATGTCCATAATTATTCTATATAATTAAAATATGCAAAAATATGATGTAATAAACCTATGAAAAAATTCAGTTGTCTGAAACGCATAAATAACTAACAGTTTACTTAATTAGAAGCACAGAAAAAGATGGTTTTTCATATTTTTGATTGCCCAGGTTATTACATTTACTCAGAATTTCATTCACCCTCTCTCTTTAAGAACTTTAAGATTGTTTTGTATTTGACTTTAACCGTTAGTTTTATGTTATTTATTTTATAGTTTACAAATTTTGACGAATTTTCGCAGTTTTTGTAGAAAAATCAAGCATTTATTTATTTAATTTGCAGACTACAATTAGATCAATATTGGATTAGTTACAATCGTTAAATGATTGTATTGGATTTTCTGGAAAATACAAATAAATTTTGTTTACACTAAGCTATTTTATTTCAATATGATATTTTTTATTTAATATGATATGTTGCTAGTTCCGTCTTTTTAAGGCTAAATCTAGCCTGTATATTTTGCTTTTAGCCTCAAAACTTTCGTTTTAGCTACTAGTTTTTTTAGCCTTTTTAAATTCTTAAAATTGCCTAAATTTAGTGTTTCAACAAAGACGAAAATAACTTATTATTTGTTTTTACTATTTTATTTCTACAGAATAATCTATTTAAGTATTTTTGTTTATTAGTTTCCAGAAAAAATCGAGATTATTTATATTTGACTAAAATTTTTGCCTGTGGCGCTTCAATCTCCATATCAAATGTAACAACTAATTATTTGGACTTACTTCATCAATTATTATAGGTACTCATTTTTTAAAAAGACTTCATTAACCACAGCAAATATTTATGAATATCATTAAAAAATCGCTCAAAAATTTGGAAACAATAAATCAAAAAGGAATTAAAATTCAAAAATTTCTTCAAAAGATTTGGTGATCTTTTATATGAAATATATATACAGATAGACAGATAGATAGGTAGAGACCGGTATCTTTCTCACTAAATGTAAGATACAGTAACTAGTTCTATTACGAAAGGGAAATAACCCACTGAATGAACGTAGCACGTATAGGCCACAGCACATGTTGGATTCATTCGGAAAACTCTTAGAGTATGTAATATTAAGACAATTAGAGGAACACATAGCTAACCTTGGAGGTTTATCCCCTATGCAACATGGTTTTCGAGGTTTGCAAAATGGCGATACAAGCCGAAAAGGGAGGAGAATACTGCGCAATAATAACATTTGATGTGATAAACGCGTTCACTACATTAAAATGGAACGTGGTATTAGAAGCATTCAAGAGGAAAGTAGTGGACAACTATCTCTACAACATAATAGCAGACTACCTGGATAATAGAATTCTATTATACGAAACGGAAAATGCGATGAAGGAATACCAAATAATAGCTGGGGTACCTAAGGGCTCCGTGCTAGGACCATTTCCCTAGAATATTATGTATGATGACTTACTAAACATGGACATGCGGATGACATCGCTCTCATTTTAAACCAACAAACAGCCGAACTAATCAAAATAGTGGCAAATGCCGTTGTAACAGATAGTTGTGGAGAAATGGACTACAACTGGTAGTGCCTTAAACAGAGGCAATACTAGTGACAAATACATTACAAATGCAACTTATGCTATTTGGAGGTGCAAATAGACGATAGTCTCAGTTTTGGACAACACGTAGTAAATATTCGCTATAAAGCCATGCGAACGGCAATCTTATTGGCTAGAATAATGTCAAACTGTGGTGGACCAAAAAAGTATATATAAGAAAACTAATAAACAGCGTGGTGCACTCTCAACTTCTCTATGCAGCTCCAACATTTGCCAGAGCATTGAAATTGAGATACACCATAAGAGAAACCGCAGAGAGTTAGCGCTCTCCGCATAACATCAGCATATAGTTCTGTTTCTACAAGCACGTCATTAGTGCTTGCGAGTCTATCTCCCATAGATCTATTAATAATGGTGAGAACGGAAATATATACCCAAACTAAAAGAATAAATAGAAACTATACCAGTATAGAAGAGTGAATAAAACTAATGTCAGAAATAAGGAAAAAATACCAAGGATGATATTCAAATGGCAAGAGCGTTGGAATCATGAAGTGAGTGGACGATGGTCGTATAATTTCATTCCAAGAGTCTAGATTGTAAGGCAAAATGGAAATATGGGCTATTACATAACTCAAATCATAACCAACCATGGTAGCTTTAGTAGATATCTACATAGATTTAAACAGAAAGGAATTAGCAGCTGTGAGTCATGTGGAGCTCTAGAAGAAGATACAAAGCATATACTTTTTCAATGTGGAAAGTGGGTGGAACAAAGACAAGCTAGGCATAACATTAACACCTGGAAATATAGTGAATACCATCATTATTAAGATATTGAAGGAGATATGCGCAGCAGCTCCGAACCTCCTTACCTAAAAATAGTAAGGAGGATGTAGGAATTAGACTGATATGAACTACCCACCCGGATGAAATTCGGAAGTAGTCCCGGGGTGGTGTTAGTGGAGTTTTCATGGGACCATAGTGGAAAAAAAACAAAAAGATAGATAGATAGATAGATAGACATATTGATAGATTGATAGACAGATAGATATATAGATAGCTAGATAGATAGACAGACATATAGATACATAGATAGATAGATAGATAGATAGACATATTGATAGATTGATAGACAGATAGATATATAGATAGATAGATAGACAGACATATAGATACATAGATTGATAGATAGATAGACATATTGATAGACAGATAGATATATAGATAGATAGATAGATAAATAGATAGACAGACAGATAAATAAATAAATAAGTAGGTAAATATGTGAATAAATATATATTTTTTTCAATAAAAAAGTATTAGTTTTCTCTAGCTTTAGTTTTTATGACATTTAATCTTTTCTAATCTTTTCTAAAGTTCAACACTGATGATAGGGGTAGCGGAGCACCACAGGTATCTATATATAAAAGTATATAAAAGAGAAACGTTACTGATAAAAAAGTAACGTTACTGATTGACTGACTGATTCATCATCTCACAGCCCAAACGAATGAAACTAGAGGAATGAAATTTGAACCGTAGGATAGCCTCCCTCGAAATAGATCCACTAGGACAGGAGTTTTGAAAATTATAATGTTTAGGGAATAGAAAAGAGTAAAAACTAGTAAAGTTGCCAACCTTATATCTTTTAAAAAGATATCTATACAAAAAAAAAAAATAAAATAAAATCAAAAAAAATAATAATAATAAATAAATAATACTTATCGATATCCATTTGAAAATCGACCCTTTTACCAGTCCACTTACAAAGAAAATTTACATCGTATTCATAACATATCAAAAAATTCGTATTCATAACATAAAATACAAATTCGGTAGTGTTAGGAAATTCGAACATTTAACTGCCTCTAGGATTGTTCATTTTTATGTAAAAATATAGTGTGCAAAACATTAGAGTGATCGGATGCCGCTGACACGTGCCGCATCGTCCCTAAAGTTTGTAGGGTGTATTTATATGGGAAAATGTTGACTTTTTCATAGTTTTTTGAATAAGTTTGCTATTATCAATTCTTTTTTAGTAAAGGAACCGTAATCTAGACATAATTATTTGTCAAACAAGATAAAAACGTCAAAATTGGTTTAAAAATATAAAAGCTATTAGAAATTCCCTAGATCATTAACGTGTTTTCGAACACTTTTGTAAGCAACGTACAGATTTGAATTATAATTACTGCAAAATAAGCTTTTAATCCTGCAGGATAATATTATCCCCTTCTTATGCTTTATCAAAAAACGTTGATTTTTTAATGGGTATTTAAAATCACCAATTTAAATTGTTTCAAAATTTTGTTAAACAAATATCAAAATATTAGAAAAAAATGATGCTGTTTTGTAGGCAACACCAAAGTAAGTAAAAAAAGATTGATATCTCCTAAACTGTGAAATGTATAGTTTAAAATTTGATGAAATCCGTATTTTTAGTTGAGTGATATACATGTGTACTCTGATAGTTTTTTGGTATCCTGTGTTATTTAATGATGAACTTATAGAGGGTTACGAAATGTTACGATATTCCACTGCTTGCAGAGAAAAAATTATTGCCAGAATTTTTTTAAATAAATAAATTATTGGATATAAAACAATTTTGTTTAAAATAATTGCTTGGTTTAAACATTTTATTTTATTGAGTTCAAAACCAATATAAAAAAAACAACTTTTTTTTATTTAGATAACTTCTGTGAAAATAATAAAAAAATACATATATAAAATTATTAAAACGACAAAAAAATAAATAAATAAATAATGAAATCTAATACTTAAAGACTTCCATGGGTAAGTAATGCGGGATTTAGAGCAGTTTCAACGAAAACAATGATTAGTATTTCTATTCTTTCAGATTTGTGAAAAAATACGAAATGGATATTGTCATTATTTAACGGGAAAGTAAAAAATCATATTTTGCTTTATTATATCCTATCACATTATTTTCCTGTAAATTATAAGTAGTTTTATCGATTTGTATGGATGTACGGCTGAATTTGAATATCCAAACATGAATATTTCTGGGGAAAAATCAAGCATTGGATCATAAATTTAAAAAGCAAGATTGCTTTATAAAAGATACGTATGCACATATGTACTAAATGCTTAAATGAACACATTTTTCATCTGATTTAACTTAAATATATTTAAACAAGTTAGAAATATATAGTAGGTGAAGTTCGACCATATGATACCCTACACTATTGTGTATGTGTATCAAAATTTGGGGAGGGGACTTATATGGGATCCGTGGCCATTTGTGGACCTATACTTGTGTTAAGCGTTGTGTATATTTCTATTAAACATATTTATACATTACTCAATATTATTTACGCACTTTAAGGCAATTGTTCTCAAATGGAGGTCTTCGACTCACAAGGAGTACGTAAGGATATTTGGGAGGGGTTGCGAAGAGATCCAGAAACATATACTTAAACATAAATTATTTAATGTTAAAATTATTTAGAAATTTAAATAATGTATTGTATAAAAGACATTTACAATAGCTTTTATTGGTTGCAAAATTATTTTATTAGAACCCAAATAAAAATTCAATAATTATATTAATGAATTTTAAAATATATTTCCATTACTGTTTCAATAAAATTACGTGTTTGAATATCTTTTTAAATCCAAATAAAATTTTTTTAAATTCTAACAATTCATTTGTTTGAAAATTTTATGGTTTTTCAAATATTATGTTGTGTTTTAGACAGTATATTATTTTAATAATTTCTTTATCCAATAAACAATTTACGAATTATAGTTTTTGTTTTTACGAATTTCGTGATAGGTCCTCCTTTATTGACTTTATGAATTTTATTATTGAATTTGAAGTTTTGTTTTTTCTGTGTGGATTTCTTTATTTAAATAAAAAGCTGAGGGCATGAAATTGGAATCATTAGAATGTGTCATTGAGTTGCTTGTTATTAATTTTTTCAAGACACCAATATTATAACTGTTTCTACGGGCGTTAGGAGCTAGTTTGATTTACGATTTTTTTCCTTTGGTATTACATTTTGTTTATATCTATATAGGAGTGCCGCAAGTCCGTTAACGCAGTAGCAAATACCATGACACAATAAATAACAATGTACAATTATTCGGAAGAATGTTCTCAAATTTATTTTCCCTGGAATTTCAGTCAAAAGAAAATGTGAACAGATCAAAACAAAGCTAAAAAAATATATATATATCAAATTAAAATTATAAAAATAAAAAAAAAACAAAAGTTTTTTTTGTTAAGAAACCTAATGTGTTAATAAAATATGTTTAGTAAAAAATATGCATGTTAAATTTTGCAAAATTTTCAAGAAATAATTATTACATGTTTGAAATGTAAACTAAATATTTTAATATTTTTTGTTTTCTCTTTTTAATGTTACAATTATTTGATTTTACAAGACTTGAAAATGACAACTCTCCCTAATAATTCTACCTGGTTTAATTGTATCATGAATTTTGAAAAAAAGAAAAAATTAAAAAGAAAAAATATCGAAAGAAAGAAAAATAAAAATTAAATTAAAAATGATTTTATATCATTGTGTTACCATCTGAAGTAGCCTTAGTAGTTTATTTTTCGAAAGTATTAATACTTAAGAACTTAATGAAATTTCAAAATAATTTTACTTCTGGCAAGTTAAGTTTTAGATTTTTTAATTGTATTATTGGTTTGTGGAAAGTTGCGCTTCAAAAATATTCACTATTATAAAAAATATTAAGTTGAGAGCTTTTACACTGAAAACACAACACGTTTTAATTCTTTTGAAACACATGTCTTATATATGTAACGAAACTGTAAAGATATATATATATATATATATATATATATATATATATATGTTAAAGCCTCAAAACTTAAGTGAAGATTTAAAAACAATTAATACACCCAATTTTAAATATTTTCCAGAATTGTTAATAATGTAAGATGAAGATAAAATGGAAATAAAACGATAAGAAAAACTATTTGCGTTGAAACTTAAATATAGCACTATAGATCAGGGTTATTTTATTTTTTTTTTTTTAATTTTTGGCATAAAAAACTAATTAACCTAAACGTCTGAGATATACAGCTTTCATTTTCATGAAATATTTAAAATTGTTTAAATCTTGATAGAGGTATCATACTTTAATATTATTTTATGTTTTATTAAATAATTACGATTTATAATGTTGTCTCTATAAGAAATCAGTGTTTTTTTCTTATAATTTTTTATTCCCGTTTCCCGGGAAAGAAATATTACGATAAAATCTCAAACCCTACTAGTGTTAAATAAATATGTACATTAAAGTGCATCAATTTGTATGAAAACAAAACATGTTGCAAATGTACTATTTCATTTACGTGAGCTGGACTATTTTTAAAATACTCACAAAAATATGGTTTTCCATAAACTGTGTACTCAATTTTTAACTTTTTGTCAAACAAATTACAACATGTAATAGACACTTGTCGGCTAACACGTAATTACCAAATTTTTTTTTAATTAGTTTTCATTTATTAATATAATTAAAAAAAAATCCTATAAAAGCGAAAAATCGGAAAAACTTTTGGAAATGATTTATTAAAAAGGAATTATAATTCAAAAATGACGAAAAATCACGTTTTATGTTTTATTTTTATGTTTATCACAATATCTTTAAAAAATATGTATCAAAAATTAATGAGACTAAAAAAATTAAAAATAATAATAATAATAAATAAATAAAAAAAAAATAAGTTTTTCAATAAAAAAAGAGTATTAGCTTTTTTCTAGCCTTTTCTGACCTTTTTTAAAATTCAATTTAGCATCTTTTTTTCTCACCTCCTGGCAACACTGTTCAGTACTGTAAAGATATGCATTCATTTAACCCTTGAGTAACAAAAATAATATTTTGGAGTCACCCGCCCAAACACAGGCACAGGTTAAGTTAATTTTTATGGCAAGTAAATGGTTACTTAGGAATATCAATGTCACAAAAATCATAAAATAGTGAATAAAATTAAGAAACTTTCTTTTATTCTATTATGACCGCGGTTGTAAAAGAATTTATTTTATTGTTCATAAATTCATTAATATTTAAGTATAATAAATAATTCCATACAACTAATTTGCAAAAATTGCCGATTTAACCATTTGGGAACCCAATGTATAAAATTTACCCCGTTGATTATCTGCAATTTTCAAGAGTATTAGAATAAACCTTTCCAATGATACCATATGACAAAAAATATTAATAAAGTCTTGATATTTCGCGAATGAAAATATCCAATCTTCAATTCTAGAGGCATACATTTACAACTTTTTTCATTAGGCACTTTAATGTACATATTTATATATTTTTATAACTTAAAAATTGAATTACTTACTTAATAAAAACAATATAAATATTGACTAAATATGAAAATGAGATGTTACACACAAATATGGCCTGTAAACCTATTTTACACTTTTTTTTCACTGGAATACCAAAACACTAAAACTAAAAAAAAGAAAACAGAAAAACTACTCAATTGAAAATGTCTATAAAGAATTTCGAGAAAAAAAATTAAACTTATTATTATTTGTTTGTATGTCACTGGAGTCTAGTAATGTTGTGATTGCATAAAATAAAGAAGATGACAAAAAATTGGAAAAAATGGAGACAACTAGAAGAAGGGAAAGAAAAAAGAAAAGACTTTGACACAATTTATTACGTTACAAAGAACTGAAAAGAATACTAGAAGTAAAAAAAAGAAAGAAAAAATTATAAAGCAACAACGCAAAGTTGTGCTTTCAAGTTTGGCCAATAAGAAAAAAATAATACCATGAAAAACAAATGAGTCTAGAACGAGTGATAGGTATTTTGTTGCTATTTTTTTTCTTATGCTCCTTTTTTGCTTACATCATAGTAATATTTTGAAAAAAAAAAATGAACACAACAAACTATTTGCAAAATTATATGCATCATCAAAGAAAAGAGAGTGAACGATAACAAGCCAGTAGTAGTTAGTCAGTGGCTCGTTTATTAGTTTATTACTTTTTTTATTACTCCCTACCACATTTTTACTTGATGATGTTTAAGGAAGAGGAGAAAAAAAATCCCTGAATTTTTCTTTTAAAATTTTCTGATCAATGACGTGCAATGATTTCGTGTTGTTTTTCCTTTTTTTTATGAAAAAGTAACACGATGATGTGCTCTCATGGTGGTGTTGTAATGTGAGGCTAGGAGCTGAAGAATTTTGAAAGGAAAATCTTAATCGAGATTTCCCAAACAAAGAAAAAACTTTAGTTTGGTCCAAAATATTAGAAAATTAAATTCAAAATATGACGTGCATGATCTCAACCACTCTAAAAACGTTTTTAGAGCTTTTAGCGGGATTTTGCTGAATTTCCTATTTTTTATTAAAATTTCATATTTTTGATATTTTTACTAATATTTTAAAGTTTATGCGCTCTTCAATGACTATTCTATTTAAGTTTTTATTTTTATAAAAAGCTCTTTTAAGTTAACACTCGTCTAACAAACAAAAGGGACACCAAGTAAGGCCGTACGACCACAAGCATGTAGTTAAAATCTTCTACTTTAATGCATGTGAGCACGTTTTTGTTTCTATTCAATGCACCTACACACACATATATATATATTTAAACCTATGTAAGTATAAAAGTGTTTGTTAACATTTTCCTCTAACACTCGTTGTCCTGCACGCACCAAGTAACGTTTAGTGTTAAAACAAAAAAAAAAAAAAACCTTTGTCTCACATACATACACATCTACTAGCTGCACAAAGAAAAACCAAGAATCAGTGAATACATGCAATTCAATAAAACTCACACACTTTCACACAGACAACGACGTCAACATGCCGCTATTTAGTATCAATTTTTTTCCATATTCTGTGTGTTTTTTTCTTTTGTTTTTGGTAGGCTTCAGCTGTTCGTGGGGTTGGTTATGGTTGTTTTGACGTTGTTTGTGTTGTGCGCAGAATCACCTTTAATTTTGGAAGTTTTGCTTTTAACAAAATTAACCGCATTAAAGAAAGCTTTACCTCTGAGTATTGGGATAGGTCGTTTAGTTGAGTTTGGAATATTATAAGAAAAACTTTATGTTATATGAGTGTTATAAACGTTTCTGTTAACTCGTACAAAAGTAATTTAATATTTTTTCTCTTTCATTCAATTCAAATCAAATGTATTCCTGAAAATGTCATGTCATTTTAACATTGTGTTATCATTGGAAGGAAGTACTTGCAGATAAATTATGTACGAAACAAATGATCTTGCACTATAAGCCCATATAAGTAGAATTTTTTGCTGGTTTTAGCAATATACTTAAAGGTCAAGGTAAAGATAAAAAATAAGGCAAAATAAAGGTTCTTTTGAAAGCAAAACATGAATATGTTGATATTATCCGAAATTGAAAATAAAATTTACGCTAGACTAGATATGAACGTATCGTTTTAAATGAAATAATAAAAAAATAAATGTATCTAAAATGTAAAATAATGCGTACCAAAATATTAAAAATTTTACTAACAGAAATTATTTTTTCATTCTGACTAAATTTAGCCAATTTTAAAGTCTTTTCAACTAAAAGATATACAATTAAATCAACAACAGATTTATAAATTTTATCATATTTTACATTAAGATCATTATTACAATTTAAATTATTTTAATTATTTTAGTCTTAAAATTTTCGTTCCAGCATTTTTTTTGCATTTTTTGATTCTTAAAATTGCTACAAAAAGGCACATATGTTAATATTTCAACAAAGAGGAATATTATTTCTTATTTACTTTTACTAATCTTATTTTTACAAAGGCATCCATTTAACCTGTTTTGTGTGTTAAATCGCACAAAAAATCGAAATTATTTATATTTAACAAAAATTTTCGCCTGCTTAACTTATTTTATGAACTTACATAATCAATTATTATAATTATTTTTTAATTAACTTCATTAACCATAGAAACTCTTTATAAATATAATTAAAAAAGATTTTTATAAAAGCAAAAAATCACCAAAAATTTGGAAATGATTAATCAAAGAGGAATTATGTTAAAAAAAAGCAATTCAATTCTAAACATTAGGTCATTTTTTATATGAAATATAACTTTATATGAAATATAACTTATTTGTATGGGAAATTTGTGGACGATTTTTAATTGGATAATTTTACTAACAGCCCTTCTATGTTTTATTTATCAATAAGCATTTTTTCTGGAATTCAAGTTTATAGCAAATGTATTTCGAGCCTTGATTCCAGCGCCAAGAATTGAATTAAACTTGTATTACACTTTAATTCAATAGCATTCTCCAGAAAAAGGGAATTTTAAATTCTAGTCGAATTTATTTTACATGAAACTTTTTGGTTTTTTCAATCATATTTCATGTTTAAAATATTTTTACATTTGAATTCATGTTGGATTCCAGCAAAATGTTCCAAGGCTTATATTTTTTAAATTCGTATACTTATTGGGTATAAACTTATTATAATACCTTTAAAAAAATATCAGAAACTAATAAGAGAAAAATAACATAGTTTCTAAATAAAAAATATATTAGCCTTTCTCTGGCTTCATTTTTTGGGCATTTTGCCTTTTCTGACTTTTTTAAAGTTCAATTTAGCCCTTTTGTCTTACCTCCTGGCAACACTGGTTTTTACTTATTTTTGATCACTCACACCCTAAGAAAAGTACACAGTGCGTCTATTTGTTGAAAGTAGGATAGTGTTTAAGGTGGCCTACCTAGGGGATGAACTTTGTCTCAAATATTTCTTTTACATAAGTTTTGTTTGGTACTGAAAATGGGCAAAATCGGGTAATACCAAAAAAGTTATGGGTCGAATGTTACAAAAAATGTATGTGCATAATAACTTCAGTTCATGCTTTTTCATGTCATGTACGCCAACGACATTTTTTTGAAATAGTTAAAGGATCGATGTAAAATCGAATACTAAAATTGGGTGTTATCCTCTCATATAAGGTGAAATTTTAAATTAGGGTGGCACAAAAAGTTGCAGATGGTGGGTATAATAAATTTGGATATAACTTTCTTATTTGTTTATACTGAAAATTTAAATATTTGTTCAAATTCTTTTGACTTTCGACCTCAGCACAATGAGGCCAAACGCAAAATCTTTAGCAATAAATCTGTATTTCCTAAACTACATGTCGGATCGAATTGAAATGTATGGAAGAGTTATAGTGGAGGACCTAAGCTTTCAGAATTATATTTTAATCACCCCGTGATATACAAAATAACCTACAGGGTGTCAAAGTTGACTACCTCGAGTATGTACAAGTTTCAAAAAATCGTAATTTCTACAAATTATATCCATTTTGAAAGTTTTTTATGAAAATGACAGAATATTTTGCTAAATCCAAAATTGATTATTGAATAATCATAAGAATTGATGAATAACTAACAGTTTGGTATTTTCCCTATACGTAACTTAATAACATATAGGGAAAATAAAGTTACGGATTCCATTTCCCTAAAAGTTGAAAGTAAATAGATGATGTTTACAGAGAATACTACGGTGGGACGCTGAAGAGTGCTGATGACGGTCGTGGCTGACTAGAAAATTACATTCTGCCGAGTGTTCAATAAAACTTTTACAATATATTCTTCTACAATTATTCAATGAACTTAAGCCTAAATACAAAAATTCTTAAAAAGTTCAACAAAAAAGAAGAAAAAAAAGCTATAAACTAATTTGTACGAAATTTCATTATCGTACATGCTTTTCTTAAAGAGATTACGGAGCAAAAAAATATGAACCGGATTTACGACGGGCACTAAATTTTTCAAGTTTGTAACCGGAAATTCTTGTATTTATGAACAGATTTTAACTATTTTCAATACTAAACCAACCTTATCGAAGATGAACGCCCAAATATATATATATATATATATATATATATATATATATATATATATATATATATTTTATTCATGTCATTTCGTAATTAGTTATTTGTGGTATAATACCTTTTTGTCCCAGAATAATTGCTGATGTAATGTAATAAACATATTTGTCAATATTAATCAAAAATATTTAAAATAAAAAAGGGTATAAATTTCTTATAAAAGACATCTGAAAAATGCATTGTTGCGAATGCATCTTTAGTATAAACTTTATTTTTGAATTATACAATATTATTTAAAATATTTATTGTAATAAACTTTATACTGATCCAATTATACGTCGAAAGAGTTATGAACACTTAAATTTACATATTACTTAATGAGAAAAATAATAGATCACATTGTCCCAGAACAATTATTATTACATTTTGTAGCACAGATATTGCTTTTAAACATATTAAAAGAAAATTAAAATCGAAGGGATAGAAAATTGTCGAAAATGCATTGTAAAACCGCAATTGCATTACGAGTGCATTTTTAAATAAACAATTTACACGTTGCATTATTGTCTTTAAAATCCATCTATATCGTAAAGAGATATTAATATTTAAAGTTCGATTTTTTTGGAATTGGAAAAAAAAAATAATGAGAAATACTAAATGGCTTCATAGCTTATATGAGTACCAAATATGAACAAAATCTGATCACCTTTTTAAAAAAAAGACATTTTTTATTAATCTCTCGTGGAATGAACTATACATATTTTAGAGAAATATTATATTAGTGCTCCAAAGATTATTATTTCGTACAGGAAATCTGTGGGTATTGAGCAAAAGTATGTACAAGTAACCCTCGATTTACGCGGTGCTTCATTTACGCGATTTCTTTATAAGACGATTCAATAATAGTTATCATTTTCTGAAAACGCATTTTTATTTAAGGTGAATTTGATACAACATGTTTAAAAAAGTAATGGCAAACCTTGAATTGCACGAAATACAATACTGTGGGAATTTATAGAAAAATATTAATTATTTTAAGAAAACGTTTGAAAATAGCTCCAATTGCTGAAAAAATCAATCTGTTGGATAGATTAAAAGAATTTTAATTAAGTTACAATAAGAAAGAATTAATCTGCAATAAGAATAATGCTTCTAAATCAGCAAATCCAAGACAACTGAAGAGAAAAAAATTAAAATGCACTTATAATTTGAATATAACCGGATTAGAAACATATAAAAAAAGCTTTAAAGAATTGTGATTACAACCTGAAGATGAATCCTGTAAAAGCTAATTTTTGACTAGTAATGATATTTTCTCCAAATTTAATATTTCAAGAAATATCTTCATCAGGTGATTTCAATGCCACTAAATAATTAGTAAAGGATAATTAATAAAGGATGGTGGGTATCATTATCATCAAGTGGTGATAGTTCTGTTGAAATGATAAGTATATAAACGTCTGTATAAGTCTCTTAGCCTAGATTATAACAGCAAGTTTCCAAGGCGGTGCCAAATGTGAACAAAAATGTTTTTAAAAGACGTTTTGTAAATTTAAATTTATTTCTTTCTCTGTTTGCTTAATAACATGGGAATATTGCCAACAAATTTTGTAATTTAGTCTTTGGAAACATAATTGTCCTAGGCGTATTCCTACCATTATAAATTCAATTTAACATTTAAATAACATTTTGTAGAATAGTGTTTTACTTATCATGAAGGGTTGTTGTACTTACTAACATTATTAGAAAAAAATTCTTTACAGCTTTTAAAGCTACTTGTAAAAGCTTTACGGCTTAGTTAATTAGCAAGGTGAATTTCTTTCACAACATTGCAGCTGTATTCTACACTTGAAATAATTCGACTGGAAGTGAATGCACACAGATGATATTTGGGTGGCCCACCCTCTGATATGTTGCTCGATTTCTTTTTTTTTTATTTTCCTTTACTTAATAGTTGAAAGACAAAAAAGGAAACACCAAAAGGCAAAACAGAGAAAATGAGACCTCAACTAGAAATGACAATGACGAACATAAAACTCATAAGTCAGTTGTTAGTTTAACGCGTCTACAAACGCAACACGGAAGAAAAAGAAAAGCGAGAAAAAACGGTAAACGTTTTTAATTTTAAGTGATTTAAATTACAAAAAAAAGATTAATAAAATAGAATAAAAAATTTAAAGAAAAATACATGTGTCAATATTAATAAATGTAAAAAAATAGCACACACACAATTACACCTTAAAAGTAAGGGGAAAAAATTAAACAAAAGTGTTTTGTTAGTTTTTGCAAAGAGAGCAAGAAGAAGAAGGAATAATATAAATTACACAAGTTTTAAAGAAAATCTAAAAAGTATTTTAGAAGTGAAAAAATAAGAAAAAGTTTTAAATTATAACAAGAAAATAAATTAATATTGTACAATAGTTGTTCGTATCTTTTTTTTTTTCTTTTTTAGTACATACGCACCAATAACAACACGAGCATAAAAAAGGAAAACCCAACAAGAAAGGAGAAAACATAAAACAACAACAGTTTAAAAGAAAAAAGTTTTTTTTTTTTTTGAGCAAGAAAAAAGCACACACAAACACATACTTCAAAATAATACAAGCTTTTGTAAGTGTTTTCGTTTGAAAGGAAAGAAATAGTGGAGAGAAGAGAAAGTGTGTTGTTTTCATAACTGTTTGTGCCTGATGGTATGTGTGTAAGCCAGTTAAATAAATCGTTGTTGTATTTGTATGTTTGTGAGTGTGCATATGTTCTTATGTATGAATTTATGATTGTGTGAAATAAAAGTTTAATTCAGCTGGTATTTACGGGCAATAAAATACTCGAATAATAAACAATAAAAATAAAGAAAATATTAAAAAAAAAAAATATGAAATAAAAAGTTTATAAAATTTTAAAAAGAGTAAAACAAAAAGAAAAAAATGAAAGAATAGCAAACAAAATAAAGAAAAAAAACTATAATAATAACTCGCACAAACATACTAGAAAAATAAAAACAACAACAAATAGTTGTGAAAAAAGAAATTGTTATTAACCTGGTTAAATGGTGTCATTTCCGTTATAGTATAAACGAGTAAATGTATTATTAAGTTCGAGTAACACGAGCAAAGCGATTGAGAGAGAGAGGGTAAGAACGAAAGAGTTAGCAGAGAAAGTGTGTGAGTTTAAAAGGAAAATAAAATTAACATACAAAACAATAATTATACTAGAAGAGTGTAAAAGTAAGTAAATTTTCATAAAGTGTTTTTTTGATCCAAAAAAAAAAAAAAAATAATAAATACTAGAAAAAAAGTAAAAACAAAAATACAATATAACATAGCCTTTGTCAAAGCTATAGAACATAATCGCCCGTATTATTACCAACATCAATTGATAAGAACAGGTAATGAAAAAAAAATAATAAAAATTTGAACTAACTATAATTTTAAAGTACAAAAAGAAAAATGTGTTAGACCCTGGGGAAATTATAAAGGACTAGAATAATTTAAATTAATGCAAGGGGTTTGTCTAGTAATATTTGAAATTAAAAGTGGTTTTAATTAAAATATTTAGGTTTAAAATAATAAACCAAATGTTCAAAAGGCTTCATTCTTTAATTCACTTTTTAAAATCGAATTAAATTTATTATCCTAGTCATTCTTTTAAAGCATTAATAGTAATTTAATTCATGGATTTAAATTAACAGTTAGTTATATAATTCAAGCTTAAAAAATATATTGAATCATTAAAATTTCCTTTAATTCCAATCTATTACAAATTAGCTTTATAAAATATTTTTTAATTCATTCTGTAAAAGATTAAAAACAAAATATTAAAAATATATATTTCTCCCGTCTCAATGAGCCACGTAAATTGAGGGTTACCTGTACTATCTGCTGGTGGTTTTAGAACTGCTGAAATGATAACTATATAAACTATTGGAAAAATGTCTTAGTCTTAAAAAAATATATTGAATCATTAAAATTTTCTTTAATTCTAATCTATTATAAATTAGCTTTATAAAATATTTTTTAATTCATTTTGTGAAAGATTAAAAACAAAATATTAAAAATTGAATGAAAGAAAAATATAAAATATTTAATTTGAAAAAATTGTAATCAATAAAAATTTAATGAATTCTTTATGAACTAATTCAATAAAGAATTAATTCTATTAAAAAAACTTTTGAATGAAGCTATAGAGTTATACTTTTAGGAATGGTATTATGGAATGAAAAAACAGTATTTCTTAATACAGCATTAAGATTTAAGAGAATTAAGCAAAGCGAAGATTTAATTAATTCTTTCGAACCTCTGTAATAAACTCATATCTTTGTTAGGTAGTTGACTTAAAACTACTCTTAAAAAAAAAAAAAAAAAAAAACAGAAAAGAAGAATTTGTAATTCTGTAATATTTATTTCACTCATATCTATTCATTTTGAATATAAATTACTTTTATATTCAATTTATATTTTTAGACATAAAATATTTACAAATCATTTTATACTCTTTATAATACAATTTTCAGTTTCTTGAAATTAATTTGGAACAAAATTATTTAAATATTATTCCATTTATTAACAAGTCAGAATTTCAACAGAAATATTCAAATATACATCTATGAAATTTTAATCTAATGGTAAAGTCGTCAACCAATTTGAAAATAAATTTTAGTTCTTTAGCTTGAATACAATTATTCCCTATTTTATTTTTCCTATTTTAAAGATAAAATAAAATCTGTTTTGAAATATTTAATTTTGAATTTTTGAATATTTTTATTCAACATAAATTTGTCTGAATAATTATAAATTTGTTTGGAAACGTTTAATACTGCAATTATTTAATACGTTTAAATAAGTTTATTGGTGGCGCTATGTACTCGACTCTAGTCATCAGATTCTGCTGTACAGAGTTTTTTAATCAGTCGAAGAAATCACAAGGAACATTGTTTGCTGAAAAAACTTCTGAAATAATCGCTGCTTTATTCTTTTTAAACCTTTTGTGGCTCAATAATTTTATTTTTTCGGATTTTTTTAATAAAAATATAAACATATTTATTTGATATTTTTCTGCTTGAATATATTGTTTTAAAATAAAAAACCTAAAAACTTAATGAACTTTCTTTTATTTAAATAAAATACTTATGAACATTATTCAAGATTAAAATATTCAAATATAAAAAAATTAGTTATCTTCTTGTAAAAAATATATGTTTTATTTTTGTTAACATAAAATATTTTCTTTTTTAATTTATTTTATTCAATCAGATACAAAATTATATAAAAATTCATTTGATTTAGTAAAAAGAGAAATTCTTAATATTTTTATTCAAAAATTAATAAATTGATTAACAGATATTTTAAATTAACAAAATTAATAAATAAAAAATAGAAATGAAATAAAAAGAAAAAATATTCTCATTTTTTATTTTATTCACAAGTAACAGCTATGATTTCACTAAATAAGATATGGAAAATATATATAAAGAAAGTATTAGTGTTACATTTCTAAAGAAATATAATACAAATCTTTTTAAAATATATAACAAGTGACATGCATTACTCCTTTCACTGAGTGTAGTTTTGAGGACTTCATTTTCAATATCAGGCGTTTGGGGTAAGTTATATAAACTAGTGTCTTGATGTGGATTTATATTTAGTTAATTGATATCCCGTTCGAAGGACCATAGAGTCGTAAATTGCCTTGTTGTCTATGTTTGGCGTACAGTGGATAAATTTTTGGTAATTTTATTATCATAAAACTGTAAATTTTTAGACTTTCACAATAAATGAAAACAATTTTGCACCTTTTGTCTTGAGAAAATTGTTTAATACTATTCAATATGTGCCCAATCCATTAGCAGATTTCTCAGGTAATATTTTATTGAATTTGATATTGAAAAATATAAAGTTGATTTAATTTGCTATATTTTAGAAGAATCCTTGTCTGGAAATTAATTTGAACAATGCTCAAATCATACGTAGTAAATAATATATTGTTTGACATTATATGAACTTCTCCTCTAAAAATATCTTGAATTAACTGGTTTCTGGGATATTAGTACAAATTTTATCATATATAAGCATTTTTGCAAACTCGTTTATTTTCTCGGTTCAAAAAAATTTAGACATTTTTTTAATGGCACATCAACGTTATTTAGTACCAAAATTAACTGGACCTAATGAAAATCCAAAAGAATTATAATAAGATCGGTTAAAAATATTGGACTATATATGGAAAAACTTGACAAAGATCTTGCAAAGTTATGATAGTCCAAATGCATATAACTCGAAAAATATGTGGGACAAATAATACACGCAAGCATGTTCTTCAGAGAACTTTGGTTAGTGATTAAAAATTTTCTATGTCTGTGGAATCCCAATTTGAAAACCACATAGCTCCGCTGTTGATATGTATGAAGGCTTCTATTTCCTACCTTAAAATTTTAATTTCCTCTGCTATGTCTGTGTGAAATTTTGTGTAAATCCAACTAGCCGATTAGAAGTTACTGTATTATATCCAAAAATGTTCTGTTCTGCCCTACTGTGTAATATTTGATAAAGCAATAAAGAAAAAAATCTGCACTTAAGGTGTTTTTCAGAAAAATTTTAATTTCTAAAATCGGGCGTTATATGAGCTCTTTTTTCAGAATATTAGAAAAGAAAATATGTATTATTTTTCAGAAAAATATATGAAACAAATAACCAGTAAAATTTTAACTTCCATTTCATCAAAATACAAAATTAGTGTATTTTAGAACAACTAAAAAAAAAAAAAATAGTTGAAAAAAGCTGATGAAATTCATTTTTTAGTTTATTTTTTTCCAATATCTAAAAGAAATTGTTAAATCTGACAGCTCATTCCGAAAAAATAATGCATCCTAGACCAATAATTTTTATTTCTATTCATACACAGAGACAAATCATATATTTGAAAATTTTTTTCATAAATATTATGAATGGAACATGGCTTTTTTTCCCAAACTTTTTTCATAAAAAATAAAATTTTGTTCATAGATATTATTAAATTGTATTTATTGATAATTTTGCGAATTTTGCAAAAACGCTGCTAAAATTTGAATTTAGTTTTATTAGATTTGATTCAAATTCTAAATAAAAATATTTATGTATAAAAATATTAACAATAAATCTCTTTAAATGCCAATTTTCCAATAAAAAGTTGTTAAAAAGTAAGGATTAGAAATTTGCTTAAATTTGCTGCCATTCTATAGCACATGCATCATTCATTGTTCTTCTGCCCCCAAAATCATTAAAAACCAAAAATTCTGTAAAGAAAATTTCAAAGATTTACAAATGAAAATATAAATGATAATTTAAACAATTTGTTTAAGTCTTCTTGACTTTTGATTTATTTCAAAAAATGTAAAAAGTGTCAATATTTAAGATATTATTCATAAATATTATGAACTAAAATCAATGAAAGTAAATTCTTATATTTATGCATAAACTTTTTTCTGTGTACATAATTTTGTACACGACTAATTCCATTTTAAATTTAAAAAATTTAAAGATGGAGTTTTCTAAATATGTGTCTCTAAAAACAATTTCTAGAAAAAAAGTGTTCAAGAAATATTCTTTTTTTATTTTTATATAAATAAATATAATAAACAATTATTTTGATATATTTTCTACAATAAAAGTTATGGCTATTAATATATATATATATATATATATATATATATATATATATATATATATATATATATATATATATATATATATTAATCACTTGCAAAGTTATAGAGTTGCCACAGCTTTCAAAGTAAAAATTAATTTGACCTACTTGTGTATCTTCTCCTATTCATGCACCAATTATTATCTAAATCAGTAACCAAGGATCTAAAATTTTTAAATTTAAAATGGAATTACTTCCATATTTATCTGATAAAAATTTTTGTTAAAAAAAGTTAATTTAAAAAATTTTTTTGAAACATTTTACCTTCACGTGCACCGTTTAATTCCGATTTAATAGCTACATATTGGTACAACTTTTCATCGACTCAAATTGGATGTGTCTCGACGATTTATGATCTCGGGTCTGAATAAACTTGATGAAAGCATTTTGTAGAGACCCATTTTTCGCTTAAGCAAAACTGAACCGATGTACTTATTATAAATTTTAATTCATGTTAATGTTATAAAATTAATATTTTTCGCGCCGTATTGGTTTTAAGCAGTAAGTTCTCAAAACTTCTTTTGACAATACATACATCAATTCACGCTTTTATCATTCCAAGATTGCGCACCTTCTATAACAGGATATATCTTAAACTATGCATAATTACCAAGACTATTAACATCTTTTTTAATTTTAATAATTTTGCAATGTTCGGGTCAAGCCCGACTATATAATACCCTACATCATATTGTGCATCAAAATTCTGGGAAGGAATCTTATATGGGACTTGTGCCTAATTGTGGACCGATACTTATATTAAATGTAATGCATTTTTCTTTTAAACATACATATGCATTATAATATGTTGATATTTATATTGGATTTATATACTTGTGGGTGATTCCTCGAAAAGGGACTTGAATGAGAGATATGATCCATAAAGGGCCGATTCTAACAAAATTTGGCACTGAGGTTTTTACTTATGTAAAAGTTATATGTATTAAATATTAACTTGATGATAACATTTCTATGGGATTTGTGCACTGAAAGTGAGCTTCGGAAGAAGGATTTATATGAGAGCTTTGATCAGTTATGAATCGATCCTCATGGTACACATATTTATACTTACATGAAACTTATTTGTACTGGATTTCATTAAATTATTGATATATATATATATATATATATATATATATATATTTTTGATCGCATATTCTGGGAGGACATTTACTTGGTGGCTAAGTGAAATAATGGACCGATCATAATCAATATCAACGGGTTTTGTTTTTGTATTGAAGTAGTTATTTATGCTAAACTTTATAAAGATATCTTCAAAATTGCATCAGGTATTTTGCTCACAAGGTTTATATGGACAGACAGCCAGCCAGAGAGACAGACGGATAAATGAAATATTAAAATTCGTATGAACAAAGCAAATCTTAATTATAGGAAATGTATAGAACTATTCGAGTGAAATTATTAGAATATTGTGAAGCTAATTTTCTTATTAAGTTTCATAATTGAAATGGAAATAGGACAAGTAGGTCTAGAGGATATTGTAGCACCCTATACAAAGTATACATCAGTTATCACATTAATAGCGTAGCAAACCACACCAGGTTAAAAAAGCACAAAAGGCTTAAGATGCGAAAGTAACGCATTTTATACTTCGTTATAAAATATTTTATTTCAAATGTTCTACATTTTCCAACATTCTAAGATAGTTGTACTGACTGGAACTATGAAATATCTATGGATGAGTTATTACTAGCTCAAAAATTCAATTATTTGTTTTCAAGAATTTATAAAGGAAAATCTGAAAGTATTGGCAATGCTGTGAAAAAACAAGATCAGCTGAAGACCGCCCGTCTCCGCATGCCACATACATTACTCATATTGTTAAACGAAGTTTTAAAAATTAAAATTTTATAAAATTTGTGATCAGGTCATGTTCTAATATTTTTCACAGTATATTGTTAGTCAATCTTTCCAAAATATTGGACTAATTTTTTCATAATTTTCTTTCTTACTTTATTTGAAATTGGAAAATTGATTTTTCGACAAGAAGGTGTAATATATTTATTTTATCTAAATAAGCATTTTATTTAAGAATATGAAATAGTCGTAAACTTTCTTAAAACAATATGTTTGTCGTGATGATTTAATTTAGTCATCTATAAATTTTGATTGAATATAAACATCGAATGATAAAATTAAAACAAAAACATTGTTATTGTTATGAGAACATAATATTGTTGTAGTGTAAATATTTTTCTCTGCATTACGAATCTTTAACATTAAAATTGTAAAACGGCCATATTTTTTTCATAAAAACGTATTCTACAAACTTCAGGTCCGATGCGGCATGGGTTAGCGGTATCCGATTTTACTAATAATTTACAAAATAGCTTTTTACAACTCAATGAACGACTCTAGGGGCAGGTACGGTTAAAATTCAAAATTCGATAAATTTTGTTACAGTTTAATGGTCAGATAGCCGGCCAGACAGACGGACGGACGGGCATCGCTAAATCAACTCAGAAAGTGATTCTGAAGAAAAATAATAAAAAAATAAAACATAAAAATTGATACCATTTTTTCATTTTTTTTTAGAAAATGTTTTTGAATGATAAAAAAAACTATAATTTGTAAACCAAATTACTTGAAGTATTACAATTTATTTATATTACAGCTAATATCCCAAGCTCATTTTAACCATTCTTCCTATTATATTCAAAATGTAACATCATGATTACTCGTTACAATATTTAAGCCTTATAGAAAACTTTTTCTCATATTTTTTAGCGTAAATGAATGGGAACAATCTCAAAACTTAATATTTCTAACATATAAAAAATCACAACGCAATGTCTATACACTGTCTGGTTCAATTTACTACTGAAATAAAACGTAACATTTTTTTAGTTGACAACAACAGTGATTTTATTATTTTAATTAATATTTCCTATAATACAATATATAGTATGAACGTGCGTGTGTGTATTTTTAAAAATATATAATTACTTTACTTGTTTATATAATTAAATTAACAGTTAATTTGGCAAGCACGTTTAAATAAACTAATACTAACATATTTAAAATAATCCATTATTAGTAAGTATTTAAAGCAATATTTAAGCTTAATTACACGTCGCATTAAGACGACTTAAGTAAGTTTATTTTTGAGCGAGAATAAGTAAAATATAAATTTTGTTGTTATTAATTAAAATTAAAATATTTGAATTAAATACTTTGCTAAGCTAGCTTTAGGTTAACTGAAGAAAACAGAGCGTAAGGAAAGCAAGAAATATATATCAAGAATATTTTGTAAATTTTGTAGAATAAAAATATTAAATATCTCCTTTAAGTTCCCAACTTTGGTACCCTGTTGCTCATTCCGTATGATATCAGGGTGTTCATGAGATCATAATTCAGAAAAATTAGATCTTCCTATATAAATTTCTTCAGTATTATTTTGAAATAGATCTAGCAGTTTGTTTTTGATATTGGGCTTAAAATGGAATTTTACAATTTTTAAAAAAAATTTTAATTTTTAAATTCACTTAAATTTTTTTGGTTATCAGATATTAAAAATATATCAACGAATTTTACAAAATTAAAAAACTAAAAATCTGTGTATACTTATCATATCACTTTTAATTTGTATTTTAGACATATTGATGTAGGTAATATACATGTGGTAATCTTTTATATATTGTTAAAAATATAATTTTTGATTTTTTTTAGATCTCTTAGATATTAAACCTTCATAACACTGACGCCGCACAGTGGCTCAGAATCGTTTTTCATCGGCCAAAACTCTATAACTTTTGAATTGATAGAGACATTTTAGAAAAGTTTTCCTTTGGTGTAGTGATATTTTCTTGAGTTTTTCTCCAGTTTTAATTTCACTAAAGTCGGTTCAGCAATTGTCAAGAAATTTAAGGCTAAAGTTGAAATTTTAATTGTACGACAATATGGATTTTTTGTTTTTTTTAATCAGCTTTACTTATATAAAATGTTATAAGCAGATAAAAGAAAACATTTTAATAATACCCAGGTTCCCAGTTCATCAATTCTAGAACAGGTTCCACTAGAATCAGTTGTTTTTGGACACAAAAAAATAAAGTTTTTGATTTTTTTATTTTTATTTTGTTTCTTATTTAAATAATATTAAGGAGAAAAAGTTTTATTTTTATAATAACTAAAAGCGTTTTAATGTTTACTTTATTTTTTACTTAAATAACAATAAAGGAAATTATAATTATTATTCATTCGATGGGAAAATAGCCATTACATACTTAATTCTATGTTATTTCTGCCCTCTAGCAGTTCTTTTGCTTCTTCATCTAAGACCCGATGTTCTACTTTCCATTAACTTCGGATGCTATAGATGAGCGGATCTGATGAAACTAGTAATATATTAAACGATATTAGACGATACTAGTAATATATATAAATTTCGCGATGTTTGTTTTTGGTATTATGCTCGCTATAAAATCTGTAATCCTTATTTCTTTTTTCCAGGCCTTCCTCTTATAGAACTCCAAGTGTTACTAAATGATTTGTAATGACATCTTCTCCATTATAAAGGATTTTGTGTACTGTTGCCGACATGGATATTTGGTTGTATATATTCGTGCAGTTTCCTTCGCATAATTACCAAATTTTGTAGCAAATAAGATTTTCTCAAAATAAGATTTATATCAACACCTGTTATTTCAGATTCTCTTGTTGGATCTGAGAGGAACCTTATTGCTGTGTTTCCATCATTCATATTGACTGATCTTTGTTTTGGTTGATATATAATCAAAACATATTTGAGAAATTCGTCCTGAATATGTTTCTTTTTTAAACTTCTTAACTCTTTTTGGTATCGTTGTTTCTTATTGATCCTGTAGATTTAAAATCTAAATCATAACTGATTTTCAGTATGTACAGAAGTATATATATATACAAATAGTATATATGGGATTAAAGAGGATATATTCGCCTTTCTTGTGGTAGTAAAAGTTGTTTAGGCCCTTTTGACCCTCAAAAGTTCTATTCCACTAAAATTCAAAAATGAACTAAATTATAGTGCCTGTGAGAATATTTAATAACTCAGCAATTATAAACGATACAATTACATATCATACCATTTCTTAGAAACTATAATACTAAAAAAATCAGAAAAAAATGCAGCCAATTATCGGTAAAAGTTTGCGAGTAATGATAATTTACTTTTGATAAAATTTCCAAAAATCACATTTATATAATAACATTTATAAAATAACATAAAATATCAGCATACTACGCCCACAATTACCCATATTTTGATATAATTTTTTGGCCTCCTTCGTTTAAATATGTTTACTATTGAATGACATTAAAATCGGTGTTAACCAAATATTGGACTTTTGGCCAATACCGTGCGGCGTTCGTGAAAATCATTCAAGCGAACAAATTTGTGTTTCATTAAAGCCAGTTAATATTGATACAAAATAACCTTGATGCCATTAAAAAATTTCTTTAACCCCAAAATATACGAATTTGAAGAAATTCTCGTAAACATTTATTATTACTTTGTTTGCGATCGTCGCCTCTGTGCGTATGAGTGTTATTATTATTTTTTATTACTCATACGTTATTATTATATTTCAATATGTTAATGTTTGTAATTGCTATTTATATCAACATTCAATTATTTAATTTAATTGCTTTAAAATGAATTATATTAATTAATTACATACACCTATACTTAACAGATATTAATTAAAATATTATTTTAAATCCATTACTATTTTCTGCTTTCTTTAATGTTAATTTATGCAACTAAAAAGTGGCATAAATTCTATAATAGGTTTTTAATAAATGTACTTAGTAGAGTATTCAAAAAGCAGACTTTTTTAGAAATCCGGTTTTCAGTTTAACTGGAAAATCTTGGACTCTTGAAAAACCGGTTAATGGGTTTTCAATCATTTGATTTTTTTAACAGAAAATATTATTTTTTTTTGTGATTTTTTAAAACATTTATGCGTGCATATAAGTTTTACCTTGAAAAAACAATATATGTTGGTGCGCATGATTTAAAAATTAAAGTTTGTTATTCACGTTATAACTTTTGAGAAATTTTTTTATTATTTTTTAATTTTTTTTTTATTTTTTCTTCAGTATTTTATTGATTTTATTTATTTCATTTAACTACATTTCTTTACTATTTTATTCCTTATCTTGGTATTTTACAATATAACTTTCCGACTTAATTTATTTTGTGATTAAATACTTAGGAGTGATCACGACGGTGTTGCCAGAAGATGCAATTAGAAAAACACTAAATCGTGCAAAAACTTATGACAGATTGTTCTACAGACGCAAACAGCCGTAATATATTATTTTGTACACAGAGAAAAAATGCGTATATTTTAAAATTTTGTTCGTAAATATTATGAACCGAACAAACTGTTTTCATAAAAAATATTTTCTTTTCATATATATTAATAAGTTGTTCTTAATGAAAATTTTAGGAATTTTGCAAACATTTTGTTCAATCTTTAATTTAGTTTTATTAGATTTAATTGCGAATGGTAAATGAAAATATTTATACATGAAAATATTAACAACAAATGCCTTAAAATTGTAAAATTCCAAGGAAAATCTGTTGAAAAAAATATTTATAAATTTGCATAATTTTGCTCGCATTCTGCGGCACATCATTTTGATAAACTGCGCTTTCTGTTTTGTTACTAAAATATAGCTAAAAATCATTAAAAACTTAAAATTCTCCAAAAAAATTTTCAAATTTTTTTTTTAACAAATTGAAAATATAAAAGAAAATTTAAACAATTTTTTCAATCTTCTTGACTTTTAATCAATTATGAAATAAAAAAAAGTTTTAATGCATAAGAAATTATGCGTAAATATTATGAATTGAAATCAATGAAAGTAAATTTTTATATTTTTTTCTGTGTAAAAAAATGCATATCTTCGTTGCTCTTGTTTCTTGTAAAATTGAGTTCAAATGACAATTTGTCAAAAATTTTTCGTCCGATTTATTTACAATATTAAGTAATAAATTAGAGATAGGATTCATATTTTAAAAGTGACAACTAATGCCGTTATATTTACTAAAAGCCAATATTTTAATAAATTCATAAATACCTTAAAAAGCGCTTAAAATTATTTAGAATCCTTTTTTTTTAATTTCAGTGCATTTTAGCTTTTTCAAATGTTAAATCTAGCACTGAAAGTGCTAAAATAGCAACACTGAAGCACGAAAAAATTAGCACATAAAATTCTGGTTATAAAAATTATACCAATAATAGGTTTATATTTTTATGAAAAAAGTTTTATATATTACATAATGATTTATTTCTTATTGGATTTTAATAAAAATTTGAAGCTTTTCTGCAAAACTTTTACTGTATATTCGGCAAACTTTTTCCTTCATTTTTTGCACTTTGAAGCATTTAATAGTCTTTAAATATTTGTAGAGTAAAGCCAAATACTTTTTAATTGATCAGAGATTTGGGCAATTTGGTTGATTGGGCTCCTTTGATACGTATACAATATTATGATTAATAATGATAAATGTATTTTATTTTTAATGTAGCATATACATACATCAAACGTTATTAAGGAAAATTTTAAGGCACACAAATTTTTTCTTGCGCACTTAATAGTTCTATATATTTCAAATATTTAAAAAGAATTGTTCAAGTTATATGAGCTCTCTATAATTTTTTAATTAAATTTAGCAAGTTCGATGAAACTTCCAATTTTTTGTCATGTAATTTTAATTTTTTTGAACTCATTTGCTGTGTAAAGTTACACAAAAATTAAATAAAATGATGTTTAAAAAACCGGTTAACAGCCTATAAAAAACCAGTTTCAAATATACCGAAAATTAGAAAAAAACCGATACCGACAATGTTTGTAAAAAATTGGAAACCGGTTAAACCGTTTTTGGTTTCGGTTTTGGATACTCTATTACTTAGCATAAATTTATACCAACAAAACTATGACATAGTAATTTATTGATTTATATTTATTATGTTTTTTTATTAATACTACTTTCTATAAGTATTTTATAGCTCCAAATCTTTATCGTTAATTTTCTTACCATTTCCTTCCATTTTTCACATGTATGTATTAAAAAATGTATGTATGTATGGATGTATTAAAAAAACATCAATATGTGAGTATGTACAATATATATATATATATATATTTTTTTTTTTGCTTTTACTACCATTAATTTCGTTTGTTGAATTCGCTCAGTTGTAAATAATGAATTTGATCGAATTGTTTAATTTAAATGAATTGTAATACAGTTCTTATGAAATGTATTGATCTGTGGCCAATATTGGTCTAAAACTCACCTTAATGTGTACCAACCGGCTTACTGAATTTATTCAACGATATCCCTCTGTCCGTCTTACAGTGGTGCAGAAACACAAAAATGGCGCTTAATTCAAATAAGTGTATAGCGTTTATAATTGTGTTGCAATAGTTAGCTCAAAAGTGCATAAAAAAATATTTTTTAATTTAAATTTTTTCTAGCCTAAACCACTAGTTGGCCCGGCTACCCATGCATCAAAAACCAATATTTCAGTTAATATGTAGGTCACCGTTTTTAAGATAACTAAACAAAATTTCATATATGATCTTTTTTGGGCTGATAACATAACATATTAAAATTTTTTATAGTCGTCAGTGCTAATTCAAAATTATTTTTGTGCATCAAAGTTTCAAAAAATCAAATATGCCTTAGTTTATATATATATATATATATATATATATATATATATATATATATATATATATTACATCAAAAGGTCTGAAATTTTTTCCAGAACTTTATATTGAAACTCGGAAAAACCCGGTTCAAAAGTAGAGAAGATATTAACTAATTAATATATTCAAACTTAAATAAGATATAGGCCTCATTCCTTAGTCCATAATTTTTCCACAATACCCTTTTTTAATTCAATACTGTCTTAAATTTCTATAATATTTGTTCTGAACCGAAGTGATTATATCTTCCTTAAATATGTGCGAACTTTTTTAAGATTCCAAACAATTAAATTTGTTGTTTACTACCTTTTACCAGTGCGCTTCGGTAGTCTATTTGATGCGATAACTAATATTTACTTTATATGGACCAGGACCTTTTCAGACTATTCGAAGTTTGATATTCAAATTACTTTTATTTTTTTTTTTTTTAATTTTCACTGTAATAGTCCTTTAGATGAGAAAATTTATATTTTCTTTATATGGAGTATAAGATAAGGTACAAATGCCAAGTGAATGAGAATTCATTATAGGAAACTTTGTGGTACTTTTTTATTTTGTAATGGTACTTTTTGAATTTTTTATAGTATTAAAACCTAGAAACATGAAAATAACGATATATGGTCCCATATGTGTAAGAATTCAAAAGGGGTAATTTTGTGGTACTTTTTCCATCCCCTAATAGTACTTCTTGAATTTTATGTAATATTGATCCTAGAAACATAAAATTGATGATGTACGATCCTAAGTGAATGAGAATCCTTAAGAGAGGATTTTGTGGTACTTTTCGTTCTTCTAATATACTTCTTGAATTTTTTGTAATAATTAATCTAGAAATATGAAATTAAAGATACAAGCTCTATTAGTAACATTATTTTCTACTAAAAGTTAACAATAGAAATAATTTCGTAGTTTTTAAATCTTCGAACGTTTGGGATGTAAAAAAAACTGGTACTTTATTGGTACCCTGTGAATCTATAGTACCAAAATTCATAAAAAATTATTTTAAATTGTAGTGTTTCTTTATCACAAATATACCAACCAACGACATGGTACTTTTGGAAAATCGTATTATTTATTTTACTTTTCTATGCTTCTTTAACAGAAATAGGTTTTTAAAAAGTTTATTATTTTCCTATGGGATTTAGGAGTCATAGTTTAATTTCTTGGAGTTTCTCACTCTTGATGCAATAGCGGGTTAAGTGCTGGTATTATATATTTAAACTTGATTTAATGTATTTATTATCTTTACTTAAAAAGAGGTCTATATAGAATTATAGAAAAATATTGAAAACGAGTAAAAAAGTTACATTCGGGCAAGTTTTGCCTATCACTTATCACTTTAATGCAAAAAAAAAAAATAATTTTAAATTAGCGCTGACGACACAGGTCCTTATGTGGAAGATATGATAAATTATGGACAGATTCATATTTGCACTAAATTTTATCTTTATGTACATATTTATATAGCAATAAGGCCCGTGAAAATGATTTTCGGGAGGATGTATTATATGGGATCTATCATCGATTTAAGACTTTTATAGCCGTTTGACCAATTTCTGGAAACAATTTAATCATGGTTTGATTATAACAAATTTTAATATGTTATATTATCAGCCCAAAAAAGCTAGAGACTTCGTTCTTTCACAGAAAATTCGGAAATTTTTTTAAGAATTTTTGTGTTGAAAAAATGGACTAATTAAATCTAGTACTAACCGAGTTATAGGCCAAAACACCTTATTAGATTTTTGGAGCTCCTATACAAGCTATGGGCCTCATTCCTGCATAAATCTCTCATAAATATTTTTTCGAATTTTAGTTTTTTATATCAGTCAAATAAATAAATTTTCCACAATACTCATTTGTATGTATTGTCTTATATTTTTAAAATATTTGTTCTGAATCGAAGTAATTATATCTTCCTTAAATTTGTGTGCTTTTGCAAAATTCCAAACTATAAAATTTTTTATATACTACCTTTTTCCGGAGGGATTCAGTAATTTGTTTGATGCGATAACTAATATTACTTTGCATGGGAGTTACTACTACTCGCGGACCTATTCAACCTATTCGAAGTTTGATATGTAAATTACTTTTAATTTATTTTTTTAACTTTCACTATAATAGTCCTTTAAATGAGAAA